>CM019122.1:19203329-19848329 GCA_009720345.1 Fragaria iinumae | reverse complement strand
CCCTTTTGACTGAAAATGAGACACTGCAGGTTTCTCAATCCCTTAATAACGTAGAGAGTTGTCAATCTCCATTAGTTCCTTTCCTCAATCTCCGCATAATTGCTCCGCCAATCAAGAGAGCCAAAAGCTCCTTAATTTGCCCTAAACCCTATACATATGCCTTCCAAGTTCAAACCCACCATGTTCTTCAATGGCTTCATTTGCAAAAGCTCTCCCATGTTTCTTCCTTCTAGTGCTTTTCTCTTCTCTTGTTGAAGCTAGACAGAGATTGTTCTTTAGCAAAATCACCCACAATAATGGGAATGAGCCCGATATCCCAGTCACAGAAGATCCAGAAACACCATATTCACCTTTATACGGACCAACGTATGCACCAGCACCAGAATTAACAGTGGCAGATGCACCTTTATATGCACCAGCACCAGCACCAGAATTAACAGTGGCAGATGCACCAGAAGAAGGAGCACCACTTTCACCGGCACCGGCACCGGCACCGTCTGATTCTGAACCAGAGTTGGGCTATGAGCTATATGGTTCTGCGGATCAGGAGACACCAACCACCATGGATGTCCAAAATGAAGTTACGACTCAAGAAAATGGTCGTTATGAAAATACCAACTTGTACAACGACAACAGTAGACACGCAACCAATTACAACACCGACAGATACACCACAAACTACATCAATGGCAGAGAAGGCTCTACCAACAGCTATTACAGTAATGACAATGGAAACAGCGTTGATGGGTTTGAACAGCAAGGGATGAGTGACACAAGGATTCTGGAAAATGGAAGCTACTATCAGGATGATGTTGTGAAGAATAAGAATAATGATCAGTTTAATGGGTACCAGTCAGGGAGAGGAAGCACCACAAATGAAGTGTATTTTGGTGACAATGAGAAGCCCAATGAGTTCAACACCATGGAGGAGTATGAGAAGTACCAGGAGAACCAAGGATATGTGCCTTGATTTGATTTCGATATCCATACACACACAGAGAGGGATCTGAATGCATGTATTAAGAACTCAGCACTCTTAAGTTAATTTATAAAATGAGATTTTTTGCTACTGTTATTTTTGGAATTCCATTTATGTCAAACTGGTTGATATATGTGCCCGATTTTCCTAAAGCTAGTACTTATATTGACACAAGAACAAATACATTTTTTATTTTTTTTTAGAAGAGACGCATGAACAAATACATTATACATACAACAGTGGTGAATTGTGTCGAGGACTATAAAAGTCTCCCGCCTCTATATATACACTCTTCTGGTAAGGGATATTTTTTTTTTTTTTTTTTTTTTTTCATTTTAGAATTGCATATGGGATCTCATTTCTCAACGAATTTACTATTCATATTTTAGGTTTTCATAAGTATATCATTTTTACAAACTTTGAGTTACATTGAAAATCATTAATATATTCATAATCGTGATTTACCAGCACAAATGATGGTTGATTGGTTAAGGTTTGACAAATTTATTCGTCCATAAATTTAAGCTAGTATTACTTAAAAGATTTCCAATTAATTAGCCTGAAATTGATCCATCTTTGGAAACCTGAAAGTTTCATTTAAGCCAAAAGGAAACTAGTACAGCAGAAACAGAAACAGTACAAAACAAAACCAAGAAACTAAAGAAACTGAAGAACAAAGTTAATAAAACTACAGAGCCATAAGGAAAGAATGCATCCGATCCCCAATTAAGGAGGGCAAGGGAGGCCATCATTCCTTAAAACAAAAAGCAAAGAGATTGGGGGCTGGTTTGCCCATTCCTGGGAGCACAATCTCAACTTGGCAAGCTTAGCCGCGGCATCAGCCACACGGTTTGCTACTCTAGGAATCCAAATCCATCTCAATCCCCTGAACATTGGCTTCAGATGCATTATCTTACTAATAATGGGGGAGATTTTCCAGCTGAAAGGTAAATGGTGATTTCGGGTGATTTTGTTGATGTGATCGAAAAATAGGCCACAAGCCGAGCTTTGCTTCCTCTTCTCCTCGTCCATACCCATGGTACCCCTGAATGACCAAATAAATGTCAATATGCGTGTGTATCTCCTTTCAGAGAACACCCTTTTTGTAGTCAAAAGTAAACCTCCTCGTCCCCAAATGTAAGTTAATAACCAAGTCCGTCCATAATTTTGGGTTTCATTTTTATCAATCAATAGACTCTACAAGAAAAGTCATTGATATTGAAAAGTGGCACGATATCATGTAGTTACTTACACTCTTGTTCTAGTTTCTATTTACATGTCTTTTTCAAGTGAGGATGGTTAATTTTACGTCACAATCAACAATCGTTAAGGTTGCCGGCTCAGCCAAATGCAAGGTAACAGTGAAAGCTGTTTAAGGTGAATCGGTGGAAAGGCGTGCAAGGATAACCTGAAATGGAGAAGGGATTATGAAACTAGAAAAGACACATAGGAAGGAAACTGAGAAAGAGAAACTAGAGGATTCCGGAGTGAACCAAAGAAAGGGACGGAAATCAACAACTATAAGGGAAATCAGCCGGTGGAGTTTTCAGTTTTATATAGTACTCTTGTTCCACTTCCTGGTTGGTAAAGGTAAAAACAAAACAGGTCTAACTTCAATGACATAGCCTAAACAGTCTTCATCTCAGTGACAGCCCAATGCTATTGGGAATCAACAAAAACTACTAGCGGTACTCTTACATCGACACTGATCTACTTTAATCATGAGTAACCGTTCAACAGTTCGCCAGGCATACATTCAGTTACTGAAATCAAGTTACAAGAACACTGGACCAAACATTAAAAGTTACAAAAACAACATGCTATTGAATAAATATCATCAACAGTATTTGCATTTCTTCTCTCGTCACAGAGGATTTTGAATATATGCATTCATCTAACTCCTACCAATATGCTACCTTCTTGGAACCGGCTTGCATCCATATTCAATCTCACTGCGAAGCTGATATCAGTGTCTGTGTATCTACTCTTCCCGGTACTCCGGATTTTCTTTCAAAATCACAAACCCTTCGAGGATTGGCGAAAGGGGAATATACCTGAATAAGAGCAATCGTTAGTTTCGAGTCGGTCAAAGAGTGAAAACATCAAACAGGAGTGGTTTAAGGAGCAGAAACATCAACATGAGTAATAAAGAACAATTCCATACTTCTCAGTTGCCAACTCCGCTCTATCACCCGCAGCCAAAAGGACTGGTGTCGAGTGGGTCTGGAAGCCTGTAATTGTTTTGGGACGACCAGCCTGGCCCACAACATCCACAGCTTGACCAACCCGAACAGGAACAGACAACGGCTTCAGATTCTCGTCTACCGTTAGCAACATTCTCGGCTACATCAAAAAACAGTTTGATAATGAGAAATACTGAAATAGATATCTAACTATCAGGGAAAGAAAGTGATAAAACTTAAATTATCAAATACCAACCTGCATTGCCAATATCAGAAAGTAGAGAACATAATGATACTTCCCCAAAATGATGGCTTTCATATCAAGACATGCATGCAGCATGATTATTATTCCACCAAGTGCTGCCCTGTAAGTAGAAAGATAATGCATAAGATAACTGAAAAAAGGAAGCCAACAATGACTCAAAGAACCATCTGACAGAACAATAATTAAGCATCAAGGAAAGATGACACGTTTAATGTTACGGAACATGTTTATTACTTACGGTGATAACAAGAAGCGGTCAGAATGATATGGATTTAGTGTCAATAAACCCTTTCCTAAATGAACAAGACCTTGAGCAATTCGCACCTGCAAATGGTGCCAACAAAAAATATTAAACTCTGAACACAATGGCAAATGAAACAAACAAGAGATAGAAAGCATAGGATATATTACACAGAAGAGCAGGCTAGCATCCTTGTAGTAATAACTCGAAAGATTGCGAAGCATGGCGGCTATTCTGGCATTGTTGGTTCCTGCCCCTATTACACCTAAGGAAATTACTGCCGCCTGAAGCATTCAAACGAAGATATTAAAAATTCAGGTTCAAGTGGGAAACTTATGCCAATAAATGGAGATTAAAGCTTTCTATAATCTCATACCATTGCTACTTCTGAATCTGTGTCATGGCTAAGTCTGCTTAATGTGTCCATAACAGTGACCTGGTCAAAAACACATAACAAAACAGTGAAAATATGACAAAGTTATTGAAAGAAATACCAAAAACCCTTTCCCTAGGCACTATTATGAGATGCCTAGTCATAACTCAATTATACAGTGTGAATTCAAGCTGAAGGGCAATTAAATGGGCAAATTTGAAGCTATAACTCACTCAGGATACTAAATTTTTCTTTTTGAAAACATTTTCATTTTGAATGCTTTCAGCTTTTTCCAAAGTGAGTGAAAAATTATAAGTTTCAAATAATGAAGTTGAGAGCCAAAACCTCACACAATGTTTGAATTCCTTGAATCAACTTCTATGAACTACTATAGATGGTGAGCTTGACCTAACAGAATATTACCTTTGGATTTGATATGCAAAGGAGACCAAGAGCCAAAGGAACTGCCCGACGGATATTTTGTTCTCCGTACTGTAAAAGATGCTCCAATGAACGAATTGCCATTTCAAGTCCTAGCTCTTCAGCCATTGCTATCATCGCAATACCAAGCACAGCAGGGCCCTGGTGTGTTTCACCCTTCTCAAGATGCTGTGAACAATGGCCGAGAAGATTTTGAACCTGCATGAAATAAAAGCTCGCTAGTTCATATACGTGACAAGGGACCTTAACTGAGGAGTAGGTCTTAAATAATTACCTTGAGAACATTTCCTGTTCCCGCATAAGCACAAGAAAGCAGAGTCATATCACAATGTTTTCTGATTTTTTCTTGAAATGTCTTTGCAACTTCAACAGTTGCCTCCGCACTATCCTGTGAGACACAAGTGAACTACCATTAGTTTGTTCTTAAATTCTGAACGACTGAATAGTTAATATCCAACAAATAATTAATATGCAAGCAGGGACAGAACCAGGATTGGAAAATAGGATAGGTTCTTTGGGCGAAGGCCAAAAAAAATATTTTGGGTCTCCTAAAACTTCCACCAGAGAAACCCTTCGATATCATTACAAGAGACAATTGGAGCCAAAATTATAGCATAATAAGTACTAAAACACTCAAATTATAGCATTTGAAAAACAATAGATATATAGAATGTGGAATGTATAGAATTTGGAATGCGATAGATATGTAGAATTTGAAATGTACTCTTTTTCTCTTCTCTGGAGTTAGGGACGAGATTTTACCCCAAACCAACCTTTGGAAATTTCCCATGAAGCAAACAGAACTGTCTTGCAATAGAACCTAGCCAAGCCCAGGTGCTAGCTAAATTTAGTTGTAAAAAATCCACATGTCCAAATTTAAGTGGAATGTAGAACCACATCAAACTGCCACGTGGTTCTCCCGTAGCATTTAAAAATTTCTCCTCTTTCTATATAGTTTTAGGTTTGATGTAAAATCAGTCTTATCTATCTGATAGTCGATACCAGTATATATTTGTATGATTGTTTCTGAACATAGAAAATATAATTTGTGACACATAAATATCTGATCAGTGGTAATGGTCTTCTGCTTTTTAAGCTGGTATGATGGTATGATAGAGAAGACTTTTTTTGAGAGGTGCTGATGATGGTATGATTATTTGCAAGTTTAAAAGTTGGGGTAGGCTTCAGCATACCTTAGCCTACCCCTGGTTCCGTGCCTGTATGCAAGCCTTGACTGTATAATTAATGAATTTGATGTGGCAAGAGCAAAAAAAATATATTGCCAGAGTAGTGATGGAGCCACGGGAAGAGAGAAAGCCCTTGAGAAAAAGTATACCTGCTTCCCAAGGAACAGAAGACCTAGGCTAAGGGGTATTAGGCGAGCAAGGGGCTCCCCCAACTCGGCATCACTTCGGTCCATTAGTGCAAATATGATTGCCTGAGCAACCTCTTCATTGCAAGATCCAACATATATCAACCCCAAGGAGATTGCAGCGAATGTGATAACATCAAGGGGAGCTTTTGCGTCATTGAGTATAGTAGTCAGCTTGCTACGTATCTGACACAAAGATTAAGTTGGTTTTAATAGATATGAGCATACTATAGCAGTTCAGGAAATTCTGACTAAACTAGAAAACTTCAGCTTACATGCCACCTAAAAATAATAAGAATGATCAAGACACCAGGACAGCAGTGTCCACAAAATAGTGAAGGTTCAACTATAACTGTACTCCTGAGACTAGGTCTACTGGAACTCAAAAGGCAATAAGCAAAACACTTTAAACTCTACCTGTTCGTTCTCAGCTCCAGCATATGCAATCCCTAGACCCATTATTGCACCAATTCGGATAGATGGATCTTCTTTGTCAATGTATTCGCCCAGAAGTGCCAGTGCCTGGAAAAGAGATCAGTAAGATCAATAATTGGACGATAAGATTTAGTGATACATATAGAGAAACATTTAAGGTTAAGTGAACAGATGGAAAGGTTGAGGTAAGGCACTCACTGGATCACAATCATTTTTTATACTGCAATTCACAATCCCAACCCCTAGCAAAGCACCCGCAATAACATGGTTGTCGTTGCTGTGGAAGTACTTGTCAATTTGAGCAAGCCCAGAGTCGACATCCCACAGTAAAATTGTACCCTATCATGAAGAATACCATATAAAACTTAGACAGTGTAAAACAAAACAAAAATAATCAATTGTAAGAGAGAAATACACACCAGACTTGCTGCAGCACTGGTCTTTCCATGCTCCTTATTCTTGAAAAGCCAGTTTCCTGATGCACCACCACTCGAGGCATCTGATGGAACTGTCATTAACTTATCCTGCAGGAACATTAATATTATGTCATAAAATTCAAAAGTCATAGACATTTCACCGCCAAATCAATTCTGAAAAATTTTACCTGACCAAAACCAGCATTGACAAATGCATTAACAAATGTTGCGGCTAAGTTTTGTCTGGCTGAATCAACACTGGCACCAGCACTAGCCCGGCCATCAAGCAAGTGTGCCTTTACAAAAATACCAACAAAATTTTGGTGATCAGAGAAGGTATCAAGTGAGGAACAGTGCAAGCAACAAATTTTACAAATAATACGTAAAATAAAGTAGTTATCAGAATTTCTAATACTAACTACCCATACAGCAGACAGATTTTTAAAACCCGAAAATGAGACAAGATTAATGAACATATTGGGGATTAGAGATTTATATCTTAAGAAAAATCATTGCAAGAATATTTAACAAACTAAGCACCTAAACAAAACGAACAGAAATATCCACAAAGTCCCAAACATAAGAAAGGCATTCGGATACTCAGAATGTATGCAATATACTAACAAGTCAATAACTCTAATTACCATGACATCATCAATGGCCAACAAAATATAGAAATCCACACTTTGTTCTAAATCCATCCTTATGTCATAATAAAACAGTAATTCAATCCTAGAAGATAAAAGTTCAGTAAACCTTCAAAACCATTTCTAGTCGTGAAGAGCATGAAACCCACAAATATGTGATAACAGAAAAAAGAACAAATCGAAACTTATTATTATTAACTTGACAGAATCATATGGAAAGTGGGTAGTAATGAGCAAGAAAATTGAATATAGATACCTCGTCGATAGATTTTGAGTTACTTAAATTAGATGAGTGAAAGAACACTATTTTACTCCCTAGTTCAATCGAGTGACTAAAAAATACCAAAAGTTGACAGGGACGCAAGTTACCAACAAAAAAAACACTCAGAGCAGCATAGCTTTTTGCACATTAAATGCAGTAATCCTTAAAATCTTATGATGGTATATCATCACAACAGCAAATTTTGAAATATGCATCAAGTGTCAGATCTATGACATGAAATGAAACGTTCAAAACCTTGTAGATATCTTCTGGAGTTTTGGCCTCCATGACCTCAATATCACGAGCAAGGGTAAGATAACCTTCACTGAGTTTAGCGTTATTAATAATGTCCTGCATTACTTCTCTTTCTTCATCTTCTGACACCATCTCATCATTAAGCTCAAAATTACTACCCTGTAAAGGCCAACGGGAAAACAAGCATCAGAAACACACTATAAGATATTAATGTCAAATTCACACCTTTCAGCCAGTGTATAATTTTCTAGAGCACCTGATGCATTCATATGCAGAGAGAGAGAGAGGAATTTGAAGAACCGCTTTACAAATATAAATTCCATGACTTACATGTCGGGCAAGGATGTAACAGAATTGCTTTTTACGCAGCAGATCATCACAAGATGTAAAGACTTGCTTTACATACTGCGAACATACTCAAAATTGTTAGCACCAAATCATATAACTTGTATAATCTTCTGTCAACTTCCCTAGTCAATTAACAAGACACATGCCATTTTTTTTTTAAAAGCACAAACCTCCTTGTTGTCAAGGAAAAGGGCAATCAGAAGTGCATTTGGATATTCTTCAAATTTCAGATTTATCATGAATGCAATATCCAAAACTAACATATCATCTGGTCCAGGAACCAATCTGCAGTACAACAAGATACAAATTAAACGTCAACAAAGCGACTCATTAACAAATCACAATGACACCTTTCAGCACGTTATCATATATCAAACAATTACTTCAATAAGTTGGTGGAGTAACTGATACAGAATTATCCGACTAAAACTGGAAAAGCAAACTTGGTATATTATTTGTACAAAACATGCCACATTAGGCAAATTCTCTGAATCAAGGTACAGTCTGCTTACCTTGCCAAACTGATGAGGTAAAGACAAGTCCTCTTAAAATTTGTCTTATCAACATGCTCGACTAATAGATCAAGGTCTTCAACCTGGCATTGGACATTTGGACAAGCTATCAGTACCAGTCCCAAAAAGAAAGGGCTTGTCTGGCAAAGAATGTTGACAAATTAATATTTGGTTTTACCTCCATTAAAAGGTCAACAGCTTCCGGTTCGGCATTGTGCTGAATTGCATTTAAGAATTGATTAGAGCCAATATATATACATTTTGAATACATTTTCCTAAGAAACACTAATAGAGATGTGCTATTAAATTATATTAATTTCAACTCTATAGATTGTCTAAAAATGCATGATACAGAGCAGAGTTTGATTGAACTTTAATGTGTAAACTATTATTCTGGGATTCACTGAAGCTGTGTGACTAACTGTGCTCCAATTAACTATTTTTGGCACATCATCCTGAGTCAAATTTTTGATTGCAATGAATAGGCTAATACAAGATAAAACACAATTGAACAGACAAGCACAACCTGATTTCATATTCACAACCTAATTTCAGAAGCATTTGATTAAAAAAATGATTATACAGGAAAAATACAAACTTGTTTCTGATCTTACCCTCATGTGAAAAGCAACTATTTGTTGTACTAGCTCCATTAGATCATCAAACGGGGTCTCATCACTCTGCAACTGAAACAGCAAGTTAGCACCAATACTCAAGTGTTAACATACATATAGCATGAAACATAAGAGTTTCTTATCTTGATTAACTAACACATGTTACAACAACAATTGCAACATTAAGTGATACATGATACAAGCATTGAAAGAAATTGCAAAATAATATTTTCTAATGGCGTACTAATTTCAGAAATTTCAATGTACAGATGAAGAATGATCGAGATTAACTTGTCTTGCTACCTCAATTAAGTTTTCCAACAAATAAAGCTAATACAAATGTCCAAAGGATAAAAATTCACACCTGTCGCTTGGCATATTCTTGAGCAATTTCTCCAGCTAAGTTCCTGATTACAAGATAGTCACAGTAGTGAGGATATATATAGTCATATACCTAAGGGACCTTAACAAATATGCAAGGACTAAAATGATGAAACTCACATACCACAAATTGCATATCATTCTGTTAGAAATTAAAAGATTCTAACCTGACATATTCATGTCCCCATGAACCAATATCACCGTCTGAACCCAACAATCTAAACTTTAAGCTTTCCTGAAAGAAGTGGACATATAAAGACATTATTACACAGCTGTTATATACGCAAAGTTCAAATAGTTATGCAATCGACAAAAGTATAATGCAGACACACCGAACTTCAAATAATAGACATACCCGTTCTCCTTCAGCAGACATGGTCAGTGCCAAAACCGACAGTATATCGGCAAGGTATTTCTGCATGCAATACAGAGTATATTATATTATTTAAACAAGAAAAAAATCTTATTATTATGGAAGTCGACAAGGCACCGATAGTTAAAGCATACCTTCAAATCTGAATGGGTCATTGTTTCATAGTATGCTTTTAGAGTTCCGTAATGCGGGCGGAGATATTTTAACGGCTTTGGTACTGAGGTCATGGAACTAGTTGAGGTACGAATTTCCTGCCTACAAGATGAAATTTGATGTCATGGCAAGCCACACAATAGTATCTGATCCATATAAGCAAATATTTGGCTGACGAGTTAACATTAGTCCAGGTAGTCAGTAACATTAAACCAAGCAAGATGCAGCTGTAGGGGTGAATACTGGCCAAATCGAGAAATAGAGTGAGGTCAAGTAAATTGCAACCCAAGAGAAAATACCTCATACTCTCTAGCGCAACTTTCTGTAGTCCAGGATCAGAATCTTGAACCCTCTCCACGTACAATTCTAATTGCTGCTTGAGGGCCAAATCTTCATCGGACTGCACATAACACGCTCAGTTAACAGATACAAATTCAGATGAACAAATCCCTAAAATAAAAGATGGGCAAAACCCTAACAGATGGAATTGCATACCAAATCCTCGTCTTTCTTGTCATCTTTCTTTTTGGAATCCTTTGGGGGCGGAGGTTTGGTGGGCTCATCGTGCTTGCCGCTGCCGCTTGCGGTGTTGGTCGGATCTTGCGAAGCCATGGTCGACGATGCTCTCTTTCTCTACTTTCCTCTTGAACAAGAAACTGGAGACTCCTTGCTAAATGTTCAGTCTTTCGATGCTGCTTTACAGCTTATATAAGGTGAGTCGGACCTAAACCCACACCCCCATATCTCCTTTTTATTGGGCCTCCAGACCAGCCGGCCCATATAATCTCTTTTCTTCTTTATTGAGTATTAGGGCATCTCCAACAATCCTTTCTATACCC
This sequence comes from Fragaria iinumae, assembly GCA_009720345.1. NCBI lineage: Eukaryota > Viridiplantae > Streptophyta > Magnoliopsida > Rosales > Rosaceae > Fragaria > Fragaria iinumae. The sequence continues at coordinate 19,837,240 of CM019122.1, read as the reverse complement.
ATACCCATACTTATATTTTGAGTCACCTAAACTCATTACTATTCAAACTCATATTCTATCTCCAACCATTTATATCAAAACCCATACTCATACCCAAATATTAATCATTTTATATAATTTGGGTATGAGTATGGGTTTTGATCATCAACAAATAAATAAATTTCATATATAATGTTTAGGGTTAAATGATTTATATAACAACAAATAAATTATATAAAGCATACATAATAATTTAATATAATATGTTGTCCTAGTTAAAATTAAATAATTTTTTTTTATTTTTAAAAATTAATTACTTACTATTTTTATACCGAAAAACAAATATGACGTGATATTGCACGTGTTAAATGTTGATAGGATAGTGAGATTGCGAGTTAGATTTTTATCTGCCACGTGAGGACAATCTATCTTCTCAATAATTACATATCCGATAAGATTTCAGATCTCGAATTTAGGGCAAATTTTAGCTCCTCGTGTCGTTGCGTGAGAGGCTAGTGAGATTACGTTTTAGATCTTTATCTGCCACGTGTCATATCTTATCTTGATCAATCATTTTTGGTCCGTCCATAAATACAAGGCTCTTCACTCCATCATACCTCACTAATTCACAAACACTTCTCTCTCATATCAGAATTCAATAACTGAGTTTCATTTTCGTCACATAATTTTTGTTCATTGCTGCAATGAATAGATTAAGGAAACTACTAATGAAGGAGGAGGAAGATTCCATCACAAGGAATCGTCAAAGAGCCCTGGTGATGCAGGCAGCTTCCTCACACATTCAGATGATCCAAGAGGAAGAATCTGAATGAGGTGGTTCCCAAGAAGGCCGACGATACACCCCTAGAGAGCGTGAAGCTATGGATCAACGACTGAAAGCTCTTTACTTCACTTCGCCATATCGGTTCGAAGGCGATGTGTTTCGTAGAAGGTATCGAATGCGGCCTCATGTGTTTGACCAAATGATGCGCGATGTCGCTAACCATGACTCTTACTTCGTCCAAAAGCCTGACGCCTCCGGTCGGCTTGGCTTGTCAACTGAACAAAAGTTGACTTGTGCCATGAGGATGCTTGCTTATGGGCTTCCCGCCGACTTGTGTGATGAGTTCCTCGACATAGCAGAATCTACAGCTTTGGAAATTCTAAGTCACTTTACTAGAGCAATCTGGAAAGTATACCACAAACATTACCTCCGTCGACCATCAAAGGCAGATTTGCGGCGGTTGCTCAATGTTGCTGACAAAAGAGGGTTCCCTGGAATGGTTGGAAGTCTCGACTGTATGCACTGGCAGTGGAAAAACTGCCCAACCTCATGGCAAGGGCATTTCACCGGTTACAAAGGAAAGCCGACAATCATCCTGGAGGCGGTTGCATCATACGATACTTGGATATGGCACGCCTATTTTGGACTTCCAGGCTCCCTCAATGATATCAATGTCCTTGGACAGTCTCCGCTATTCGACGAAGTCTGTAGAGGTGAGTCGCCTCGAGTCAAATACCATGTTGGAGATCGCCAATATGGTCAATGCTACTACCTAGTTGATGGGATCTACCCGAAATGGGGGACTTTTGTGAAAGCAATTAGAAACCCGATCACGCCACAACAAGCTCATTTTACAAAGATGCAGGAGTCATTCCGAAAAGATGTGGAGAGAGCATTTGGAATACTCCAAGCTCGTTTTGCAATTGTGAGAGGACCAGCTCGTGGATGGGACATGGAAGATATCCAGTACATCATGATGACTTGCATTATTTTGCATAATATGATTGTTGAAGATGAGCGCGATGAAACTGAAGATAATCATGAAGTTGATCCCGATGAGGTCCCAACTAGACCAAGGAGAGCAGAAATATATGACCACTACGAAGTAGATCATTTGGTTGAGCGTGATCCTCCTGCACTTGGGGAATTCATGCGCCGATACCAGCAGGTTAGATGTCCAATTGTGCATAGAAGCCTTCAGGAGGATTTGGTTAACCACCTATGGAATGTGAAGCAGCAGGCAGAGCAGAACCGCATGTGAAGTGTTTGTATGCTTATGCTTTCAATAATTGGCGTTGTGCCATAGTGTGTTATGTTTGTATGTTTGCTTCTTTTATTTATTTCTTGTTTGTGTGTTTAGTATTATTGTAATATTTGCAATTTGATAAATAAAATTGAGATTAACAAAAGCAATAAATTACTCATTAATTATAATTGAAAGTTTCAGTACATTCATTTAATAAATTAAAATACCAAAATAAAATAATCCATAGAGGCAACCAAGTACAATTAATACATTCGGTCATCTTCACCTTCAGATGAAGCAAGTGGTTGGTGTAAGCCGGCATTGTAAGCTTGTTCCTCCCTCTCAATAACCATAGCTTGCTTCCTTTCCCAATAAGCCCTAATTGGGGTGGGAAATTTTGATGGATCCACCGCCATTGTGGCTGCATCATCCGCACGTTCTTGTGCAAGTCTAGTCTCCTCCCTAAGTTGTAGTCTGTGTTCGAGATCACGATCTCCTTGGTCCGCAATTCTTTTCATTTGAGCTAAGAGTTGAGATGTGTCATCTTGTTTGCATCTTTTCTTAGCAGCCCTTTGAGCTTTTTGACCTGGAGGGCGTGCATGCACATTTGAAGGGCTTGGGGTTCCCTCAATGGGTGTATCTTCTCCGGACAAGTCAATAGGTGACGGACCACTAGAGATTTCCTCATCCAAAGACGGAGGTTTGCTAAACTTTTCTGTATCTTTCAATATTAGCCAACAATGAGCAAATTTAAACTCATCCCCCAAAGACAATGTACGATATACCGACCTAGCTTGCACTTCCTATATATTCATACAAGAATATATATATATATATATATATATATATATATATATATATATATATATATATATATATATAAACATGTATTAGTGATTATAAACAAGTAGATATTAATTGTCATAAACATAAACTAATATTAATTAGCAAATTACTTATATTGGGTTATAAACAAATAAATGATTACCAAGTCGGTGGCATTTTCACCACTTGCGTGAGCGGCCTCTGCTTTGGTAAGAGCTTCACGCCACCTTGTGCAACCCGGTCTAATCTTTCTCCAACGAGCTTCACACCCTCCTCCCGATCTAATAACGGAACCGGGTGGCTTGCAAGCTTCATACACTTCCCATATACGATCCCATAATTTTTTCTTCTCTTGACCGGTAGCTTTGTCACCGTCTTCACCAACCGCAACCACCGCCATGCACAACGACACATCTTCAAGATTTTTCCAAGCTTCTCCTCTAGGTTTGGGGTTGGACATCTTTGAAAAAAAAAATAATTGAAAACTAGGTAGATGAAGAACAATTATGAAAATTGAAGAATGTAGAAGGAGGAGAGAAGTTTTGGAGTGAAAATTATGAAGAATGTAGATTGTATTTATAGACATTGGTGCAAATTACTGTTCCAACGGGCAAAACAATTTTTTATATTTTCCTAAATTTTTTTTCTTATTTTTCAAGTTTTTTTTCATTTGAAAACAAGATTTTCGGCCCATTTTTTCTTTTTGCCAATTGAATTTATCTGGACCGCGCATTTTGAATGGAATCAAATCTGGCCCGCTTCTTTTTTGACCGTTGGAGGACCACAGCTGAGCTCACGTGAGACCGCCCGCACCAGTCCAGCTCTCTTCCACGCGTGCGTCGCGCGTCGTCAGCTTCCGACCGTTTTTTTGTCGGCTAGCGCGCGTTGTTTACAGGCGAAGTGGGACGCGCGTTGCTCCTGCGTCTGCCGACCTTCACGTGCAGCTGCTGCCGTCTGGGTCCCGCGCAAGTGGCAAAATGGGTTTCCTCCCTGCAGCTCGACCCATTTTGGGTCATGGGTTTAGTAGGAACCCATAATTGGGTATGGGTTTTGATTGTTGGAGATGGATTTTTATGGGTTTTGAGTATAGGTATGGGTATAACAAGTATTGTTGGAGATGCCCTTAGAGATCCTCAATTCCTCCCCCGTTACGGGCGGGTATTAGGGATTATTGTCATACCTAGTAGCACGTTTGTTTCATGTGACAAGGGAGGCTTGGACTGTCTCAAATAGTCCAACACTCGTGATCCCATGTTTGATAACACATGGACTACTTTAAATTGGACTACACAGTCCTAAAAACGCTAAAACACCTTCTTACAGAGAGCCCCCAAAAACCTTGGGATTATGTAAGCCTTATCTCACTCTCGTTCATCTCTTCTCTTCGGTTCGTCGTTCACCTCCAAAACTACAAATCAACTTCGCCCCATCTATTGTTTCGATCCCAAATCCCATTAGTGGCGCCGCTATGACCTCCTCACCATCCTTGAAAAATTAGACGGCGTCAAATTCTTTGGTTCAAGATCTCCGATAACAAAATCATCTCTCTGATTTAAGAACTTTACACAAACTTTCGATTGTATTATCGACTCTTCTTTTGGGCAACTCAAAATTTGAAGCCTTGCATCGATTGTGCCATTCGACATTGATCAACATGCTTTTCATGGACAATAACGCTTTCCAAATGTACTTGAGGACTCTGGAGGGAGTTTAGAGATTGCAGAATTCTAGTCGGGTATGAGTATGAGGTATTTTTTATGCAAATCAATGGGTTTGTTGAGCTGGGCATTGTTGTGTGAACTTTAGAGAATGAGAGAAAAGTTTTTCTTTTTGGCTTCAGAACGTTGTTGTTGAATGAATAGAACTTCACCCATTTATGTGAAACATTTAATAATGCAATCACTTAGAATTCAAATTTTATAATTTATGTTTTGTGTTTTCATAAATCTAGTGTGGAATTGAACTTATTGGATGCCTGTAGTGTTTCGAGAATAGAGATGGAGACTGTTTTGAGTATTTCTGACATGTTTTGGCAGAGGGAGTGTACTCATTTTGTTGATGATGATGATGTCGGTGAAACTGATGATACTATTTTTTTGAGGAGATGTGTGGTACCGGAAACCATTTAAGGGTGGTGGTCGAGCAGCGACTTGGCCGAAATGTACTGGTCCTAGATCGGATCGATTGGACCTGATCCGATTTGGGTGGGTTTGGTCTAATGTGAGGAGGAAGGGATGGACTAAGTGGCGGAGGGTGGGAGAAGGTGTTGTCAGGGCTAGTGGCACAACGACTTAGAAAGCGGCAGCTGGATGGAGGCACAAAGTCTGTTGCACCCATACAATTGGGCTTGGGCTCAATAAGGTTTGGGTCTCGGCCTGGGCTTTCTAGGCCCTAGATCCTTTTTTTTTCTATTTTCTGCTAGTTTTTTTTATTGTTAGCTAATTACGGCTTAATGCCGAAAATAATATAGCTTATTTTGGTAGAACTATATGGACTTACTTTTACTCTATGCATCTCGTGTGTCTTTTCTGTCATGTGTAGGCGGCGCATATTTTGTTTGGTTAAGTGGGCGTAACCTCATAGTGGTAGGATAAAACTAAGTGTCGCCGGATTTAATCTTCGGCGGGAACATAGTAGGGATGCTGTCTTGTTTGCTATTAAGATATGTAATTGAGTTACGTATTAAGTGATTTTTCTATTATGTCACCGTTGTGACAAAACAAATAGAGTCGTCTTTAGGGTAGTGTTATTTGCTAGTTGGTGCTTGTTAGTTTACATGTACGTTGTATAGATTCTCGATGTTATTTCGGGTGTTTATAATCAAGTATTCAACAGTTTCATTATTAAAAACTTGATGGCAGCCGCATCAGCCATACATTAAAAAAGAAATAAAAAATAAAAAAAACTTATTCGGCACACACAATATCATTATTTTTTTTTTTGAAGAAATAAATATATTTTTCTTAAATAAACAGAAAAAAAAAAAGAAGGAAAGAAAAAGGAGGAATCGGGTATCTGTTTTGGGTTAGTGAGGGTCGCGAACCCTTTTCTCTCAGACTCGAGTTCTCCCCTTCCGAATACTCGCGCTCCTTCCCTTCCAGGGCCAACCTCTTTCGCTCCCGGTACTACTCTCTCTCTCTCTCTCTCTCTCTCTCTCTCTCTCTCTCTCCTCCTCCTCTCTCTACTTCTATAGCTCTATGTTGTTCTGTCTACTGGTTTAGGGTTTAAACCCAATTTGGTAGGCGATTTTGTTTCTGCATTCATCTCCCAATTCATATTCTCTTGCTCTCTGCTTTTACATTGTCTCATAGCCATGTTTAAACTTGTATGGGCTTTGAGCTCCAAACAACAGTTTGTCCTGTAATTCGCTTACAATTTCCTTTCAATCTTTTCATTGAGCTCGTCTACTTTGTTACTTGTCATTTTCACGCTATTAATTTTGTGGGTTTCCTGTTTCTGGTTCAGATTTGATAAGTTCCGGTGACTTCTGTTGGAGTCACACTCTGTGATGGCTTCCTTATTCAAGGTAACTTGTTCTCGGGTTTTCGATACTATCTAATGTTTTAATTATTGGAGTGAAATTTCTTATGAGTTTTTTGCAAGTACTACAGCTGGTCAGTCTGCTTGACTATGGGTTCAAGTGTCTTGCTTACTTTCAGTTATTGTAATGCGAGTTGTAGAGAGAATGTTAAAGAGTACAGTAGTAAAGAAAAATCTTGTTGTATGCGAGATGATGTTAGAAGTTATATGAGAACCGGAGTAAAAGAGAACCTTCTAAATTCTCTCATCTCTTCTTTTAGTCCTGACATGTCCAAGATGTGTTTGGGGGGGGGGGGGTGTTCGGTGCTCTTTAAAAATCTTGTAAACAACTTTAACAGTGATGTTTTGTAAACAAGTTGCAGAATATTGCACATCTGTTGAGAATCTTAACTTCTCTATTCACATCTATTATATACTCAAACATTCAGTTGCTTGTTCAACATATGTGAGCACAAAAGTTGGGTCCTATTGTTTCAAACCAATCAACATGTGAAAGTGAGATATTATCTCAGTCGTTAATAAAAAATGTATATAGTATAGGCTCAAGACAAGTTGTATACATTTTGTTCTTAAGTACCATGTGTGATTCATGTACCTGAAAACTTTGAGAGGATTTCTACATAATATCATAGATTGGTATTATTTATATTCTGTACCGATCGAGAAAAATGGACACTCTAACCACTAGTAATAGGTGCATACTAAAAAGATAACTGATTAGAACTGCCAGATTGTCATTTGCTTCATCAACTCCTTCATTGGAAGCTGAAAGGCTGAGGATCTTTACTGCTTATCCTTTGTTCTCCAGCATGCATATCATAAATTTATAAACACATCCTCTTTTCTTCTCTTATTCTTTTTATTCATTATTTTAATTAGGATCAAGCGAAGCTTTCACAATATCGGGATAGAAGATTTCCTGGATCACAAGAGGAATTTGAACAAGCACTTCTGTCATCATCAACCGTTTATATTGGGAATATGTCTTTTTATACAACAGAAGAGCAAGTGTATGAGCTTTTCTCTCGTGCAGGAGAAATTAAGAAGATAATTATGGGCTTGGATAAGAATACAAAAACGCCTTGTGGCTTTTGTTTTGTCCTGTAAGTCTACGTTCTTATTCACATTCTTAACATAATAAAAGGAAACAGTCCAGAGGTTGTAAGAGTAACTTGAGCTTTCATCTCTATGTTAGATATGTGACCCTCTATTTAAGTTATATCTGTACTGGCACATTTTCCTACCTGCCGATTACCATGAAGTTACTGCTCATAACCACTGGATCAAAATCAAATGGCAGGCTGTTCATTTAAATGAACTCTTTTGATTAATATCCGGCTGTTGGGCACTAGATTTTGATCTGATCTTGCTGAACAATATTCTGCTTATTGGTGGGTTGCAGACTGTGTATCCATGCTAGAACTGTCCTCTCTGCTAAATTCTTTTGGATTGAGTCTTCACTGCTGATTGACTGCATAAACATTCTTTCTGGGGAATGTTTTGCTCATAAGATGGATTATTTAATTCATTTTGTTAAAAAAGCTACTGATAGATATTTTCTTTATTTGAATCATAGTATCTGTTCTTTTTTTCTTTTTCTGAGTCATGTACCCCATTGTTGCTGACTTTCTGTTGCTTGACAATTTGGATGGCAACCGTTGTATTTTTTCAAAGTAATTTGCACTGAATTGTTTGGTTTTTCTTTCTTTCATGTTTCATGCTTAGTTGTTTGTATTTGGTTTTATTGATTATTTCTGGTTAGAGTGTATAGTTAACTTTTCTCTCTGAGAGTTAGACTTTAATCTTTTTGGCCATTTTAATAGATTCTATTCTCGAGAAGATACTGAGGATGCCGTAAAATATATAAGCGGGACTATTCTTGATGATCGTCCTATTCGTGTGGATTTTGATTGGGGATTCCAAGAAGGAAGGCAATGGGGCCGAGGGCGAAGTGGTGGACAGGTGGATGATTCTGCCTTCCTTCAATTAGCTAAATATATCTTTGTAAGTGTTTTAATGTTAATACTTTCTCTGTTTTACAGGTTCGTGATGAATATCGTACTGATTATGATCCAGATATCCTTTTGCCGGTTTAAAATGTCTGCAAAGTTTTTCTTCAGCATTCTTTGCAACTTTTTATAATATTGTTTCCGCGTGATGTATTTTTCTTCTTCTTCTTAGGATATGAAATTAGAGATGAAAATTATTGCCCTTTAGTTTCCTTAATACATTATACGTAGAGGTGGATATGGCAAATTAGTTCAACGGGAGTTGGAAGCTCAGAGAACACTGGTTGATTATGGTACTGGATCATTGGGTACTTTTCCTCCGGTCATGCCACCTCCTCACTGTAAGTCAGTTTGATTTGTTTCGTCATCTATTTCTATATTGTTTGACAGGAAAACTGTTTGTCTAGTTCAAGAATTGTTTGTCTTGACATGTGTGATTGTGTTACGGTTTTTAGAGTAGGTTGGTTGTGGTTGTACTGCGTATTGGAAATTGCATCATTTAGCAACAACATAATTTGGCAAGGTGCAGCCAACCATGCAGACAGAAATTAGTACTAGCATATGAGCAGGTTCATAAGCTGACATGATATGTAGAGCAACGTTTTACCTCAAGGATGGTTTAGGATCATGGCCTGATGCCATGTCATTATGTTGTGAGCTCATAGAAACAGATAGGGTCTTAAGATTATCTTTCCGGGCAACTACAAACTAGCCCGGGCAGGGTCACCTTTAGTACAGAATTCCATTGTAGCTATTGAAACATCTCTTCGTAACATTTTGTGGTTCTTGTTAGCCAAAATATAGCGTTGGACCTTTTGTCCACCTGCTAGTTGTATTTTAGTTTTGCTATTAGTGAGTGGTAGTTTACAGTAAGATTCAGTGTGGGAAAACACTTCATTAGCAAACCTGTAGAGATGCTGTAGTTTGACTGTTTTCCATTTTGTTGCAATTTAGAATTTGGTCTAGTCTATTACATACTTGATAGTTCCTTTCATGAAACTTTTGACATTTCAATTGTACAGATGGTAGACAAGGGGGAGGCAATAATCATGGTGGTTCTCATCGGCATGGTAGAGGTATTGTACCATTACATACATTTGTATAATTTGGTGCGAATAGATTTCTGCAGCTGTATTTGCCATTTTTGTTGTTTACTTATTTATCTGATGCTTTGAACTTCATTTGTGACAGCTGATTTTCATCGGAAACGACACCGTGATGATGACCACCAGTCATATGAGAATTCAAAGAGGAGCTCAAATTATGAATCACGGAAGAACTCTGATCATGACTCTAGACTGGTAATTTCTACTGATTCTTATCCTAATTTGCCTTGAATCCTAAGAGTTACATATGCTGTTTTCATGCGCCAATGCCAACATGTTGTCAATAATATTCCATGTCGAGTAATAATAACTGAAAAAGTATCAGGCCTTGTGATCAGTGGCTTGTGTGATGGTATTTTCTTTCAATGCCATACCAACTCATTTCACTTCTAATTTGTTCCACAGTAATTTAGAATAATCCCAACCCTTGAAAAAAAGGCTTTTTTTTTTTTTTTTTTAAATTATTGATTTAACATTTGTTTTCTTTTCTCTTTCTATCTTTTTATTCACTGCAACAGGAAAAAAATCCACGGTTTCGTGAGAGTGGTGACTCTGATGACGAGGAAGAAGATGGCAAAAAGCGGCGACCTTAATCAGTATTTCTGGGGATTGATCAGTGGACTGAGACTTTAGGGCATTTCTTCATGCTATTGAGATGTCCGAATTGTGCCTGAACAACTTGAAGACATTGTTTTCTCTGTTTTTATTTATATCGAGGCTTAGTTTCTGCATTTATCCTACAGAGAAGTGATCAACTGTGTATGTTCAAACTGTAGTATCTTTACGAAATAGTATTAGTTGTATGTTAACCTGGGAGCAGATTTCACTCCATATTTTTTTCCCTAGGGGGAAGAAAGAGGAGTCATTGGGTGGCGCCTTCTAACTCAATTTGCAGTCCAACTTTATTGACATTTATAGTTGTAGTTTTTGTCATATAATTCCTTACGTTTACATCTCTCCTGAGCTTTGGTGTTGCTTGTTCAGCTAGTAGCATATCGTTCATCCAAACTTCACTCACGAAAAGAGGAAAAAGAAAAGGCAAAGGGATCCGAATATTGAAACATGTGGGGATGATGCCCTATACAACGTTTGGACCAAAATCTGAAAACCGGTCTTCCAATTCTGTTGCTAACTGGCTATATGTAATTTCTAGTAAGGATAAAAGAAAGAAAAAAAAAAGAACCTTTTTCTAATTGTCATTTCATTATAGTCTTGAGACCTCAACCTTAGAATCTGCTCCATCATGTCTGACGGTTAGGTACTGCATCTGCATCTTTCTAAATCTCCATTTCAACCTAAGAAAGCTCTAATTTGGAGTTTCAATCAAAAAATTATTTTGAGAAAGTAATTCACAATCCTGTGCTGATTTGCCTCATTTTTGGCATTTTTCATTGAAGTGTTGAAGTGTTGAACAGTGGACATGGATCAGAGACAATTTATCGTCGAATATTGCATCAAGGACAAAAACTAGGATATATTTTCCTGAGAGAAGAAGTTGGAAACCTTTTTATTTGTACATGTTGAATAGCATATCAAGGACAAAAACTAGTGTTTTAGATGAGATCTGGTGGGTGACTATTGGACTATTTATGATTGCTTGCTCACTTCGGCCACAACTAATGCCTGCTCCGGCTGCTCCTCCTGTTTTCCTTCTGCTTCTGCCACCACCCTGGCCTGCTGCTGCTCCTCCTCTTCTGCTTCTGCATCTGCTTCTCTAACTTGCACCATGTGTTGTCGGCAGTAACGAAGAATTACTAGGGATATGAATGCTGCAAAGGCAATAGGTAGGTTACATCAATCAAGTATTCCTAGAATCAACGATATTCCTAGGCTATGCCTGTTTTCTCTAGGAGATACAATAGACGCTATCAGATATGAACTTTTATCCCCTATGATTCAATCAAGGCCTTGATATATTTCAATCATACCAACCAGCTAACAATGGAAAAGATTTGGAAGGGTCACAAATGAAGAATTATTATTACTAGATATGTCACTTTTAAACCTACAATGTCCACATTTATTGTTCAACAGACAAAAGTATTCAGCAACAGATGAAAGTATGCTGCAATGTTTAAATAACCTACCGGTGAATATACGGGTTTTCACTGAAGACAGATTCCAAAATGCTGTGGCTGCTGATGCTGCTACAATCTTTTTGTGAGAGCATGCTCCCCATGCTTCCAACACCCTCCATTTCAAGCACTCAGCTGCACATCCAGTTTACATTTAAGTTGCTGTCACATGAATATAAAGGCAGTCCACATCAAGCCCAAGCACATACAGGTGGAGTTGGTTACCTTTTTGGTTCATTTGAATGGAGTAGCATGAGTACAGCCTTGGGATTGTGAAGCTGATAAAAAAGGCTACCGAAAATATAAAACATATAGTTAGAACGGAAATATACAAATACAAAAGAGCCTCCACAATGGACTAAAATAAACAACACCGCCGATCATATTCATACCAAGCATAGAGAGCCTCCACAATGTTATATGATGTCCATACTCTGCTCCTAGAAGAAAGAATGGAGCTACCTGTATGCAGAGAATTCAGTTGCACAATGTCAAACACTGCCGTGAACTCTAACAGTATGAGCAATCAAATTTTGATTTGTGGTTACCTTGAGAGTCATAGATGGTTCTCCTGAGAAAAGCTTCCTTGTACATGATATTGCAAGATTTGCTGCAGGAAGTATCATTTTGGCCACACCAAGAATATCACTTTCCTTGAGCAAGAAATCGCGCTTCTTTTCGATACCATTTCTGTGAAAATCAATAAAGAAATCGGTGAATCATACTTAACACAGAAAGATTAGCAGCCAAACAAGTGAGGTGGAAATTGTTGCACCTCTGAGAAATTGAATTCGAGACAAATGAAGCAGCCAAGAACAGAAGTCCTAGTTGGGAAAGGGCCGAGAAGACGCTGCAAACAACCACGGTGTTAGATTTGTATCGCTAATGTAACACGTTTGATAGTTCCAAACAAGTGAAAAGTGAAAGTGCACCTAAAGTGGACTCCTTTGGTAAAGCAAGAAGAGAAGAAGAAGAGAGTGCCCAGACCAAACCAAAGGGTTGATCTTGCTACATCTCTCCACATTATCAGATCATTCAACAGCTGCCCAATTCGGTCCAGACCACTCCCATCCTCATCATCCACTATCATCACAATCATAAATCATTAAAGAAAACCCAAGAAATCGAAAAAACAAGATCGAAAGAACCGGGGACTAACTTGCAGAGGAAGTTGGGGAAGGAACACAAGGGACCAAACCGAGCTTGTCCTTCTTAGACCTTCTTTTCCTGATCGGTTTTACAGGCTCTTCTCCCAAACCCAAATCCTTGTCTTCTCGACTCTCAACCTCCGATCTCCTCCTGGACCTTCTGGTGTTCCTGGGCGAGGCCCTGCTGCTCTTGCACCTCCGCCGAGGCCCCGCCGGTTCGGCCGCGGGCTCATCCGGCATGTCGAACCGGTCGGCGAGGCGGGTCTTGGACCTTCTTGGGTTGGGCGAAGGCGAAGGCGAGAGTAGCAGCAGCTCGTGGAGAGGGAGAGAAGAAGCGGAAGATTTCCGAGACGGCGATTGGATGAGAGCGAGAGAGAGGTGTGGGACCTTCTCCGATTGGGCGAGGCGTGACGCCGACTTGGTTCGGGAGGGAGGCTCGGAGCGAGAATGGTGGCGATAGGGAGGCAGTGAGGCTGTGGAGTCCATGACAGGGTTGTTGATGGTTTGATGATTCGGAGCAGATCGAGATGATGGAGAAATTCTAAGTAGCCGTTTTGTGTTTGAATCATAACGGCAAGGTTTTGTGTTTGAATTTTAACGGCGGGGTTAAAGTGAATAAATGCAACGGTAAGAATTGGGGCACCCAAAGTGGCTGTCACTAAAATCCTACGTCGACTATGCCCCACTTGAGTACTAGTGTATATATAAATCAATATCTAGCTCGTTACACCCACATTCTCCAAGACTCGCAAGGTAGAGAGAGACATGGAGAACGGGAATGATTATTCGCATCAGAAATGGAATTTCCGAGGGAACGAAGAACTGAACGCGGCCTCAATCTCCGTCCGTGGTGTTCTCAACACCTTAGCAAAGAATCTCAACTCCGACGATCCACGACCCACCATTATGCTGGGCCGTGGCGACCCGACTGAGTTTGCTGCATTCCGGACGGCTCCTCCCGCCGCTGATGCCGTCTCGGATGCTCTCCAGTCCTTCAAGTTCAACTCTTATTGTCCTACCGGCGGTGTTTTAGAAGCAAGAAGGTACGTCTTGTCTTGTCAACTCTCTTGGCATGGATTGTCTCATCCACGCTCTATATATCAACATAACCGTCTGCGGTGTCTCGAGCCCTGCTCAAATGGAGGGAGAGTCTCACTATGAACGGACACTTGTTCTCTGTTCTTTCTCTATAGAGGATCTCCAAACCAAAATGAATGAAAAATATTCTTCATCGCAAACAATGAATTGAAAAATACTTAGTCGTACCTTTCGAAATCATTCTATTGTTTACTGATGCTTATTATTTCCAACGGCACTACACTATCCCCTACGATCAAGTTGTAAAAGATTCCATAAGATTTCCTTAACTACTAGTAATAATAAAACGATAGAGGCAGAAGCAAATTTGAGTTTCGATACATATAAATATAATACAGACAACCTTTTCAGGAAATTAAAAAGAATATTTATAATACAGACAACTACTCGTGATGTAGCAAGGAGCCGCTAAATATGACAGAAGACTAGGGAATTTGTTACATGTATGAACTTCGAGCATGACTCCGATTTCAACTTATCCTGTACAGCTCTTTAATAATATGATTTGTGTTGCCATTTGTACGTTGTTTCTTTACTTTATTAAAGAGCATGATCAAACTATTCATATATATGAACCTTATGTGAATGTATGGATTATTTGACAAAGACAAAATTTCCGTTTTAGCTATATATGTGAATGTAGAAAGAAAATGTTTGAACAAATTCAAAACATGATGTGTTTATCATCTTAATGCGCACTCTATCACAATAGAGCTATTGCAGAGTATCTCTCCCGTGACCTCTCAGGCCAGTTATTGCCTGAGGATGTATATCTCACTGTGGGTTGCACACAAGCAATCGAGATCGTAGTGTCTGTTCTTGCACGTCCTGGTGCCAATATTCTGCTTCCCAAGCCTGGTTACCCACAGTACGAGGCTCGAGCTTCTTTCGACCATCTTGAAGTTCGCCATTTTGATCTTATTCCTGAAAAAGGTTGGGAGGTGGATCTTGATTCTGTTGAAGCTCTTGCGGATAACAACACTGCCGCTATTGTTGTTATTAACCCTAGCAATCCATGCGGAAATGTCTTCACATACCAGCATTTGGAAAAGGTAGGGTGTGCAATATTGATTTGCATGCACTTTTTAATATTGCTCAAACTATGTAATGGCTAGTGTGTGTCGGTGTCTGTGCCTGTTGGAAATTAACACGTCGGAAGTCGTTATTTATATGGTTGTCATGTTAATTTCCAAGTACGTACATTTGTGTTATATTCAGATTGCAGAAACAGCAAAGAAACTTGGGATCTTTGTAATATCGGATGAAGTTTATGGCGGTCTGGCTTTTGGCAGTAACCCTTTTGTGCCCATGGGGAAGTTCAGTTCAATTGTACCAGTTCTTACGCTTGGTTCTATATCAAAGACATGGATTGTTCCTGGCTGGAGACTTGGTTGGATTGTGAAAAGTGATCCCAATGGCATCCTTGAAAAAACTGGGGTACGGCACTTGTTTTTCTATATATCTTTTCTATTTTTATTCTCCAGTCATTCGAGTTCTCTTATGTATTCCAATTAACATCAATCCACACCAAAAAAGAAGAAGAAAGAATTACTATGCAGCATTGTCGTGCCTGATTCGTTTAGCTAGCAAATATGCAATTGCGTGAGCTCTCAGGAGCTTATCACATTGTTCTTTAACGAATTTTACTTGAAGTAGTTTGTCATTGATGTAACTTTATTGGGATACATTTCTGTTTCCTTTTGGTCCAGATCGTTGACAGCATTAATAACTATCTTGACATCACTTGTGATCCAGCAACCTTTGTTCAGGTACCTCTTTTGAGTTTTGATCACTTGCTTTGTGAATATAAATGTCAAAAAATAAAATGCAAATCCTTGTTGTTGGAGTGATCATTCAGGTAAATTATGTGTTTTAAATTGTCAATAGCTAAACTAACAATTTAACATACTGGACTGCCAAGAGAAAACAGGTACATAGATCCATCTCTTTTGTCTAAATACCATTCAATACCTCAATGACAAAACATATTCTCAATTTCAGGGAGCAATACCTCAAATCATTAAGCGCACAAAAGAGAGTTTTTTCTCTAACATAATTGGCATAATGAGAGAAGCTGTGGATATGTTATATGACATGATTAATGAAATCCCATGCCTTACTTGCCCAAATAAACCCGAAGGATCCATGGTTGTATTGGTTGGTACAAATACACTTTATTCATTTGCTACATACTGTCATTGATTTGGTATAGAATTAGCATATAGTTCAATTATGACAAAACATTACAATTAACAGGTAAAACTTGACTTATCAGCACTTGAAGGCATTGATGATGATGTACAGTTTTGTCTTGAGCTGTCCAAAGAGGAGTCTGTGATTGTTCTGCCAGGTAAATCCTAATCTATCATCTTGGATTGAAATCATTGTATCTCCAAATCAGAATGTACAGATTGCTTATAGAAAAAGTACGTACTTTGGTTTCCTGTGTATTCTATTGAAGCAGATTTGCTAAGTTACAAACTTACAATGTCATCTATGGGGTTCAGGTGTCACTGTTGGACTGAAAAACTGGCTCCGCATTACTTTTGCTGTTGAACTTGAAGTACTTAAAGAAGGCCTTCAAAGGATCAAAGCCTTCTCACAAAGACATGCCAAGAAGCAATTAGGTGATGATGAGTTAATTTCCATGTAGTAACAATCTTAAAAGTGGGTGATGCTGATCGGCAACTCCTGTTCATTTGGATATCAGATTCTCTAAACTTCAGGAAGAAATAAAATAAATTAAGATTTATCAGCATTTGTAAATGAATGAAGTTGAAGTTGGTCTTTAAGACATTTTTTTTTTTGAGAGTATCAACGACGGTATCCTCAAAGGCTTTCCAGGCCAGAGACTAATCCGCGCCGAGGGATCATGTCAGAATGCTTCCTCCCCTGACCACCAAGAATAAATTGGGACATGAGTTTCTTGTACAATATTAAAAAGTTGATATATATGCTAGCCGCTAGCTGACTACCTAGCTTCTTACCAAACAGCTGAGGAAATTGTAGACCTAATATGCATAGGCGTATTGTCGAATTGGCTGGGAAAGTACATATATAACAGACCAAACTCATGAAATCATTTAGAAATTGCAGAAAACTTTCACTTATCTAACAAATAATCTCTTTCGAGTGTCATAAGAATTCAAGGGAGTTACAAGTCCTGCATGCAACATGAGACACAACGCGAAGTTGCTGATCTCCTTTAAATCACCCTTGCGATACAGAGGGTTCTTATTCATTTTGACTTTTTGAGTAACTGACTGACTAGTCAATTTTCTAATGTTCTTCATTATAAATCAAAGGCAGCATTTGAGTGAAGCATGAGATCCAACCAGGAGTTTCTGATCCCCACCAGATGCATGTACTCCATCTTGATCTGAATTGCAATACATGCATGTTACTCCTTCTTGGCATGCCTTTCACAGAAACCTTTAATCCTCCCAAGGCCATCTTCAAGACTGGAATGGTCACAGGCGAATGTTATCCGCAACCAGTTCTTCAATCCGACAGTTACACCTACAAGAAAGCGTGAAACATAAATGGTTCTAACTTCAGAAACAAACTCCACCAGCAAAATCAGTTTTCATTTTCTAGTCATAACAGAGAAAACTTCTCTTGGACTTTTTGTATTATATGGGTACTCGTACCAAACAGATAAATGGTGATAATGTAGTATAAATAGGGACTCTAGTCAATGTAGTACTGAAGATTTTGATGGTTGCGAATTAAGATTGTTTGTAATTACCAGGTAGTACTATGACAGATTCCTCTCTGGCAAGTTTGAGGCTGAACTCAACATCATCACTAATGTCATCCAACAATGAGAGATTCAGCTTTACCTACATGCATATATAAGAATTGTTTACCATTTACTTACTATAGATCTTCATAACGACTCAGAAATACATACACATGAAAATATATATATGCCGTTAGTTGATTACCATTACAAACATGGAACCCTCAGGTTTGCTTGGGCAGGTAATGAAGGGGATCTCATTGAGTTTATCAAAACATATGTCTGCAGCACCTCTTAGTATCTCAACTATTTTCAAAAAGAAATCTTCCTTTGTGTTCTCTATAATTTGAGGAATTGCTGCCTGCAGATCCAAGAAAGACACATAAGTACAAAATTTGATATCAGACAAACAGCACTAGTATAGAAACTTCAGGAAACAACAATAGTATGTCTTCATAGAGTGGCATCTCTCTCTCTCTCTCTCTCTCTCTCTCTCTCTCTCTCTCTCTCTCTCTCTGTGAAATGTCTAAACCGGTACATAATACTTGAATCACAGAACCTGAATGAAGGTTGGAGGATCCGATGAGACCTCGAGACACCCTGTAATGGACTTCATAATCTGAGGGAAAAAAAAAAAAAAAAGGCAAGAGCATAGGAAGAAGAAGATTCAGAAAAAATTATATATTGCCAGAAATAGCAAAGATTGCTCTTGAATGGTATGTGTAGAAGAAAGAGAATGAGAAAATACGTACCCCCGTTTGTTGAAGAATTGCATTGGGGTCACAGGTGACAATCCAACCAAGTCTCCAACCAGGTACAATCCATCTTTTAGATATGGAACCAAGTGTAAGAACTGGGGCAATAGATCCAAATGTCCCCATTGGAACAAATGGAGTGCTTGCGAAAGTAAGATGGTCATACACTTCATCAGAAATTACAATAATCCCAAGCTTCCTTGCCGTCTCTGCAATCTAAAATTCAGCAGACTAAATGATTCTGTAGTACCAAACTATCCACTAAAGTAAGCAGTTAAGCACATGCATTTTCCTCTACACATTTCTAATTTTCTTCATCCTTCAGAGATTGCTATATCACTCACTAGTATCAACTCTAACTGTAAATTACATTTTCAGTTCATGTAGTCATTTAGTGCTTTTATCAAAGTCATTTAGGAAATAGAATACCATAACCTTCCAAAGTTCCAAGTGAGAATAACATGACACTATCACCAGTTAATTTTTCGATAAATGTAAGTTTAAACTCGGTCGCAATCATTAATTCATAGATGAACTGCAACAAGTAGAATCAGGTCTGAACTGCAATAAGTAGATACATGTCTTAACTAAATGGAGCAGACTCATACAAGTCTTCCTAGCCTGCAACACTTATAGATAGAACCCTGTCATATACACTATTAGCATGAAAAGAAAAGATGGAGTAGCAGTTCTTTGACCAACCTTCTTCATATGTTGAGACGTATAAACATTTCCACAAGGATTTCCGGGATTGATGATGACCATGGCAACTGTATTTTCATCTGCAAGTGCTTCAAGAGCTTCAAAATCAACCTCCCAACCCTGTTCCGGAAGCAGATCATAGCGGCGAACTTCCAGATTGGAACAGGCTGCCCGAGCATCATAGAAAGGGAAGCCTGGCCTTGGAAGCAGAATGTTGGCAACAGGATTTGACAGAGATATAGCTGTCAGTACCACTTCAATTGCTTGTGTACATCCAATTGTAAGATAAACATCGTCAGGCGATAACTTGTATGGGAGATCTTTGGACAGATAATCTGCAACTGCCCTGTTTCATAATACTGTTGAGCATCATCATATCAGACTACATATTTTACAAACCATGCATAAATAAACATGCACCAAACGTCGGAAATATGAGACCTTGTATGTGGGTTAATAAGGGTTTGGGCCACTCCTAGCCTGGTATTACATAAGGCTAGTTATTTGTTAAGCTAGATATACATACCTCCTAGCCGGTAGAATACCAACTGAGGGAGAATAGCAGTTGAACTTGCCGGACCGAACAGAATCAACGATGGCATCTTCAGCCGAAAGACTAGTCCGGAAGCATGGGAAAGCGGAGGGGTCACCGTGGCCGAGAGGAATGATAGGCCTTTGATCATCTTTGTTGAGATTTTGCATTATATTGGAGAGAACTCCTCGAATAGTGATTCCTGGTGCCGCTTTGAGCTCTCCATTCCCCAGAAAATTCCACTTGTTTTCCATTTTCTTTACCGAGTTCTTCAATGTCGACTTTCTTCACCTTTCTTTTATGCATACAAGTCCACGACGCTAACCTTCGTTCTGATTAAACTAATCACGATGCGTCCGATCATACACAACCATGATTAAGATTTTACAAAGACTATAGTCCTCTGACTTGCACATGACTTGTACTATAGTTATATATCATGATCAAGAACATGTTAAATGGGTATTGATTAATGGAAACAATATGAATTTAAGTCAGGCCTGTTGAGCCGCTGGCTCCTTGTCCACCACAAACCTGAGATTCTTTTGGTTCACTTGTGCTGAATGTATACGACAAAAAGTTCCATTAATTGAGCCTAACTTTTGCTTTTCTCTAGAGCAAGACAAAATTCTACAAATTATTATTGACCCTCTATTCCGATGATGCCTCTGCAATTTGTTATTGGTTGTTTTCCGATTCCTCTATTTATTTTTCTTTTTGAAACAATAGCCTCACATTTTGCATTAGCAATCGGAATAGAGCCTACAAGCATCCCTTTCTACACTCAAGCAAAGAAAAAGGAGCCTCAAGCAAAGAAAATAAACTTTATATCTAATTTTCAGATAAACACAGTACTACCTGTCTCATACCTCAATTGCTGCATGTACATCTTGTAAACTAAGAATCAAGCACAAATGCAGCGTTTCTTTGTTTGGATTCTCATTTGGGTATCCTAGTTAAGTACCCTCAGTGGTACATATAAATACATATTCAGTACCTACAAATATTAAGTCAGAGACGCTACATATGTCTCGAGTTCTAAAGCCCAAAAGACAGCCTAAGGATGAGATTCACACAAGGCACATAAAGCTTGAATTAGGCCGGTCCACCATCTTCATCCTCCAACACTATACATTCCTTTGCAGCCATGCTCCTGCGACACCCGATCTGCGTCGCAACGACTAGCATCGCCACAATTTCTCATCATCTTTGATTTCCCCGTCCGGTGGAAAAGCCATGACGACAGTGAGGCCAGAGATCAGATCTGCCACCGGTATTTGAGTATGTATTAGGGTTTCACACCGAGTGTGACTTTGGTCTTTGCGTTTTTCCACTATCAATATTATTTTTTAGAAATTTTTTAATTTTCAGTTAAATCAGATGATGTGGCATAACACATGTCCGTATTTTAATGGCAACAGGGAGAGAGACAAGAAAGTGACAAGATTTGAAGCCCCGTTTTATCTTCTTTTTTTTTTTAATTTTTATTAAATAAAGAACTGAAATGCTACAACCAGTCTATCGTGAGTCGAACTCATGACCTCTCACTTGCAAAGGGAGACTGATGTCACTAGACAAAATGATACTAGACTGCATCACTTTATCTTGATTTCCGTAACTCTCCTTATTTTCTACAAAATAAATAGAAATAGATAAATTACAGATTAATTAACTTAAAAACTAGTTTTATTTATGTGTTTAAGTAGTAATTACATGTATAAAAATAAGACAAAAGATACGGTAAAGCTAGGACGGTTATTGTATGAGGTCTACGTCTACCTAATGCTAGATGCAAAAGCGCATAGTAGATTGACATGAACATCATGAGTTGTCCTGTAATAAAACCGATTGTTGTTGACACTTCTTCTAGGTTTTGTCATGGTAACTTTTAATGTAAAGTAACTATCCAAAAACTGGAAAGTCACATGTATTTTTGCAACATGCTAGTGCATCACAACACTAAAGTAACTACCTATCAACTAACCGTCAAGACAACTTGCCATGTAAAATAACTATCACGTAACTAATATGTAATTATCAGTATCTATCAGGTAATTATAAACTAACTTGTCATTGCCATGTAGCTGATTAGGTAACTATCATGTTAACTTGCCATGTAAAGTAATTATCACAATAGGTAATTATAAACTAACTTGTCATTGCCATGTAGCTGATTAGGTAACTATCATGTTAACTTGCCATGTAAAGTAATTATCACAATTGAACATTTACTGTTTGTGAATGTAAGAAGAGTATTATCTTTTCTCTTTTTTATCTTTAATTTGATATGAGTTGATAAAGAATGTCACTTTGGAAAAATAGAGAAATCCAAGTGTCAGTTTTAGGAGATGCTCTAAGAATGTCAAAATGAAAATAAGGTGTTACGTAAACTCATTTATTTTTGGGATGTGAAATTCACACACCCTAAATTGAAATCCACACATCATTTTTCCTTATTTAGTAACTTAAATTTTATTTTTAGTGACTCAAACTTTGTCTTTTTGTGAACGTGTTAACCAAAAAAAGAAAGAGAGTATGTGGATTTCAATTTGAGATGTATGAATTTCACATTTATTTTTTTGTACCCAATGACACTAAATACGGTACTAACGAAACTGAATTACTTACCTAGGACTATCCCAGTTAGTCCCAACAAACCAAAACCCTCCAGTCCCACTGACCCGAATCCCCAAAAGGTGATTATCACTAGGTCACACAACACCCTTATAAATTGATGCAGCAATCCAGAAACCGAAAGCATTGCTTTTGGGTCGAAAATGTTCAAGTCGAAGCTGCAGGAGGTGTGCCAGAAGAAGGCTTGGGCCTTACCGGAGTACAGCAGCACCAAGGAGGGCGTCGATCACGACCCTAGCTTCTCCGCCTCCGTCCTCGTCAACGGCCTCACTTTCCACACTCCCCAATCCTTCCGGTCCTCCAAGCTCGCCCAAAACGACGCCGCTCGCCTCGCATTCGAGCACTTTTCTGCCGCCGCGCCCCTCCCTGTTTCCCACCCCGCTCCGTCCACTTTCCCTCAGCCCAGTCTCATCGCAGGTATACCATTTCGGTTTTCAATTCAGAAATTTGATTATGCTCCGTTTGGGTTCGGTTTTCGAATTCTCTGTTTGATTCCTGCTTGGATATCCATTGCTGAAGGATTTGAGTTTTGCAAATGTTTATCTATTCAGTTTATGATCATAGGGGTATAGCTATCGTAGCTCTTGATCAGTAGATCTATGGAATTGGTTTGTGAAAGCATGAGAAACAGCTTCTAGATGTTTGGGGTTTAAATTCATATCTAATCCAGATAAAGTATTAATGTCATTACATGATTTTTTCAAATCTATTCAATTATAGAAATTCTATGCTAGGGTTTTGATGTTAATTAATAGCTGAGCCTCTTTCAAGTTTTGCTATTCTGACTATTGAATGGAACTTTGGAAAGAGTTTTACTTTTCTGGCATTTTTCTCTGTTGATCCTGATACTAAGTCCCATAATATTTAATTTTGTGATGTGATGGTGCTTATCTGACTATATTCCTATATGTGATCTATTTTGTTTTTAGCATTTTATGGGGTTCTCTCTTTGATTTTTCTTATAGTATTTAAAGGCTTCTATGATTCTTAACAGACTATTTCTGTTGGTGAAGGGAGAATAGGATTTAATTGTTTTCCAAATGAAACTTTGTTACTATTCATTCAGATAAGCATTACTTTCCTAGGGTTTTGTGCGAGTGAAAAGTTATTTTGTATTACTTTTTTCTTTCTTTCACATTTTCAAATGCTTGTTATTACAGGACTTCCCGTAGGATCTCAGATCAGCGACAATACGACAGTTGTGGGTTCTCAGAACAGTGGCAGCACATTAAAGATTGACGGTGATAACTATTCTAAAGGTTAGAAAACTTCTTCTGTTTAAACTCTAGTGACACGTTCTTTGATAATTGACACTGGGCTTAATATAATATCATTTTTGTTTTGAAAGGATATAATATCAGTTCTTGCACTGGAGTATTTTGAATGTTTTCACATAACATCAAGGTTGTTGGGTAGTTATCAAAGGATGTGTAGTATTTCACATGGTCTTGAAAAAGTTTTTTTGCGCAAGCTGAAATGGAATTGTCTTATAAAAGATGTGACAGGAGCTCGAGATATATATAATTTTCATTATTCTATTGTAGAGCTAGCATGTTGGGATCTTGGACATGAAACATAGAAATAAAAAAATATAATGAGAGAAAGTAATGGCATATCCAGTATATAATGCCTGACATTCTAGCCTCCGCATATTGTACTTATCAATTTGCTCACTTTTATGTCTTCGTTCATACCCAGTGTCAAATTTATCGTGGTTTGTTTTCTAGGCTTTGCAACCAATACTATTTTCATATGGGGTGCAGATGTACAGCATCATAAGAACCAGCTGCAATATTATGCTCAAAAGAGGAACCTAAATTTACCTGTGTACTCTTGTGAGCGTGAAGGTCCTCCTCATGCTGCTCGTTTCAAATGTACAGTAACAATTGATGGACAGACTTATCAGGGTCAAGAATTTCTTCCCACTGTGAAGGATGCTGAACATGCAGCTGCAAAAGTTGCTTTGATCTCCCTGTTGCCAAATGGAGTCCAAGAAGTTATTGTTCTGACAACCCGTAGCCATCTATTATATTTTTGTCGTTATAATTCAAAACGAGCCTAACCTGGTTTTTGTTTTTTGGTTTTTTTTCTGGTCTTTGCTTCACTTTAGGATGATACTGGTTTGTACAAGAACCTTCTACAAGAACTACTTCAAAAAGAAGGTCAACATGTACCACTTTATAGCACAACGACATCGGGTGAACCTCACATGCCTAGGTTTGTTTCAACCGTGGAGATTGGAGGAGAATACTTTACAGGTAAGGTAGCAAGAAGCAAGAAGCTGGCAGAAGGGAGTGCAGCAAAGGTTGCTTACAACACTCTGAGAGATCGTAAGTAAATACAAAATAAGTAAATGAATTATTTTTCCTCCAATATGTCCAACTCATTTGAATTTGATTTCATTCATAGTAAGTAGTAACTGACCTACTATAATATTCTTTTCCATTCAAAAATATGCTTAGTCAGACTTTACTCAATTTGGAAAAATAATAAGCCGGGTAGCTAAAATGTTGGCCAGCTTACATTTGCTAGAAAATGGTATTTTGCTTCATTTCATAATATGGGTTCCTCTTCAGGTAAGTTGAGTCATATTCCATTGTTTCCCACCCCGGCTATTGAAGGTCAAGTCTGTTCTGAGTTATTATCATCTAAGGCTCCATCAGTTGTAGCGGCTGATCTACAACAACAAATGAGACCCAACACTCCAATTCCAAATTCGGTTAAAAGGGAACCAGAATCGGAGATGAGTGGTATGTTTTCCCATGATGATACACCTAATAAATATACTAATCACTGTGCTCCTAGTGAGGATAAAATAAAAATAAAAATAAGGCTTCCGTGTTAATTAGAGGTAAATTTAGAAATGCTGTTCAGTATTTAGCGAATGTAGACTCTATGTGCTAACTTATGAGTGAAATCTTCTTTATATAATTGCCTGGATTACGAACAACTAAAGCGAGTTGTTTACAGCAGCTGCTGTGGGAACCAGTCATCATAATGGACAAGTAATAAGAGATTCATAATAAGATCCACTCACTCAGAATATGTGTGGAAGTGAACTCCCATTACGTTAACACTCATCTGTAAACTTGCATTTTATCCAGTATATTGGACAAGTTGAATAGATGTAAAACTGTGGATTCTTTTAGGGTGCTGAAATTTACGCACCCCAAAATACAAACCACACCCCTCTATTATTTTATTAATATTTTCTCCCCCACTATCTCTTTCACTTCCAAAAATACCCTTAGTCTGATTTTTT
Source organism: Fragaria iinumae (assembly GCA_009720345.1). Lineage (NCBI taxonomy): Eukaryota > Viridiplantae > Streptophyta > Magnoliopsida > Rosales > Rosaceae > Fragaria > Fragaria iinumae. The sequence continues at coordinate 19,811,803 of CM019122.1, read as the reverse complement.
GTTTCTGTCCGTTTCTTTTCCCTCTCTCTCTCCTCAAATATTTGTCAGACCCTTTTCCTCTCTTCCTCCAAACAACAAAACGAGATCTTCTTCTTTTATGAATAAATGTCCTTTGTAAGGGATATTCTTTTTCTGTTGCCATAAATTTGAAAAGAGAAAAACTCAGTTTTAATTTGATGTTCTTGTCTATGACAATGAATAATAGTTCTAGACTAGAAGAAGATGCACCTGTACATTATCTTACTACAACAAATTCATGGATTCAGTATCCAAGGGAGTAGCTTGTTCGTCTTGACAACAGCTTGGCCAATATAAACAATAAAAGTCATTATCCCAATACAACTCTCCAATAAAATCCAAAATATTCAAAAGTTGCATTATTTCAGGAACATCTATTGACTTCATAAATAGTCATAAACTTGTTCTAACAAAAAGCTCCAGCAGAGACATATTAACAAGTAATATCTCTCATCAATTAGCAGTCAAAAAATTTAGCCAATACTGTTGCTTCCTTTCCTACAGTCTCCACAGAGCAAATCTCACCTACAAGAGATAAATACTCAAGTGAAATTGACATAACAAAGCACAAATTCAAGTTTTATATCATATTTAAATATGTCTGCACGAGATAAATTATGCACATCATAACCATACCTCAAGTCCAATGAAACAAAATATGTCACAAATATTTTTTCAGTAAAGTAAAATCGTAAACAACCAGATGAGTTAATATGAACAAAACCACCTACAAATATAAAACGAACTAGGATTTCTCTCCTGATCACATACAAAAATATAACTTTCACCATATGTAATCAAACCAATGCACAATGAAAAACTAATCGAACAAGGAATCCAAATGAAAATCTAATCACACTTCGTTGTATTGGGAGTAGTCCATTGCAAACCAACCAACCAACAAATTCAGAAAACCAGGCTTCTATACAATATTCAAGAATATATCAACATATAAAGTTGAAAAATGCATCAACCAAAAGAAAGAAATAAAGAAAGTAAACAAACAATTATGACTAACACAAAACGAGCTTGCATATTTACCTCATTGTGTTCCTGACGGAGCAGACCTATTAGTAGATGGACATTTGTTCCGATAATGACCAATATTACTGCAGCCGCTACATTTTCGTGGTGCCTTCTCCACTATCTCAAAATGGGAAAGTTCTCGCGTTGTAGAGCTGGTTTCCTTTCTTTTAGTTGATCCTACCGGGCGGCCTTTGTGAGGTTGAAGAGTAGGTTCAAAAATTAAAGGAGAAGATGCACCAAGAATCCTAGAAAGCTGCCTCATGGTATTTTCTTTTTGCATAAGTGGCTGCTTTTCATACCTCTCTTTAATCTCAGATAAAAGACTATTGAATGGATCTTCATGATCCATGCTTGCATGATGATCATTAGTGAATGATCTTGTGTCAATCCTCCATTGCTTATGAATATGAGTTAGAGGCAACACTTCAATATTCATTCCCTTGATCATGTGCACACATGGAAGACCCATGGTATTGAAAAATTGGCCCTTGCACTGAGTATCATAATCTTTTGTATTTGCCAACAAATATTGCTTTTGTAACTCAAACAAAGCATATAAAGATACCTTATTAATCACCTCTTTGAAGAAAGGGATGCAAAGCTTTCTAGGAACACAAATCTTTTCACTTGCAAGTTGAGTTCTAATTTCTTGAAACTGATTTTGAATTGCAAGACAAATATTTTCCTTCACTTCACGGAGACCACCAGTAGAAACTTGAAGATATTTCTTTAAGGTTCCATGTGCACCTTCTGCTCTAGAAATAACATTATTACCAAAATGTAAAATCTGTCCCGTCCATGCATACACAAATCTCTCCTTCCATGGAAGCCAAATATTGGCAATGTAAGTCAGAACTGATGCATAGTCTTTGTACTCAAGCTGAAAACGGTTCCAAGCTTCATTAAACATCGACACATCCCAAGATTTTACAAGGGTAATCCAAAAACACATAAAAGCATCCCAATCTACATTTTCCTTAAACTGACCCTTACAATGTGCAAGGATATTTTTTTTCAATATGCCATATGCATAAAAGATTAGGAGTCCCTGGAAACACAATCTGAATTGCTTTCATCAATGCCAACTCCCTGTCAGTTATAATCGCCAATGGATGATCACCATCTCCCAACAACTTACTAAACATTTCAAGAGCCCACTGATAGTCCTGTTGTTCCTCTTTTTGCATGAAAACAAAACACGAATAGAAGGAAGTGTTGAAACTCGACACTCATATAATCTCAAGTAATGGCATCTTATACTTATTTGTCTTATAAGTACAATCCACTACAAAGACACTCAAGTAGCTTTTAGTCAACTCAATGGATGTCGGATGAGCAAAGAACAAATGAGTCAAATGACCAGAATGATCATATTTGACATTATGATAAAAACCAGCACCACCAAGCTCATCTAATAATGCTTGAATAATTGAACGCCCACCTAGACTTTCCTTCCTAAATTGAGCTGTCTTGCTATATATATTTCTTGAAACTGCAAGAAGATCAGGATTATTTTGTCGAAGGGAAGAGAGAATCTGACGTGGTTTTATGCCAGCCTTACTCATTTGTTCAACTTGTATAGCTTCCTCTTTGGTAAATCTACGAGAATATGGATGTCCGGCCATATCAGTGGAAGGATCATGATTATGAAATAAGCTAATTATCTCAACCTTCCACAACCCTTCAGCTGTACTTCTTCCCACAATCTTGAAAGGGCAATCTATCAGACGAGAAGCTGAATTTTTTTTCTTCTCCTCAAGTGTAGAGAAGGTTCGATAAGAACCACCTCTATCACAACCAATAAGCACATAACGTCTATCACCACCTTTACTCTTTTTGGATCTTTTGATTACCATAGCATACCCTTGCGACTTCCCAATTTTACGAACAACACTCAAAAGGTCTTCTCGAGTTTCAAACAACTTCGCCGATAATGAGAGGAATTCATTCGCAACATTAGTCACGGAGGGGCCTTCAAGTAAACCAAAGAAAAAGAAAATAATTAAAGGGTCTAGATGATCTTCGTGACTATCCAGTGAGGAGCCCGACACCAACAACAAACTCTAACTATAAGTTCTTAAGATGATAAAAGTGATAACAAATAATACTTACCATTGACAATGGGGCCTTCAATGAGACTAGATGGATGATTAGAATGTAAGTCTTCCTCCAAACCATCTGAAGACATAGAAATATGCAACCCGGCAACCATTGGATCTTCCTCCATACCATCTGACTTCCTGCTGCTGATATTGGGGATAATGAAATTTTTGTCAGTATAAGTTATTCTAAAAGATTTGGGTAAGCATATAGACTCCGAATTACTCGATTAATCAGAAACCCTATACCCAAAAATCATAAGGAAACAAATTTGTGTAAATTGTTATGAGAAGAAAGATAAGAACAGTAGCAGCGATTGAACTTAAGAAAAGAATAACAAAATTAACCAGAGCAACGATTGACCTGGTTTGGATAAAAGATTGGTTGGAGTTGGAGCTGGAGCTGGTATTTGGGAACAAGAGACTTTCAATATAGAGAGAAAAAATTTTGACGTTTGCAGAAGAAGCAGAGAGAAAAAAAGAAAAAAATTGAGAAAAAGGAATCAGACTAAGGGTATTTTTAGAAGTAAAAGAGATAGTGGGAGAAAATATTAATAAAATAATAGAGGGGTGCGTGGTTTGTATTTTGGGGTGTGTAAATTTAAGCACCCTTCTTTTATCTAAGTAAATGTGTTGTTTTATTACAGTGGCTGCAGTGGGAACCAGTCGTCTGGGGACAACTCCATCTTCGGGAGTTATTAGTGTTACTGTTGGTGGAGGATCCACTTTATCTGGCACTGTACATGCCCGTCAACCGGAGACTTCACGTTCTGCTTCCTCTGAGCCCCAAAACGGTTCGTTTTCGACTTTGGCTTCTGAATGTAACTCAGATGTGGACTCTACGCTTGAGCCACCAGCGAAGAGATTCTTCTCTAACAAGGTTTCTGTGCATCCACGGATGGCGACGACACTCCCCGAAGACTGCATCGTGTTGCCCCTTAGTGATGAAAATTGGGTTGTTGTATCGCCCATGAAGTCAGAATGTAGAATGGATCACTGATAATGTGGTGGTTATATACTTGTATGTATATTATATACCGAAGATGGTTTCTATGTTTCTTTATATTTTGATGTACTTTGCTGGGAAACTATATAAGACTCGTTTAACTTAAATTTCTGAAACTGAGTCATATACCTGATTGGTTTAGTGAATTAGTTCGAAAGATCTAGTATGCTCTCTGTTTAACAACCGCTAGTATATGGGAAGTGTTTGTATGATCTTTTGCTAGTAGCCTAGGCCATTAAGGAACAGAAAAAGCCGGCTGTAAATTTAGCATTTATCTTCACATTGGTGGAAATATAACTCTCCAGGTGAAGGTAAGATTTAGACCCGTTTTCCAGATGGAATGAATTTCCTCCAATTCTCACCTACATGTTATGCACCTTGATTGGTCATTTATTCAGAAATTGGAGGTGAGATATTGGAGAAAATTAAGCCCGGCCAGTATGCAGAATGTGGCAACGGTTTAAGTTTAATTTACTCCAATTCTCAATACAACACTGTGCTGCAGAGCTTCAAATTTCGTCGGATTCAGTGGTTTCTTATCCTATATACTTGAGTCTTGATTTGTAACATAAGATCTCCTCAAGTTACATGGTGCAGTTCATGCGATTAGAGATTGGGAAACTAAGGTGTGCACTGCAAAGGACGGGTAGATCTTGGATGATGGAGGCTACAAAAGGAATATCGTATGTACGAGACATGTCCTCAATGCATTGACATATATTGCGAGGTCCGTTGTCACTATTTTTGGCCATCTTGTTCAATCTCCTCACCGAATCACAGCACTGCGCTGACGGTTGCGAAAGTAATCCGGCGATAAACCTCATGCAGTTGCTGAACTCGTTCCAGGCTTGAGCACAGAAACTGGACGCTTGACCCTCAACCGATCCACAAATTAGTGCGAATATCATCGCACAAGCAAAAACGCGATCCATCACAATATATATTGTTTTATTGAATGAATTCGGATGCTTTCTATAGCTAATAGCTAGCTTGAGGTTATCTATATATGTGTGCGTGCGTAACAAATATGTGAATCAGTCTGAACAGATTACCATCATGCTAGCTTCATGAATGATTTTTATATCCTAAACCCTATACCCTATATCCTAAACCCTATACCCTATACCCTAAACCCTAACCCTAAACTCTAAACCCTAAACCCTAGACCCTAGTTTGAACTTGCTAAATACCCATGAATGTCATTTCACAAACTAGGGTCTAGGGTTTAATGAAAAAGGATTTCATTCTAAAAAATAAATAAAAGACAAGGATCTCTCTATCCTAACCCAACAAGGATTCATCAATCCGTAACCTAAAAGGAAACAGAACACTATTATATATAGGAGTTATAAACCACAGAAAGCCTCCATCAATTCATTCTTTGTCTTGCTAGTAGTGCCCCCAAAACCAAAACCATAATCTTCATCAGAATTTTCATGCAGTCCTTTACGCCCTTGACTTTGCAAAGCCGCAAAGAAGGCCGCCGCCGCCTCGGCCTCGACCCTTAAATAAAGAATCGTTCTCCACTGCAAGTGGAAGCAATAACCTAAATCGATTTTTCGTCTTTCCGGCAACTTTCCGAAGATGTTGCTCTACAAGCAGAAGTCCAAGGAAGTCAAGGGCGACAATAATATGACACTGATCAGAATCAGTGTGGTGGCCAGTACCGGGCCGATCCGGTTCGTGGTGAACAAGAAGGAACTAGTCGGTGTGGTCATCCAAAAGGCCTTGAAATCCTACGAGTGTGACGGTCGTCTACCAGTTCTTGGCTCTGATCTCAAAGATTTTGTGCTATACTGCACTACTGCCGCCGGCACTGATGCTCTGAGTCCGTGGGAGACAATTGGATCCCGGGAGGGAGTTAACTTCACTCTATGCAAGAAGCCACCTACGACTCAGCCAATGCCATTGGCTGCAGCTGCTTCTGGTCACAAGAAGAGTTTGATCCAGGGCTGGATCAATAAGTCCCTCAACTTATTTAGAGAATTCCAATGGGATTTGATTGAGGCTTGACTTTTACTTTGTTTTTGTCAGTTTCTCGATGTTAATTTCCTTTTGGTTATAAAACAACAATTCTCGCCGGGAAGAAGAAACATGGAAACTATTGTGCAGTCCTCAGCACATAGCTAGGTGGGTATCAAATAAGCTTGCATTGGTTAATTTGCAGGCTCAATTTGCAATCCAATCGGATAGTTAGTGCTAGACATTGAATGTACGTGGAGAACCACTATTCCTAAGTTGTACCTATGTTTTGTATATGAATCATTGAATATGAATGAAGGTTTTGTTGTGATCACCTTATGAATATATAGTGACTACCGTATTTGCATTCATGTTGTTACCGACATTATATGTTCCCCTCGACCTCTCTAGCACTCTGAATTCTCTTCAACTAGTTTCTCTAAAAATGGATGCATATATATGTAACTATCTTGGCGATGCTGAATTGATATAGCTCGTCTAAGAAAAGTGATCGATTGGCTCCTTAATTAATTTGTATTGCATCAAAATTTGGTCTAATATAGTGACTACAATTGAGATGATGATGAATATATCTTGCCAACGAATATTTTGTTGTTGGCTCGAACTCACGTACAACGGCTGCTTTCTTTGTCTTTCTCCAACAACTAAATTTCTTCTTCTGTGTGTTTTCTACTTTCTAGATGGAGACATTATTTTGTACTGCAATTACATTATTAAACACATGCAGTAGATTGTAATATATATTTCTTCAATATAGATCGAGAATGGGTATTTACATAGTTACATGATTTGTGTTGTATCCATATATATCATAGCTAGGCTAGGATCTTATTGCATGTCGACATTACATGTTATTTATGTTTCTTTTTTCTCCCAGGTAGCTACTCATCTTTACATCATTTGAACCTTATCAATCTTGTCAATTAAACCCTGCATGTAGAAATATAAAATTAACATTTGGAGAGAGAGAGAGAGAGAGAGAGAGAGAGAGAGAGAGAGAGAGAGAGAGAGAGAGAGAGAGGTTTACTTGGAGCAATCCATGCTATCAGAAATGGGAAAACTAAGGCGGAGCATGCATAATCCAGGAAGCTCCAAAATTCGGGAGGCATTGAAACGAATTTTGGTCCAATGAGAGGAGTTCTTAATGCATTCACATATCCTACGCGGACCGGTCTGCTCTTGATGTGCTAAATGATTCAAATCTACTAGGGAATCACAGCAACCCTCCATCGGTTCAGAAGATAACCCCCCAACGTAACTCAGACAGGTGCTAAAATCCGCAAATACAGTCGAACAGTAATCGTTCGTCTGAGCTTTTACTAATGCAGAACAAAGCAGCAACACAGGAACAACTGTTACACATGCTAAACCAAAAGGACGAACAACCATGATATGCCATGGAGTGATATGAAGCTAGCTAGCTACCTGGTATTCATGTATATATATGGGGAGGGGGGAGTCAAGAAGCATGCGATAGTTACTGTCACAAGACTTTCACTTGAGAGAAATTTCAGCACTGAAAACTCGTAATTAGTTTTCAGAACTACATAATACATATAATGATGATCATGCTTCATGAATGACTTTTTTTTCCTTTTTTTTTTTTTTTTTTGTGAGAAAATGCTTCATGAAGGATGAAGGATCAACTGTTAAGTGAAATTAGTAATATATTCGTCATGCAAGACATCAATCTCACCCTAAATACAGTGGCGAAGCCAGAACTTGAAGTTTATCGGGGCACAATTTAAGATAGGGTATTGCTAGAGGGCCTTATTAAGGCCTAAGATTTATGTCCTTAATCCTATGTGACATGTCATTTCACATATATAGACACATACATCATCAATTTAATAAATCATGTCATTTCATTCTTAGGTAAAAATACAATATTAACCCTAACAATGAATGGGTGCTACATACTAATACGGTATATATATATTTTTTTTATACGAAATATGGTATATTTTCTTACTCTCTCAATATAGATGCGTATATACCAAATTTAGTATATATTAATAATGACTAAGTTAATAATCATATCAAATTAAGCTTTTATACCATAAATTAATTTCATAAATTTATTAAATTTTCCTTCTGTCTTTGTGAATCGAAATTTAGTTCTAGACTTTTAACTTATCAATTTCAATATTTTATTTTTTGCAGGTTAAAATTATGACATCTATATATAAGCTATATTCTATATCGAATTTCTTTTAGATGATTACGTATATAAACTTTATTTTGGACGAATTATATATATATATATATGTAATTTTTTCCTCTTGGACGAAATTGGACAAATTACACACACACACACACATACATACATATATACATGCTTTCTCAGGAGCGGATGTCCGTATTTATTCTTACGGTGCGGATTTCTACTTTACACTTACTTTTCAATCGAATTTTCACATCTCCACCGTCTAGTCTTTAGATATTAATGTATAGATCATCTATGCAAAATTTCAGCCAATTTAGTTATCATTAAGGCACTCAAAACTGCGTTTTTCTGTTATAAACATAAACGGTTCAAGTTCGATAGAATTATGTTTATCCACTACGCTATCCTTGCTGTAAATGGGTTTATTGAAGCCAAACTGATATATGTAACAAAACTTCAGTGGGGGCACGGGACCACTGGGCCTCTGAGTGGCTCCGCCGCTGCCTGCATATATATTGTCACCTTGCCGAGTTGCCGGTGACCAATTATAGGACTCTCTCTCTCTCTCTCTCTCAATATTTACTGAACTGAAAAAAATGGCTTGATTCAGTCAAAAAAAAAAAGAAAAAAGGGGGCTTGATTTCTGAAAAAAAAAAAAAAAAAAAAAAAAAAACCATTTCACAAAGTAGCTAGCTAGTTGTAGACATTGATCATGAATTAACGAAATATAATTATCAGCTAAAGTAAGGCATGCATCATTGACACATTGTTTAAATTTACATTAAATCGCTAATTTACGTTCTCTTTTCTCAATCCAAACTTTCACGGACATTTCAAAATCAAGTTGTCTCATTGTTGTATAAAAATTACTTTAAAAAATCGAGGGTGAAGACACATTACGCAAGTATTATGAAAAATATGTAGAGCATGTACGTCACTCACTAGTACGTGCAGATACTATGTTCCACTCTCCAAACTTTCTTTTGCTACCAAAAGAATAACGAAATATATTTAGAAAATGAGTTAGACACGACAATACCCGAAACCGAAGATCTATGTCAAGGTTGCAGGATGTTAAATTGACTCACATATTCCGTGAATGCAGTATGGTAGCTGATGCTTTGGCTAAAATAGTATTAATCATGATCTGAGGTTGATTACTTTTGACAATGTTCCAGTCCATACATGCTGCTCAGGCTTTCCTTGATGATCTTGCAAATGTCTCTAGAGCTAGAAGAATTGGTTTCTGTTCTAGTGTGTAGTCTTCTTTTTTCTTTTGTTTGGGCATTTTAGGTCCTTTTGTAAGAAAAAAAAAAACCGAGAGAAAATCTATGCATGATATATAAGATATAGTTTTAGACCGTAAAATCCCACTGAAATTAAATAGTAATACTTGTCAAAAGAAAAGAATAAATAGTAATAAAAATGAAGAAGCAGAAACGGCGTCGTCTGGGTAGGCTACTGGTATAGAAAAGGCAAGGAAGAAAATATTTCCGTTGGAGAACGACTCACTCAGTTGGCCCCAATTTCAAAATATAAGACCGTTAGAGAGATCTTTCCCCAAACGTTATACTCCCCCCCCGCTCGCTCTCCATTAATCCCCCAATTCTCTTCTCTCTCTCTCTCTCTCTCTCTCTCTCTCTCTCTCTCTTCATCATCAAATTCAGACCAAAATGATTTCTGAGATGCCGGCGACGACGGAGGAGCCGAACACAAAGGCGATGACGGACACGGGGGCGCAAACCTCCATGACGATGATCGACGAGGTCTACGAATTCTCGGCGCCGCGATTCTTTGATTTTATGAAGGAGGAGAGCGACGCCGACAGGAACAAAGCCGAGCTCTGGTTCGACTCCGCTCGCCCCTACGCCCCTTCCCGTAAGTCTTCTCTCTCCCGGATCTGGAGTTTATGCTTTCTTTTCCATATCAGGTTTTCTTGTTTGAATTCGATTGCCTCAATTGCAGTAATTTAGGGTTTCAATTGCTAATTCGCACCGTTTTTGAAATTGAAATTGCTCCGTGTCTGTGGTGTTTGATTGAGTGGGAAATTAGTTAGGTTGCGGTTGCAAGTTCAATTTTCTGGTGACGGTTTCTTTTGAATAATTCGTAAACTCATGTAATCAAGTGTTTAGGAATTGTTTAAAGCAAGAGTTCATGAAATTTGATCAACTCAGATGGATGTGGTAACCATACATTCGAAATTGGGGGTTTTCTTTCTGTTGATTTTGTTCACAACATACCACTGTGGATTAGTTTAATAAGATAACTTTCCCTTGGATTATACATTGTACTGGTATGAACTTAATGGTTTATTTTGTTGAATGAAGAGTGAGGACTGGTTTTGCTGGTTATGCTTGTTGAAAAAACTGAGCATCACGACTTGAAAAGATCCCAAAAGGTGATTTCTTGTGTTCTTTGGATATGAAAACGTTTTGATTATTTTCTGGACACATTTGTTTGTGCAGCTTTCATGCCTAGAATCAAGACTGGCAGATCTTTTACAGTAGAGAGCATGTGCGACTTTACTGAAGCAGAACATATGCAGAAGGTGGTGTGATCTTGTACAATATTTTCTTTTATCTCCTTGAAATTTGACAACCTTCTAGCTTATTTGTTTCAGATGGCTTAACTTTTGCAGAACCTTGAATCATCCTCTGATTTAAAAGCTGCTGATGAAACTAAGGCTGACTTGAAGATCACTCCTGAATTGAAGGAAGAAACAATTCCCAGGGAGGCTAAAGATGAAAACAGTGCAAGTCAAGCCATGACGGTAATTTGACTTTACTCTCTGAAAATCACATTTTCCTGATTACATGTGGCCCCTTATCACTAATGTATTGCTTTCAGATTTCTGCTGATAAAGTAGAGGATAAATGCATGAAAGATGATGGAAGGTTAGTGTTCCTCTTACTGCTGATCTAATGCTCTCTTAGGTCTCTTTCTAGCTCCAAGGTCTCATTGTGTTTCTTCTCTGCAGTGTTCTGGCTGCTGCAGTATCTTTCAATAAGAGAACTGATATAACTAATGAGAAGGAGAACAGTAATTCCATAGCTAGTACTCCAAAGCCACCCATGAATTATTCCAAGAAGGGAGATCTTCAAAGTGATTCCAAAAACCACCAGACAGCTAAAAAGATATCAAGTATGGTCAGAAACCCATCAGGGCTAAGGGGAAAAAGTCACTTGCACTCTTCACAAACTAAACCGTATACTATGAAAAGGTTGGCATGCTTCACTTTATCTGGTATCTCTTGAATTCATTATAAGCCAGTGCTATGTCCTAATTGTATACTTGACTGCAAATTACAGAGAAGAGAATGTGAAAAAAGCAACTGGCACATCCATGTTAGCTCAGGAGAATCAGGCAATTAAGCGGCAGAAGTTGGATGCTGGAAGATCTAGACAGGTTACTTTTAGTTCTGTAATTTGTGTTGACTCACATCTAGAAGCCTCTTTGTTATCGTTTGGTGAAGATTATTTCTAGACATTTCCCTTGACTGTTTTTCCTTGTGTGCCCTTAAAATGCAGATTCTTAATCCCAAACCCCAAACATTGCTCCACAAGTCAAAACTGGGTCATACCAGTGCCACACAGTTTTCAACTGCTATTAAAACTCAAAAAGAGGACAGGATTGTGCGTCTCATCCCTCTTTTGCACTCCATGTTTTTATGCAATATCAGAATTGAGTAGTTGATCCTTTCCCAATCTACAGGTGTACGTTCGGGAACCCGCAGCACCATTTGTTTCAATGGCAGAAATGATGAACAGGTTCCAATCAAGTACCAGAGACTTGTCACTGCCGCATGCTAATGGTTCTCTTTCACACGTAAAGGAGCTGAACCCTGCTTAAAGTTCTTTCACTTCTTTACACTTTTTTTTATATATATATTTAGTTGGTCAGATGTAATAAACTTTTTTTTTTTTGCTATAGAGGTTGATGTTGTTTCTATTATTCAGATGAAGCCTAAACTCACCTTAACAAGACCAAAGGAGCCAGAATTTGAGACATCACAGCGTGTGCGCTCAGTTAGAGTGAAGAGTACTGCTGAGCTGGAAGAAGAGATGATGGCCAAAATTCCAAAGTTTAAGGCTCGTCCAGTAAACAAAAAGGTACTTTTGTAATATTCAAGTTATGGCCTGATCTCAACTTTCATACACGATCTATATCCGTTGATTCACTGGACTTTGTTGGTCGTTACAGATTCTTGAAGCACCATCATTACCTGCAATGTCAAGAAGTACCCCACAGCCACCTGCATTTCAGGTAAAGCTAAAAGTGAACTGTGTATCATCACAAGAAGAAAATTCAAGATTGTTTTTCATGTTCAATAGTTCTGAGCTGTCATGTTGCTCTGATGCAGGAATTCCATTTAGAGACTATGGCAAGGGCTAACCACAATGCAGAAACAGCCTCAGTAGCTTCAATGGATGTATCACGACGACAGGTAAAGAGAATTATGTTTTCTTGATGTTGCTAAACCAGTTAAGGTGGAATTATGTTTTCTTGATGTTGCTAAACCAGTTAAGGTGACATATTAATGATATTCTCCTTACATTTATGACAGAATAAACAAACAAAGCCCCATCATCTTACTGAACCTAAAACTCCTTTGCTACATACATCATTGAGGGCCCGTCCACCTAGAGTAAAAACTTCTTCGGAAATTGAGCAGGAAGAAATTGAAAAAATCCCAAAATTCAAGGCAAGGCCTTTGAATAAGAAGGTATATCTCCAACCTAACCTTTCAGTTTTAAATGAAGCTCAAGGCAAGGAGAAAGTCTAATTGTCTGTTTTCCTGTAACATCATGTGTAGATATTTGAAAGTAAAGGAGATCTGGGGATGTTCTGCAATGACAAGAAACATGCGACTGTTCCTCAGGAATTTCACTTTGCAACAAATGAAAGAATACCACCACCACCACCACCTTCAGCCATTCATGATCTATTTGATAAGGTAGTGAAAATGAACTTTCTTCATCATTCCTTCATCATTCTGAATCTGTGAAAAGATCTCCACTGCGATCCGTATCTAATTTGTTGTTACCTTTCCAGTTGTCTTTGAACTCGGAGCCCCAACAGAATCCAATTCCAAGAAACACAATGCCAAATCCATTTCATCTCCATACAGAGGTATGGATTTCTTCTTTTGTTCAAAAGAAGTTTGGCATTCAGGAATCAGGACACAACATATTCATAGAATCTTTGTTTACCTCTGGATTTTCAGGAAAGAGGGGCTGAGAAGGAAAAGAAATTTATTACCGAAGTTATGCAGAAGCAAATGGAAGAAGAAAGAGCTAGAGTTCCCAAAGCGAATCCATATCCATATACTACTGACTACCCAGTGGTAAATATCTTTATTTTTTTGTGTCTGATTTTATACTAGTAATTGCAATGGAGGAAATGGTACTATGAGCCTTGGTTAAATAAATGCAGATCCCACCAAAGCCAGAGCCCAAGGAATGTACAAAGCCGGAACCTTTCCTGCTAGAAAGCTTAGTGAGGCATGAGGAAGAAATACAAAGGGAAATGGAAGAAAGACGGAGGATGGAGATGGAAGAAGCCCAGTCAAGGGTTTTCAAGGCACAACCAATCTTAAAAGAGTGAGGAAACTGGTTTAATATGTACACATGATTTCCAAATTCCAAGTTAAAAAAAAAGTTGAAACAACTCATTTTTTTTCCATAATTATGCAGGGACCCAATTCCAGTTCCAGAGAAAGTCCGTAAGCCTCTAACACAAGTTCAGGAGTTCAATCTGAATGTTGATAATCGGGCGGTGCAAAGAGCAGAATTTGATTACAAGGTAGGTGATCCACATAATGAGCTCATTATCTGTTACATTGTCAAAAACAAGGTTTTCTAATTCCATTTTGCAGGTTAAGGAGAAAGAGATGATATATAAGAGATATAGAGAAGAAAGTGAAGCAGCAAGGATGGTATGCATCCTTTTTCAAAATTTTGTTTATTCTGTTGCTTGCTTGCTTATACAAGCTGAAAATAGTTCAAACTGACACCTAATGACCTAAATGACCTAACGTTTGCAGTTAGAGGAAGAGAAATCATTGAAACATATGAGAAGGACGATGGTACCTCATGCAAGACCAGTGCCTAATTTTGAGCATCCATTTTGCCCCCAAAAGTAAGGAACATGATTTATATACTACCTCATGCAAGACCAGTGCCTAATCTTGATTTATATACTACTGGAATTATATCTTCGTTGCTGCAATATTAATTAATGGAACATGCAAGCTTGATTTATATACTACTGGAATTATATCTTCGTTGCTGCAATATTAATTAATGGAACATGCAAGCTTGATTATACTACTGGAATTATTTCTTCGTTGCTGCAATATTAATTAATTGGTGTTGCATTATATAGGTGTCCAAGGGAAACAACAAAAGCAAAGTCCCCGAATCTGCGAGTCCTACAGCGGCAAGAAAGGCGAAGGATGATGCTCAAATCCGCCACTTCCAGCGCTGCTGCACACATGAGATGAGATGATTAGTGCAGGATTGTTTGTTCAAGAACCTGTACAAGGAGTTCATAGTTGTTGTCTTCATTAATGCCAACTGAACAATCTTACTGTAAAGTTTAAGTTGGAATGAACAATCAACTGATTGTAATTCTTTGAACAGTTCTCACACCAGAACGGACTAAGGAACAAAATAGTGTATTGGAAGTTTTAAGGCTGTGCAAAATAGTATATGCTCTTGAATGAAGACCTTACTTCGAAATTGAAATTTTATATGGAAAGCTTCATACTGATTTCTGGTTTCGTGAATGCTTCTACGTGGGAAAGGTAAAATACACATCATGTTGAGTGCTGACAAATAAAAAAGATAAGCTTTTGTTACAAGGAAATGAACTCATGATGGAGAGCTGTTTGTGCAAGAACATGACTTGCTCGTCCGTTGGCAAAATTGAGGCCGACATGTGAACATCTGCCTAACCTCCTTCACCACATTATCAACCACCGAAGCATCTTCATCTTCAGAATTAATCTTTGAACAAGCAGTAAACAATCCTTGACATGAGTATGCTGCAAAGATATAACGAATTGAATAGCAGCTTTAAATCCCATCAACTCTACTTGATGAAACGCTGTCTGCTACCTAATACCTTTGTATGAGCTGCTTTGTATGAGCTGCTATAAATTTGAAAACCATCCATCATGAGGAGTATGTGTAGGCAATCGACTTTTTCCGAGCCACATAGCATGCGGAATTAGTGGTAAACTGTAGGCAATCGACTACACAAAGGAATAAGTTGTACCTCACTTGAATCAATTAATAAGTCGACCCTTGTGGTGGAGGCTGTGACCATGGCCATCTATGCTCCCAAATACGACTGGACTCTGTGCCAACCTCCAACAATGAACGAGCTTCCACAATACTTGTCCATGAAACTGCTGTATATGTTTGAGTAATCTCCACCCCTATTTAGCGAGCATAGCTAGATTCATTCTTAGGTACACAAAAATGTTCACAAAGTTGCCAATGACTTTTTTGTGAATCTGTATCTCCCCACCAATACTAGCACAGAATTGATGAAGATCATAACACATACTCTGTGGAACCAAATAACAATTCATAATATACAAGGGAACCGTCTCCTAGCCAAGCTTCAATCTTAGAGCGTCCCACATGTGTAGGAAGCCCTCATGCTTATCAACCCTTTTAACTCCCAACACATTAGCCAGCTGCTCTTGTTGTTCCATTCAAACATTCTTATTCAATTTAATCTGCTGGCCTGATGCTATCTTATACGTATGAAGTGTATTTTGTACCTGTAGACACTTTTGCTCAAGCCCAACCCATACCAAAAAGAAAAGAATCATCGGCAAATAGTAGGTGATGGAACTTGGGAGCAGTAAGAGCTAAGAGTACACCTTGTAACCCACCTTGATGCACAAAATGAGAAATCAAAGAGGACAGGTCCATCTGCACAGTATGAATAAATATGGGGATAGAGGGTCACCCTGTCGGATACCTCCGGAATAATTAAATAAATATTAGCTTACTTCTATCACAGTAGATATATTCGTACGAGTCGGATCAGTTAAATATATAACAAATATAAAAAAATAGAAGAAAATGAGTGAGTGGTAAGAGTAAAAAAAAATAAAAAATTTATTTCAAAGTATACTAGGAAAGCTTGCTATGCAACAGTATGGTACATGCTGAAAGAGGCTTTGAAGAAGAATCAATGAACTACTATAAAACATCGAATTACACAAATTATAGGAACGGATGTTTTACATCTCTTATACAACAAGAAAGATATCCCCTCAACTGAGATCAATTCATCCCGTGATCTATCTTTTGACTACATTTACAAACAACTCTATCAACAGCTAATCCAACAATCTTATCACTCAAATCAATTTCCTAACTACATGATCTCCTTCCGCTTGTATGCTAGAATCTGAAATCAGCAAAAGAAATACTGACTCGTTATTATTTGATCACAACATGCCACCTATCTGGAATAGAAACTCACTCATACAATCATTACAAAAGACTGCAAAACTGAATTCTATTAGAGACTTATGGATGAAGAAACCAAAAAACAAGTTCTTATGGAAACTAGTTCGATATGGCAAAAGGATCCGTGCAAACATGGATGAAGAAACTAATTCAGTATGGGCACAAATACTACCATATAAAATCTTTCACGAATCTTACTATGCACATTCCATCATTTACATGAAGATTTTGCCACTCTGGATGAATCATGTTCTCACACTTCATGCTCTAAACACTCAAAACCACAGAAAAATGTCACGCCACACTGTTTTTGCCACTCTCAGATCAGAGAGAGAGAGCTCCAACCATAATTTTTTTTATTATGTTTTAATTTGATTGAATTTTCTATATAACTCTCACTGACAGTCTTTAACATACAATTAGTAAATATAAACACACATACTAAACCTTTTCTATGTATACTCACCAAACGGTCCCTACTGGAAGTACAATTGGCTTTAATCCCTGCCAGAGTTTCTTCTGCTTGCAGAATTTGCAAATCATATTGGCATGGATCAAGCAAAAGGGGTATAGAATCTAGATCATTCATTAACGGTGATGGGTGATCAGTCAATTTATCGTCATTGGAATTGTGGTGCCCTTTAACTGAGAACAACTCAACTTCTTCAGCTTGCAGAGGTGTTTGACAAGCAACATACTGCAAGAACATATGCATGACAAAATTACACAAGTAAAGAAGCTGGGTAAATAAAAAAGGTACATTAACATTTCCAGAAAGAAATTAAAATCCCAAGAAATCAATCTAAGCTTGTGGTCAGAGTTATAGAATGAATGACGTAGTTCTGTGTTCTCCAACTCTATCAATATTGGAATCGACCAATTTTGAGGAGTAGTGAGTTTCAGTCATATAATCATGCTCTCGAGTCCAAATATCACATAATGAAATTTGACTTTTTCATTGTCAAAGCAAGTTTCAAAACAAACTTTCCTCTTAGATTAGTAACATCAGGGGAAAAAATCTTACTTCGCGAAGGTGCTTGACTGACAAACTTGGCCTACAGCAAAGGTGAGGCTGCTGCAAGTTTGGTGTGCATCTTTTATCCAAAGAAATAAGCATGAGATGAACATCTAACTGCAGAGAGAGAAAGATTTCATCAAAGAGATATAACCACACCCAAAAAAAAAAATCTCAGAACCCTAATCAGGTCAAAATGGTGCTCAGTAAAAGCCAAAACAGTTGAGTGTATCTAATTCCATCTACCGGACAGTATGTCACTATACCTCATCATTGTTTTCCTTGAGGCTTCGAAGGTAATCAACCAGCTTTGATAAGCGAGTGCTTCGAGAACTCTTATTGCTGCAACCACTTGCAATGCCATGCCGGGTGTGACTCCGAGCACCACCTCGGCCCCAAGCAAGCATTTCAGAGCTCCACACAAGACCAGGAGAAATTCCCCTGCTGTCTCTGCTCACTTCTAAATCATTTTCAGTGCATCCTGCATTTGAATTGGTCACAGATGATGAAGGCTGAGATGATCGAAATCCTGTCCTTCTCCTTAGCCGTCTTGGCCTCACTTCAGTATATCTCTCTTCAGCAGGAGGTGATTTGTCAATTTCATCCTCATTGTCTTCAAACCCTCGGAGTTCAGTGGCTCGAGAGTTCCTTCTCCTTTGGAAAGCACTCCGACTATTGCGCTGTGGTCTCATATTAAATCCATCTTGGGTATCTTTGCCAAGTGAGCGTCTCTTGATTAGAGCTTCTGATTGTCGTTGAAATATTTGGGCAATTGATGCTTGTATCTGTATTCAAAGCAATTCAACAGAACACCAGGAAAACACCTGTCAGTATGCAATAATTATTTGGGAAAACATATAGATGTTTATTGCACTTGCTCCATTGCTTTCTTCCTTGGGTTGGGGGTCATGTCAGGTTCCAACATTGAGATCTTTTGTATAAATTGATATTCTCACGCAAGAAGACACCATCCAAATCTTAACTAAGAAATCCATCAACCTTGAACCTAACCTGCTCATTTCGAGTCCTCTCCTCTTCATGGAAAGCCAATTCCTGAAACCATACAATGAATAAATATCTCGTGCTGCAAAAACACAATGAATAAATATCTCGTCTGCAAAAACACTAACATTTTTTCAGGCCACATTACTCTCTAAGGAAAGTGACAATTTGAGGAATTTCTTGTTAATTTTAGCTTTTTCTCTTTCAGCACTCTCTCCATCATTTTCATGATTTTAACTTTCTCTCTCTCTCTCTATATCTTTTCCATCTTACACAGTTTCCATCTTCTTCAATTCAAAGTAATTTTCGAGTTGAATTCAAATTATTTAAAATATAAGTTATTAAAAGCATATATCTACGAATCATCCAATTAAAGTTCCGGGGGTTACTTCAGTTAAATCAGTTTATATAATCTGCCAATCTTCTTAGTCTTTCTATAGAAAATTTCTTATACTAATAGTTATTTGTATGAAATTAATCTGAAGTATATATCCATTCTCATTATGAAAATCAGGGCTTAATTATACTTGTAAACTCGGAACTTATGTCAATATGTCCTAGGAAGTATACAAAAGCTAATCAACTCATACCTCCTCCTCATATTTCTCAATATCTGGATATAATGTTGCAATTAAGGCATCATAATTTGGATCATCTCTCAAAGACCGTCGACTGGCACAGTGTGTTCGGCAAGCAGGACACTCATTGTTCCTGAAATTATGTAACAAGCTAGACAAATAAAATCCTGATTGGTTTGCAAGATATGTTATGATAAATCCATCACTCAGAGTGGAGAAAGATGCAGTGTTTAGTGATGAACAATCCGATAGACAAAATTTACCATCATGATGAGCAGAAACAAAATAATGCTATACAGAAACCACATGATGGGGCAGTTGATATGGCATGTAAACATTGCTGTAAATTGCACAATGCTGAAAGGACCCTAGATGTTAGACCAATGTTTAAAAGCCACATCAACAGCCACATGGAAATGTGGTCCAGTTACCACTTTAGTTGTTCAATCAAAAACTCAAGAAAGGCACTCTTACTGAAAATCAGAAAAAGTTGTCAATACCCCATTCTCATTGATTTGTCGATGCATTCCCTGCAAAACCTGTGTAGGCATTCCATTACAGTCCGTGTCTTTTTAATAATCCCTGTCCATGCAAAAGAAATTGATCAATGTTACCATTTGGCCAGGAAGATGAGTCCCTTTTCTTTTTATAGGTGTAGTTGTAAGGAGGTTCTAATTTTGTTTCGGCAGCCACACTTCAAAGTTACCAAAAACAAAGAGGCCACTTAAAAACAAAAAGAAGCTTTACTTTATCAACTACAAAAAACGTGAAGAACTTAACCTAAAGTAAATTATTGTGAACTCGCAGTTTATTACTGCTTGAACTTTCACACATTTGTGTATTCTGACTTTAGCCCTTCACACCAGAAGGATTAATCTTTGATCCAACAATAAACTTATATCTTAATTTTTTTTAGCTTTAATTGAGGGGAAGGTAGGGACGAGAGTCGAGGGGACCAGGTCTTCCACCATTCAAGCAATAAGAACCCTAGAACTCAAGTTGAATTTTACTTCTCCCAACCAATTTTGTTTCTTGGTTTAACATTATCCTTGATGATGGTTTTGTATATCTAATATGGGCAGTGTTCGAAGTTCAACAAATACATGTGTCATGAAAAACAAACTTCTATTGAACAAGGATAAAAAAAATCTTAAAACAGAGAACAACACAACAACAGAAATCTCTACCAAAAACTTAAAAATAAAAAAAGAAACAAAAAAAAAATCATACAATAAAGAAAACAGTAATCCTATCAAACTTATTCTTCATCAAAGTTATCATATTCAACATAATAGATTCAAATCTAATGAAAAAAAGTTAAATGCTTCCAGCTCAGGAGTGATCTTTTAGATAACATAACAGTTCAAAAGAATTTGACATTGATTTGAAATTCATTTTCAGAATAGTAGTTGGGGAACGAAAAGAGCAGTGCAGTTTCTTTGGAAACATTCACATGACCAGAAAAATACTCTTGAAGGTGAAACATTGGATAAAGCAACATTTAAGTCAAATTACATGTTTTATGATAATTGCACATGACAGCTCTTACTCCCTTCACTCAATGTTCATCCACAGTCTGAAGATAAACAAGTCCTTCCTTACCGACTGTAACGCAAAGACGAATGCACTTTGGAGGAGTGCCCATCAGACCCAAGCACTCCTAAATTTTGGTGATTTACAAACTATCACAAATCCACAACTCGTTATTCATCAATACTTCAAATCCCAGAGTAGCTAGATAGATAGTTTTATTCTACACTTCAGATTATTGTAATTCTGTTTATCAACAGAGAATTGTCAAGTCACCAGGTTCTCTACCGACTTTTCTTATAAATCTTAGCGACGTTATATTATGACACATAGAATAGTTAAAATCCACATGTTGATACTGAAGACGCTGGTATGCGGAAGGTAATGTCC
Source organism: Fragaria iinumae (assembly GCA_009720345.1). Classification (NCBI taxonomy): domain Eukaryota; kingdom Viridiplantae; phylum Streptophyta; class Magnoliopsida; order Rosales; family Rosaceae; genus Fragaria; species Fragaria iinumae. The sequence continues at coordinate 19,790,497 of CM019122.1, read as the reverse complement.
AAAAACCATCGGAATCAGCACAAGTTTCATCCTTTAACACCCAGTCTTTCAAAGTTCCAAGCTGTGCGCGCAACTTTATACACCCTTGAGTACCCCTTCTTGCTGTCTTTTTTATTATTTAAGCCCATGATCAGGGATCAAGAATTACAACGAAAACTAGAAATGATTTCTTCTCAAAGGGAACCATTACTGATTAGAGCAAGTACATACACTAGTAAAAGGAGGAGCAGTTCAAGGAGGCACATATCCGGCCCCATTCTGCTAACAGTATATTGTTTGCGAACCACAGAAAGCAACTGTTCTCAGTACTTCAACTAATGCCATAATCCATATTAGGCTTCCCTTTGGTTATGTACAGAACAAATCAACATTATATTTTTCCTAAAAATCTACGTTTGTTTCGGTTTTAGGATACAATACGGTTCTATGTACCTTAAGAGTTTTGCAATTGTTCGGATCAGATCCAGATTATTCCTGATCTGGAACGGATTTGGTTTATGATATCCAGTTTAAATAATACTTGTATGTAAAATTAATATATAGCAGTAACCAATGTCATAATAAGGTAAGCAGTAAATAGGCAGAATTAGACTTCTATTCCTCTACTACATCATTTAAGGTTTCTGGAAAGCAAGAAAAACAAATAAAACTCACATATATCTCCATATTTAAAGCATGTTATTGGTTAATTGAAAAGATGAAGCAGAAATTACCAAGACATATTGGACAGTGTACATCTTTACGAATATCGGGCAGTTGGACAAGTACAAATCTGCAAGGGAAACAAGAAGTTGGAAGGATGAGGATCAATTATTACTTGGCACTGTCTTCATCCATAAAATCAAAACCGTAAAGTTTAACTCATATAAACTAGTTGGGGGACCTAATATTGTCCAATACCACCAAATCACAGTCTAAAAGAATACTAATAACACCGGAACAGTGCATGAGAACGGAAAGAAAAAAAATCAGGAAACCAGTCAAAATTCTAATGCAATGATTCTACAAGAGTAATAAAACCAAGCAGCATCAGAACTTGCGATGCCGGAATTGGACAAGTAATAAGATCAGGAGTTGAAATTCTGATCAAACATTCAACGCATCAAAATCTCAAAAATGGCGGCGAAATCCGAAATCTACAACTACAAGTAGCTCAGTAGCCTCCGAAGACGTTGAAGAAGCGAAGAGACTCGAGCAACAACTACTTGCAAAATGTAGACGTGAGAGAGAGAGAGAGAAGAGTTACTCGGGCTTTTCTTGGGAGGGGCTTCCGTCACAATCTGAAAATACGAAAGCTCAACTAAGTTAGCGAAATCAATGAATCAATGAAGAAATGAGAGAGAGAGAGATGATGATACGTAACCGTAAGCTTCATCTTCTTCTTCTTCTTCGTCGTCGTTTTCTTCGCCATCTTCCTCCACCGCCTCATCTTCTTCTTGCTGTTGTTCTTCTCCTACGTCTCCTTGTTCTTCTTCTTCTTCTTCTTCTTGCTGCTGCTGCTGTAGTAGTGGTTCGTCAGGCGGACGAGATTGCTTGGGGCGGTGGCGGTGGTGACGTGAGGGGTCGTCGTCGTCGTCGTCGGTGAGATTTTCCGGCGAAGAACGCTTCTGGGCAGGCATTGATGTAGTAACAGCAGCAAGGGAGATCGATGCAAGATTGGACCAACAACAAGAAGATGCTCTCTCTCTCTCTCTCTCTATTATATTAGTCTCTTCTCTGCTCGCTTTCTTTTCTTTTTGCTTTTTTATTTTTTTTTATTTTAAATGATAAGGAAAATTGTTTTTATATTTCTTTATACATAAATAAAAAGAGTTTTATATTATTAGTAAATGGTTTTAGTTGAGACGATACTCACACATGTTCCCCTTCTTAGACCGCCATCTGTCTTCCTCTTCCCTTTTCACCGTCCATTGTTTTCTTGGTACGTTGTTTTGTTTTGTTTGTTTTTTTAATTATTAAAAATAAATAACAAAATTACAAAACAAAATCACGACTATCTCTTTCTCAGTCAATTCAAATAGAACAACCGAGACACTAAAATGAGAATATGTTTTTTTTTTTTTTTGAAAAAATACATGGTTGAAACCTGATAAAAGTTAGAAAAACAAAATATTCATTTCTTACGTTAGATTTGAGGTCTTTCGTGTGACTACGAGTTAAAATATATCATCAACAAAACTACGAGTTTAACCCAAAATAATAGAAAAATAATCAATTACCCTACTATGGGATAACTTTTTCACATGCACAAAATGAGATTTCAAAATTCCCACATGTCCTACACATTGATAAAGTTTTATTCCCACTAACCAAATTTCAGCTGAAGGCTCACGGGGTTGATTCGGACCTCAACTCTCAGCTCAAGAACATTGGTATGTCACTCGTTCATCTTCAAGGTATTCCGACATGGTCTGCTACTGATGTTGGTAATTATCTACTCAAGGTCTTCTTGCTACTACTACACATAGCATCTTGGGAGTGCGCTATAAACCTCCGACGACTTTTTGTCACTCTAGTAAGAAAATTGAGATGGACGGTAATTTTGTTCATGTTCCTACATTTGTTGATTTGGATGAGGTTTTTGCTCTCCCCAATGTGAATGGGGATGTTGCAAGAAAAGAAATGTGGAAGGCCGAAGGCCTAAGGGTAGAACCGTAGAAAGAATAGGCTTGGTTCAAAACCTAAGGGTCCGAGGCCTCATCGTTATCGGTTCCTAAAGTTATCAGAGTTGAAGATGTAACTGAGGTTATGTTGGAAGGGGTTGATTATTGATGCAGGTGATTTGATGCAGTTTGTCCCTGTTTTTCAATAAAATTACGATTGTGTACAATTCAGTAGGCAAAAGCAGAAGGTTAGTGCTCAACTTCTTCGAGTTGTGGTCGCTAGAGATCTTGATCTCACTGGGGAGGACTTGGAGGTCAACGGTGAGGGAGACGAAGTCGCCGACGCCGTCGACGGCGCATCCAAGGAAGGCAAAACCTGGGCCGCCACGGTGGTAGGGGCGAACGCCTTGATGGAGGTGAAGCGGGGTTCAGGCTCGGCGTTGAGGATGGTGGTTCGGAGGGGAGGGAGAGGTTTGCATCGGAAGGGGTTCTAGTCATGCTGCTACTGCTTCGTTTCTTTTCCAATTCGATTTCGAATTGATTCCCTGGGTGGACTCAACGGTGAGGAGGAAGGTGAGTCGATTCTTGTTCACACAATTTCAATTCGATTGTCGCTGATTTTAGATCAAATGTGGCAATTTAAAATCCCAAGTGTGGACGAGTATGAGTCATGCTACTGCAGATTCGGTAGTAGCAGTGGCTATTCAGTGGTCAGTAGCAGAAGGTCATAGCAGCAGAAGGTTTCCAACCGCGACACAGTAGCTTTGTTTGGTTCCGGAGAATTGCTAGAAAAATTACAATAGCCATTGACAGTAGCACTTTTCTATCGGCCGTAGCACATACATTTCTTAATTTGTGATATTAATTGCAGTGAAGGGTATTTTGGTAAATTACAGTGATAGATGATATGTGGATATTAATTTGTCCTGATTTGTTAATTTGTGTCTTTAATTGTGTAAAATAATGTGTAAATGATGTATTTGTAAATTGAAATTTGGTTAGTAACTTTAAAGTAATTTACTATGAAAAAAAAGGTAAAAATTTAGATAGTGGTTTCTTTATCAGCCCATAGTGGTAAACAATTATGTATGGGATATTGCTGATTAATAAAAAGATTGTCCTGTTTTTTTTAAAAACAAAATCACAAAATAGAGTTTGATACAGTTGATAAATTGAGTGTGACCCGTTCACTTATCGGTTCTATTTTTTTTTTTTTTGTCATTTACATTAAAATTTCAATTGATGAAAGGAAAGTATCAGTGCCAACGGCCAAGTAGCAATGAATTGCAACTATATAAGGACCTCTCCGTAAATACCCCCACACCAAACAACTCAGATGGCACCATAATGCTTATGGCTAGGTAACCTCGTTTTGAAATTAGGTTCGGCAATTGATCAACATGTCACAAGGCAATGTGGTAACAAAGAACACATTGGCTAGTCCGGAACTACAAAGATAACCATATACCCAACTCTCTGCTTCAAAACAACTGAACACTACTTTGTATGTGTTACCTTATATGCATTTTCTATTCAGCATCGACAATATCTAGCAGTCATATACAGCATTGTCAAAGTGATAATGGCATTGATCTTGAAGAGTCAGAATAACAATCCTAACCATGGAATAATACAAGTTATACACCTACATGATACTATCTCATTCCTAGCAATCCTAGCCCCATGAAATTGATATTCCTGTGAAACTGGAATTCAAGTTTTACATAATAATGGAACTCTAAAAATTATTACATCAGTACATGTCTAGCTAGATGACAGAAGAGAGAGAGCAAGCTAGCTTGGTAAGTTTTATCTGATTTGGAAATGCTTATTGCGAGTCGACATTTCTTGGATCTGAATTCTTCCGGATCCCATATCCTCAACCCTCCTGCACGACTCAGTACTAGTTCCTTTGCGGCTTGAACCTTCTGCATATGTCTCAGATAAATTCTTCCTTCGGCGTTCATTGTGGTCAGCCAAGCGCCTGCGACAACTCCTCTTGGTGTCATCGAATTCTGATAGCTCATGAAATCTGCACCCCAACAATTCCAGTTAGTATATCTGTCTAAGATTACGAAGACCGGGGGGGGGGGGGGGGTGTGGTCCAAGAACTTGGTCATTTTTTTGTTATATGTAACATGTACCAGTAGCTATAACTATATTTGTGGAATACAAAGAACGAGCATTTGAAAGAATAGCAGTATTGCCTGTATTGCCAGATCTAACATTAAGAAAGAATAGTCATTTACTCATTCTCAAACTGAAGGCTGTGAAGAAATAAAATAACAAAGCAACTGAAATTGAGTTTCAAAAGTTGTTTCCATATCATTATTTGCAACTAGTACAGATATAAGAACAACAAAGAAAATGAGCAGATTTGTTGCAGTAAATGGTTCCTAGGTAAAGCATTGTTGCTAGATTCTTATTGTGAACCCCGTATAACAAAAACAAAACAAAAAAAGGGGGAAAAGCAAAGGCACCTATACTCAGGATTCAGGAAATATTAGTGTGTTATGAAATATGAACTTAACAAATTGAATACCAATTCCCGAACCCATATGGCAACTAGCAACTACGAACTGTGAACTTACTAGCTTATAGATAAATTCATCACCCAATTGAGTGTAAAATGCATAGCTCAAAAGCAAAAAGCATAAAACAGAAAAATTGTGAAAATGCAACAGATTAAACAGGAACTGAATCATTTAAAAAAAAAAAAAAAAAAAAAAAAAAAAAAAAAAAAAACAGGATTGATTAATCACCTGCTGCATTGTTGGCAAAATCTTTGGCTGATCCCAGACACAAGCACAACTGGAGCCTTGGAATGTTGGTCACACACTTTATGCTTTCTATGGTAGAGCTTTGCATCACTCAGATCAGCAGTGCACTTGTCAGCCTGACAACATCTCATCATCTGGTTCTGGTTCTTCACAGATCCACCTCCACATCCACCCTCAACTTGTAGTTTCTTCTTCTTATTGTCCAGATCCTCATGATCCTCCTCCTCTTCCTCCTTCTTCACCACCACATGGGGGTTCTCCTTCCTCTGCTTGCTCTTACTCTCTGCCATTGTATATGTATAGAGTAGCAAGGGAGCTCGGCAAGCTAGAATGAGCTAGCTGTAGCTATCTAGATCAAGAAGAGGAAGAAGGTAACTCAATGGGGTTGTTAGTGATGGGGGAAGGAGAAGATTAAAAGGTGAAAGTAACGAGGCAAGAGTAGTGAGGACCACACCAATCTGCTCCTTGATTCTTTTCCTGAGTTGTTTCTTTGCCTCAGCTCTTGGCTCTTGTTTAGTTTGACAGTTGGTAGTACAATAATGCATGATGGCTTGAGAAGGGCAAGGGATCAAAGGACGGGAATTAATGTCCAAGAGTATCAATTAGAAGCTGTTGATATTATACGACAAACTGTTTATTATAATTGCTAGATTGCCAACAAATGTGGTCTCGTTAAAACTTTTCTGCGGTAATTCCTAACGCAAAAGAAAAAAAAAAAAAATATCAAAAAGCAACTTAAACATCACAACTACTCGTCAATAACAAACTCTAAACCCTTCAATAGACACAAATAGTAGTCCGGGAACTCTCGGAGTAGAAAATTTCTAGAGAGAGAGGGTCTACCTTCTCTCTAGAAGTTTTCTCAACATAGCCAAAATTTTGAAAGTTCACCGACCCCCATCTCTTCCTCCATCCCCACTCACTCAATCTCACCCATCCATGCCCTCTATATGCAAGCCCTTTCTTTCATCCTCCCCTCTTTTCTCCACCAATCTCACCCATTTGCAACCTCTTTTCTCCTCCAATCCGTTCTGCTCTCATGGGGTTTCACATATGTGCCTCTATGTTGGGGTCTCTTTTGCTGGGGTCTTTTATACCTCTTGTATTGCGGTGTATCTCTTAGAACATCTAATACAAACTAATTGGCCTTTCGACCAAAAAACAAAAAAACAAATTCAAGTGAAGCAAGCCTAACATCTTGCCAAAATTATTCAACCATCGTGCGATTGTTAGAGCATCTCCGGCAACGATCTTAAAAATTATTGATAAAAATATCTTAAAGTTAAATTTAGTTATTCATTTTAAGCAGGGGTGAGTGCGGTTCAAAAAGGGGAACAAAATATTAATGGTGGGAGGGAGAAGGCGTGGTTTCAAAAGTTGAAAAAACCATTTCCCCGCTTATTTCAATGGCTGCCGTCGAAGACCCTCTCCTGCCCGCCCTCTGGTACCCTCTCTCTCTCTCTCAGATTTCTCGGACGTTGTTCGATTTTTGAAATAAATTCTGAAAAATCCCAGGTCGATAAAGGAGGCGCTCGATGACTTTAACTCCGGGAAGGATTCCGGGTCGGATCTCCCTAGGCTGCTATCCGATTGCATCGCAGCTTTCAAGCACGATCCTCACTACCGAGACGACACCAGATTCCTCAAGATTTGGTTCCTCTATGTAGTTAACCTCCTCACTCATGGCTCCCTTTAGTTTTGGGCATCTTTGCTTTCCGAATTGAACTAATTGGGTTCTGCAGATGGGATTCATCGAAGATTACGAAACCGTGTTTCTGGAAATGCTGGATAGGAAGATATGTATTGGGCAGTCCTTGCTCTATGTTTGGTATGCCTCCTTTCTAGAATCCAAAGGCAAATTGTACGATGCGCAAATGGTTTATCACATCGGTATTTCAAGGTCCTCTCTTTTTCTTCGTAAAATCATTCTTGTTTTTTTGTGTTTGTATTTTCGAATGCTCATGATATGTTACTGTGCTAGCAATGCCAAGCCTGCTGAGTGGCTGACCAAAGCGCATGCCTTTTTTCTTGAGAGGATGTCTGAATTAGTGTCTTCAACTCACGAGGTACCCAACTTCTTTGTTTGCTCTACACCTTCAGTCTTCATCATCGCTTTGTTTGCTCTATACCTCGTTTTATGTATGATCTGGTGACAGCCTTTTCTTTTCTTCCATCTTTTATATTTTGGTGCAACTTTTAAATACGAAGAAAATTCTGTGGTGCAGGTTGACAACGCTCAATGCATTCAGTTTGAGAGCCACATCAATCCATGGTCCAATTCCACAATGAAAGCCCTTTTAAAGAAAATCACTCCTCGACTAGTGAAATTTGATGTGAGATATTCATCACTGTAATATGTTCACACAGTGTAGTCTGAGTATGAGTAGCGTCTCAGAGTTCCTTTTCTCTTGTCGCAGGGATATCATGCCACTAATAAAGCTTACTCAGGAAAACTGGCATTGTCTTCTTTGAAGAAATCATCAAGGAACAAGACTATTGAGATAGGTGAATTACAACCTTTTAGTTTTTGGCAAGTTTCCAGTCTATGATATATGTATAGGCGCATTTTCACTTCTTAAGTGCACTGGTTTGTTTAGCAGCGTGCAGGGTATGTTAGGTGTCAAAAATATATACATGCATCTGATTCTCTGCTGGATATGAAATTCTTGGTGCAAACTTCTAAAATAGTAAATTTTATTTTTATTTGCCCTTCTGTGTTAATAAATTGACATGTGAACTTGGTTACTTGAAATAGGGTAGATTTTAAGCACTCAAGACAAGTGTGTTATTCAAATTCACATCCATTCATATAAATAAAGAGCTTTTCTTTCTGAGTAGATCACTACAAAAAAGTGTCAAACCTTGATATATTTATTATTTCTTTTTTAATACTTCCTGCAAAGAAAATTTAAACTAAACATTCATTCAAATGCACCAATCTGAGTGAAAGAATTCAGTGTCTCCCTTTGATCCAGAATTGGACCTTGTACCAACTTCAATATTGAAGTATCCTTATTACATTAACTAGAGTCCAGGGAGCCATAATCTTTCTTATATTTTAAATCATACAGCTCCACTAAGCAAATTGATAATGTCTCTGCTCTCCTATTGTATATATACTTTTTTATTTTGTAATTACTTAGCTTTAAAGTTATTATTACGTTATGGATGCAGCATGATGTTGCTTAAGTGTCAGTTTAGTTTTATTGATTCCCGTTGTCTTGATGCTCACAGGTCGTACAAAATACCAGATCACGGGTTGTGCAGGTCAAGGTGCTTTTGCTGAAGTATATAAAGCATATGTCAACTGTAACCCTGATGATGTTGTTGCATTAAAGGTATATTTGACCTCAGTAGTGCTCTCTCAATGCTGCTTAGAAATCTGGATATTTTCATTTAAAAAAAAAATAAAAAATCTGTGACAGATACAAAAGCCTGCTTTCCCGTGGGAATTCTATATGTACCGTGAACTTGATGAACGAATCTCGGACAAGGAAGTAAGCATTTACTGATGCTCCAACTTTTTGTTGGCAGTTCTTCATTCTGTTTATTTAACTTTTGATATGTCATCGTATTAGAGGTCAAGCTTTGGTTTCGCTCAAAGAATGAATCACTACTCTGACTGTAGTATTCTCGTCTGCGACTATATTGCTAATGGGACACTTCAGGTATCTTAATCATACCAAATACGATATACACTGTCTGGAACCATCATGCCATTTATGCTTATAACCTAATGATCTTCCGCAGGATGTAATAAACTCATTTGCAGTCACCGGAAAATCCATGGAAGAAGAGTTATGCATTTATTACACCATAGAAATGCTCTACATGTTAGAAACTCTGCATGACGTTGACATCATTCATGGAGATTTCAAGCCTGATAATCTGCTTATTCGCTATTCTCGGTATCAAACATTCTCCACAATCTATTGAATGTGTTACATTGATTTGTATAGAAACCCTTAGAAAATAGAAGAGTGGAACTTAAAGACTACTGAACCTTTTCATCTTATATTTTTACTCGCAATCTGAAATCTCCTCACCTTTTCTATCCTTCTTCCTCCCATGCTATTACTACTTACTAGTAATATTGTATTATCATTCCTTTGTCTTCCCCAGTTGCAACTGCATTCTCCAGCTATGAAACATACCTTGAGATTATTTTAAATATCCTACAATTAAATGGCTGATACTTTAATTAGCTTATATGGTAGGATGTCAAATGAAGAGTACAACTATCTCTTATAATAAACTGCTTATCCTTTGGAGCCTCTCACTAAGGTTTAACGGATCCCAACCAATAAAAATTCTGCCTAACAATGCATGGAGTTGAGGGAATGTTTGGAAATCTCACCTTATATAAATGCAAGCTTATATTAGAGCAGCATGATTGGAATCATAGGGGTGGCAAGGATGTTCTCAGCTGAGATTATACTCATGATTTTTGCTATGAATAAATATAAAAGAATGGCCTGGACTTATCCTCTGCCATAGATTTCAGTTACATTCTGGAGTTCATCTATATCTGATAGGGCCTGCTGACTAAAACTGTGAATGAGTTTCTCAAAATACAAGAAGTCTAATGTTATTCTATAGATTGCATCCTATGAAATTTACGTGAGATCAATTGCTTGAACTTTTGCAGGGACTTGCTCACAAAAAGTGGATTCCATGACAGAAATGAGCTTACAGAAGATGGATTTCGGGACAGAAGTGGCCCCTGGCTTGATCAGGTTTGTTTGTAGTTCCAAAAATCTAGTACTTGGCTTAATTAATTTATGATTAATCTTGATATTCTTGCAGGGTCTTTGCCTTGTGGACTGGGGAAGAGGGATAGATCTGCGTCTCTTTCCTGAAAATATAGAGTTTAAGGGAGATTGCCGAACTTCTGGATTTCGTTGTGTGGAGATGCAAGAGAATAAGCCTTGGAAATTTCAGGTTAGTTTGCATTTTGTTTTCTATTGTACGTTCGGTTCACATTATCACTTACTTGGCTCTGTCCCTTGTTACCAGGTAGACACGTATGGACTCTGTGTCGTTGTTCATATGATGCTGCATAGTTCTTACATGGAGATTTACAAGAAACCATCACCTGATGGTGGTTACGTTTATCAACCCAAGGCATCTTTTAAAAGGTAGTTTTCTCAGTTATGCATATTTGACATTTGTCTATCATCTTGAGCTCTTATCTGGGAGGGGAAGTGTGAATAGACATACCCCAGTTCGATATTTAAGGTCATATAAACACGTACAATGGCCGATCTTTTTGCTTCCTCTTCCATCTTTTATTTTTATCTTCACTCTTCATTCTTCACTTGGTACCATGACGATTTGACTTCTGTTTTGGTGATTCAAATGACTTCAGATACTGGAAGGTTGAACTCTGGAAGAATTTCTTTGTGAAACTGCTTAACAGTAATCCTGGCTGCAACAACAAGAAATTGTTGCAAAATCTGAGGGAGTCTTTCCAGGAATATATCTGCTCGGACCCCCACCTTCTAAAGAAACTAAGTGACTTACTGGCAAAGCAAAGGAAATCAATGTGTTCTGCTTAGAGTGCCTTTGATCTATCTCTCCTGAAGATCTGTAGTTGCATTTGCTGTGCAAGCATACATAACTTTATAATTACATTCTCCAATCCTGCTTCTAGCTTTCTGATGTATAGTTTTGTTGCTAAGCTCGTCTCTGGAGCATTTGTAAAACAGCAAGTGCCAAACCTTATCACAAGTATAATTGTATTCTTTTCTCACCAAAATGAAAAGAGGATGTAGTATGTAAATTCACTTGTTTTTCATGTGCTGTTCAGACATACTTCATGTCAGCATGACTTCCTGTTGGTTGATTTAGTTCAATTGTATGATGTTAGACTTACTTCATCTGTCTGATTCAGTGTGATCTCAGGATATTATGCTACAGAAGTATGAATGAGTTCATTATTCTCTACTAATCATTAAAATTGACGTATATTGTAATTACTGTCGGCATACTCCACTGTTGCTGGCAGTGCACCACTTATACAACAGAAGGATGTTAAAAGCAGTCCACAGGGTTCTCAAGGACAGCATTACATTCCTTCTGGGTCCTCTGGTAAGGCCTGCCAGGCAGACAGTTACGGCGATCATCAAATGCAGTGTTGCCTCTTTTGGATGCTGTCAAATTCTTACAAATGCTCCCGTCTTCCTCACAGAAATAATTATAAGAGATTGTAAAATTTGCCAAATTAGGCAGACTACAGACTCCAGCTGGCACAATTCCAGTCATCATATTGTGGGCCAAATTTAGTTGCTCCAAGTGAGCTAGCCCTGCAAGGCTGTAAGGTATAGGACCAACCAGCTTGTTATTGCTCACATCCAAAACCCTCAATTTGTACAGAAACCCAACTTGTTGTGGAAGACACCCCGACAAGCTAGTGTTGGTTAGCAAAAGCTCCTCTAATGTATTTGCAAAGTTGGCTATGCTCGGAGGAAGGCATCCGCTCAAGTTATTGTTAGCAAAAACCACCACACTGGCTGATGATGACAAACTCGAAGCTGGAATGTTTATACTGGTGAAGCGGTTGTTATTTACAAATATTGCATCTAGTTGTACTATGTTGCTCAAGAGTTGTGGAGGTAACGCCCCTTCAAACTCATTGTAACGAAGATCAAGGTATTTTAGACTAGGGACAGTAGGAAAAGGACCTACAAATCTGTTGTTACTGAGATCAAGCTCATGAAGGAGTGTGAGGGAGGATGCCACAAAAGCGGTTGCTATTCAGATGGATAAGCGCAAGGTCCGACAGCAGGCCTAATTCGTCTGGGAGGAATCCGGCTATGTCAGCTTTATTGAGGTCAATGCCAGCAACAACTTGGGTTTTGGGGTCATCAGGAGCAGAGTACATGACTCGTTTCCATGATTGGAGCGCAAGAAAAGCTCGGTCCAGTCTTGCATTTGAATGATCATCTGAAGCTGCAGCAGAATCAGAGTGGTTACTGTTGTGGCGGTCATGGTGAGGATGGCCATGAAGCATGTACACTATCTCTACTGCTGTGTTTTGCAGCAACAGAAGTTAGATTGAGATGGTTGAACGAACTGGAGACATGCACAACTAAGAGAGTAAATGAGATGGCATTGGCACATTTAGCAATGGAAGTGAATGAAAACAAAGCCATTTCTCAACCCTCTCCTCCGTCAGTTAATTGCTTTGAACATGGTGTAAGAGATCAGTTAGTCGTTTATATATATATATATATGTATCCAAGTAATAGAAACACAAATGCGCACCGGTTACTAGTCTCCTCTTCAATCATTTTAATCAGACCAGATGATAATGCTGGAAGAAAATATGTTCGGGCTGGCTAGCGACAGTCCACCATTACAATTCCGGCTTTAATATGAATCTTGTACATTCACATTTGGAAGAGAGAAGAGAGTATGATGGCAATAATAGCGCTAATAGTAAATGGCCTAAATATCGAGTTATTTTCTTTTATAACGATTAAAGACCTACTTCATTCCATATAGGTAGTTTTCACAGTTGTTCCAAGTGGAGCTGGAGAAAGACATCTTCAATCCCCAGACAAGACCAAACCTTCGGTTTTCTTCAAACTCAAGGAAAGTTTGAGGCTATCCCCCTTCATTTGCTCCATGTACCTACCTCGTTTTTGTTTGTACTTGGTTAGTCTTGCCTGAAGGCCAATGGAAGAGGCAGTGTGAAAAAAATGAAGTGCCATAGGCCCATAGTGCCATCGATGTTTGAGAAACTACACCTTTCAATAATCCAACTGACTCATGGCTTAACTAATTTAGAGCCCCTAACACAGCTGCGGGGTTGTAATATTGCTGCACACTATTAACCTGTAAAACACCAAATCCCAGCCAAGTCAAATGCACCAATGATCTTCATCACAGTTTAGCTTTGATATATTATACGTGGCCTTAGAATGTAAGAACAGAACTGGTAACATTCATGAACAGATAACTCAGAAATAGGCACCCCATACACACCAACTTATAACTCACAGGAAGTTATAAAACACCTACAACTCAAATTTCATTCTTGTACGTATGATTTTCTAACAACAGTTCCCTAAATATGTGAAGACATGAAAGCACTATCGGTCATCTAAACTTATTCCACCAAGCCATTAGACATAATCAAACACTACGCTTTCATCAACATAACATCACAATTAACCACCACCAGATCCATACTTCTTGCCAAGAACAATGACTTGCAGCTTGTCATAGCCAGCAAGCACACCAGCACCTGCAACAGCACGCAATATGTTTGCTCCAGCACCTTTAAATAGAGATTTAGCACCCTCATTTTTGACAATTTGCTTAAAGGCAACCAAAGAGCTTTTATATTTTACTGCTTCTCCTGATGTCATCATCATCCTTCTGCGCACTGTGTCAATTGGGTATGAAGCCAATCCAGCTCCAATTGTAATTCCCCATCCGAGCAAAAAACTAGCAAAGAAACTATCCTGTAAAATACCAAGAGAAACACAGAAATTACCATCAACATGCTGTGGAAATGACATCAAGTCCAAAATAACAGGGCATTCAAAGACATCAGCTTACAACACTAAGGTCACAAATTCAAATCATTTCTCACAAAATAGGCCAAACATACAAACTCTAAAACATTATTAACAATAAATAATGGCAAGGGCTTGGATAAAAGAGATGCTAAGCCAAGGTCCAACAAAGTATGCAGACTACTTGTAAAGTCCACATAGACCTGCACAGCTTGATTTGTAACAACAAGGCAGACAAGAAGTGGGGAAATATAAAACAAATAAATTCACAGATGAAACCCATTCAACTGCCTTCAAAACCAACACAAAACTTGCACTTTCACAACTTTCTCAGATAATAACCACACACAAAATTTCGATAGAAGGGTACAAGATTGAAAATTTGAACATACCTGCATGCTACCCACCAGAACCACAGGTTTCAGAGAATCATACATTCCAAAGTAGAGCCCACGATACAAGATAATCCCAACACATGAGATGTTAAATCCACGATACAGCCCAGCAATACCATCAGACTTTAGGGTTTTCTTGTACACATCGATCATACCATTAAACTGCCTCTCCCCACCCTTTTTGGCAGCTTTAGCATCATTTGCCAAACGTGTTCTAGCATAGTCCAAGGAATAAACAAACAGAAGAGATGAAGCACCAGCAGCACCACCAGACGCCAGGTTCCCAGCAAACCACTTCCAGTAGCCATCGCTGTCCTTCTTGAAGTTGAAAAGCCTCTTGAAATAATCCTTGAAAGCAAAGTTTAAGGCCTGATACACAAATCTTCACAAGTTTAGAATGACTACTAGAGGGGTCTCAAGTTGCACAATTCCACATTAAAAAGACAACCATCTCTATTTGGACTTGGGAAGTGATCTCTAATATTGTTGGTTAAAAACTAGATATGGAACATTTACTCCAATTATTATTGAACACGATACAATAACTCAAGACACAGACGCAAAAAGGGAAGATAAAACAAAGTGAAAGAAAATTGACCTGGGTAGGAAAGTATCTGATAACATTAGCAGTATTTCCTCTCCACAGAGCAATGACACCCTCATCCTTCATTGTTCGGGCAAAGCAGTCAGTAATCCCCTTGTATGGTTGAGAAAGACGACCAGCCTTGATCATCTCGTCCTGATTCTGGATTAATAGCTTAACACGCTCAATTGGAGCAGCAGCTGTTTTAGAAACAGCAGCAGATACACCTCCCATAAGGAAATCAACAGCAAAACCAGCAGCCCCTTTCTCTGCCGGAGCCTGTACCAAAATGGTAGACAACGGCGAGAGCTGTGCCAGGGGAGTTCTTTGGCAAGCTGGGAGCAGGGGTCCTTGCAAGCCTCCATTTGCATAAGCGCCAGTTAAACCATAATTTCTGCTGTTCAAGTTGGGAGAAAGCTTAGGAATGAGGGTGGACTGCCCATGTATTTTCTGAAATATAGATGGATGGGACGACCCATCAGCCATGATTATAACTCAAGCCAGTGACCTGCGCAAGAATAACATGATCTCAAATAAAGGCATGCACCTTGACGAAACAGGTCATAAGATTCAACCAACATGTCTTCAGTAACATTAATAGTAACGCAATGGTCCATAAGATTAATCACTAGTGTCCCACTGTCTCCGTTATCTAACACGAGTTGAACAAATTCCAATTCACCAGTGGAACTGCCTCTCTTTTATACTCAATCTCAGAATCTATTTTTAATACTTCTTCTTCCTTGATAGTAATATCATCAAATCCCAAGCAAAACCAAATAAGCAACGGAAATGAAACATGCAGAGCAAAATTAGAGTTGTTGGCCACAAGAACATGAATCAATAATATTAAGCCTTCAAGTCAAGAAAAAGTT
This sequence comes from Fragaria iinumae, assembly GCA_009720345.1. NCBI lineage: Eukaryota > Viridiplantae > Streptophyta > Magnoliopsida > Rosales > Rosaceae > Fragaria > Fragaria iinumae. Next base: position 19,774,736 of record CM019122.1, on the reverse strand, counting down.
TCAGCACCCAAAGAAAGGCAGGTCTAACTAAGTTAAACGACAAGAAACGAGAAGAGCGAAACCTGAGGAGGTCGACGATGATACACAGAGAGAGAGAGAGAGAGAGAGAGAGAGAGAGAGAGAGAGAGAGAGAGAAGGATTATACACACCGAACCGCTGCCCCCGGACCTCTAGGGTTTCTCCGAATGACAATACTACCCCTTCTCTTCCCTTTTGAAATCACCTTTTTGCCCGCTTCTTAAGAATTTTCTTCTTTTCTTGACATGTTTATTAACCTGGAATGGAATTAAAAATGTCAGAATTGATTCCGGACGAATGAATTCTAACGTATTATAATGGGTGTGGGTCTCATTTGCTTATCATAAATCTATTCCTTGTGAACGTGAACACCCCCTAATCTGATATCCAAAGAGGGAGATGGGTATCCGAATCAAACTTATGGAATTAACTTTTTCTCTTCAAAAAGTCAAAATATCCTCACATAATTATAATATTTCTAAATTACACAACCGTAAAAAATTGCAAATATTCTAGCATCCTTTCTAGTAGGGTATTTCAATAATCAAACTAGTTTTAATTCTAATATAGTAAATAAACAACATCAATCGTAATTAGTTACATTCATGGATTATAGGTTTCGTTTCATTCTGGATCTGGAATACAGTAACGCATACGTAGCTCGTTGCCGAGAGAGAAGAGTCGAATCATTTTGAAAGGATTCGAAGATACAGTCTAGTCCGGAGCAAACCCAGACCTATAGCAAACAAAGTCATGCTTGTAAATACCCAACTGTTAGCTTGTGCCTAGTTGAGTACAAGTTTGTAGAGGTTTCTAATATTATTTTAAGTTTTTGTAATCACGGGTTTAGGCTCAATGTCCTCTCATTGTATTCGACAATTTCATTAATCAAAGCTTGAGAACAGCCACACTAGCCTTTTATTAAAAAAAAAAGTACCGTGATTTCTTTTCTATCATTCCCCTCAATGTGAGGATATCCCGTGATTTCTCTATGGAAAAATAATCCAAATAGTGTCTCACATTTTAAAGAAGTAAAACTTTGGTATCTCACCTTTAGAAAACTTCAAAACAATATCCCACGTTCTTATCTCGACCAAAATTTGGTATCTAGAACCGTTAGCTCTGTTAAAAAGACTGACGGCAGCCATTTTTATTCATGAAATGACCAATATATCCTTGAGTTTTTGTTTTTATTATTCTTTTTATATAATAAAAAGAGAAATTCGTTACGACTAAAAATACTAAAATTAAGTCGGGGTGAAAACTTGAGGTACCATTCTGATGTTTTCAAAACTTTAAGTACCAAAGTTTATAAACAAGAAAATATGAGGTACAATTATGACAAATTTCTCTTTTTAATATATAAAATGAATAACAAAAACAAAAACTTAAAGGTAAATTGGTCATTTTATGAATAAAAATGACTGACGTCAGTCTTGTTAACAGAGCTAACGGTTTTAAATACCAAATTTCGGTTGAGGCAAGAACATGGGATATTGTTTTGAAGTTTTCTAAAGGTGAGATACCAAACCTTTGCTTCTTTAAAAAATAAGACACTGTTTAAATAATTTTCCTTTTCTTTATTGTAATAACATTGGGTCGATGAATTTGTAGTGTGGACGCAGATTGAGGAACAATGCTACAGTTCATAGATTTTCCCAATTTCATAATACAGAATTCTGTACTGGCATGGCCTCCAGTTCCTTATCCTTTTAGAGACATGCCATATACATATGTACTTCACATCGTTTGCATTGGCCACTGAGCAACATGAGATACAGTTCTCACAATGGCATCATAGCTCTAAACAAAACCCATGCCACTTTCTTTTCTCGTCTCTTTAAACCAACTTTTGATGGACTGTATTGCTAACTAATTATCAGTATACAACAATGCAAAGAATCATTGTCCAGAGCTGCAACCTATTGCAGCCTGTTATACTTAATAAACTGATCTGTTGTATCTTAACCTTCATCTGAAGGTGCACTCATGCAGAAAATAGATTCAATACCCAACCTGAAATGGAATACAGAGAGGCAATTCAGGATTATGATACTTCGTAATTAAACGTGGGAAGCAAACACTCTGTAAACTTAAACATCAAAAAGTGAGAAATGTAATGTACACATTTCTTTAGCAATTACTGTACAAACTATGAGAATAATAATGACTTCTACAGAAAATTGATTCAACAAGAGCGATTATTTTAAAAGGCATGTTTGGTTGCTGAATTATTTTGACAAGAGAATATCAATGAGTGGTATGCCTGGTAAGCACCAGTCAAACCCTAGAATTTTAGAATATTTCTACAGGAGTGCTTGGATGCCAGTGAGTCAATGTACCAAAATTAGTCAGTTGGGTGATGTCAGTTGATCCTATACGTGATATAGACAATTCAGGCAGGGGGCAGTGGACGCCGACAAGTTGGACACTCCATCTTTATATCCATCCACCTTTGTAAACAACCCGAATGAAAGAAATGATCGCATGGTGTCACCTGCAATGAAAATAGCAAACTACATCAAGCACTAGTCAAGCTATCTATTATAAAATAAAGGAAAAATAAAACATCCCATCACTGTACCATGCAATCATCTGAACGCAGTGTGAGATCAATTCCAGTCATGCAAATGACACAATCTGTGGCATGATTTGTATCCTGATCAGGCCTTCTATGGTAGCTATATTTCTCAGGTAGAATCTGCAATACATTATAGAGAGACGATATGTCACACTGCAGGGACATGCACAAGAGGCGTTTTCAAAGTAGCATATAAACTTGCTGTAATAGTTTTCCCCCAGATTTAAAAGTAAGAATAGGATTACAAAGTTTATTATCATATTTGTACAGCCATTGTAAACTTCATTTCATCCAAAAGAGCAGAAAAGCAAGTGACAATCTCAACACATGTAGTGTCATAAAAAGAATATTGAGACACTCAAAGCTGACATAGAGTATAACAATCTCGTAATACCATTAGCAACATAAGCTTGGGTGTTGGAAATGATATTTACAATACAGTGAAAGACCTTCAACATTTCTTATATTTTCGTTTCAAAACAAACAATAACTTATCAATATCAAAGCTTAATAGAATTTATCTAGTGAAATACTTTGTAAAATCCTTAAAGTATTCTTAAAAGAAAATCAATTAGCTACTATTCAAATGCAAGAAAAAATAGGCATCTAAGTTCCAATCAAATAAACCTGCACCTTATTCTAAAAAAATAAAAATAAAAATTAAAAAAAATAAAATAAAATAAACCTGCTCCTTGCTTAGGGAAGTTCAATAAAATAAAAATTTCATCATTACTCATTCTTCTGACAACAAATAGGTTTCTTGACATGAGAGTTGAAAAAGAAAAAGAAAAAGAATAAGGAATATATAAATGATCAAAGTTGCACCACACCTGACGAGGAATGAACCACCGAGAGCCAAGATAATGCTGGAGAAGAAGAATTGATGCTTGCAGTCCAAGAAAGAAACTCAAACATATACACCAACTCTTGTCAGGCTCTATGCGCATGAAGTTGTTAGGGCACCCAAATATGTATAACGGGATTGCTAGCCGAGTAACAGTCATGCCTAGGATGTAATGAGGGTGCAAGGGTTTTCTTGAATCACGGATGACATTGGTGATTATTTGAGGTATCCAAAAAGAGTACATAAGGAGAAGAATAGGCCTCAGGAAGTTATGGAACTCATACATGACCAGAATGCCTCCAAGAAGAATTCCATCTGCAAAAGATTATAGATTTACGTAAAGCCTAACATTTGTAAGTTGTAACAAAGAATCATAAAATAGAAATAAAATGTAAATCCGGGAGCACATATCATAGACTAAATCTGGATATCTAAAGGATAATCTCCCTCATGCAATACCCAAAACTTATGATACTGGATATCTGAATGACTACTGTCTCCACTGTGAGGTACCCTAGATTAAGGATGATATTTTAGTTATTAGGTAACCTACACCATGGCTAGGAAACCGGTGGGAGACAGTCAAGTTGCAAACCGAAGCAGGATACTAGGTGTGCTTGTTTTCTACAGTGGTGTCATTGGCACTGGGGGAATGAGAATTAGCTGGTTTTGGGCAGACTTTTGTATTAGAGAGAAGTTATCTGTATAACTTGTTGAATCACTACAGTTCACAAGTAGCTGAGATGACAGAGAGTTCAAACTCTGAACGACCAAATTATTCTCCGGTATGTTTTGGATAAAATTTTCTTATTTATCTACTCGGTTATCTAGTAGCTTAAATTATATGTAAACATTCATCTTCAGCATTTGCTGAAACCAAAAGTTCAAAAAACGTAGGGGCTCTAAAGTCAAAAGTCAACCAAAAAAAATTGACATACAAACTATTAATAATCATATCAAATTGTTCTTGTCAAATAATTATCCTTGAGAATAAAGAGAGATTAACTTTCATGAGTTTAATATATACATAAAATTCAAGTGTATTTGTGCATGATTCCCAATAAACTCAGAATTCCAGAGTTGATAAAGTGACATAAAAACTGAAAAAAGTACTTGCATATATAAGTTAATGATGAAGTGATATAAACTCAAAATAGTACTTACAGAAACGGCTATATAAAACTGAAAGCTCACGCCTCATCGTCTCCCATCCTTCTCCGCTATTTGTAGGCCTACTTGCTTTCCATATAGCAAGAAGATATCTCATCTCGAATATTGAGAAGACAACAAACTTGAAAAACGCAGCAGTTGCAAAAGCATTAAATAAGGATTCTGTGTGCACAAGGAATAAGAAAAAAAATAGTTAATAAGGAGAAACGACAGCTGAAGTATTCACAAATGCAATACAAGTTACACGTGAAGAGCATAAGACAGAGACTTTGTTAATCTTAAATTCAATACTTCTTATCAATGATCTAAACGGCAGCCATGTACTTTAGATGGTTACAATAACAGTAACTTTAGCTTTTCGAGCATCTATTATAAAATACCTTGATCAACAGGATATTACTAATTACTTGTCCACAACTTCTATGATTGGAAACATACAAGCAATTTGAGACAAAGGTGGTAGTGACAAATAACAAACGTACCAACAAGTATTCCTGCTGTCAAGTGTAGAAGGCAAAGATAAGCGTCCATGATAGCCTGTTGGCCAATCATTAGAATCGACACTTTGGCAGCCCCCTGATAAGGAACCACAATTACTTCCGTCGACCAGAAGAAAAAGGAAGCTGAATGATGATTGACATATCGCTAAAATTGGTTTCCTAAAAAGGAGGTTCGGACAAATTTCTTACCGACTGAGTGTTGCTATGTTCCATTTGCCGAATTAAGAGAAGAACTTGTAGGAAGGAGATCTGGGGAAATACGTTAAGGAATTCCTCCACAACAGTGGAAAATCACCATTTGAAACTAAATGCAAGACTGATGGAAAATAAAAAATAAAGGATACAAAGGTGACCATCAAGGTATAGTTCACTGCTTTATTATAGTACACCTCCACGTTGATAGAAGTAGCATTTAGAATCAAGGGTGAGAAGCAATCTCCATCATCATCCACTGCAGGACTCTCCATCAAACCTTCTATTTGGTAACGATCACGATCTCCATCTAATAATGATAACAATTTTTCATAAGAGAAGAAATTTCAAAATAAACAAAGGAATAGATTTCAAATCACAATCAAAAAGGTTAGAACTTTGGCATCAGACCTACACAAGCCCCTTAATGCTTAAAACTTGATTATTTATTCATTGATAAGATTTATAAAGAGAGAATAAACAAAACATTTGATATGATGACATATGCATATGAACATGAGACTTGCAATAAGTCTTATTACAAGTGTATAAAAATTTCATTTGAATACCGAAATATATCCATACATTCCTGAAAGTCACTTGTTTTTTCTGCATAACCATTCAACTGAGAATACAGCTTTTCATACTTTTGCAACTACTAAGTTATATTTTTAATTTCATAATCACTGACCTTTAATAAATAGAAACAGAAAAATGATGAAAAAGAGATAAAAAGAGGAAGAGATTTCCATAAACCCGGAGGTGAAATAAGAAGTTATGGTGTCCTGTTAACTTTCGGTAAAAGTATAGTAAACCGGACCTAATGGCATATGCACATTTACAATGGACACACACAGTTATAAATTAGTGTCTTCTAAACATTCATCATCTCTCCTCTCATCTTCCTCTACTTTTTCGTTCTTTAATGAAAACAAAATAGTTTTTAGAGAAGAATCTAAAACTTTTTAATGTTAAGGAAGCAATTAAAAGGAAAGAAAGAATCCATACGCTGAGAAAACTCAAATACCATTATGGGCAGATGATACACGTGAAATTTGGCCTGCAATTTCTATATTACAATGTTTCTCCATTTCGTAAATTGGCGCTGCAGTAAGAGAACATAAATAAATTACAAACATCACAAAAGCAATATGGAAACTAATAGTGAAGTGGGAGAAATTACAATGCTTTTTCTTCCATAGCTTATCTCGTGGAGATTCTTGAAAAACTTGGGAAGAGAAAACTCCAAGCTGTTCAAAAAAGAATACATGTAAGTCATCAAAACCTTCTTTGGTAGACAGATTCCATACATCAGTAGACACACATTACAATGTAGTATGATAAATACGGCCATTTGAGAAAAAAAAAATTGAATACTTGTTCAAGGAACTGTAGCTTCCTTGGGAACATGTGATCAAACCCAGTTACACATACAGATCATATTTGCATGCTTCATTTTTAAAAATGAACATATGAATTAACATTGACAAAACGTTTCTGATTTATTTTAATACTAAATCATTCAAAAAAAATTCTAACAAGAAACAAAAAACTTGTTTCTAAAGAAAGAACAAAGATACATGCAAGACTTCATTTATATCAATATACATAAGACCCTTCAAAAAAAACACACACATGTGAAGGGAAGAGATTTAAATAAATTGAATGAGATGTCTATCAAAATTTGGAAAACAACAAGGGCCAAAAACCAACATACTCAAATTAAGGATCCACACCAACCCCCACCACACACACACACCTCTTCCCCGGGCCCGGGCCCCCAACAAGGATAAGACGAAGTTGTATCTAGAAACTTTATGTGTTGTTTATCGTAACTCAATTAATTGTTTGTTTATTAAACTTTGTACAACATATATAGATGATATCTAAACCCAACTGACTATATTACAATACAGCTCAAGATACAAAAACAAGGCAGCAAAATTAGGACTAGACAACAACATAACAATCACATAATAGCATGAAGCCATGAAGAGACCAATCCCTAAACTATTATGAAAACCAAAGCCCATAAAAGATGCCCACTCCATACCATATAAAACCTCATCTTCCCTACTTATCTATTCAAAAACTCATTTCTGCCAGTCCAGCTATCAAAACCAAATGTTGCCAGCATTCCTACCTCCTTGTCAAGAAACGCCTTTTCCACCCTCTAAAATTGTTTAATGTTTCGAAAGAACAACATCACAAGTGGCTGGAATGACCCAACCAATCTGTCTAATCACTTCCTTACAGATAATGTGCAACTTCACAGTTAAGCAAATAATGGATCGGAAATTATTACTGTTATTAGTCATTTGTAGCACATTTTGGATAGCCACTTTTCAGCAACCTTTTCGGCTCAGATTTCCAAAGATCATAATAATTTAAACTTCAAGTGCAAAGTAATTTAGTAGTTTAGTACTTTCTATGAACTATTGCATGTTTCCTACCTCCTTATTTAAAATTTTATATCAGATGCAAAGTAATTTCAAGCAAAATGTACTATCTATTGCCACCTTCTGGCACTCCAGATAAAAATCAAGATATGAATAACAAATAAGATGTGCCAGACGAAAGCACAATAAAGACAACATATAGTCAAAATATTTATTAGGCTCCATAACACATGAGATGAGAAAAAAATGATACCATATGATACGGGTTCGACAAAATATAATCTTCTTCTTGGCTTGAGTCTCCCTCTTTCCCACTGCACAATGATGGGCACATAATTATAAGTCTGCATAGCACATAACTTAAACGGAAACTAGGTGACAATGATAGGATCAACAACAAGGAGTAAAGTTCATAACAAAAAGTATGGAAAATCACCTATTAGCTACCATTCGAAGCTGTCTAAACGGCCATATAAATACACCTTCCACTCTAATTTTGACACCACCAACATTGTGTTCATTGTCAAACACATCATGGAAGATAATCACACCCTGTTGCCAGCAAAATGAAGAAACAAAAATTATCCATAGAAGTATCATAATAACTTGGGAACTCATGATTAATTATATATTTCATAGTTCAAAAAATGGTAAAGCAAATATTTAAAATTACACAATTTAAGAATGAGTGGTAGAACTCAATTAAAGAAAAAACAGGAATAGTGCTAGAACAATATATGAACTAAAGATGTATAAAATGGATCTGAAAGTGTTGTATAGAAAACTATTGTCCAACAATTATAATTGCTTCTGCTAAATCAAGCTGCTACTAATCAAAGGACAATACTTGACAGCTGAATTCATGGGGCGAATGTCCCATCGAGCAAACATTTACCATGGTATGGAAGTCCACAGGAGAAGGGTTTGTACCATTAGTATACATGTTCTATTGATAAAGAAATTCCACTGATTGCCTATGTGCAAGACTAAAATGCCAGGTACTTATTTATTTTCTGAGACTGGTGAGTTTTGGCCTGACGTGTGACTATTTTAAGTTGTGTACAAATGGTGTGCATTCAAGGAATTGAAAGCCAGATGCTTTTAACAGATACAAACCATACTTTTGTATCAGTCAGGATCATTAAAGGGAAACTCCTCACCTGCACATAATGTACACCTGTTATTTTTGTTTGTGTGCTAACTAATTCGATGACAGAATTGCCACTGGATTTCCTAAATTCCGGAAATCTGGAAGAGCTATTAGCAGAATCAGGAAACTTCCAAGTCCCTGCAACTCACACAACAATAATTTATATATCTCATCAGATCAAGTACACACACCTGGCTAATGAATCAATATAAAATTGATTATTTATTTTAAGACTAGTAACTGTAGTTGTCTTACTCAGTGTTTATATCTATGCTTGGAAATAATGTCAACAACGAGTAAATTGTGCACTTGTTTAGGAAGAAAAATAACAAATGCACTTATTAGAAAAATTCACTGTAAGATTTGATTAATTTGTTAAATGCCCAGTATTTAGTATTTTTAAGATTTTTTTTTAACCAAAGTAAACTTATTATCAAAACTGCAAGTCACTCTTTTAGATCCTTCTATCCAAATGGAGCCTCAGTGTATTTAACTATGCAAGCCAGTTGAACCCATTGTGCTACTATAACCAATTATAAAAGATACTGTGCTCCTTGTAACATGACAAATAATCCAAATATAATTACAACTTCATTTCTCCACGGAAACCCTATACTGCGGTAGCAGATCAATTAAAAAAAATCATTAACTCATTCAAACGTATAAGACAAAAAGTGTCCTAATTCAGAAAAAATGAAAAACCAACACCCAAATCCCCCCACAATCCCCGAAGTTTTCTCTTCTTTAGAAGCCACATTGGCAGCATCCTGTTATAGATTCACTGCAGCATCCTGTTATGGATTTGCTGCAGCACCCCCTACCCCTTTTCATTGCAGAGCCTTCGACTAGCTCTGGTATTATATAAAGCTTAGACAATCCGTTAAATTTTACAACTTCATATTCTTGAGCAACTAGTCTAGCGTAAGCTTCAAAATACACAAGTCTACGAAATGCAATAAGAACATCATATGAACCAGGCACCAATCTACAGCATGTGAACAGAAAATATGGCCATAAGTTACAAACCTCTATAAGTTCCTGTTATGTTCCACGTAGAAAATGGTCCCAACTCATTTTCATCTTTTCTTACAAAAAGCCACTGCAAAGAAAGTAAAATGAGGAGTTTAGTAGGTTTATTCAGATTTCATCCAGTTCCAACAATCTTATTTTGGTAATTAACAAACAAGATTGAAGACTTCCTAGGAAACTATCAACTGAAATACAAAGCTAATTGTCAATATCTGCATGCAGCCATGCACTATAATTGAAATGATTAATGTTGTACACTCAACAGTAAATGAGTAAATAAGGTGAAGTAGTATAATCTTTTTCATTAGTCTTCTTGTGGTTGAATGAAAATTATAATATGTCTTTACAAGAGAGAAAGGATTTGATTACAACAGAAGAGCTATTGGAGTGGAAATGTTCAGAACATAGTGCTGAGACGATATCTACAAAGACGTCGGAGAGATTAGCTTTGACACATTGCACAAGACACAAGCCTGTAACCACTGCCAATAAAGCAGACCAAGATGGCATGTGATCCCAAGCTCTTCACTCCTACCCCCTTCTAATCTCAAGTTTCTTCTGTTAAGCTCCATTCCTAAACCCATAATCTTTGACCAACACTGAAGTCTTAAAACCGTACAGACCAAAGTACAAATGCCAGAAACTGAGAGGGCCAGAAGTAAACAGAACCGCAACATGTTTCCTATGGATACAAAACCTCATGCCCTGTATAATGTCTAATTGTCTACACAACAGTGTTCTTCTTCAAAGGAGAGAAAAGGTGAATGTCAAACTCTTGCCATCTGCCATCAGAGCTAGAAACCCCCGAAAATTCACTATCTAGGCTCAGCACTAACAACTGAACTAATGTTGAATGACCTGTATCTTTGTTTCGAAGACTAAATGCAAGCACCAATTTGATTAACTAAGCATCTCAAAACAGCAATTCGACGCTAGCATCAAAGAAATAGTAAAAGAGTGGAAAATGAAGGAACCGAACCTCATCGCCCCAGGAGCGAGCCCTTTCCCTCAAGGGTCTGAGCGCCGCCACCGGAGGAGGAGAAAGCAGCGAAGCAGCAGCACAGAAGAAGAAGCAGTAGAGAAACCCCAACCCTAATTTCCTCAGAGTGCCCATGCCACAATTCAACTGCGAATGTCGCTTCGTTGGGAAATCGAAGCAAAGCCCATCGGCTTAAGACGGAGAGGTTGCTTGGATTACCAGCCGATCAAATGAAGAAAGTGAAAGCTCAGCGACTGATCGACTCTCTTAAGCAAACACCACAAGGTTAAGATTTAGCAACTAATTAGATTATTATTACCAATATGGGATTGGAGAAGCTATGCTGGTGGTGGTTGACATGTCCACTGCTTTTCTCTGCGCTTTGGTTTTCTGGTCACACGCGCTTTTCAGGTGCCTGCAACTCAACTCTATACTACTTCTCCTACAAATGAAAATAACAAATTTCTATATTTCTTAAGATAAACCTTATTTCTCTGCTCTCATGAATATACAAATTATTTCATGAATATACAAATTTGAGAATTTTATAGATATAGAGATCTCATTCTCTCTCTTCACATTTTATGTATTATTTACATGAGCTATTTGAGCTAAAATATAGTGTTTTTCCTTCAAAATAGAGACAATAGTTTTGCATAGGCTGTTGGATATGCTCTTACGAAGACGCATGACGCTCGTCTATCGGTTTAACATCATCGATAATTTCGGTATTGGGCCAAAAATTCATGCCCAACGACTTAAATCGATGGCGAATTGGTGAAAATAAGAAAATTGGACTATTTATCCCCTAGACCCAAAATAACTTTTGATATACAAAAAGCCCAACATTTTTTTCTTTTAAAGGCCCAAACCCCTCTCTTTTGCACAAAAGATATAAGTTCTTTCCGTCTCTCCTCTCGTACCAATTTTTTACCTTTCCTTCCCCGCAACAATATCACACCCCGGATTCACAGCTTTATCCAACTGAAAAGTCCCTTTCTTTTATGAGAAGAATGCGTGATTGGTTCCAAAGCTGTTCCTTTATCCTCAATGACGAGGTCACAAGTTTCAAGTCGTTTCGTCAACCTAGTTCCCGGTTTTTTGTCCCTGTAGTGAGTCGACCCGCACATCTTCTAAAGTAAGCTTCCTTTTCCCAAGTTTTAAAGCCAGAATCACGTGTTTGAAGGGAAATCCTTTTACCCAGCAAATTAGGCATTGTAAGCCGCCGCGAAAACCATTAATTAAGCCCTATAAAAAGAGAGACTTGGAACTGGAAAATCCATCAAACAACAAGCCCAAAGAAACCCCCAAACACGCAAGCTTTCATGCCTTCAAGCAAAAAACCCTATTAGCCACTCCCCCAACTCTTGTTCTTGAAACCCAGTCTTTTTCCAGAAACCTTACTCTCAAAACCAGTCCAATTCTCATTCAATGCGAGGTGTCTTTAGCTCCCACACCAGGCTCACTCTACAAATCTCATTCGTGTTTGAATCTCGCACAAAATTAATTCAATAATAAGTATTTTGGTTAATTTTGGCCTAGTTACCTCTCAAATCAAAAAGAACCCTCACACCTAGATATGAGTACTATAGCACGATTGATCTTGATTCAAACAACTACTGGGCAAATGAGAGTACTGCAAATTTGATTGATTGATTCGATCCTTCAAACTTTCAAATTTTAGAAGAATAAACTTTAAAAAGAGGGGGAGTATGCGCGGGAGAAAAGAGGTAATTTGAATGACTTTTAATTGATTCATGTATTAAACTGAGAACTAGATTTTAACATTCCTTTATGACACCCATCAATTAAGAAGATATTTACTGATTTTTGATCAAAAAGTAACTAATTCATTAGTGAAATAGTACAATCGATTAAGAATAGAGCATCTCCAGCAGTGAGATTTAGAAATTGATATATTTAGAAAGAAATTTGAAATTTAGGTATCGATTTAACAATGTTGCTTCATCAGTAATTGTTATTTATTATGTATTTAACAAATTGTAAAGTGACACGTGGGCAAGAAAGAAGACAAAAGATTTAGCTACTGCTTTAGTTATGCATGGATCATTAACAAATTTGTCAATTTCATTTAGCAATTATCAAATTTAGTAATGGTTTATGTATTCTGTTGGAGCATCAATTTACCTTAAAAATTGACAAATTTCACTTTTAACAATAGTGTTGGAGATGCTGTATCTAAATTCTTAAAAGTTTTTGACAAAAAGCTGAGAGGTTGGGCGCGTTACACAAAAAGCATGTCTTCTTTTTAGTAGATTGTGTTAAACAGCGACAAGCGTGGCTCGTGGATCACATTGTACCGATACTGTTCCAACTTAACCACCTTTAAGGTGTTGGGTTTTAATCAGAAAATACATCGGTACGATTGGATAAGATCCATCAACTTATAAGTTATACTTTATTTGTCACTTTTCTGATGTGAGATCTATTCCTCTCCAATACTTCTAACACGCCCCCTCACGTGCACGTGGAATGAATCGGGACAGAACGAACAAGCGTGGCCCGTGAACGAACAAGCGTGTCACTTTTCTGATGTGGGATCTATTTCTCTCTAATACTTCTAACAGATTGCTCAAGTAACGTCACATAATCCTACAAGCAAGGACCGATCAATGTTGTCTAAAATCTTCTTCAAGTAACACAGCTATGCTAATATTATACAGATCCAATTTAAATATGAGCTCATCCTTGTCCCTTCAAGAACTCTTTAATGCAGAAGTATACTGGCAAAAAAATAAAGGAAAAGGTAAGTATCGGTGATGAGTTGAAAAAACTCATGTAAAAAAAAAAAAGACCTCATGTAGTATCGGTGATTGGTTGAAAGTTGAAACAGAAAGCACATTCCAAGTCTTAAGCTGGTAGAGATTTCTACAATAAGACTCGAGTATGTTCTGCGTACGAGTTTGTTTTCTCCGAGGGGCAAATTTATACAGTAAGTTCACATGATCACATCTACGATTTAAAACATAATCCAGGCTAAAACAAGAATCACCAAAACCTATTAACATTTTTTTTCTTTTCTTTCCAAATATATATCGACACCACATCTTGTAGATATTAACTGTACATGCAGTTCAGCTGTTACTTATCGCACCTTCGAAGATGATGCTTCAACAATTAGACAAGTAGACAACAACTTATGAATGTTCTAATGTCATTTTATATGACGGCCACAACCTTATAACAAATCAACACTGTCGAGTTTCTTCTTGTTTCTCTTCTTGAAGTCCTGAATAACTCTCTCCCTCTCCAGGGGAGTAGCAGATACTATCCACTTGCTAAATTCAAGCTCTCCCATACCCATGAACTTGCCAAGAAGACTAAACTGAATCCTTTTGCGATCTGTGGATACAGATACATTCTCCTTTTCACCAGTACTATCTTGTTGTTTTCTCCTAGCAACACCAGTGCAAAGCTGTTTGAGGCTATCGTTACAACCACTAACTATTTCCGTCGTCCCTTTCATTCCAGGTCGATTATTCACAATGTCTTCATTACGATGTGCATAGACAACACCTAAACAAAACAAAACATTTCAGTTGCATTCAGAACAAAAATGAACTTAAATAAATAAATCAAATGGCAGAAAGCTAAAACAAAGAACAAAAAGATATGAAGTGCAACAAATTCTCATCCCAAGAACCTTGCAATATGAAATAAATGGTCTGAAGCTCAAAAACCAGCATCTCTAGAGTTGGCAACCCCGCACTTCAAATTGTGGACAATTTTTAAGGAACCTACCAGAGAGAAAGCAATAACAGGCTGTTTCATTTTTTTTTCCTTTATTTGTTTGACTGACTTTCCTTTTTTGTTCCAATGACTTTTCCATGTGTATTAGGAAGTCAAAATTAAATTTTTTTATTTTTTTTATTTCTTTCCTTCTTCTTTTCCTGTTACACCTTTTCTCTTCCCCTCACCAAGCAGCTCATTATCTTGTATGGCACAGAAGCTCCATTGCGGCAAACATCTAAATCATAAATCATACTTACCCACATCTTTGAGCACAGGTTGACTTGCTAAAGCCTTCTCAGAATCAGTGGTCTCAGACACGGATGAAGATGTCAGACCCACTTCTTTTACACAAGTAATTTTGGTTGATTCTTGTTCCCTATCATGACAATCCCCTTCTTTTTGTCCTTGCATTTCATGCATCTCAAATATTTCGCTGGTAAAAACCTTGTCTGAAAGGTCACAAAATAAATTGCAAATTCCAAAAAGTTCCCCTCGAAACTCTTTGCAATCCTGAAAAATACGAGTCAAGTGAAATGCAAGTATTTAGGAGTTGAATACAAATAAAAAAGTTCCAGGAGAAATGTAGAAAAACACAGATTTTCCGTACCTGGACACCTTCAAAATATCTTTTCTCCATTTTTCCAGAAACAGCAATGTTTGATAGCTGCTGTTTGTACACCTGACGTGAATAAACAAGTTCATCAAGGGAACCAGCAGAAAGTAGGCGGAAAACCACAACATGCCGTTTCTGCCCAAACCGAAATGACCTGTCTTGGGCCTGTAAATCTTGGGCAGGATTCCAGCTTGGATCAAATATTACAACACGATTTGCACTGACAAGATTCAGTCCAAGCCCACCGGCTCGAGTTGATATAAGGAACACCTAAAACAATAGATACCTGTCAAATAGGAACTTAAATAGACTTCTCTGACATTTGATTAAATTATACCTGTTTGCTTGGACTTGAATTAAAGTTGTCAACAAGAGACTGGCGCAAGTTGGTAGGTGTAGAACCATCAAGTCTTGAGAAGCAATAACCTTTGCGTATTAGAAATTTTTCCAGTATGTCCAGCATCCTGGAAGAAGAGATTCTAGTTAATTCAGTTCAGCAACTAACAAGATCCAAAGGCCGACCTAAAGATGAAAGGCATGCACTGGGAAATTTAAGAAAAATAAATATGGAGCCAAGTGATCACATTCACCTGACAGAGTAACTGAACAGAAGGACTTTATCACCCTGTGCCATCCATGAGAACATAAACTTTTCAAGTGCTCGCATTTTCCCACACTGTTTAACATCACTCAAGCCCATAAAACTCTCGTTTTGAGTGTTGCCTCCCACCAAATCAATATCTGGGCCAAAAACAGTGGATGCAAACTCTGCATCTTTCTTTTGCTTTTCTGGGTCATCCTTCGGATTAGGCTTAATAAGCTCCAAGTGATTACTTATCTAAACATGCCCAAACACACTTCATAAAATTATAAAACATTGTGACAGAAATTTATGTGAATAATTAGGCATCGATCAATCTACAAATGTCATGTGGTTTATAAAACGCAAACTCATTGTCTCACTCAAACAATCATCCTAACTTATTACATGTAAGCACGTACTGTAAAGGTTCTTATGCTTATAATGCATGGCCTGATGCCAACTCAGCAAACATATGCAAAAGTCACCAAATGTTTGATGATAGTATGCCTCATGTCATAACTAGGAAAAAAGCAAATAACAAGGGTTTTTATTGTTCTTAACAGTTTGATCAAGAAAAAAGGTGCGACAAAGTTAATCTCTTCCACATAGAAAATGCCAAAAAAAGAAGAAAAAGAAATCAAGAGTCTAGGAAAACAAGAAAAGAACAGAAAACTACATGACCAGGCTGAAAACAACATACTTTCAGGTGATTCATTTATTCACAGATATTCTATTTTCTGACACCGTTTTTTTCTCTCACATTTGATCAACGCAGACCAAAAGTATAGAAAGCCTTGCCTCTCCACCTTAGCTCGACCCCTAACTTATGAGGAGACAAAAGCTTTATGCCCCTCCCCTTCCTTGAGGAAACCATAGCTTTAATGATACAAATTACAAGGATCAAAACACTTCCACACAAAATGAACTATGTCTTCCTGATAAAAGAGTGAAAAATAGTAGGTTAAGTAAGGGAAATCTCATTTACCTGTTGGAGCTTGACAAGGCAAGGAAGGACAATACAAAAGGGGCATGAATCACAACCATCAGGGTTATCTCTATGAAGGTATGGCCAAATTTTTCCATCTGGTACAGTCCTTTTGCAGCACTCAACTTGGGAAAGAGGAGATCCACAACTACATGGAAGGTCCTTATTTATCAGGCATTGGATGTCTGGTAGCTGTAACATTCGCCTATACACCCGCTTTTGCAATTCGCTCATGGAACAAAAGATGACATTATCTTCCTTCCCCATCATAAGATGACCAATAGTTTCCTCTTTTGTTCTCCTCAACATATATTTATTAAGAACCACCACTAGATGCTGTTTTCGCTCATCCGCAATGCGGACAAATCTTTCCGGAGCAGTTGATCTTTGGCCATGTTTGAGAGGTTCATCATAAAACTCCCGAAAATGCTCCCGTGTTCCCAAGGATCCAGGTGCAACCCAGTCAAAGAGATTAAACAATTCCATGATTTTGTTCTGCATCATAGTTCCAGTGAGACCAATTCGTTTCAAGGTTCTAAATTCTAGACATGCTAGGTAGAGCTTTGATTTTTCATTCTTAAGACGGTGTGCCTCATCCACAACAACAATCTCCCAATTAACACCTGATAACTGGCTGCCACAAATTCTGTATGTGTCAAAGCTCGTGATAAGTATCTCAACTCCGCGAGCTTCGAGTTTATCATAAATCAAATCACGATTTGCACCATGGTAAATAGCAACACTAAAGTTAGACCACTTAGAAAATTCGCTCTCCCAGTTGTGAATAACTGAACTGGGGCAAACTATGAGAACAGGGTTTAGCTCTGCTATGTCACTTTTCTTTGAAATTGTGGAATCAATGCGATCGCCATCTTTCCCAAACACAGCAGCCAAGAACGCAATTGTTTGAATGGTTTTGCCTAGTCCCCTATTGCATGAGTAAGAGAAAATATGAAACCTTCCCGCTACAAAATTATGGTAAAGGATTGTAGATATCTAGAGATATCACATGAATGCATTACCTACAATACATATACCTGGTAGAGAAATTCTACTTATACGACCACCCAAGAACTTTCATTCACACTTTACCCTAAACTTTCATTCCTAGGTGAGAGAGTTTGCTCTGGCTAAGGTTGTTAAGGAACATCATGGGAGCATGTGCTTCATCGATGGGTTTGAATAATGCATAGCATAATCCGTTGGAGCCATGTCTTCAGAACTATTGATTCCAGTTCTTCACTAAAATCTACCCTAGCGATGAAAGGAAGGAAAGGCTCAAATCAATATGCAAATGTGATTGGTATAAAAAATACAACACTAAAAAAGTAGATAAATTCTGGAGGAAACAGGTACAGGTGACACAAAGATAATTTGAGCAGGACAGACTTACATATCATCTCCAAGAACCCCTCCATGGTTGTTCTTGTATATTCTGTAAAGAAACTTTACTCCCTCTCTCTGATGTTGAAGCAACCTGCAGTTAATGGATGCAGGAACCTGCCAGGTGACACCGATATGAGTTTGTAAAGACATCCGAATCTGAGTTATGAGTATTGTAAGGACCCGAAACCACAATAAGAATGGCACAACAATTGAAGGCGTAAAACTAATACCTGGATTACAGCAAGTTCACCGGGGGAGGACAGGAGCAGGGGCTCATAGGGTCCTGCGTTGTCAAATTGAAAGCTACTGACTTCACCGGTCCCGGAACAACCCAGTGCTTCTGGCTGGTCCTCGTCATCCTCCTTCTCTACTGGCGGCGGCGGTGGCGGTGGCGGACGAGAGACAGGGTCCTGCAGCCTGAGGAGCTGCTGAGCCAGAGACGACTTGGGGGGCTTTCTAGGGACTTGCGACGACGACTGTGTTTGGGTGGAGGCCGGGAGTGATGAGTTCCGGCACGGTTTCAGGCTTTCTATGAAGGCTCGGAGAGACATCACCCAGGTTCCACAATTCAGATTTGATCTCCCGGGCACTCATTTTTGTGTTTCAAAAGAACACAAAAAGAAAAAGAAAAAAGAATTGGCTGGTGAAATGACGAGAGTGACCTCTAGGGTTTGGACCAGTTTGGCTCTATATAAGGTCTCAATCCGCTCTGCAGTCTCTCTCTCTCTTTGAGTAACGAGATTGTTTTGTTTTGTTAGATGAAGATGATGAAAGTATTACAAGAGTGATGGATGATTCCTGTGATCATTAAAATCAAATACTCTTCGCTACGTTCTTTCTGATTCATCTTCTTCTTTCTTTCTTGTTGCTTCTGCTGCCCATTTTCTGGGTTTCTTTTTCTCTTTTTCGTTTCTTTACCTTCTTGCATATCTCCAATTTGAATCTCTTTATTGGATATTCAACTCAGAGATAAAGAACCCAGAGAACCTTTGATCTACTTTTACAGATTGTTGGTTGACACTGAATATGATAAAATGAGAGCAAATTGTTAATTCTTGAATTTGGAGATATATGCAACCCTGAATTTGAAGCACTTGGTAGTACAAGTTAATCTGGCCAATCATGTACACTGGAATTGAACTGCATTTTGCATTCGACTGACTGAATTAGATATGGAAGTAGGCCCTTATGCTTGATGCAACCAGAACTGTAGAACAATTATTTTCTTGGTTTTGGGTGTAATTAAAATTAGTAGCAGTGATTCTGTTATCTGTTTCCTGGAAAGCTTGTATCTCTTTCCAGGTCAATCTCTTATGAGGACTGGCTGACCATCTCTCCTGGTGGTATTTTTGAACAGGCGACTCTCCAGACTATTACATTGGCATTTGGTATAAAATTCTACCCAGTCCAGCAGTAGTTTGGGTGGCCAACACAACTTTACTAGACCTGTCCAAATCTCCAATTTGGTCCATTCAGCCATGTTAACTTTTTGTTGGATGCCCAAAACTGGGAGATTTCGGTCTTGCCAAACTTATCTGCGGAAAGGATAGCCGAATTCTTACTACCATGAGAGGAACACAAGGCTATTTTGCACCAGAATCTTTTGTCTGTAGCTATTTGTTGTTGTTGCTTCAAGTTTAACCAGAAGGTGAAGCACAGAAGTCTTGGATGAGTCCTGACCCCTGATTAAAATTTTATTAAATTCTTGTTTTGAATCTTGATCTGCATTTAACTGCTTGCATTTTTTTTCTATTTCACAATAGGATCAGAGCTTGATCCCATTCAGTCATTGAGTCGGAAGGAAGTTTGTTGGTTGATACTTACCTTTTGTATACACAATTTGTTCTTCTAATTCATAGTGTTGGTCTTGCAAAAGTGATTTCTTGTCATGTTTCTAGCTCAAAAATCAAAATTTGGTCCGTAATTTCCTCAAATCTCTATTGTTCAATTTTTTCTCTTTTATATTGTCTGTCTAGTTATATTATTCCATTCTCATGCTCTTATATCAGTCCCTCCAACACTGATATGGGTATGTCGATGAGAGATTGACACTGACTATTTTGTTTTCTAGAATAATGTCATCATCTTTTGGTTTTCTATAACAAAGATGATTTTTTTTTCGCAGTTATCACAACATTTGCTTTCCATGTAAAATCAAACACAAATAAACTAATAAAACATGGTAAGCTAGGGATGACTTTCATGTTCAGAGAAAATTAGACTTGACCAGTCTATATTGTATCCTCTAAGTGTGGAAAATTGCACATACATACAGCAAGTATGACCGTTTACCATAGTTTATAGTAATGACATGTTTGGATCCATAACAGACCAAGTTAGACATTTGATAAACACATCAAACCCCTTGAACACAATGAAAACTAGTATCAGAAACCACTTGATTTCCCAGTCTGTGCTACTCTTGTTATCTTACACTGCTTGTATTGAGATTTTGTTACCAGGCCAATCTCTCAACGCGGACCAGAAGATGATCTCTCCTGGTGGCATTTTTGAACTTGGTTTCTTCACACCAGGTAACTCTCAACACTATTACATAGGCATCTGGTACAAAAATGTACCCCAACAGACAGTTGTTTGGGTGGCAAACCGAAACCAACCAATTATTGATCCAACTTCCTCGTCCCTTGTGCTCCTTGAAAATGGAAACTTGACCTTAAACAGCCCCTCAACCGTGGCAATATGGTCAGCGAATTCAACGCCACAAGCTACAAATTCTACAATAGCCATGCTTCTGGACAATGGCAACTTTGTCATAAGAGATGCATCTTCAGTACTATGGCAGAGTTTTGATCATCCAACTGATACATGGCTGCCAGGTGCGAGGCTTGGATATAACAAGCTCACGAAGAAAATCCAAAGTGTTACTCCCTGGAGAAACCCAGCACCTGGTCCCTTTTCTTTTGAGCTAGAACAAACAAGTCTTCGGCTATTATGGAATAGTTCTGAATTGGTCTCTAATTGTTGCCTCAGATTAAAGCATCTTTGCCTCAGAATTGGTCCCTAATTGTTGCCTCCGAGATTAAAGCATTGTTGCCTCTGAATTGGTCCCTAATTGTTGCCTCCGAGATTAAAGCATTGTCGCTTTATCTTATAAGCATTGCCACCTCGGAACTGTATATGTCTGCTACAAGTTACATGTTTGCCGTGGCACAGAAAAAGACTTGAGGTCTACAAAGCATGGCTGCAGTGGTTCTCTTTTCCAGGAAGACAATAATAGAAATTGGAATGATGGTAACCTCTTCTCTCTTAGAATGATTTATGAAATGCAAATATGTAATTAATGCTGATTTCTTTGTGTACGTTTTGAAATGATGCAGGCTTT
This sequence comes from Fragaria iinumae, assembly GCA_009720345.1. Lineage (NCBI taxonomy): Eukaryota > Viridiplantae > Streptophyta > Magnoliopsida > Rosales > Rosaceae > Fragaria > Fragaria iinumae. The sequence goes on along the minus strand of CM019122.1, from coordinate 19,753,211 downwards.
TGATCGCAATATTCCTGTTCTTATAAGGGCCTTAGGGTCGTCAAATTCAGATTTGCTTCACATTATATCCGATCCTCCATAAGGAAGAGAAAACCTTTTTATGTTGGTGGGTATCATATTTCCTATCATGATAATGAGTTTTAATCTCGAATTTTACTATAATCATAATACGTTTGTAATACTATGTTCTGTAATATACAAGGTGCTGCAACAATTGACTCAGCAGACAGCACCATCGTTTGATCTGATTGGCACTGGTAAACATTTGTATGAAAGTAAATAAAAGGTTTTCAAATAACTTAAGCTCTCTCTTTAAAAATATAAAATCTTTTGCCACATTTTTTTATTTCACTTGAACCTGGGTTGAATAATGACTGTCTGCAGGTTGTCACATTTTTTCATTCCAATGCTGCATCCACTTACTAAAAATGAGGTTTGTTTCATAGATTTTGTATCTCTTCCTCTTCTGGCATTATCTGTTATTTTGTTAAATGTTTTTGGTTTAATAAGCTGTTTGCATGCCGGGCACTATTATCACCTTAGAGTTTAGAAATCAACACCCTTTAGCCTTACTACTTAGTTGGAAAGCTTCAGCAAGTGTTCTTGTTTTGAAAAGGTTCTGAGAACTTCTTGTTTTCCTTGTCCCTTGATCATTTCTCCTATAAAATATATGTTTCTTCTGAAAACTAAGCAAACAAGTTTGGAAACTTGTACACTAAATGATAAAAGGAAAGTGGCAGAACTTTTTACTTATACAGGCTACCTGTATAAGGATGTGCCTCTCATGATTATTAGAGGATAGGTGCACAATTAGCTCACGTTGTAGGCTTATTTTGACAATAGTACTGTCTCATATGTTACGGTTCCCTCCCAGTGAATGCATCTTCTTATCGCTTCACATTCAGTTATTTTTGCATTTCTCCTGATGTGAAGTTTCTTAATTTTTTTTTGGGATTTTTTTTTAATCTCGTGACAGTAAGTGTACGTGAGCATCACCCATGTTTTCAATGATATGAATTCAATTCTTTGAATTTGTATAGTGATAGGGAGGCATAAGTGGCATACTATAAAATCATAAAATGTAATATGCTATTACTTTCATGTTATACATGTTCGTTCTTTCTTCCTTAATTTGTTTTACTTTTCCTCCACTGTAATCTTAACATTATTCATTTCACATGACAGTCTTGCAGCTGTAGCAAAACAGAGACCAGTTCACTATGGCACCGTTGTTTCTTCGGTATAGTAACGATAGGAGACAACGGCGGCTATTTGTGATTTTTTTTTTTTTTTTGATGTTATTGATCGACATGGAAAAGATGTTAGGGACACCAGGGGATTGGTGATGTCTGGGCTTAATTTTAGGACAGTAACATTATCCATAAAGCTGCTTAGATATTACTTTGAAGGTATCTTGGACTGGACTTTAAGGAAACAAAATTTTATAATGATATTTTCCCGTAGATAGTTTTGCTATTTATATCCTTCTCACATATTAAGACAATAACCAGATCCTGACATTTTTCAATTTCTGGATTGCAGTGTGCTGTTCATCCACAAGATGACATCCGCACCAGAGGTGTTCGACTGGTACGTGATATTTTCCACTTACACTTCAACCCCTGTCTTGAAAAGCAAGAATTATAGTAAAGCATCAGATATCAGATCAAGAAAGGAAGTCACCCTATTCTCTATTTTTTGGTTGTGTTTGGCAGGTGGCAAACAAACTCTATCCCTTGGGTGAAGAACTGATGAAATGGTATGTTCCTTTCATATATTGCTCTTCAGTTCCATTCTTTGTACATCTAAGCAACCGTCAAAATGTTGTATGGTCAAGATTATGTTTTGCCAATCTTTTGGGTCAGTTTGAACATACAGACATTAATAGAGAAATAAGGAATAGATTAATTTACTCTTATTTATTTGTTATAGTACGTATGGTATGGATTGATTGTTAGTCACTCAATCTCTCTCCTTTCTTCCTTAGGCACACATATGCCCGACAAAGCACACGCAAATGTGAAACAGGCAGGAATTTTGGAGAAAAATATAATCGTACCCGCACTCTACAGGCACACAAATTTCTCGGGAGAAAAGGTTTGGTGTTCATTTTATGGTTCTGGACTGACTTGCTTGTATTGGGTTATGGGAAGAAGGTTTACTAGTTTCCATTGAATAATGCAGGTTTCACAATCTCATATTGGATACCACATCAACTCCAAGAGAACAATTTAGTTTTGCTTCACCACAAGGTAAAATTTCTGGCTTTTCCCTCTTCTTTTTTTTGGTGTTTAAGTTCTCACTGCATTTATTCTTTCCCTTTCAGATCACCCACTATGATACTGTTTTTGCTCAATTTAATTTCAGATAAGCTGGAAACAGAAAATGCTAATGAAGGAGCTGATGTACATTTTGCTAGGTATTCATGTCCGGTGTTTGCTTCCGGTATCATTAGTCATTGTCTCTAATAAATTGCAAACTTTCACAAGTGGTTGGAACCTTGAAGCCGAAAAGCATCATAAGCCTCTGGTACAACCCTTCATTTAGGAAAGTAAGTGCTCTAAAATGAACCTAAAGAGAAGGAACCTGAGGATAAGATGAGTTTTTAAAGTCTTATGCCAAATTAACTATATCCTGAAATTGCTCTGGTAGTTTTGATGTTGTATAGTTAACTTTAATTTTAGAAGTACTAAAAGTCCATGGTATACAGATACACTACTCTGCACTAGATAGATAGATTTACATGGTACTATCTTTGCTTAAATTCAATTTCACATTCGCATTGGTGGGTTTTCGATTGTGGGTTTCAGATAACATAAGTACAGGCATGCTGTCCAAGCCGGTATCTGAGGGTTTTCTCATCAGTCCCGCAATTTATTATTGTTACAATGTAACAATTATGTTAAGCTTGCCAATTGATTCCATAGAAATAAGGGTGTCTTAAAGTATCGAAAATGCTAGTCGGAAATGGTCCCTATTAAGCTTCATGCCTCCTCTAATATATTAGAAGCATCCAGAAGCATGTCTCTTATTAAGCTTCATGCCTCCTCTAATATGTTTTGTGATGCATTCTTACATTCTATCTATGCTCTTCCTTCTGGTGAACAAGCTATAAATCATACGCACAGGGTAAACAACTTCATGCAGTCATGCACACATTATTAATTGGGGTCTGGAACAACACCCCATTTTTGTTCTCAAGTTGGCACATTTTACTTGAGATATAATTCCCACGTCGATGCTCATATTGTCATTTAGAAATTCAATATATTGCATCCTCTACCTTGGAATTTTCTCATTATTCATATGTTAAATGACTCGGTATAAACAAATAGTCAAAAGGGGATTAGACCAGTTAATCTCACTTATCTAACAGTTCTCAGGACTTGTGGTGAGAAATTAGATAAATTTTGATGGGAGGTGCATAAGTCCGTCAATGCTCGATGTGAGGAGCGGATTTTATTTCTGCATAATTTATTGGTCCCCATGCATTTATGGAAAGTTTGGGCGTGGATGGATGTTGCTGGTAAGTTGTTCGACAAAATGCCCGAAAGGATTATAATGTTTTTCTTTTTAGAATGCAGTAATATCAGTTATGCCTCCAAGGGTATTTCAAATGAAAGCATTTGAGCTTTTCAGGAAATTGCAGATGTTGGGTACTGAATCAAGTATTTTAACTTGGAATAGCATAGCATGATTTTACTTGAGAACAGAAGATGTAAAGAGTGCTTTAGAGTTGCATTCTTATAAGAGTTGGTGTTCAACCTGACTCTGGTGGCATTTTCTGTTGGGCTTAGTTCTTCTTCCCACATTGAAGCCATTAAGCTAGGGAAGGGTTGCATGATTCTGCCACAAAGTTCTATGATTGAAAGGGGCAATTGTCTTCCTCATGTTTTCACATTCAATTCTTTCTTGATGTGTATAAGAAAAGTGGGCAATAGATAAGATGGAGATGTGGTATGATGAATATCAGCTAGTGGGAACAAACCCAGACCTTAAAACATAATGTCCTGAGTCCTGATTAAAGCATATGGGACTGTAAGAATGTATGAAAAGAGGGAGAAAAAGTTTTCCGCCCCAGCTATTGTGACCTGTAATGTTGTAGTTGAGGTATTTGGGTGAACTGGCAATATTGTGAAGATGATGGAGTCATGGAGGGAAGCCTATGTCTGTTACTTATTTTTCTCTCGTTAGTGCGTACAGTGTGTTCAGTGTTACATTGAGGCGATACATTACTGTAGGTATGAAACAGAGCTTATCAGAGACATTGTGCACAAACTGTGGAGCAAAGTGCATCCTAGTCTCACTGTATTTGGTTCCTCAGAGAAGTTTGGGAATGGATATTAAGCTAGCTGGAGGAAACAAATGATGTTTGCTTATAGGGATATGGGGGATGGCTGGGGTAAGACGACCATTGCTAAACCTTAGGAATTTGAAGTTTGCATCTTTCTTGCTAATGTCAGAGAAGTTTCCGCAAGCCATATGGTCTAGTAATTCTTCTACAAAAAGAAATTCTTTCCCAAATCAAGGGGGAAAAATGAGGAATCACTATGATAATGAAATCCTCCTTCTCGATCCTTATTCTGATACAAGACACATGCAGAATATTCGAATCAACGATATTCGAATTCATTCCCAACTTTAACTTTGTTCATAATCTTTTATATAGTATACAGTTTAAAATGTTAGTACCAAAGTTTGAATAGACATTGAGATTCCAGTTTTGGATTTTGTGAACTCCAACGGCCAATACCAGAGCCTCAAGCTAGCTGGGTTTCGATGAAACCCAGGGAATGTCACTGCCAGCCATAACAAGAAAAAACGACCTCTCCATCACACACGCCAATAATCTCTCCACCCCCACATAACCATCTTCCTCATTCCCTCACAAAGAAACCATGCTGTCTAGAGCCTTGACTGTAACCAGAAAGAGCCCTAAGGATGATGTCTACATACGCGATCTCGGCTGCAGCCAATCGGGCAGCTCCTTCAATGACTACGAGGACTGCATCGTCGGCTTCATGGAGGATTTGCCACTCGTCCCCTGCGACCACGACAAGAAGTGTGTCGGATGTGGGGAGAGCCTGGCACACTTAACCTTGAGGGGTGTGCTTAGAGGTTCGGTGGGTGTGATCGGAGAGAGCCGGTTGGCAATGACGGAGAAGGTGGTGCTCTTGGGAGGAAGAGTGTGTGCGGTAAAGAGGTTTAGGCAGCTGAGTATTAAAAGGCGCGAGTTTGGCAAGAGAATTGAGAGGTTGGCTGAGGTGAGTAGGAAGTGTGATTTTCTTGTTCCAGTCACTGCTTATTTGTTTGCCAAGAGGATCAAGTTTGTGCTCTCCGATTATCGCCCCATGGGAAGCCTCGCTGACTTGCTTGCTGGTTAGTTTACTTGCTAGCTTCTTGTTTCTATACATGGTCGTGATTCGAGAACTAACTTAATTTACATTCTGAAATAGTAGTGAATCATATAATCTACAATTAATTATTAATAGTACGGTGTTATTCTAGCGGTCATCCAAGATAATCATGCATATATGCACTAAATTATTCTATCAAAAAGTTCAATATTGCTTCATGTAGATAGAGAGTACGCAAATACTATTAGATGGTCGATCGTGATGAAATGCTTATGTTCATAGTGTAAAAGCTACTTGCAAACAAGAGAAATGCATGCAATTAACAAACAATAAGTTGGATTCCGATCATGTACGTATAGATATCTGATGGAATACTTTTGGTTCGATTAATGTAATCAAGGTGCGAGGGATCATGGTCACACGGCGCTGGTTTGGAACCAAAGGCTGGCCATAATTTGCGATATTGTAAAAGCAATATCCCATGTCCACAAACAACCTCCATACCAGAAGAACATGATAATGAACATCCATGGCAGCGTCAAGGCCTCAAACGTGTTAGTGAACATCGACTTCTCAGCATGCTTATCGGATTACGGGTTCACCCAGTTGGCGGAGCAAGTGGAGATTCCGGAAGGGCAGGTGATGAAGTCGCCCCGGTGGCTGGTGGAGAAGACCAACTATTCGAATGAGTTGTCGCAGAGGGCTGACATTTACAACTTTGGGGTGATACTGCTGGACATTTTAGCAGGGCCAAAGGGTCTGAGTCTGCTGAGAATGGGAGTGAATGAGAAGAAGGAAGCCATGAGATGTGGTGTTTTGGATTTGGTTGAGTTTGATGTGAAGGATGGGAAAGAACAGAGGCAAGTATCGAAGCTCTTCGGCATTGCCTTGACATGTACAAATGCCAACCCGGAGGTTAGGAAAACAATAGATGAGATTAATTTTGAAATCTCGAGGATGTAATTAAGTATGCATGCATGGGTAAATTAAGGATTAGTATAGAGACAGTGTGTCCGTGTTCATTGGCGAGGTTATGTAACTTTTGTTTTAATTAATTACACTATGAATATCATCGTTGCTCAATAACAATAAATATTCGAATTGAATCTTCGAATGTATTAATCTTTTTTTTAATCTTCGATTTGTTTCAGCTGCTCTCTTTTCGCTTCTGTTTGTGGGTCTCTGTTGGTTCTTCCCACTTCAGCATGCAATTGAGCGGATTTTTCTTTCATCTTTTTATTTGCTCGAGCATGACGACATGTCAGACTATTTTTCCGATCTAGTCTAATAATTGGATGAATTTGGTCGGAATCCTCTACTCCCATCATGTTAGTTTTGGGAAGTCATAGACAGTCTGACCCAGGGGTCGACGGAGCCAGAATTTTAAAACCGATTAGGTTATTTAGACTTATCGTTTTTTAAGCAAAAGTTATTTATGACTGAAACGTTTGTATCGTATGGGTCGATACAAAGAACGTACGTAGCACATCCAAGAAAACCTACATCAAATCATTAGAATATCACTTATATTAGTGATCTAAAATTCTATGATCAATACTTAAGATGAGATACAATATATGGGATGAAGTTTAAGAGTAATTAATTAATATATACACACACACATTAATTAACTTGAAAATTTCTGTCTGGGCTATAGCCCTTGTAGCCCTCAAGGAAGCTTCATCCTTGGTCCGACCTGTCGTTGGCGCTGAAAAAGGCAAAATATCACAAATGATCACTGACTTTTGACCCATTAATCACTTTACTTACTCACATTTCAAAAATATCACTTAACTCATTCACTTTTGACTTTGTCTCTAACTTAACTCACTGTTAACTCGACCGTTAAGAGTCGTTAACATTGAGGGTATATATGTCTAAACACCAAAAAAAAATCTAATTAATTTTTATTTTTGAGGAAAAAAAAAATGTTGTTTCTTCATCAGATTTTAATTCTAAGACATTTGTTTTGTATTAAAAATTGCTGAATTTTTTTTTTTTAAAAAGTTGAAAATAAATTAATAACTTTCAAATAAGAAAAATAAGCATTTTTAGTTAATTTTTTTATAACGAAGAAAATAACTACAAATAATATATATTTTTTCAAAATAATTTCAGATTTATTTAAGTTACTCTTTTTCATAGAAATTTCAAGAAAAAATAATTAGAAAATAATCTAACAACTTTAGAAATAAAAAAAATAAGTTAGAAATGCATATTATGTGGTTAGACAAATATACCCTCAATTTTAATGGTTCTCAACGGTAGGTTTAACGATAATGAGTTAAGTGAGAAATATGATCAAAAGTGAGTTAAGTGATATTTTCAAAATGTAAAGGAGTAAAATGATTAATGGGTCAAAAGTCAGTGACCATTTTTGATATTTTACTGCTGAAAAATTTGGTATATTATTTCCTCACCTAATTTGTTGACTACAGTAAGAATGCTTATTTTCTTATTGATATCTTTCGGATTTGATAGAAGGGTCCTCATTAGAACTTTAGAAGGGCTCAACTAGTCGTCTAGTCCTCCATTTAAGGGTCATTGCAAAAGATTGTAAGATGCCTGGAGTGTACAGTTGTATCTAATGAAGTATAATCGATTAATAGTAGTAGAAAATAATACTTTCAATTCATGGTTAATTCATTATTCTATTCATTCCACAATAGAGTTATATATACAAGTACAAAGGAGAGGTTTATCTAACCCTGATAGGAAACAATCTGTCTATGATTACAAAGATTCCCTAATTACATAAGAATATTAATTCTACATAGATTTACAGCTATTCTATACTCCCCTTCAAGTTGGTTTATACAGTAAATGTATCATGGTCAACTTGTCAATCCATCTGTCGAACAATTTCTGTAAGACCCCGTAGAAATTTTCGAAGCTTTAGTCGAGTTACTATAGGTATGTAACCGCGTTCAGAAATTTCAATAAAAAGTAATCGGGTTTATCTTTGAGAATTTACCGAAAAGGGTCAAGTGCTCGATTTAAGGTTCCTATGTCAATGTACATATCGACACGAGTTCAAAGATATCTTCAGAATATTTTTCGAATGCTCAGACTAATTTCTATGATTTTTAAAAGTTCCTATGGATAGAAAATAATAAATTAGCCTTAAATCTGGGCTGTTGGATTTAAGTGGGAATTAATCTGAACTGGTCGTCCTCTAATAAAAGAGGTGCGGGTCAAATTTTGGTAAAACCTCACCCCGACCTCTAGACGATGCCGTACTACCTCTGTTCTCTGCCGTTCGGACACGCCTACACGCCGGACTGGTCCCATCTTAATAGTCTCCTCACACATGTCAACCATGTGGGGATAAATAACACATGCATCCAAGTGTCACGCTTAGAGAGAAGATTTCAACCATTTCCGTCCAAAACTCTAATTCTAGCGGCTCTAATCGTTCTCCGACTTCAAAATTGGTATAGTTGGATTCCTCTCTTCATTTTCTATAGTTTAGTGCCTTCGATTTTACGATCTAATCAAGGTTTGCAATTTATGGGTTTTCGGCAATTCGAGCTTCGACGAGGCTAAGGAATTCCAACGACGTTCCAGGCGAGGCGAAAAAAATCAGTTTTTCAAATCATATTCAAGATCGTTCTTGCCTTTTTGAAACAGAATTTTGATGGTTCTGTCTTATATTACCGAAAAGCTTATACACGTTTTGTAATATAAAATAATTATGGACAACCTATTATTACCTCGACTAAATATTTAGGCCATGCCAATATTCTTTGTGCTGAAGCTTTCGCTCTTAAAACATGTCTTTAGGTTGTCTTAAAGCATCTCCAACATGTTATGTAAAACTAGAATTATCTCTATTTTGGAGGAAAAATACATTTTTTTGGCTCTAATAGGTCATGTAAACCATCCTCTATAATATATAAAGTGTGAAGAGAGAGAATCAGATCCTCTATATCTATAGAATTCTCAAAATTTGTATTCATCAAAAAATCTCTAAAATTTATTGTTTTGCCTTATAAAATTCATTCTCTCTCCTCAAAAGAAAAAAAAGCTTCATAAAATTAAACATTTAACATGAGAATTGGGATTTCTTTTTCTTCTAAAAAAACATGAGAATTGAAATTTGATTTAAATAAATATATAAGGATTAAATTCAGTGTACTACCCTGAACTTTAGGTCACTCATCAGGTTTGTCCATGTTCTTTTTTTTCAATCACATGTACCCTTATACTCTGAAAATCCATAGAACAAAATTCAAAATTACAATACATCATGATCTGACGTGAAAAAGACAAAGATACCCACTTATCAGTTTCTAACCCCCCACGGAGGGTAGAGATGTCATTTTGACCTATTTTACTGATTTTCTTTACTTTGCCATCCTTTGTTTTTTTTTCTCCTCTCCTTCCTCTCTCTCGATCTTTCTCTGCAACTCTCATCTTCCCCAAATTTCTTTTCAAACCCTAAATCTTCAATTTACCTCCCCAAATGGCTCCATGCCTCCAACATCTTCTTCTATCAAATCCGAAAGAGCCCTTTTTGATTTGAACAATCATAAAGACCTCAAACCCAAATCAGCTATGGTCAAGGACACCTCCACCACATCGAAATCCCCACTAACTCCCAAACCCAACCTATCTTCGATTCCAGAGCCTTCTTGACGTTGCCGCCGGCCATGACAACAAAAACCCCATGAAACTCTTCTCTGAAGAGCTCGCCTCCAGGTCCTTCTCTTTCTCCAATTTCGATCATTCTATCGCCACTACTATCGACTTCAGTACGGCCCACTTTTCCCCTCGCTGCCTCCAAACTCTACCCCTCTCTACTTCTCTCCTATGAGTTCTCCGGCTAATGCTTTTGTTTTGATTTTACAATTTTTCAATTGATTGGTGGTGAGTGTGGGAATCTAAGTTTCTGGTTGATTCGATGAGGGGGAGGAGTAGTGGGTTTGACGGAGGAGTTGGGATTTGAAGGAGGGGTGGAAAGAGAAAAATAGGTGCTGGGTCGGTAAGACAAAAACAAAGTAAAAAAACAAAAACAGTAAAATGGATAAAATGACATCTCTACCCTCTTTGGGGGGTTAGAAACTGATAAGTGAGTCATCCTCGTCTCTTCCACGTCAGATCATGGCGTCACTTTTGGGTGTAATTTTGAATTTTGTCCGAGTTTGATGGATTTTCAGAGTATAGGGGTACATGTGATTGAAAAAAAAGAACATGGACACACCTGATGAGTGACCTAAAGTTAAGGGTAACACACTAAATTTAATCATATATATAATATTTATTAGGGTTTTTATATATATAAAAAAAGGCTATTGAATTCCTATAGAGATTTTTTTTAACACTATTTGTGTTCGGTAGCTGTTGTTTATGATATTAGACATCGTTCCACTTATTGTTCACTAGCCTTTTACCCGTGCACGTGAGTTTACAAAATATGAGAAGTTTAACTTGAACTGCTCCACTTAAAGTTGAATGAATATGATGATCTTATTTCTTAGATAACTGCTCCACTAAAAGTGAGAACAAACCACGTCATTTTTTTTCTCCTTAAAATTCTAGCGGTGTTTTACAGTTATGCTCATAGTAATTTATTTTTATTTCTTTAAAATATTTCTATTACCTTAATTTTTTAAGTAATTTAAAAAAAAAGTTTCAACAAAGACACTAAAAGAGCCTCGATTTCTAATAGTAGAGATAACTATGGTCACTAACCATGGTCATACCATATATTGAAAAGTAGAGCTTGTGGAGTGAGCAAACCCAATAAAACGACATGTTAGAAAACATACAAAATGTGACACCTTTGTTGTGGCTTTATGGGCGGCTCCTCTATTTTAGTTACTTTGCCACCATATGAAATTGTTTCTTAATGTTATCTTTCTTCAACTGCTCTTTAAAGTTTTGATTATTTTGGTGATTGTACCAATAAAATCTTTTGTCAACATGAAGAAAGATGAAAACCACAAATAACATCACAGTTACTAGAAACTATATCAACATCAACAAAAAAGAATCAAGCATGTATAGAAATCAAAATACAAAAAATAATTGATTTTCATGACATGGAGAAGAGAAAAACAAATAAAAAAGAAAATGATAAAAGCAAACTTTATGTATTCTAAAAGGATGCATAACGTCAAGTAACATTTGATCTAGCGGCATAGTCTTCCTTTCGTAAGTGTGAGGTTGTGAGTTCGACTCACGAAATTGTAATATTTATTTAATCAAAAAAGAAGAAGGATGCATAACGACAATACACGAATAGACAATCATGAGGGAGCGATACCGAAACCTAGTTTTTAGGTTTTGCGAGCAGTACGTGCAGCCAGGTCCCCGATCACGAAAATGAAATGTATTATGAATCCTCACATACAAAAGGAAAAGGGTATGATTATGATCGGCGGCGAAAGAAGCGAAGAAGCCGGAATCTGAAATGGTGGATCCAATCCAAGGAGTAAAAAATTAATAATTTCAACGATATTTCGTCAAAATTTTCGTTTTTCTCACCCAACAATATATCTTTACCCTCCGAAGCATTTCTCGTCCGAAACTCCCGATATTTCCCGATATTCTTCACAATACACTGAAGGCTCTACACAAAGAAACAATAAAGATAGTGAAAATTTTATACCTCATAGGTCTTCTACGTGGTTTTAAAGTATTCATATAATTTTATGTGAAATGTATCATATGTATATAATACGTGATGACCTAGCCTCCCTTTGGGTTTCCAGTCATAACAAAAAAAAAAAGATGTTTAAAGTAAACTTTTAAGAATTATTAACGGTTCAGCACTAACTTTTTCACCTTAACTTACTACAACTCCCTATAGATCAATGTTTATTCAAGGTTTGCATTTCAAATATAGTACATAATATAGAAAATAAACATCTCTTACGTTGTGTTTGGATAAAGTAATTTTAATTTCCATAGAAATTTCAAAATTATAAGAATTATAATTCCATGAATTTAAATTTTATTAATTGAGAATTCCATTGTTTGGATTTCATGATGTAGAGTTTTGAAATGACAAGAATTTGTATATAGACTAACCTTAGTTAAGAGAATTGATAAATGATACCTATTTTGTGAGGAATTCAAGTTGAGAATTTAAACTTCCAAATTCCACGATTATTTTCCCGTGGAAATTACGAATTCCATAGGATAAAAATCCAAACGGGGAAACAATCATAAGAAATTGAGAATTCTTTATTTTTGATTAAATTCTCAGAAATTCACCCACATCCAAACACATCGTTAAAGTTTGATTTAAAATTTCCTTGTTTTTTTTTAAATTTCCTTTAATTTTTTCATTTTTTTTACTGCAATCGATATTTTTCCAAAATTTCCATCAAAATTTACATATCTTAAAAGCTCGAAATTTCGGTAATCATCCAAATTTTCTTCCTTGATCCAATCCTACAACGAAACTGGAAGGAGGTTTGCTTCAGAGAGTGGTAGGTCCAAAGTCCAAACAAGTCGGCTGGCTTTGAACGCGGGTTGACTGCAAAGGAACTACAACAGTAGACCACGTGCGCTATTTCAGGCTTCTCCTTCTTCTTTTGGATTCTGATATATAAATATGAAATGTTTATGAGCTGAGCTAGCTGGTGCCGGCATATATAAAGTTTAAAGGAGAAAGGTGGCAGAGAATCTGTGTCTGTAGCTAGTGAGTGGAAAGAGATCCAACCAATTCACAAAACAGAGCTCAAGAGAGTCGAAGAAGAAGAAGAAAGAAAGAATGAGACTTTTTGTTGTGTTATGTTTCATCATCAGCTTTGGAGCTCCTCATCCCTCAACGGCGTCTGACAGGCTCATCCCAGGCCAGTCACTTTCCGGCAACCAGACGTTAACCTCTCCCGCCGGAAAATTTGAACTGGGTTTCTTCACTCGAGGTAATTCTAACAACTACTACATAGGCATTTGGTACGCAAATCTGCCTGATCATACACTTGTCTGGGTGGCTAATAGAGACCGCCCTGTTTCTGATCCACTTTCTTCAGAGTTTAGATTCCTTCAAAATGGAAACTTTACCTTGCTGGACCAGTCCAACTCTTCAATCTGGTCAACTCAGACTTCTTTGTCTTTAGGATCCAACTCTGCCACAGCTTTGCTTCTTGACAATGGCAACTTTGTTATTAGAGATGCATCTGATGATGTTATATGGCAGAGTTTTGATCACCCAACTGATACTTGGCTCCCAGGTGGTGCCAGGCTTGGTTACAACAAGATCACCAATCAGAATGTAACCCTCACTCCCTGGAAAAACCCACAAGACCCGGCCCCTGGAATTTTTGCCCTTGAGGTTGATCCAAATGGGACTAGTTTTTGGTTGCTCTATAATGGCTCACAACAGTATTGGAATAGTGGGCCTTGGAATGGCGAATCTTTTGCTCAAGTCCCTGAAATAGTGCTGAATGATCATATAGCAAATGTTAGATTTGTTTCAGATGACAAGGGAAGGTATGTGTCTTATGATGTTGCGGACCCTGACACCTATATTAGGTACATGATTGATACGAATGGGCAGTTCAAGGCCTATTTGTGGGGGAAGGACTTCGCCCAGTGGAATGCGTTTTGGTTAAGGCCAACCCAGTTCTGTGAGGTTTATGGATTTTGTGGTGCTTCTAGTATCTGCCTGCAAAACGTTAGTCAGTGTGTTTGCTTGGAGGGATATGAACCTAGGTCCCCTAAAGAGTGGGGATTAGGGGATCATACAGATGGGTGTGTTAGGCAAGCACCTTTACAATGCACTACTGGAGTAGATGACACTTTTAAGGTGTTATCAAATGTCCGCCTTCCTGTGAATCCGGAGACTTTAGCTGTTGATGATATTGATGAGTGCAGATTGGGGTGCTTAAGAAATTGCTCATGCACAGCTTTTGGTTATGATGGTGGGTGTTTTGTTTGGGCAGGGGATGTATTCAATGTCAAACAGTTTACACCAGATGAGAAAGAAGGCAAGGACTTGCATCTGAAAGTTCCACCTTATGAGATAATAGAGGGGAAGAAAGAGAACAGGACCCTTTGGATCGTTATCGGAGTAGTTGGAGGTTTGTTGATCATTATTACCATTGTTGTGGTACTGTTTGTGAAGCATCAATATTTTGGGGAAAGGTTTGATATACTTGATGGTTCCTTGGTGATGTTTAGGTATAGGGTTTTAAGAAAAGCAACTAACAACTTTTCGGAGAAACTTGGGGAAGGAGGTTTTGGTTCTGTTTTCAAAGGAACTTTACAGGGATCAACTGCCATTGCGGTGAAGAGACTTAACTGTCCCAAGCAAGAGGATAAGCAATTCTTCACAGAAGTGAGAACTATTGGAAAAGTTCAACACATTAATCTTATTCGTCTTTGTGGATTTTGTGCAGAAGCTTCTAAAAGATTCTTGGTTTACGAGTACATGCCAAATGGGTCTCTAGAATCTGTTCTATTTAAGAAGAGTTCCATTGTCTTAGATTGGAAAACTAGGTACCATATTGCAGTTGGGACTGCCAGAGGATTAGCTTACCTTCATGAGGAGTGTAGAGAATGCATCATACACTGCGACATCAAACCTGAAAACATTCTTTTGGATGCAGAATATGTCCCAAAAGTAGCAGATTTTGGTCTGGCGAAGCTCATAGACAGAGACATTAGTCGGATAATAACAACCTTGAAAGGAACCAGAGGCTATATTGCTCCAGAGTGGATTTCAGGAGAAGCTATAACATCGAAAGCTGATGTCTTTAGCTATGGGATGCTGTTTTTTGAACTCATCTCGGGAAGGAGAAACAGAGATCTATTAGATAATGGTTTAGAAAATTACTTCCCAACCCGCGTTGCTAATGTGTTGAACAAAGAAGAAGATGTTGATACCTTGTTGGATTACAGGTTAGAAGGTAATGCTGACAAAGAACAACTGAGTAGAGCATGCAGTGTCGCTTGTTGGTGCATTCAAGATGACGAGAAGGATAGGCCAACTATGGGGCAGGTTGTTCAATATCTGGAGGGAGTTATAGTTGCTGGAATTCCACCCATGCCGAAGTTCCTCGACCGCTTTTCTCAGAGTCTGGTTGAATCCATCAATTATCGGTACATTACATCCAGCAGTTCTGATTCATGTCGTCATGAGTACTCAAATAGTATATCTCAAACTTAAAGCACTGAATGCAGCTACCATTTTGCCATTCATTTCTTTGGTTTACCATTGCACATGTTTTCATCCAGTCTCAGCTGATTGTGAGTTCACAACTCAATCTCCCTTGTGGTTTTACATTGTAAATATCAATGAAACGGATACCCGGTCTTCAGCTATTCCCAGCTGATTGTGAGTTCCCAACTCAATCTCCCTTGTGATTTTACAATGTATATATCAATGAAAACGCTCGCGCATCATTAATTTTTTCTTCCTTAAATATCACATCATATCAGTTGCAATTTTGTGATGAAGGCACACAAGTGTACAAAAGTAATTCAACCGAGTGTGCAGACGTTTTTCTCAGAAAGTAGTGCAGATCTTTTTGTTTACATTTTCTAGTCCAATTGGTGTAAAATTTATTTTATTGGGTCTAATATGGTGCTCAAATCACTAGTTGGGAGGTTAATTAGTACGTTAAGCTATAAAAGTTCGGATTATCGGTGCCTTCCTTGAGTCATTATGTCGGGTAAACCCAGCTTCTGGGGCTGCATACACGTACGTAGTTGCGAGCTCAGACTGAAACGAATTACTTGCATCAGTTGTATGTGGTAGACAACTATTGAGTGAAAAATAACAATAACATTGTCTCGGATTCCCAACATGGCTCTAGTAAAAACTGCAGTCATATTTGTTCAACATACTTTAATGTTCTTTTCACGAGTGAGGGAGAGAAGGGTTGGCAGTCCAAACATGCCTAGTTTCTGATTTGTCTTCTTTTTGCTGGGCTTTTTGGTCCAGTCCCAAAATAAAAAAATAAAAAAGCAGAGCAATAAAAACTCGTCCAGTATCATTATCGGGCAGGCATCAATTCTCCTCTATCATCGTCGAATATAATAGAGGGGGAATCTCATTCTCATTCACCCATTACTGCTGTAGCATTTCTCCTTTGGTTCACTTCACTCTTGGCAAACCCAACCCACCTCTGTAAGTTTTTCGTTGGGCTTTCATTGCTTTGCTATTCTCTAAATTCTGCCGCTGATTCATTGGGTATATGCAACTCTCTTCCAACTAACATGTTTTTCGTATCTGATGTTATATCTCTATAAACAAGACAATTTTTTCCTATTTCAGGAGTGGCATTTGGAATGATAAAGACTTTGGTGTTGCCGATCCAGGTTTGCATACAGTCTTTTTTGATAGTCTCTTGCTGCATGTCAATAAATTTAAGACTTGGTTCAAGGAATTGCAACAACAAGCATAAAAATTGTGACAGTATCTTTACCTTTTTCCTGACTTTTAAACTTATCTAACAATGATCTGGTCAATATAAATACTTGACTTAGGCAGTGAAGTTTCCCACTACAAAGTTTGAAGGGTCTAACCAGTTAAGATACAAAGAAACAAAGATGGATCTCACTATAACACGCCCTGATGATTGGCATCTTCACCTTCGTGATGGTGAACTTCTTGAAGCTGTCGTCCCCCACAGGTGTCGATCTTCTTTGATTATGGAATTACGTGCACTCTTTTCTTGTAGAGAAGGGTTAGAGTTGCAATCTGATGTCCAATTGTCAATTTTATAAGCAGTGCAAGTCATTTTGGGAGGGGAATAGTGATGCCTAATCTGAAGCCCCCTATCACCACCACTGCTGTAGCTGTGGCTTACCGAGAATCTATCTTAAAAGCACTGCCTTCTGGTAGTGAATTCACTCCTCTTATGACGCTTTATTTGACGGATACCACTAGTCCTAAAGAGATCAAGCTTGCAAGTAAGTCCAATATATGATTATATAATGTTCTTTAATATCTGCTTCCAGTTTTTAACATGCTTTAATAATAGTGAACCTACTTGCAACTTGCAAGTCGTCATCTTAATAATTTTTTTTTTGTTCACACTATAAAATGATTCTCGCATAACTGACATTTGAGATTATCACTGGTGCTTGAGTTTAAATTAAGTGGTTCATTAGCTCCCTCTTACTACTAGTATTACATATCCGCAGATGAAGTTTAACTGCTAGAGAATTATTACGTTGTGATCATAAATTCTATAATTTTTCTATGGATGCACTTAATTCTGGGCCCTTGGTATGGGATGCCTGATCAAATTTTTGCGTTTGTGTTTTCTACTATTTTCACCTATGCTTCAATTTTTCCTTTTTTTCAGGTCCTTGTTTGCACTTTTTTTTTTGGGGGGGGGGGGGGGGGGGGGGGTTACAAATAGACAGTTTTGTATTGTCTTTTGGGTTTGTTGAATTTAGCAGTGGTCTAACAGGTATGTATCGCCAGTTTCTCCTCTTACACAAGTTCATAGTTGACTAGCGCTTTGACTTGCACTTGGCGCCTGTCAACAGCTGTTTGTGTTGTGTCTATTTTAATGCTTAGTTATTGTTTTACTATGTTTCTGTCATTATACAAAATTTTAGTCTTTGAGACTTTTAATCAACCAAGGACATATGTTGGGTTTCTGAAATTTGATGAAAATTGTCTTTTGGGTTAACTAGCATAGATTCATTTGTCTAGTTCGATGCAGTTTAGGACTTCCATTATTTTTTTGCTCCTGTCTTTAGGTAGTGATGCACTAATGTTCTAATTCTATTGATAGGAAAAAGTGGGGTCGTATTTGCTGTAAAGCTTTACCCTGCTGGTGCTACAACAAATTCTCAAGATGGAGTTACAGATCTTTTCGGAAAATGCCTACCTGTCCTCGAGGAGATGGTTGAACAGAATATGCCTCTGCTGGTATTCCCACTACCTCAAAAAACTCATCTGTTTTTTGTTTCTCCTTGTCTGTACCTGGTTAACTGTGGCCTTGCAGTTTTGTCGGTGTGTTCTCTAACTCGGTAGAAAAATAAAAATAAAGCATTTCACGAAAATAGTTTATTATTACAGTGATATTAAATAGTTCATCTCATTTCATAAACTGTAACAGTAGGAATTTTGACACCAATTGCTGTTGAAGTCCTGGCCATTTACAGCATCTTGAGAATCACACGGATAGCAGGAATAGGAAATTGATTGCATTTGTGTTACTAGAATCAGAACTCAGGAATTAATTACACTATCCTATAATCAGTTTGGTACATAATAATTTTACAGGTTTCTATTATTTTATTTCTTTTGTGATTACTTGATTGCTTATATAAGGCCTTATGGCATATTGATTGGAGAATACAAAATTTATCTTACAGTTCCTTGACTATTATATCCTGCCTTTGTCTCTACTCCTGCTGTCCGTTTTTAAACCTCTAATCTATTTTCTTCTCAAGTTTCCCTACTTTTTGTACTCTCTCAGTTTCTCTCTATAGTTCTGGGAGTTATCTTTGGCCTTACTTGGTTCTGAATTGGGGAATACACAAAAGGTTGTTAAGGTATCTGATGTTGTAGCTTGACAATAGGCAAGGTTTATGGTCATACTGATGATTGATTATATCATCCTCAATTATAGGTCCCTAAATTATTACATATATATGGATGTGCTATTTTATTTCAGGTTCATGGGGAGGTTACAGATCCTGAGGTTGATGTATTTGATCGTGAAAAGGTATTTATTGAATCTGTTTTACAACCTTTAATCCAAAGGCTTCCACAGCTGAAGGTCGTCATGGAGCATATAACTACTATGGATGCTGTTAAGTTTGTTGAGTCTTGCGAAGAAGGTATGCCTGGTCACCAAATATAAGATTTATGGTATTCCTATTTTCCTCCTCTTTTTGGGACAACAACTATATCCTGAATATCTTTCCTTACTAGCCAGTCTTAAGTTGTACATTCTCATTTCATGTTGCTTTTGTCTGTTAGGTTCTGTAGCAGCAACAGTTACTCCACAGCATCTTCTTCTGAACAGAAATGCTCTATTTCAAGGAGGATTACAGCCTCACAACTACTGTCTGCCTGTACTCAAAAGGGAGATCCACAGTAAGTTTCGTTTACATATTTCATTTCAAGTGCTGCAAAAACAAATTAGACTTTTAACTTGGTTTTCTCATTGGTTGTCAATAATATGATAAAGTTGTGATTTCATTGTCAATTAAATCTTACTTCCAGTTACTTTTGTGCAACTGATGTAGCTGGATCGTCCTTGCGGTGGATTCTTAAATTATTGAAAGATGGGAAATTACACTGTTCACATATTATTTCTAAAATAAAATTCAAGCAATTTAAAGTTCTATCTCTCTCTGGAGTTAATTTATTATTTTTCATATAGGAAAGGCTATTGTATCAGCTGTTACTAGTGGAAACAAAAGATTTTTTCTTGGAACTGATAGTGCTCCTCATGAAAAGCGAAGAAAAGAATGTCCTTGTGGTTGTGCTGGTGTATACAGTGCCCCTGTTGCTCTATCATTGTATGCAAAGGTCTTTGAAGAGGTAAGGATTTTGGTATCTGCTCATGTTGGTTGGGATTCTTGTTTGTAGTTATATATATATACAGATCCTATCCGGAGCGTATATAAATCAAATCAAATCATAACTATTTAAATCAAATCATGCCACCCTTCACCTAATGCTACTTTTATCGTTTATGTGAGTTGGCTCAATATGCCAAAGAGTGTATAAAAAGCACTGGCTTATCTGGAAGAGGCCAAGACGTTTGTGTTTCTCTGGCTCTACCCACTGCTTGCTTATGAAACAGTTTCCACTATAATGAACGTGTCTTTATCTTTTAAATTTTTCTATGAAGTTTAATAGGCCTTATAGGATTTGGTATGTGGTTCAGGTTTCTTGCTCCATAACCATAAGTGGTAGATACAATAACCCTAAATCCTATTGCACCATGTTATGAGTAAGCCCAAAGCACTAGGCTTTGAGTTGCATTAACAGAGGGGCTGCTCTATCCCTGGCTGCCCTTTTTAGTTATCTAATGCAAACTCCTTGTACATTACTTTTTGTTTCAATAAAAAGCTGTTTCTTTTCAAAAAAAAAATAATAATAATACTAAAAAGAAAATTGCACCATGTTATGAATAACAGAGATCCCTTGATTTTGAATGCTACGTAGGTTTGTTTAAACAGAGAATAAGGATTTTTATTTCTATAGGTAGGGAGGTCTATTATGGTGGTAATAAGAGAAGATATGTGATAAGAAGGCAGTGTTGTAAGTTGCAAGTAGCCTCAATTTAAGTTAGATGAACGCGAGTTTCAAGTTCAAAATAAAGGTACAAACTACAGAGCACCTTACCAAAGAGTGAGGATCTAAGTTGGAGAATCAAGAGGACTAGGGAGAGTGTTGTAAGGTAAAAGGGGGATCTACCATCATAGCTTGTAATAAGATGAAGTGAGCGGGTTGTAAGTTGGATGTAGCCTCAATGTAAATTAGGATAAGCAGAAGGGTAACGTTACAAAGACCTTGCTAAAGAGTGAGGTTGTCCAAGTTGGGGAATCAAAGAAACTAGAGAACTAAAGTGAAGTTAAGAGTGACATGAATAGAAGGAATGGTACATTTATTAAGAGAAGGCTACATTCATCGAGTCATTACGAATAAGATACACTCATGAGATGAGGATAAATTGAAATTCTTAGTTAAGTTCATGTAGAAGTTGTGTTTAGAATTGGAGGGGTCTAGACAGAGTAAAATCTCTATAGAGATTACTTGTTTAATCTCATCCCCATCATCTGCCTTGAAATTCTTACTATACTTGAAATGCAACTGATCAAATACTGAAGAGAACCTTCTTATTTTTCTGTCAGATTATTTATTCCACTGCTAACAGTTTGGTGCATCAGAGTAGCTTATTATCATAAAATTTGCTTATTTCAGGCAGGTGCTCTTGACAAACTAGAGGCATTTACAAGCTTTAATGGGCCAGACTTTTATGGCCTTCCTCGGAATACATCAAAAACAAAGCTGAGCAGAACTTCATGGAAGGTACCAGAGTACTTCTCATTTCCATTTGGAGACATCATACCAATGTTTGCAGGAGAAACACTTGAATGGCAGCCGTCCTTGAACTGATTCCAATTTCACAATAACCGACCTTATCATTCACTTCAACTGTTTCATCTCTCTAGCTATTACTCCTATTAGCACCTTTTTTTAGGTTCAAATCTTTGAAATATTTTTAATACTGCATTGCAGTATTTAAGAATGTGAAGTTTAATACTTTAATGTAAAATTGACAGCATGTTTACAACCTTTGATGATCCATCTTGGATGTAAATCTAAGGGTGAAAAGTATTATTTTAAAGTTAAGTTGTTTTGTTTTCCACTCTTAGATTTACATCAAACGGTGATTAACCATGATTTCCTTGGTCATTAGATGACCATGTGAACACTCATGTCTCTTCAACACCATACATGTCTATTTCTTTCATTTTAAATATTTAAAGGATTGGGAGCATAAGGATATTCCAATTTTATAAAAGCAAGATGGCTTCTACTTGCAACTATCTCTAACTTAGAGGTTGAATCCGATCAGCAATTTTTTTTTTTGTGAGGATCAACGAGACAACAACGGTATCCTCATAGGATTTCTTAGTCCTGAGACTAATTCGTGTCGAAAGGTTATGTCAAAATGCTTCCTCCCTTCTAAGCACCAAAAATAGACTGGGATTTAAAACAACTATTACTTTTCCTTGATGATCTAGGTGAAGTTGTTAGTCTTTAGGGGTAAAACCTTGTATGAGAATGTTTTCGCTGTGATTTCGCTTAGTCCACGACTTCAAAGGCTTAGCCACATTTAGTTTGTGACCCACACAATTAAAAGCCACGTTGGTCTCCTACGACACTAAACATGCACATCCGACGAAACGTTTCTCTTAACCCCTCCACACGGCTTACGCTCGTAAGTGGCTGCTTCAATCCCCAAAGGTCCTTAGTCACTAGTTTCGGCTAGGGGTGACATTGGTAGGTATACCGACTTTGTTTACTAATACCATGTACCAACCAATTTATGATTGGTAGGCAAAATCTTTTACCAAAACCAACCGTCGAAGTTAGTATACCGACTTAGTTGGTATCTAGAGCTCAGGTTCTTAAGTGGAAACAATGAGTATAGAAGACGTTGAGAAGAGGGTCGATAAGTTCAACGGCCACGACTTTAGCCTATGGAGGTCACAGATCGAGGACTACCTGAATATGAAGAGGCTTGCAAAGACTCTGGATGGCAAGCTCCTGAAAGGGATGGAGGAAGAAGATTTTGTTGAGATGGATAGGATGACCCTTGGAGCAGTTCGACTGTCGCTTTCGAATGAAGTATGGCGATTCGTTATCAAGGAGACTACATTGAAGGGAATGGTGGATAGTTTGTCCAACATGTATGAGAAGCCAAATGCCGTTCAACCATTATACCTGATGAGAAAGCTGTTCACTCTGAAGTTGGGGAAGGGTATATGTGTTCGCTAGCAAGTTGGGTTAGTTGGTGATATTATCGAGCAACTAGCTTCGGTGGATGTTAAGTTCGATGAACACATCAAGGCGTTGGTGTTGTTGACTTCTATGCCTCCAGATTGGGATGTGACTGTGAACTCGATTTGTAGTGGAGCTGGGACTACAAAGAAGCTGAAATTTGATGATATGTGTGATGTTCTTCTGAATGAGGAGACGCGAAGACAAAACAACCATGAAGATCCTTCAAGTTCTGCGTTATCTATGGAGAATAGAGGTAGAATATTCAACAAGAACTCAAACAACAATCGTGGAAGGTCCAAGTCTAGGGCACCAGGAAAAAGCCGAAGTATGTCCAAAACACGAAAGTGGTCCGATGGATGTTGGCATTGTGGGAAGCCCGGACATGTCAAGAAAGATTGTAACCAGTGGAAGAATGATATGAAGATGGCAAACGCAGCTGAGTTTGATTTAGATGCACTGGTATTGAGCGTTACTGAAGCACCATTGGAGTCATGGATCGTTGACTCCGAAGCGTCTTTTCACTCAACTTCACAACAAGGAGCCATGATGAATTACCGACCTGGTAATTTTGGCAAAGTGTTTCTTGCTGATGGTGCACCCTTGGACATTGTGGGAAGGAGCGATGTGAAGATCTCGCTCGGGAATGGTGGAACATGGACCTTGACTAATGCTAGGCACATACCGCGGTTGAGGAAAAATCTGATCTCTGTGGGTCAGTTGGATGATGAAGGATGTCGTACCATCTTTGAGAATGGTAAATGGAAGGTATGTAAGGGAGCTATGGTGTTAGCTTGTGGAATCAAGACAGGATCACTCTATACGACCTTAAATATTATTGTTGTTGTTGAGAACAATGAAGGCGCTGTGATCGTTGAGAAAAATGAGGATGCAAACTTATGTCATCGTAGACTTGGGCACATCAGCGAAAAAGGTATGGGCTTACTTCAGTCGAAGGGAAAAATACATGGTGTGAACTCAGTGAAGATTGGGCTTTGTGAAGACTGCATATTTGGGAAGCAAAAGGTTGTCAGTTTCTCAAAGGGTGGCAAGGCGCCGAAAGATTCAAAGCTGGGGTTGGTTCATACTAACGTGTGGGGGCCTGCACCTGAGGTTTCTTTGGGTCGCTCAAAGTACTATGTGATATATATTGATGATTCCACAAGGAAAGTATGGGTTTATTTCATGGAACATAAATGAGAAGTTTTCAGTACTTTCAAGAAGTGGAAGGCGATCGTAGAGAATGAGACCGGGATGAAGGTCAAATGTCTGAGGTCGGAAAATGGAGGATAATATTGTAGTAATGCCTTCAAAGAGTATTGTGCAGAGAATGGGATTAGGATGGAGAAGACAATTCTTGGAACTCCACAGCAAAATGGAGTGGTTGAACGCATGAATAGGACTCTAAATGAGCGCGCAAGGAGTATGCGGATACACGCAGGATTGCCAGAAACGTTTTGGGCTGATGCGGTCAATACTGCTGCTTATTTAATTAACTATGGATCGTCAATGCCATTAAATCATCTACTACTTGAGGAAAAATGGAACGGAAAAGAGATAGACCTATCACATTTGAGAGTTTTTGGTTGTGTGGCATATGTTCACATTGAGTCCAGTGCAAGAAGCAAGCTAGATCCCAAGTCTCGAAAGTACATATTCATTGGCTATGGCGGTGATGAGTTTGGCTATAGATTTTAGGATATGCAAAGCAAGAAAGTAGTAAGGAGCCGAAATGTCATCTTTAATGAAGAGGTGATGTACAAGAATAGGCAAGCAGCAGAGCCTGAAAGTCTTGTAAGAAAAGATCAGCAGTTTGCAAGAATGGAAGAATTATTCGATGAAGATGTATCTAAGGCAAGTCATGGGAAGGAACGACAACAAGAAGAAGCTCCTGAGGTCGCACAACCTGAGGAACAAGTTCCTAGTGATGAGCCAGTGACACCTCCTTTTGTGCCAAGAGTATCGTCGAGAAGTACCAAAGGTGTACCAACTGTTAGATACTCGCCTTGTGCTAACTATTTGCTGTTAACCGATTCTGGTGAACCCGTGAGTTATGATGAGGCAATGCAACATGAAGATTCTGCTAAGTGGGAGGGTGCTATGCAAGATGAGACGGACTCTCTCATGTCCAACAATACTTGGGTGTTAGCTAAATTGCCAACAGGCAAGAAGGTATTGCATAACAAATGGATTTACAAGATTAAGCAAGAAGTTGATGGGAGCAAACGTTACAAGGCAAAGCTCGTTGTGAAAGGTTTTCAACAAAGGGAGGGAATCGATTTTGATGAGATTTTTTCGCCGGTTGTGAAACATACCACAATCCGGGTGGTGCTTGGTTTAGTGGAAGCTGAGGGTCTGTATTTGGAGCAGCTAGACGTCAAGACTGCTTTCTTTCATGGGAATTTGAAAGGAGGTCATATACATGAAGCAAGCACAAGGGTTTATAGCACCAGGTAAGGAGGACTTGGTAGGAAAACTACACAAGAGCTTGTATGGCTTAAAACAAGCCCCAAGGTAGTGGTACAAGAAGTTTGATGCGTTCATGTGTGGGAGTGACTACACAAGATGTCAATCCGATCACTGTTGTTACTTCAAGAGGTTTGACAAATCTTATATTATTATCTTATTATAT
The DNA here is from genome assembly GCA_009720345.1 of Fragaria iinumae. Classification (NCBI taxonomy): domain Eukaryota; kingdom Viridiplantae; phylum Streptophyta; class Magnoliopsida; order Rosales; family Rosaceae; genus Fragaria; species Fragaria iinumae. The sequence continues at coordinate 19,727,776 of CM019122.1, read as the reverse complement.
GTGGATGATATGTTGATAGCCGGAGCAGACTTCAAAGAGATCGAGAAGTTGAAGAGAGAAATGTCAAGCCAGTTCGCGATGAAGGATTTGGGTGAGGCGAAGAAAATCTTAGGTATAAAGATTATTCGTGATAAAGTGGCTGGTACTCTGAAGCTTTCACAAGCAGAGTATGTTGAGAAGGTGCTTGGGCGATTCAAGATCAGATATATTTGAGAGTTCTCTGCTGAGAGTCTAGAGTGTGAGGAGAGAGGTTATTTGAGGGTGGAAGAACCGAATTGTTCTTTAATTAGTTGTAATCTTCTTCTCGTTTAGTGGATCCATCATCATCACCCGAGGACGTAGGTCATGTGATTTAACTGAACCTCGTTAAATATCTTATGTTTGTGTTGTTTATGGTCATTGTCTTCATTCAGTTTCGGTCCTGGGCTAGGGAATTCGGAGGGTGATCCGGATTTCCTAACAAATTGGTATTAGAGCCCGGTTCTGTGGGCTAGTGGAAGCTAGGGATTGAAGACTTTGGAAGGGAGCTTTGTTCGAGGTGGAACGGTTGGTTCCGTTGAGAGTTTTGTTTGAGGTGGAAAGATTGGCAATCTTGGTTCCTATTGGCATTCAGGGGAGATGAGCAATAGTAAATGCAGAGGAACAAAATTTGCTTTAAGGAAGGTGAAATTTGAGAGCAACCAACATTGCAGCAGTCTTTAAAGGGAGGCAGACCCATAAGGATCCCGACACAAGTTTGTAGTGGAGATATGATAGCTCATGCATATTCCACAATTGAGGTGTCACTTACTTCAACAAGTAGTGAGAAAGCTGAGAAGCAAACTTTGTGTCTTAAGAGTGATGCGTCTAGAGAATGTACCGTTTCATGGTGGAAAATATGTTAAGAGGAATGTTGCTTGAGGTGAGTTATGCAAACCATTGAAGATCGCTCCCATTAGGTTTGACAACTTTAGTGGAGACTTAGATTGCATGCAAGTGGCTGCGTTGTGCATATTTTTTGAGGGAAAGAGTTAATGTCCAAGGGTCAAGATTGAGTGTTTCTCAAACTTGGCTAACTCGTCTTGCTGTTGAGGGCGCCATGTAGCGCATTGGGGTACGGTGATCGTGGCTCTTTGAGAAGACCCAAGGAAGCTTGCGTTTAGTGGAAGGTTGGAGTTTTTGAGCCGAGGTGGAAATTGTTAGGGTTACGGCTCAAAACTGATTCCTTTTATGTTTTTGATTCTTTACTTCTGAAGGCTTTGGGTAAGTTATTCTAGTGTATCTAGGATTCTTGGAGTTTATCCTTAGAAGTAATGGTTTAGGATTCATGTTATGGTTCTAAATCCTATTGTAAGTCGGACTAATTATGAGTCTATAAATAGAACCTTAGAGGCATTGTTTTAGGTGTGGTGTGATGTAGATCAATTGAGAGTTCTGATCTAGGTGAAGTTGTTAGTCTTTAGGGGTAAAACTAGATTGTATGAGAATGTTTTTGCTGTGATTTCGCTTAGTCCACGGCTTCAAAGGCTTAGCCACATTTAGTTTGTGACCCACACAATTAAAAGCCACGTTGGTCTCCTACGACACTAAACATGCACATCCGACGAAACGTTTCTCTTAACCCTTCCACACGGCTTACGCTCGTAAGTGGCTGCTTCAATCCCCAAAGGTCCTTAGTCACTAGTTTCGGCTAGGGGTGACATTGGTAGGTATACCGACTTTGTTTACTAATACAATGTACCAACCAACTTATGATTGGTAGGCAAAATCTTTTACCAAAACCAACCGCCGAAGTTAGTATACCGACTTAGTTGGTACAGTTGATACGGTTGGTAATAAGTCTCTACCATAGTACCAAGTTTAGATTGTGGCATAAAAATTAAAAACTAAAGTGATAAATATAATTTTTGCGCGGTGGGAAAAAACGCTCTCTCTGACCTAGAGAGAGACTGCAGCGTCGTACACCCTTGAGCAAGGGTTAAGTTAAATTCCTCCCGTCCGGCGGCTCACTACTACGGATGGGCTCGTCTCACCGTCGTTGGGAGGCTGCCAGACGGGTGATGATGATCCATGGCCTTCTGGTTATTGGATATGTTGCGGCCTGAAATAGGATTTCATATTTGGTTTGCTTTTGTCGCTGTCTTTGCATGGATGGGGAGTCGGTCGGACGCATCAAGGGGCGGTATGGTTAGCAGTGGTCGTTTGACTTATTGGGGCAGTCGGGTGTTGTCGGTGCTTCAAAGATTGGGCTGGTGTTTTCGAGTTCAAGTCTTCGAGGTGGTGGTCCTTATGGCGAGCGATCAACGTTGTTATCGTGGTCTTGCTGGTGGCTGGCGGTGTCTCAACTTATATAAAAGGTGATGCTAGGTTTTGGTTTGGGCTTTGGGTCTCGTTATGGGCTGGGCCTACTTGGGCCTAGCTAGGTAGGGTTTTTAATCTGTTGGCGTGCTAGCGTGGGGTAAACCCCCTCGCGTAGGATGGCCTGGTCCTACGTTGCATTTGGTTCCGTTCTTTAGAGTTTCATCACATGGTAATTTACTTTAAGGTATCATAAATGACTTGATTTTTACTTAACCCCATCGGGATAAGATATATAATCTCATTCGTGGACAGGTAAGTCAAGTAATCTCATTCTTTACTAAATATAAACCGTACGTCATTCCTTTAAAAAAAAACATATTTATTAAAGGAGATCAATTTTTCAATTTGCAGCGTTAAGATTGTTGGCGCCGAAGGTCTTGACAGTAATTTACCGACTCCTCTAAAGGGTTTTATGTAACCCGAAAAAAAATAGAGGGAAAAGATATTAGGGTTTTGCCGTAATCGGAATAGCAGTAGAGCCATGGAGGTCCCAATCCTCGGCAGCGATTCACTGAAATGGATCGAGTTCCCTGTCCCTTCTGATGCCGCCTCCGCCTCCGCCTCCGCCTCCGCCTCCGCCTCCGCCTCCGCCTCCGCCTCCGCCTCCGCCTCCGCCTCCGCCTCCGCCTCCGCCTCCGCCTCCGCCTCCGCCTCCGCCTCCGCCTCCGCCTCCGCCTCCGCCTCCGCCTCCGCCTCCGCCTCCGCCTCCGCCTCCGCCGATACTTGCGCCCCTCTCACTCACGACTGCGCTTCTTCCATCGCCATCGGAGACCCTCCCACCTATCTCATATGGAGAATCCACAAGCATCTCCCTCACGCTCTCGAACTACTCGAGCTCTGTGCCAACAAGGAGTTTCCAAAACTCGGTCTGCGAATCACTTTTCCACAAGCGCTTTCTTCATCAGTTTTCCTCTGCAAAAATGAAATTGATATCGGTTCCAGGAGCCATCCCTATCTGCTTTATGCGCTCACCGTCGCCGGAGTCGCTTACCTTTTGAGGCTCGGAACCGTCTCCAATTATGCCTCCAGCTCTGTTATCAGAGAGGTTAGCTTGCATCCCCATGGACCTATAACGAGTGCGGCGGCGACGCCTACTGGATGTCTTGTTGTAGGCCGCAACGACGGCTCGCTCGCTTGCTTTCAACTTACACTTGACTCCACTGCTCCTGGTATTAGGCTTTCTGGTTGTGTGCCTTTGTAATCGTCGAAACAGTCTTAGTTTGATGGCATTGATTCGTATAAGTCTAATGTCTATACAACTGTTTGAATTGTTGATACTCTGTGTTGTCCTCCCCTAATTCGAAATGCTTCTTTCCTGCTTTCAAAGGTTTTCTGGAAGAGCTTCGGGATGATCCAGGAATCGGTAGCTTGTGGGGTTTCATGGCAAGGTACGTTCACTCAACTAGGAATTACTTGAAATAACTGGTCTGTGTATACAATTTCCAGTCATCTGTTTATTGATATCTCATGTTTGAAATGTTATAGGTTAATTGACACATGTAGAGATAAATTAGTTGACTGAACTAGGTGACTGCTCTTGAGAATGAACATCTGAGAGGGCCTGAATGGTAGTTGTGTTGTGTGTCTTAGCATTTTCTGTTAAGTAAGCAAATGAGAATCCCTAAAAAACACGACATCACTTTATTCTTTTGCTTTTAACATGTGATTTCCTGGCATATATTGTAACACAACTTCTTAATTTTTATCCTCGGGTAACGATAAATGTTAAATGAAACTTATACTGCAGGGGTAGGACAGTAGGGGCTGTGCAGGACTTGGCTATATCTATGGTTCATGGGAAACCACTTATATTTGTGATTCATACGGATGGGGTGTTACGTGTATGGGATCTCTTATTTCATAGCAGGCTCTTTTCCCATAAGTTGAACGGTCCGACAATGGCAGGCAAGTGCTACCATTTTCCTCATTCTTTTTGTGATTGTTTTTATGCTCTTCTTCAGTAGTCGCTTGTCATTACCAGCTAATAAAAATAGTAATCTCTCAAACCAAAACTTGTTATTTTTAATTCTCTTGTGTGGTATTTATTGTACATGAATGAACTTAGCAAAGACTTTAGGCTTGTACATGCAGCACTTTATGCTGAGAAAAACTCAAAAGAATCATGCTAAGGTCAGCAGTTAAATCTTATAGGCATATGTTTAACAGGTTTTAGGGTTTGCAGTGTCCAATGAATGTGTCTACGGTATTCGCTGACCAGTAACATATTAAGAATGGATGGGTTTTGGGGTTGTCTCAAGTTTGGCTTGTGATTATAGTGTTCTGTTTTATAGAGTATTTAGTAACTTAAGTATTGGAAGGTAATGTGAACTTGTATAAAATTAGTCATCTTTATGTGTGTAATCAAGCAAGCAATAATGGGAAATGGCTGCCAGATGTTTTCTGCAAATTATTGTCCATAGGAATCATAATTTTTTAAAATGGGTAGAATTTTGTGAGACATGATGTTTGTGTCAAGTTCCATATTGATGATTTGTTATGACTTATGATTCTAACAATGACAAAAGGAAAACTGGTCAGCCTCATATGCAAATGAAGGTCGGTTGTAAGAATGAATTTCGGTGATGATACAAATATATGTTGGTTTTCATGTATGGTTTACGGGATTGGCTACCTGTATTGTTTGGGCCGGAATACCACAACCTGTATCTGGTTGATTAACTTTGATACATACAGAACCCTCCACTTGTTTTCTCTATAAATAAAAATTTTATCCACTTGTTTTCCGTAAACAAATTATTGCCAGTTCTGTAGCCATACAAGTCAGGACAAATGATTCTCAAGAAATAGGGAGAAATTTATTAGAAATAGGTCATCATATGCTTAGTATCATAGAATAAGGGTGGAAAGTCTCTTCCACTGGTAATAGGGTCATAATCTCTTCATCATTTCTTTTTCTTTTAAGAAAAAGAGAAAGAATCCAACAAACATAATAAAGGCGAATTCTTTAGTTGACTTTAAAGTTAATAGGTACAAGTAATATATAATGTTAAGAAAAGATACAAGTGATGTATATGTGTGTGTGTGTGTCTATAAAACATCGGAATCTATTTGACAACGTCTGAAATCTATATATGCAATGACTTTCTCATGACCTAAAGGTCTTTTAATGCTTGTTCATAGTTTGTATAGCTTTGAGAGACTATATACCTCCTCAAATTTTCCTTTTGGAAGTTCCATCATCTATGCTCTGCAGCAACAAGAAAATAAAATTTCAATGAACATGTATTCACACTTGTGTTCTCCAATTTATCAGAACATTCTTGTTTCCAAAATTGCAAAATGATCCTATCCGCACTAGTGTCCTCTTTCAATATGAGAAAGCATTACTTGTATTTTATGATTTTCTAACTTGTATGGTGCAGGAGCTGCATTAGTAAGAGTGTGGGTTGGTCAAGCTGAAAACAATTCGAGCATAATTCCTTTGGCAATCTTGTACAGTGAGAATTTGGTATGGAGACACAATACTACTGCTAAGATTTTAAATTTTCTAACAAAGACAAAATTAGAATGGGTTATGATATTTTTTTTGGGTATGTGAGTATTTCTATATATCGCAGTTGGCATATTTAACATTTCTTAAATCTCAGGCTAAGTTTAACAAATAAAGTATAAAAGAAATATGGAGATAAGTCTGCTTGACAAAGAAAAAGCAATATAGATATGTAAATCATTTTTTGTTTTTACACTCGGTATCATTCGCAATTTGTTCACATTATCACATCTTCGTATCATTTGGAACATCCGAAAACAAATACCATTTTCCCTGTACAAAGTTGACCTCTCTAGCTTTAACGTTCATAAATTTTTAATGAGATTCTTTTATCAAAATATTATTTATTATTGTTATCTTTTTGACTGTCGTGGTGATGGCAATTTGTGATTTGATGTTTGGTTTGCTCTGGAAGTGCACATAGATATTAGTTATGATTGTGGCCTATGTTTGGCCTGGTGCTTGTATAAGTGGTGGCGGCGGCTTAGTGTAAAAGCATTCCACATTTTTGTAAGTTCTTGCAATTCATTTTCTCCTTAAGCACCACATTACACAAGAGACTGCATTCCAATATGATCTCTGAATGAGGCATGGCATGTATGTGCAAGTCCTATTACTTCCCATCTAGGGACCATTAGGGCAGCTGCCCAGTAAGCACTAGAGAATGCAAAGAAGGTGGTTGTCTTTCTCTTCCCATCCAAGATTGTATTCCGGTACGTCCACAGAAGAGGAATTCTGAAAAGGAGAGACACATTTCCCAACCAGAAAGCAAATAATTCATTTTTTTCCGAACCCTTACTACACGAATGAGTTCTAATCAAGTGAGGTTAGTTCCTGGTGGGTAGTAGGGTATATCCACCCCCAGCTCTGGAAAGCTATCCTATATATATATATATATATATATATATATATGTAGCTAAGAACTAGTGAAAGTTTATCATTTTCATACTAAACCATGGTTCATTTTTAAACTGCATATAGAAATCAGTTATATTCCTCTAGCATGACTTGATGTTTCTTCTATATGCATTCAGTTAAACAAGCCTGATATTATATTTGCATTTCTGCTTTTGTTTGATTTCATGAAGGAAATTAACTCAGACACCATCTACGTATATAGCCTCCATTGTAATGTGGGAGACAGAATTGTTTTATTGATGGAACCTTTAGAACAAATTATTCCTATTGAGGAGGTAATTTTTTTTGTTTATTTAATCTTTGGGTTTCTTAAGTTTTGTGTCCTTGTGACCTCTTATACCAAATGTGTTATCGATTTGCTTTTTCCATAGGATGGATTGATTGATGTCAAACTTATTTCCAACAAGATATGCATTTTGAAAAATAATGGTCTGGTGCTTCAAGACTTGCTGCATAAGAATGTCAACACGTAAGTCTATTCACTCCTATTAATTTTTAATTGACTGTGGCTTAACCATATTGTTAGTTTCCTTCTAAGTGTCTTAATCTCAACCTTTAGGTGACCATGAATATCTTGGTCACCAGGTGACTGCGAACACCACTGATTATGGGTATCTATTTATCAGGAATTCTTAAAATTGTGTTTGGGTCCACTATACAGTGTACATGACTTTTAAATTTAGATGAGTGCTCTGATCCTTAGTTGAATTTGTATTTGTAGGGTTGATGCCGTTTGTTATGCTTTGCAAGAGGACTTTGTTGCAGATCAACTCTTTCAAAGTTCTGAACATTCTTCAGACGACCTTCTTTTGATAACTGATTCAGTATTTTCATCTTCAAAGGTATGCTGTCTTATATTGTTTAGTTGTAGACTAGCATCCTATTTCCTTGAAAATCTGATTCCTGTTTGAGAATCTCTGATTTGCCCTGCTTGAAATTCTGGTTTACTTGTATAAATGATTTTGAGCTTGTTTGCAAGTATTGACTCACTGAGATGGTTAGGCTAGAATGCGGGTCATTATCAATTAAATAATTATGGCTCCAATTAGGACAGTCTACATAATCAGGGAGGAAGACATTTTGCAGACAACTGTTATTCTTTCCTACTTTTGCATATCTAATATAATTTTGGATAACTTCAGATAGAATTTATGATGACTACACAGAAATTTGGGATCAAGGCTGTAACAGTATTAGGGGGTTGAATCTAAACATATATAGATATAGGTGTATATATATATGTACGTATATGTAAAATAAACAATTGTGAGCTTTTGTAAAATGCATGCTTCATCCAAGCAAGATGTTACTAGATGTTAAAATTGTTGCTTACAATGCTTTGCTTGATGCGACTTTGTACAGGATCATATTCTACCGGTTGTATCTTCTATTTTCTTACGTAGGCTGCTTTTTCCTGGCATTCATCATAATGCTGCTTTGCGCACAACTTTGTTGGATTATAATAGGCACTGGACCGAGTCAGATTTCCACTCCTTAACTGCTGATGGGTTGAAAAAGGAAATCCTTTCCCTGATTGAAGATGAGGTTTTCCTAGTGATTTGAATTGTTTCTTTCTCATTCACATGCACATGCACATATTGGAGGGAAGGAATCACTTGGATTTAGTAACCAACTGATAAACTTTTTATATTGTGATAGGGTCTGACTGGTAATCCATCGTCAATATTTTGCTGCTGGAAAAATTTTTGTGCTTGCTATTTCCAAAACTGGTGCAAGAGCAATGCACCATGTGGCCTGCTTGTTGATTCCTCAACCGGCACTGTTGGTTTAATTAGAAAGAGTTCAGTATCTCTTTTTCGTTCTTTGGAGGATATTGAGCGGGTTAATGATGGTATCTCACTGTCCTTCGTATGAAGTAGAGTTATTTTTTGTCTGTTTTTCAGAAATATAATTTCTTGTTTAATAGTTTGTCCACTCTCTTTTTAGATATGGTTTCTCATATCCAAATTCATGCTTGATAGGCTCTTTGGATGAGCTTGGCAATTCTCCAAGCTTTGGGTTGGATTCATTTGGTGAGGCTCTTGATTGTGAGATACTTGCTGAAATGCTGAGATGTGTCATTAACGTTAGCCAGCAATTGGGAAAAACAGCATCTGCTATATATTATGAATCACTCATTAGTACACCACCAGTTATCTCATCTGAAGAAATTGTTCCACGTCTATTGAAGGTATTAGAAACTGGAATTAGTTCAACAGCAGCAATGCTTCATATATCGGATCTTGGAACTGATGTTGCCTGGGAGAAAAATCTAGCAGATCACAAAAATTTGAGGAAATTTTCTATCGACATGATGTTGTCTCTTCATGCTTTGCTCGAGAAATCTGGCTCATGGAGCCGTATTTTGAGTGTGATTGAGAACTATCTAAAATATCTCGTACCTCGGAAAATTACACAAAACTATGATGCTGAAGTAGCATTGGATATCAATGCCTCCATCTTGGTCCAGGCTACATCTCAAGTTGCAAAGGTTATGTTTGAGTCTGCACTGGATATTCATCTGTTTCTAAGCTATCTAGTGAGTATAAGTGGGCAGGTCAGTTCTTTCTCTAATCTTTTGTCTTGTTAAGTTTCTAAGATTCTTTTTGGCTTCGCAAGCGGTTACTGGATTTGGTATTGGTGGTGAATGAGTATTGGAAGAGTATTTTATGAGAAAAGATGAAGGTTTCAATAACTATAATTTATAAGATTATAGCACTCCAATTTAATAGAATATAATGAAAGGTCAATCCAGTAAACTTCTGATATATTTGATTATCCCTTTTCTTTTTGCATGCAGATCAATATGCTGCATGATGATATATCCAAAATACAACTCATGTTGGTTCCCATGATTCAAGAAATCATTTATGAGTGGCTTCTCTTACATTTCTTTGCCACCACACCTTCGGAATCAGCTTCAATTGAAGATTTCAGCTCTCAACTTTCATTGTTACAAATTGGTGTGTTAATGCTAGTGCTGGATCCCGGATCCTTTATGAGCTTTTAGCTAGTGTTACAAACGCTATTGGTTCCCTGATGATTATCCTATTTTTATGGTTCAGGTAGCAACACAGGGAGAAGATCATGGAATGAGAAGCTTGGGAAGTGTGACTTCACTCTGGCTTTTATATTCTTACTCAATGTTAGAAGTTCTGACAAAGACCAGAGCCCCTTTTCTCCAAGAAGCATACCAAATGTTCAGGACATAATTGATTCAATACGAGAATTTGCTAGCTGGACCATGTGGGGTCAGAATGGGGAACCTCTTACTCCCCTGAGGCGTGCAGCGGATCTTGCATTGATTCTGCTTAGGCACAAGCAGTATGATGCTGTTGAGGTTATTTCTCTACATTTAGCTTCCTCTAATAGCTGAGCTTTTATGTTCACAAATGCTTTGTTGAACTATGTCCTTACTTCAACTATTGTTTATGTTTTGCATAAAGCGCCTACTCACTATTGTGGAGGCACATTTACAAAAGGATAAGACTTCTCACAGTATTCAAGCTACAGATGGCGAATGGTGCATACTTCATCATCTTTTAGGATGCTGCTTCCTTGCTCAGGCACATCGTGGATTAAACGGCCTGAAAGAGAAGAAAGTTCATGAAGCTGTTCTTTGTTTCTTCAGGTATTACTTTCTCCCCAAGCGTTACCTCTTTTTTTCTTTTTTCTTTTTTTGAATAAAAGTTACCTCTTAAAGTGCTTTGGATTTTTTTTTTAAGTTGAAAAAGCATTTATTGATCAGATCATAAAAAAGCATTATACAACAAAGAGTTATTTTATTTTGGCCTTCATTATATTCCTCATGTCACCCACCTCTTGCGTATATTGCAGTGAATTTTCATATTTGCACTGACTCATCAAATCTACTGAGAAAATCTTATTTAGAAAATAATAAAGGCAAACATTGGGCTATTGTTGGGATGCGGTCATATTGTTATTGGCATTGTTTGGACTTAGCATATAAAGCATTTCGTATTAATGGAGTAGGAAGCATCAACACACATATTTTATTTTTTTTATTTTTTTTCCTGTTTTAGGGCCCTTCAGCCCCTTCTATTAAATCTCTGCATATAAAATATGGAAGAAACGTTATCAACTACCCGTCCAGTTCCTATCCTCAGAACATTTCGTGGATATCCGATGAGCTGAAAGAGAAATCCATGACTTTAGAATGTCATATAGAGATCTGCTTGGTTTAGGGTTTAGGGTTTCATGGATATTCGTAGGGCATTTAAACTATTCTACAGCTTTCTCCTATTCTATTTCCCATTATTTGAACATATAATAAAGAAAAAGCTTTTAGTCTCTAATTTGCTCAACAACTCTACTCTTGATCATAGTAAGAATGAAAAAGTACATTATTAAACCAGAAAATTGGGAAAGTAATGTGTATGCAAAGGAAATCACGAAGGTTTTATTAGAATAATCACGCCTAATGCTGTGAATTGCTCCTGGGATTATTAAAATTCCAGTTTTCAAATGCTCATGTACTTATCTGATGAAAACATATATTGTGATTTATCTTTTCAGAGCTGCATCCGGAAAAGAAGCAGCTCAGGCTTTACAAAGCTTACCTCAGGAAGTGGGGTTGCCACGTCTTGGTATCGGTGAGTTTGTTACCTTTATGCATGGAACAATAATTTTATTATTAAGAGTTCTGTTTTTTTTTTTTTCTTTCCCTATTTCCTTTGCCTTACCTTTCTCTGGTTCAGATGGTAGCGTATCAGATGCTGCATGGAGGCTGCATTACTATCAGTGGGCAATGCAGATATTTGAGCAATATAGTATTAGTGATGGTGCATGTCAGTTTGCTCTTGCTGCACTTGAGCAAGTTGAGGAAGCTGACAGTGCAAACAATGAGTCCCATGGCAGAGCTCCACATAATGAATCAGTATCTACCATCAAAGGAAGACTTTGGGCACATGTTTGCAAGTTTACTTTAGATCTCAATCTGTTTTATGATGCATATTGTGCAATAATTTCAAATCCAGATGAGGAGAGCAAGTACATCTGGTTGAGGCGTCTTATAATCGTTCTTTATGAACGTGGTGCCATAAAGGTTTCCGATCACATTTCTAATTAATCATTGTTTGCTTTCAACCATTTTTGTTTTCTTTAAGGGATTGTGGCAGCTGGTTTCTATTTCCACTTGAGCTTGTAATGTATTACTGGCTATTTCTGATATAATTTTTTTTTTTCTATTGTCATTGATGACAGATTCTTTGTGGTGGTCAGCTACCGTTCATTGGTCTTACAGAGAAGGTAGAACAAGAGCTTTCTTGGAAGGTATGACTTAATAATTGCTGTTGGGTATTGTGTTTTTCGTGCTTTTTCCCCCCTTACTTTTTGCTGTCCTGGTGTTCATTTTCTTTCTTTTACTCAAATATGCAGGCAGAGCGGTCAGACATTTTAGCAAAGCCAAACTTATATAAGTTGCTTTATGCATTTGAAATGCATCAGCATAACTGGCGAAAAGCAGCAAGCTACATGTACCTTTATTCTGCCCGTTTGAGAACTGAAACATCTCTCAAAGGTTACAAGCAATTGTGGCGAGCACTGAAAGAAATCCAGAATGGGCTCTCTGCTGCTATCAACGCACTTTATCTTGTTCTTCCTGCATATGCTTGGATTGATCCTTTGCTTGAGAGAAATGCTCTTCACCACGAGCAGTATCCGAGTAAAAAGGCTAGAATAACAAATGAAGACCAGTGTAAGTGATGGAACCACCAAGAAATTTTATTTTTATTTTTATTATCTTCAGATCATGATTACCATGCATATTTTCATAAACTATATACCCATAGTTCTGATCCTCAATTTTCTGAGGACAAGGTTAAATGCTCATCAACTGTTGGTTCAAAATTCGATGGCTGATATTGAAAAAACAAGTTTCTACTATTCTATATTATTCTTTGTATGGAATTTGACCCTCACCAGTACATATTATTTTTTGAGAAGAGATAATGAACATGCACAAGATAGGAGACATGAATGTACATACACACAGACACAAGCTGCACAATTCGAAGGATCCCTTACTGGAAGGCTCTTTACATTTATGTGTGTATTTGTTAATATATAGATTCCTTGTATAAAACTTTGTAATCCAGTGCTTTCTTTTTGTTTTGTATTGCAGCAGCAAGCAATGATGTTGATCCCCAAAGTTGGAAATCTTATATAGATATTCAGAAAATTGAGAATGAGTTTGTGCTAACTTCAGCAGAATATCTGCTGTCATTGGCACATGTCAAATGGACAAATACAGGTAATTGTGCTGTGCTGATTAAGTTATATACTTTTTAAGCAATCAACCTGAGATGACCATAAATCATAATCCCCACTTTCTGGGTGATTATATCATATATATACCTACTTGGGAAAAAAAGAAAAAGGAGAAGAAGTCTGAGTCATTTCCTTTCCTAGTCTCTCCCTAGTCTGTGTTTTTCCATCCTGCTATAAAAGCATTAGAGATGGAAAAATGGAGAACAGATATGTGACTACCTCCTTGAGGACCGACTAGTGATCTAAATAGTCAAAAACTCTCTGGAAATCTTCCAAACCTCTTCATAGTTTTTGTCTTGAAGGTCTTGAAGAGTAACTGAATCACAACTGCAACTTCATGAACAAGATCGAAAGCCCTGCTATAGAAACTTTCCCTTAATATTATGTAAGTTTGGGTATGGTTTGATGGACTGATAGTAGTCATGTCCTCATCTGTTTACATAAGTATAATAACACCGTCACTAGTAACCGAAGAGAAGAAAAAAATGCCACTGTTAAGAACTAGCAATCATAGATTATTCATCACATGGTAAGCAGCTATCACGAATTGTCTTTGAAAATATCATATTCTAACTCATAACCCTCGGAGGATAAAAGACAGCAAAGAACAGCTTTTTTACAAGTCCTCCTAGGTATGATACTCATTTCTTTCCTTTGAGAGCCAATACGTCCCACCTTTCTGAGCATTTTGATTTCTACATCTCATGGTTCGGTTGGAAATGTTTGCTTTGCCTTCTTTATTCACTTTCTATTGTTTTGATTATGTTATGTTCCTTTCTTTACAATCAGGAACCCAGAAAGCACAATTAGAGTTGGTTGATCTCTTGATCCAGACAAATCTATATGATATGGCATTTACAGTTCTCTTAAGATTCTTCAAAGGTTCAGAATTAAAGAGGTACATGTGTATATTATTTACTATTACATGTTTTTTCCTTTATAAGCATTCAATGTAACCCGATGTTGGCTTTTTCAGGGGATTGGAAAGAGTTTTCTCTGCTATGTCACTAAAATGTTGTCCACATATAGTTGATTCTTCAAGGGTTGGGTAAGATAATTCTTTTCCATACCAAGACAAGCAATTGGCTTCTAATACTTTTAATTTTTGCTCAGTTAGGTTACTTTGTTTTACAGCTTGGCTACATAATTCTTAAAACTGACACTAAATGTTGCAATTCATAACTTTCAGGGATGATCCCACAACACAGGGTCTTCTGTTGACTTCTTCAAAGGATGAAGTGATCATTCATGGTTCACCTGATGTACGTTCATCAAATCAACAACCCAACGGAATTAGTCAATGGGGAACTCTCGAGCTTTATCTTGTGCGTATCTTCTATCTTTCTTCTTCTCCATGTTTAGTTCATTAGAGAAAAAATTATATACCAAAATTTGTGTCTTAAATGGATTATAAGACAATATGTTGTTGATCATGGACCGGCCAAGTTTTGCTCTTAGATAGTTGCAAAAAAAAAAAAGAAAAAAAAAACAAACGGAACTGTGATTATGATTTTAATCCATAGTAGAATTTTGTTCTTTGTTTTTATTTGAGGTGTGATCAACTTCCAAAATTTAAGTGTTCTGGTATCCGTATTTGATTAGAGGTGTACAATGTTTATACTTTTATACCCACTTAGGTTTTGAACTTACATTATTCTCAATACAATGTAGGTGAAAGGTTGTTATCTTTTTCCTTTATCAAATTAGTCATATAAATATATTTAATGAATTCGGGACAATCTGTTGATATCTTTTTCCTGTATCAAATTAGTCAGAGAAATATTTTTTAATGAAATCGGGACAATGTATGGATATTCCACATTACAGGCCACAATGTGTTTTGTTCATTCTTCATGTTTTCAATGTTCTCTCTCTTTGCCTATATGTAATTTTCTTCGTATTTTTAAATTGTTTTACATTCACAATATACAGGACCGATATAAAGTGTTCCATGCACGTCTACCACTTGTTGTTGCCGAAACTCTTCTTCGTACAGATTCTCAAATCGAACTGCCCCTTTGGTTGGTTAAATTATTCAAGGTAACTCTTTAGGCTGCACCGGACCAAAATGAAACTCTCTGTATGCTGTTTATGCAGAGTAGTTCATTGATTTCCAATTCACTATGTTTTAATATTCTTTCTTAATGGGATAGCCTCAAAAGACAGTCTCTGAACGTGATAGCCTGATGACATGCACTGACTGTTAACAGGATGGCAGGAGGGAAAGGACATTGGGGATGACTGGCCAAGAATCAAATCCGGCATTATTGTTTCAACTTTATGTTAATTATGGTCGATATAGAGAAGCTACGAATCTGTTGCTCGAGTACATAGGGTCTGTTGCATCCATGGTAAAGTCCATCCTTTTTCTATCTAAAGCTTCTGAATTCTTGCTCAGCTGATAATATCTGTACTTATGTTATACCATTATTTTTGTGTTTGTTGCAAATTGCAATATGAATATGTAACTTGATCAAAGTGACACACAAACACTACGGTTTGCTTTCATGTAGTTTATATTGCTTTTAGAATAGGATATTTATGGCCATGGTTATTTGATTTTAAGATATCAGAAGATTTATCGTACATCGGTAAAGAGTTTTCAATAGCTCACCGAAGTGCACTCTCAGAAAAAAAAAAAAAAAAGAAGGATAGCTCACGAAGTGGTAGAAAATGGTATCTTGAATCCCACCAGTTAATTAACCATTATTCACTTATGCTGAATAGGTATATCATTCCTGTCGGTTGTTTAACTTGTTATGTTTCCATTAACAGAGACCGGCCAACATCATGAATCGTAAAAGACCATTTGGAGTCTGGTTTCCATATACAACAATTCAGCGCCTCTGGTGCCAACTTGAGGAAATGATAAATTCAGGTCACATGGTGGATCAATGTAAGCACCTCAAAGATTTGCTACACGGAGCTTTGCTGAAACATCTCCAACTGGTAATCTATATTTTCTTAATCTACAGCTACTCGAGCAATGGACATTTAGTATTGTCTCCATGTAGGTAATGTCCAACATCTTTCATCTTTTGTTTTCAGGTAAAGGTGGACTCGGAAGATGCACTTAGTTGAGTTATTTCAGAAAATAAGATGGAAACACTTTCAATGCCAATCTTGAAGATCCGCATCATCTGCTGTAAAGATATGCAGCAGCTACAACCTGGCAAGACTATAACAAGGCAGTAGTGGGTCTCCTCCTAACAAATTATGAACTGCCTGACGCTTAGTACTCATCAGAGTAACTGAAGGGAGCCTACCTCGCTATGGCTGAGAAGAACTGATAACAGATTGGCTTTTACGGTTTCAGCAAATTGTTAGCTATTGAATTCTCACAAGAAAATCGGAAAAGATGGTGTTGATAACCAAGATGAGCTTTTTGTATTAGACGGCAGGAAACCCACCTTTCTGAGTTTTTTGTTGGTGATAGAAAACTCAGATTGGTCACTGTGGAAAGTGATTGACATCTCCTATCTGCGTGTATTAACTACAGATGGGGAAAATATATAACATCATGATATTATACTGGAGCTTGCTATTTGCTAGAAGTTAAGCTTATACTGGTAACAAGCACTTTCTATGTAGAATGAAAGTTGATACAAATCCGTTGATCAATCTACGAAGTACAAACCCGCAACCAGTGCTTGGTTTTCTTTAAAAAAGATTTTGTTTGTTTTGTTTTATTATCCATGTATGACGTCTATTTTTCGGCCGCGATTAGCGAAGGACCGAAATGAATGGTGACAATTTCGTTATCAAGGTTTGCTGTAGTTTCTGATGTTGAATCGGTTTTGTTTAATGTGTATTGAATGGAAATTAATATAAGGAATAGAATTATGATGTAGACAAACATTAATATGAGATGGTACACTTGTTTGTTTTGCAGCTTTGCATGCGCTGTTAGCTGGCTTCTAAAAATCAGCTCATTCTTTGTGCATGTAATACAGCGCAACTCAGGAAACTGACCTGCGAGAATGCAGCATACGTGAACACCTCTCTCTCTCTCTCTCTCTCTCTCTCTCTCTGATGGATCTCAATAATAATGAGCCTCGATATGCATGCCTGTACGTAGTAGCCGTAGATCAGGCATTCCTGTAGAATTCAATGAAGGTGGTTGTGGAGAATTTGACAGGAACTCTCTTCCATGTCCAAGTCGAAAACAATGCGACAGTTTCTAATCTCAAGAGGGAAATCGAAACCCAGCAGAAGCTCCCTTATGACCGGCTCATCTTGATTCTTCATGTTGATCATCATCGTAGCTATACCATCGACGACAATGGCGATGGGGTTTCCCTTGTTGATTATGGAGTCCGAGACGGCTCCCACATCTATATCTTCTTCAATCCTCTTGATGACCATGCCTCACCCTTTGGAGCTTAACTGCAGGCCCTGCTTCTCTCTTGCCATATATTCCTAGTTAGCTAAGCGCTACGTACTACCTCGGTACCTCCAATGAAAAATTAATACAAGGAAGAAGAAGAAGAAGAAGAAGAAGAAGAAGAAGAAGAAGAAGAAGAAAATATATTAAAACATAGCAGCAATCTGATCTACATATAATTTTCTTTTCTTTTTTGCTCTCCAGATCTTGTGGTGGCCACTGCTGGCCACCTTTGTTCTGCACTTCAGGCTAGTAATAAGAATCAGATATGAGAAGCATATATTACATAAAATAAAAATTTCCGACCCAAAAAAAAGAAGAATCCCTTTCAGTGATTTTTGCAAGGATACAAAGAATTTTTCTACCTAAAACCCCTAATGCAACCAGATCCGACGATCAAAAGGAGGGCTTCTGTAACATGATGAGGAAGAGAATCCCATATTCGTGTTAGGTATACTCATGACAATGCTTGTGCCCGGCCTGTCTAGATCTTAATATATTAGTGAGTTCATCCTCCCTTCTTAGAAACAGATGCACAGGATTGGATGAGCAGTTCTTCGATCTGCTAACATTTACATACTAAGCTTTATTCTAAAAATTACAATTAATTTTGTAGTGATAGTCGGCACTGATCAGGATGTTGAAGTGTTTTTATTTTGTCACCATTTACTTGACATGAAAATTAATCCTTATTAGCTATGCTATATATGCATTTCTTCATATAGAAACTAGTTGAAGTAATCTGAATTTCCAGCTATAGGACTAAGTTTAATCCTTCTAGCACTAGCTTATGATTGATAAATATCAACCACGACAAACAGTCCCTTTGAAGACATATAAGAAATCCCCACCATCAACACCATGCCATTTGAGGCTGCAATTTTCACGCATGATCCTCTGCTTGTGTATGAATAAGTAGTCATCAAGTGGGAGAACTTTTCCTCTCAAAAGTAATTCCTTCAGCTCATTAACCGTGCTCGAGTCCTTCATTTCCACAGGAATCCTCGCCGAGTTAGGTAAACTCGACGAAGTTTGCACCACTAGACTCAACCTTTTGGAGGGAGGGTCATCCTTTACACGACTCATCGACTTGAGGAACACAACTATTTCAGAAAACTCGTGTATACCATACTCACTTAAATGGCGAAAATCTTCTTCTAGCTCGGTTCCACAAAAGAAGAGTGACATTCTTTTGATAGGGGTGCCATCCATGATGTGTATTTTCTCTTTGAGGCTGCGCACCGTTTCGGTCCTGTCAACCTCTATGTGGAGCTGTCTAGCTGAAAACTTGATGATAATCTGAATTTTACCTGAATGGTTGAAGTTTGGGGGTGCCATCCAATATCTGATGGTGAGGTCAAGTTTGGTACCTTCAGTGACAATCGGGTAATCTTCCATGTCTAATCCATCTAGTAACTCCAAGCCACAGACTGCAAGTGTTTGTGAAGCGACTGGGACACCCAAGAGTTGTTCTATCTTGGTTTTGATTTCGACAACAGAGTCTTTGAGACCTACTTCTATGGCGACTTTCTGATCCCATGATCCAACAACAACCCTCATAATGGTACGTAGTTTCTAAGAAATATTTCAAATCTCTGCAGCTTCTGACTAGCTACTAGTGGAACCCTTTTAAATTTCAGCTAGAACTCAGAAATAAAATTATGATTTTAGTTTCATTTCAAAGGAATGAGTACGTATTTCTGAAGTCCCTTCATTCTGCAGGCATATCATACAAAAATGCTAATTCATTCAGGAGGCATTCTTAGTTATAATCATACATGACTATACAAGTTTCACGCTAGTAACATGCATGCTCAAGTTAACTGTTTTAATTAGTCCCTGTGCTTTAATTCTCAGACATGCATGATTTTGAAGCTTTGAAATTTTGAATCACATGTTTTTTTATTTATTTTGAAACTTGAATAATGTTTTTTTTTTTTTTGAATAATTGATTAATGCAATACCAGATAAGATGGGCAAAAAATAAATTAAAAAAGAGGATAGGAAACACTACAAACCGGCCGGAGTGATTAAACTGCTACATATAAACCACCTAGCTTAGTACAAATTAAAGCTTCCTCACATCGATCAGTCTTAGTTCAGTTTTTACGTACGTGATCAAAGTTAAAATATAGGAAAATTAAGCAAGTGGTTTTGTCAAGTACATGATCAAAGTTAAAAAGTGAAGCAAGATTGTGGAGTTTAACCTTCACCTTCACCTTCTAGAGCATTAGTAGCACGTTTGCGTTGGTACGGCAGATTAGAAGGGACTAGACAATAGGACGTGTCCCGTGTTCCGCTGAAACACAGACTCAATTTAACGAGCATATGCAGTCCGAAAACGCCTGCCGCACCGTCTTACATAGTGACCCCAAAATTGTTGGGACTCTGGAAGCCGTAACCATGCTTCGCTCTCGTTCGCCCTCACTCAATTCTATCTTTTCGATCTCATATTCTGCTTTTGTTTTTGGATGTTTCTGAGTGGGTTCTTCTCAGTTCAAGTGTTCAATTCATCATCTTTCTCTTTTCTCTGTTTGCATAACCCAGTTTATCAAGCTCTCTGTCATGATCTAAACGATCAATAACAAGATCGATCCATTCATTCATTATAAACTCTCAAAATTTCAGTCTTTGTTTTTTGTTTGCGTTTGATTTGGTTTTGTTGTGAGGTGGGTGTGGGGTTGATGAAAACAAATGATGAGCACAGAAGCATTTGTCTAATACCCACTTCTTAATTTCTTTTGTTTGTTTTGATTTCATGATTTTTGGATCAATTTCAGAATTGAGGAACAGACATGGGGAATATTGTTTTAAAGTCTAATGTTTGAACATCAACCTCAAACGATGATATTGCTGGATGGATCTTTGGCTTTTTGTAGGTAGTTTTGCAGGTTGCTGTTCTTGGTGTGAGTTTTAATTATAGTCCTAAGGCATCCATAATACAAGCCGTGCTTCTGTAGTGTAGGATTGTGAAATTAAGTAGGGGTAACACAATCCCCCGTACCAAACGTGCACGTGTACGTGAGATCCTTTTAAAATGACATTTGGTAGTGTTTTCATTTCTTTCTTTTTTGATCGGGGTAGTGTTTTCATTTCTGTTTTTTACTTTAGAAAATGAAAATTGGGGTGAAAATGAGTTTGAACACCTATTTCTCCCTTGAAAAAAAAAAACAAAAAATATAGGAGAACCTCGATAAATTAATAATCTCATTAAAATAATAATTTTTCCCGGTTCCCGAGTTGGGGACAACGTGTTAAATTAATAATTTTTTAAATTTATAAGATAATACAAATACGAGAATTCACATAGACCCCAATGAATATATAAATAAATAATTCTTAATACATAGAATTAATTTTTCATTTATGAATTGTGACTTGTTTTTCCTTAAAAATTAAGACCACATTGATTGCTTGATCATATTTGATATCGTCCATTGACTCACTTAAAAGTCTAATATTTTTTTTTAAAACCCACTATGCAAATTCTTCTTAGTGCTACTTGGATTATCTTTGTTGTGCTCGCATAATGCTTTACACATTTCATCATTCATCTCGATTTTTTTTACTCATTTGAGATGGTAAGCCGTGTGTGACTACGGTTGAATAAAGTTTTGTTTATTTAATGTTCATCAAATGAACTAATTTTGTACTTCGAACTAATATAGTACGTTGAATAATATTGTACATCGAATAAAGTAGCATATGAATAATATATACATAATAAATTCGACAATATAGACATTGAACAATGTACAACAATATTATTTCTGTTGAAAAAAGAGAGAGTCATATTTAAGAAATCAAATAATATTTGATAAATTAATAAGTTATTAAATAATCAATAAATTAATTTATTAAATAATATTTGATAAATTAATAAGTTATTAAATAATCGATAAATTAATAATTTATCGATTAATACCTCGAAATTAATAAATTTTACTGGTGGTTTTACTGTAAAGAAAAGAGTAGAGTAATAAAAAACTCAATCAACGTACCACAATGCAGTATATATCCGGGTGTGAAATACAGACGGCGATATTGAAATGAGCCAAAGTACAGTAACTAGCTTTTGTCGTCGCTCGTTGGTTAAAATAGCCATAAAATTTACCCAAAGACGCACTGAGAATAATTACCCCAGAACGCGTGAAAACTGAAAACCTGAGAAAGCAGCAGCAGCAGCAGCAGCAGCAGCACAGCTCACAGTCTCACTAGCTCTCTCTCTCTCTCTCTCTCTCTCTCTCGGTTCTTCCTCCTTGGAACTTTGGACAGTCCCCGCTTAAGTTATCAAGGTATATTTATCAAATGCCGTCGTTTCCTTTTGGGCATGCTCATTTTCTTGTCGATTAGACTTCCTTGGCTTCTTTCATTTGGGGTTTTTTCTCCCAACACACATCTCACTTGAACTTCGTCAATTGAGAAATACTTGTGTTTCAGACGGAAGCAGCTTTACTATAACGAAAATGGGCCTTCTCTTCTTGTTTGGCTTATTGTTTTTTCTTAGTCATGAGCAATCAGATTAGCAGCGTATTCAATTTGGGTCCCATTTATACATAGGAACTTAAATGCAACACCCACTTGAAAGATCCGATTCTTTTGTGTTTTTAATAACCTTTACAGCTCAGTTTTGTGGTTTTCTCTTTGTTTCTTCATAATTTTGATGCTCAATTTTGCTTTGCAGGGCTCAGATAAATGGAACGTGTCTGAGATGGTAATGGTGGCACACCAGGCCGGCTATTTGAATTTCAGGTACAGCATTTCAACTGTATCAGTTTTAGTTTGATTGTTATTTCTTTGTTCAGTTGTTTGGTCTTAAATTAGTTTAGTCTCTGGCCGAATGCCTTGGCTCTTAAACCCTAAGCCCTGATACTAGTTAGTTGTTTTTGTAGGATCTATAAGCATATTCAAATATGCTTCAGCAGGAAGGACTTCTCTTTAGATCATCTTTCCTTCTAACTATATTTTCTGGGTTCGTGCTACATTCTCTTGCCCATTCAGAGATTCCTTTAGGTTCAAAACTTTCTGCACTAGACACAAACATCTGGGCCTCCCCAAATGGTGATTTCGCATTCGGATTTTTTAACCGAACAGATGATCCTAACTATAGTGTTGGGATCCGTTTCAATTCAAAGTCTATTCCACCTGGAAAACAAACTCTGGTGTGGACTGCTGGAGCTAATATCATGGTTGGTGAAAAGTCTTATGTCCAGTTGACCCAGGATGGTGAATTAGTAATTATTAATTCTTTGAAGGGAGTGGCTGTATGGAGCAGCAAAACAAGCCAATTATCTGTTGTTTCAGCTGCTCTTCATGATAATGGAAACCTTGTCCTGTTGAATGGAGAGAAACATATTGTTTGGCAAAGTTTTAATACCCCCTCTGACACACTTCTTCCCGGACAAAACTTCTCTAGGTCGCAGATGCTTCGAGCTGCAAGCAAGAATCTCGTGTCCGATTATATGTCCAGTTACTACACTCTTTTCATGAATGCTTATGGTCAGTTGCAACTCAGATGGGAAAGTCATTTTGTGTATTGGACAAGTGGAAGTGCTCCTAGTTCAAATCTTAGTGCTTTCCTCACCTCTGAGGGAGCCCTACAACTCCGTG
Organism: Fragaria iinumae; assembly: GCA_009720345.1. Taxonomy (NCBI): domain Eukaryota; kingdom Viridiplantae; phylum Streptophyta; class Magnoliopsida; order Rosales; family Rosaceae; genus Fragaria; species Fragaria iinumae. The sequence goes on along the minus strand of CM019122.1, from coordinate 19,704,725 downwards.
ACCAAAACTTGAAACCTGTGTGGTTGATGTTCGGGGAAGATTACAATGATTCTATAAGTTACCGATTTCTTAGGCTGGATGTTGATGGTAATCTGCGCTTGTACTCATGGCGTGAAGCTTCAATGACATGGAGAGCAGTCTGGCAAGCTGTTGAGAACCAGTGTAATGTCTTTGCGACTTGTGGTCAACGTGGCATCTGTTTCTTTACCGAGTCTGGGTTGCCTGATTGTAAATGCCCTTTTAATCCTGTGAACGGGTCCACAGAAAAGTGCTTGATCCCATCTCAGCAATGTGAATCTAGTTCCAGTTTGTTTAGTTATAAGCATACTGTCCTTTATGGAATGTATAACTCTACTGATGATTTAGTTGTCCGAACCAGTTTACAGCAATGTAGAAGCTTGTGTCTCAAGGACCCACTCTGTACAGCTGCAACCTTTTCAAATGATGGAACAGCAAACTGCTTAATGAAGAGGAAGCAGTATGTTACTGGCTATTCGGACCCCTCACTAAGTTCAGTATCTTTTGTGAAGGTGTGTGCAGATCCATTAGCTGTAAATCCTAATCTCTCCTTGTCGTCCCCTTCAGCAAAGAAGTTTTGCCTTCCTTGTCTAATTGGAGCAGCCTCAGTTGCTGTATTTCTTTTATTTCAATTGGCACTTGGTTTATGGTTCTTCAGAAGAAGGAAAAGAAGAAGGAATCTGGTCAGGAAGAAACCCAGTTTTGCTTGTACCAGCTCGAGTTCAAATGGCTTGATTGTGTTATCCATCTCTGAAATAGAGGACTTCACAGAAAACTTTAAGCATCAGATTGGAAAAGAGATGTTTAAAGCTGTTCTTCCGGATAAAGAATCAGTTGCAATCAGAAAGATGAATACATCCTCTGAAGAAAGAGAATACAGGTCTGCAGTTTCATTGATAGGTGGCATTCATCACAAAAACCTTGTAAAGCTACAGGGTTACTGTTGCGAGTTAAATCACAGATTTCTGGTCTATGAATATGTCAAAAATGGTTCTGTGGAGAGATATATAGAAGACCATAAACTGTGTAAGAGGCTGACTTGGGGGAAGAGAGTTGATATATGCTTAAGCGTGGCAAGAGCCGTTAGTTATCTACACACAAGCTGCAGGAAGTGCATCATCCATGGGACTTTGAAATGGGAGGATGTGTTATTGGATGAAAATTTAGAGGCCAAGGTTACTGGCTTCGGGCTTGGGACAATCGTCGGGAATGAATCATGCTCTTCAGCAATGAGAGATGTAGAAGACTTTGGTAGGATGGTGTTGGTGTTGGTAAGTGGGTGCAGAGAAGTTGGGGACCTCTGTGAGTGGGCATACAAAGAGTGGTCAGATGGGCATCCGGAGAATGTAGTTGATAGAAGACTAAGTGGTATGCATCTAACTCAAGAGCTCGAGCGTGTTTTAAGAATTGCGTTTTGGTGTCTCCAAACTGATGAACGTCAAAGACCTTCAATGACCGAGGTGGTTACGCTGTTAGCAGGCACATCAAGTGTTGATCCCCCACCACCTCCTTTTGCTTGATAAGTTGACATTGAATGACAACTGATAGCACCAGAGTCCAAACTATCTTGCAGAAGATTTTAATTCTTAAGAAGTTTGATGTGTGACTAACAACACAGTGAGCAATCCAGGTTTTCTTAGGAAAAAACTATTCATCTCCCACTTGACCTTTGACCATGATGAAATGTGGCTCTGTCTTAGTTTTATAGATTCGATCAGGGTTAACAGTGAAATGTAGTTTTCAATTTGTGTCTACATTCCAGGTCTTAATGATTTTGATGAGAAATCTCTTTATCCTACATATATGCTGGTCACCATATTTGCATTTAGTTCACAATTTTCTTCTCCTTGTTGTTAAAGCACAAAGCAATAGTATTTTATTTTATTGCAATAAGGCTTATGGGGTGGATTTGGTGGTGATTACTCTGCATTGTACTTCCTCTTTCTTCTTGGGAATCCTAATCTATCTCTAAAAATACTGGGAGAAGTTGGTATTTCAGACTTCTGTGCCCAAGCCCAATCTTACAAGGAGATACTCTGGTGAGCTAATTTCGATGAAATAAGGGAGGGAGGTATTAGATTTTCCTTTGAAAAACATATTGATTGATGCAAATGGAAAGCACTTTGCAGGAAGACGTGGAGACTAGTTTTTATTTATTTTATTATTTTATTTTTTTTATTTGAATCAAATAGATAATTTCATTACTTATCCACGGTCAAAAGACACATACATCAGATTGTCTACTCACAACAACTAAGAAATACCAAAATAACAGTGAGCCCTCATCGTAAAATGCGCTCATTTATATCTAGCACAAAAGATTTCCAACTACTCCTGTAGTCCTATCTAATTCCCATGTAGCGATCATACATGTTGCTTGCGGACCTCGATTGGTGTGCAACGCAGTATAACCAAGAATGAAACAAGAACAGTTTTCCAGCAATTGTCTAGAGAAGGATCAAAGAGATCAAGCGGCCTCCTTGCCCCTATCGTTCGGGCCCGCCTTACCCCTATCAAACTTTGGAGTAGTGATTCGCAATGGAGGAGCAGCTGGAGTCCTCAGTGGCCTAGGCACTTTGTTCTTTTGCCCAAGAGGCTTACCAACCTTTCACTTCAAGGAAATAAGAGTAGAATCCATATCATTCTCCGACAGACCAGCTTGAAGGACTGGAACTCAACCCTTGGAATAGTTTTAATTTTCTTAGGGGAAGGAGTGTAATGACCCTGACGCTCTCTCTTTCTAGAGACTTTAGGAGAGACCGCCACCATAACACCAGCAGATGGATCCACACCACCGTCAATACCAACATTGGTTGCAATGCCGGAGGAGCTACCTTGCAATATTGGACCGTTGTCCACCAACTCAACACACTCATGCTCAGATTCCAAAGTCGAAGTAATCACTGTTGTTGCCTTCTCAAGCCTCCTGATGACAGGCTTTTTATTTTTTGTTGCGGTGCCGAAAGCGCTGCTGCTTCAGCCAAGGATCGATCCCTGAGTTTTGGCAGAGAAAATGTAGTCCCGAGGAAGAGCCAAATTAGCAAAATTAAGAGACCTATTCACTGGACTTAAGTCGGTCTCTCCTGACACCGAATACCTGCATGCGTGATGAGTTTGCAGACAGAGCATCGCCCTTGAAGTCGTTCATATTCGAACTTCAGTAAGGGTTCGACGCCCTGTGATAGGAAAACACATCTTTCGGGCAGTAGAGGTTTAGAGATATCATGGGCACCGGCGGATCCAGCCCTAGGCTTAAGCCTAGGTGAGATTTCTGAATTATAAAAAGTCCTACTTCACCTGGGTGATGTTGAAGTTGCAGTTGTAACTATTCTGCCAAAAGTTGGACTCGCCCACATCAACAGCGATTACGTTGTAAAAGTCCACCGGCACTGCCTTCCTTCTCATTGATTCGGGGAATTGAAACAATGACATCAATATAATCCTTTCACTCTAGTGGGAACATGTGAGGATTATCTTTATCTTCTATCCACTGGCAAAATCAGTATATTTAAATCAGTAGGTTGTTGAAGATTTCGATTAGTTTGTTAATCTCAAATATTTGGGCTCTAGTGCATACGTTGAATTGTTTTGTTGGTTAGGTTCTTTCTATTGTTAAATGTCTTTATTTTCCACAATGTTTGAGGAATAATAGATCATCAAAAATGTGCTTCAATTCACATAAAAAAGAATTTGCTAAAACAATTGAGAATGCGATGATGGTTATAAATTTTGAAGTTTTGTGACCTCGTTTTGTAAAAATTTAAACTTTCTCATATTGTCGAGATTCGTTGATTTTACTTTTACAATTAACTCTGGTGATAATTTCATCCTGGATCCGTCACTGATCATGGGTGAATATGATTCGCATCTTACCCCGAAGAAACTCCTTGTCATAGTCGATGAAGCCACCCAATAGATTACCAACCAGACGCAGGCTATCCGGCAAGTTCTCAGGCAACGAGCGTGGAAGGAAATTTGCTTCTAAAAAGAAGTATAAGTTCAGAAAGAGTTCTTAATACAATAAAAAAAAATCTTCTCCTAAAAAGAGATTTTTAAGAAGAAACAAAAGACGAATTCCTCTAAAGAAGCAAAGAAGTGCAGATGTTGGCTTTGCAAAGCATAAGGGCATTATGCAAACGAATGTCCTAAAAAGGAAAAGAGATCTTCTAAAGCCTTGATTGCAGAAAATGATGAAGCTATAAAATATGCTAATCTAAAAGGCTATGAAGTCGCTTATTCGGATGAAGAGAATGAATTGATATATTCTCTTGAATACCCATCAGAAAGTGAAACAGAAAATACTTCAGAAAGTTCTGAAGAAGAGGAAAATATAGGGTATCGTCCTATATTTTTATTACAGATACAAAATTGGAAAGCAGAAACCTCTGATATTATCAATACCTTTCATCCCAATCCGGGTAAGTTTACATGTGACTATTGTAAATGAGATGATAGTAATATAATTCCACTACAAAAAAGAATTCAATTAGCCATGACAAAATGCCGTCACCAAAAGCCATTTTGTCGTGGCCAAAGAGCAACCGCGACGGTATTTTTTCCATCGCCATTGAGGGCATCGCCATTGTTTTTGGCTACGGCAACGAGCCATCGCCAAATGGTGGTGACGACATGCAGCGACTGCAAAGGCCATCGCAAAGTTGTATTTATGAATTAAAAAAATTATGAAAGTATAGGAGAAACTTATCATCGAAAGTGCATCATTGCAGAATTAAGGAGCAAAACTAAAGATAATAATGCTCATATCCTGGTAGAGGAGGAATATATATAATAAATTTCATAAAAAAAAAAAAAAAACAAGACTATATCCTTGAAAATGATATAAAGAAGATGAAGTTAGTAACTTCGTTAAGCCAAAACAAGGAATTAAAAGAATCTTTTGATTCCATCAAAGAGACTACTGTGAGAAGTATCAATCATTTTATAGAATTACTTGGCACTTCAATAGGGCAAGAGCAAGTAAAGCAAGGGCATACAAGCAGATATAGGAACTATATCACTATAGGATTGAAGTTTCCCAATTACAAAAAGTATCATCTACATGCATCTGTAGATACTGGTTCAGCATACAGTCTTGCTAAAATATATGCATTCCCTGAAGAATATTGAGAAAGATCTCCAAAATCGGTTACTAGAATCGCAGTGGGAGATAATGAAATAGTCATGCACACAATGGCTCGAAATGTTAAAGTCTCCCTAGGAGGAGGAAATTTTATTATTAAGATCATCTGGCAGTGTAAAAGTCAAGGCGCTGATTTGTTGATTGGAAATGACTTTCTTTTTTAACAAATAGTAACTCAAATCCCACAGATGAATGGATTTGAAAAGAATAGAAAATTTTATTGGGAATCCAGACTTACCGACACCATGAGCGTTACAGGTAAAAGATTTACAGATCAATATCAGAAGTCGCCAGCGAAGAGTGATGATTACAAATCAGTATTTGAGTCAGTTTTACTGTTAAAATACCAGTTAAAAGGTCAAAGTGAAATATTGGTAAATGAAGCAACAAGTTTAGAAGACTCTGAATCAGATGAAGAATCTGAATCTCAAAATTCTGACAATGAAAGTTCTGATGGAGAAGGAGAATACATCAGAAAGCATAACTTAAAGGTATATATGCTAATAAAGTAGAACAGAAGAAAATACCAACTCTCGCTGAAATAGAAAATTTGCTGAAACCAGTAGTGGTGAAGAACGTCAGTTGTATTGGGAAAGAGACCCAATATATTGTCAGCTAAAAATTAATGCGTGATGCAAATGCTACTTACCATGTTAAAGCTATCCCTCATTATAGGGAAGAAGATAGAAAAGAAATGGAAAGCCAGATCCAAGAGCTGCTTGAAAAGAAGCTAATTAGTCCTTCAAATAGTCTTCATCATGTTCTAGCATTTTTAGTAAGAAATCATGCAAAATCAAAACCCAGAGCCTCACTCTTAGGTAAACAGCTAAAAGCTGTGTAGTTGTTCATAACTGTAATTACAAGACAAACACTTACTTGCAATAAAAGCACACCACACCAGATGATTACAACCGAAAAACACTTCTACACAATAAGCACACTCTTATTCTAAATATACTAAGGACTGTATTCTGGCGAAGTTGATATGAATTTTAGCCTCAGAATGCATCCCATCATGTCTTTAACGGTCTTTTTATTTACATCTCTGTAATCGATTACCATTTTGGCTTTTCCTCTTAATCGTTGAGGCAGCTCTATTGTGTCGTTGAGTTCAACGACTTTGGGAAGTTGTCATCCCTTGAGCTAAGGGTTAGTTTAAGGGTATTGTGTTATCCTTTAGTATTTTGGTTTCTAAGGTTTTTAATTGTGTGATTTTAGGTGATTTGTGATTTTGTGATTGACTTGCCTTGATTGTGTTGGAGGTTTTGCAGCGGGATTTCTAGGTGAGTAAATCTCACCAAGATTCATTTTAGGACCAAATCTTATTATGATTATTTGTATTTATGTTTGAATAAATAAATTCTATCTTGTGTCCATTACTACGTCACAAAAAAAAATTCTATATATATATATATATATATATTTAGTTAATATATGCATAATTAAATCTGCTTTGTGTTTCTATTTTACACTTTGCTTTTAAGAACTAAGATTTTTTCCTTACTAAAGCAGCAGTGATTCCACCAGGGTAGTAATCAGTTAGACAATAAGTCGTTAGGTGAAAAAGTGGCATGTTGAAAGCTAATTCTTAGGATAATAAATCTTAGTCTTACTAGCTAGGTAAGATATAGAATAAAAATAAATAAAAAATAAAAACTATAAAAAGACATATCTATCTTTTTTTGTTGTTTGCACTTTAACGGTACAATTACAAAATTTAACAGAAGTATGTCATTGATAGTTAGGTAAGAGTTTAGGTACTACATTAACAACTTTGTAAGTCTGGTATAAAACTGAAAAACCGACGGAGACACAAGAGTTGAGAGTAGTTTTCTATATTTTTTTTGTAGAGACCGGGTAGTGTTTTGGTCATGTTTGAAAACATGGAGTCGGAATTATTTGTAGAGTTCAATACTTGTCCTTGTGAATTAATCTTTCCATTATATATAAACCCAAATTGAACCCTCCAATTAATAATTCCTTCTCTGATGATGAAACGTCGAAGAAACAGAAACTGATTGATCCATCCATGGAGACTGGTAGAGATCCTGGACTTCCAGTCGGCTACCGATTCGCGCCAACTGAGCAAGAGCTTTTGCTCTGTTATCTTTACAATAAGCAGGTAAATGGAGCTCGCCTTCCTTGCAATATGCATGTAGTGATGGAGTGTGATCTTTATGGAGAAGAAGAAGAATGGAAGCAGCTATATGTTCCAGCAAACGAATGAGAACTCTCCCTAGCTAGCTAGCTACTTCTTCACTGAGCTAAAGAATAAAAACAACAACGATTCACGAATAGCGAGGACGACATCGTCAGGATCTGCTATTTGTGTGTATGCGCTTGACTTCTTGATCAGGCAGAAGGGGTTTCCAGGTGCCACCTCAGAGGAGGAATTTACGAGCACAAGGCGATCGATACTCACGGAGGGACGCGAGCAGAGCAACAATAAGGAGTTCAGAGGTCGGGGTGAGTCCAGGAGGGACTGAGACTAAGGCGGCGGCGCACTTAGGGTTAGGGTTTCGAGATGACTCGAGAGGCAACTGATTTGCAGTTTGTATTGTGTTGAGAGATTTGATTGTGTAGCTTCAGCAGGGAAGCGAAGGCAGAGCTCCGGGGAGCGTTGGAGGTTCGACTAGGTCGAAGGTTTGTATACTTCTGTTGAGTAGTTGATTGTTTTGTTGTATTGAGAATTGTCTTTTCTGTAAACCTTCAAGCCCTTTATATAGCAATCCGACTTGTGGTGGATGAAATATGACTTAGAATTCAAATCGAACTCTATAACCCTAATAGCACAAGGACTTTGCTAATCCTGCGCGGGCCGCGGATTCGAACCATCTCGCGGGCCAAAAGAAGACTTTTTAATTATTAAGGGTCACAGGAGTTGACCCAAAGCATGTCAAAAACTGGTGAGAGTCTTCAACGATTAGTGTACGCGGACTCCGCCTGAACCAGAACGAGAAGCCTATCCATCATGCACGATCACCACAGTGTCACCGATGGTCATGATGAAAGCAATGAGAGGAAGATTATCGGGTTTAATTAAGCGAACCTTATATATATATATATATATATATATATATATATATATATATATATATATATATATATATATATATATATAAGTGCATGATGCAAGTGAAAATTGACATATATGATGTTCAGTTAATCGTCACATACGTTAGAAATGTGGATTTGGGATATCGATCACACAATATTATTCACCATGCAGTTTCACACCCTATCTCCTATATAATGCATTAGCTAGTTAGCCTTCCGATCGATTACGTACTCCCCATGGCTATAACTAATTTGTAATTTCTGGACACCGAAATCTATTAGTGACCGATTAATTGCATGCAAGATCAGAAATCCCACATCTGAGGATGGATCTGGAAGTCCCACAAGTAGTAGTCTCGATCATGATCATCATGCTGTAGTTCTTCGTCGCTGGCCGATCCATAGACAATTCTTTTCAGCTTCTCAGTTATTTTCGCTGCCCCAAAATCAAGAATCAAGTTGCCCATCTGCATACATACATAAAATAACGCAATGATCGATATTAGCTATAGCTAGCTAGGCCACCCCTTATATATTTAGCTAGTGTCATGAGGAATTAAAGTATTAGATTGATGAAATATATGATATGTACATAGCGAGATCGAGCATATATATATATATATGATAGCGAATGGAGGTCGACCTGTACCTCTGCACGCACTAGGTGAAGTATAGAGTCTCCGGAAGCTGAAAAGCTAGCATGTACGACATCTGCTTGTTCTTGGTCAAGTATACGAATTATATCGTAGAAGATGAACTGATTGTGTAGTCCAGTACTCAAAACAACCTCTAGGGTGGAACCAATCTCATGGATTTGAATTTGCGGCGATTTCGCAGTACTAGTGGCAGCTGCTGATCTGGTGCTGCTGCATAATTCATATGATCTTTTCCTACCAATCTTTAGGTTGTCTCTTTTCTGCTTGAGTTTCTGCATATTCGACTCCAGGGTTTTGATGTAGTTAATGGCTTCATCTATTTGTTCAGGCAGACTCAGAGGTTCCTGCATTACCAATCGGATTAATCATGCACTCAAATAAATGAAGTTCTAATCAAACCCATTAAAGATTAATGCAAACAAATTATGGAAGTTATACGTACCTTGGAGTGTTGATTTGGGAGAAGAGAGTTGAGTTGGGAGTAAAGGATTTTCATTTGGTTTCTTCTGTTCTTCTCAATAACCCTCCTTTCTATTTTGGATCCTGATGTAGTTACTTGAGTATTCTCCATTACTTGTTTGGCGTCGTCTGCAGGCACCAAAATTCCCATGAACAAAGAGAGCTATAGCCGCTAGCCAGCACGGTTTGAAATATATATATATAAATATTATATATGGGTTTGTGGACTTGTGCTCTATATATAGATATGAACTTTCGAAAAAGTGAGATCGAGGAGATAAAGGAGGAGAGAATTGAAGTCTCTAGTGCGTTGTGATGGATGACTTATCAGTAGGGGCAGGGATTCAATATCTTGATGATGCAGCACAGTATAAGCCTGCCTGTGGTGATGGATGAGCTAGGCTACTCATCGGTCGTCATTTACCACATATATCATCAACAACGAGTGACACAGAAGCCTTCAAGTTTGAAATTTTGTTTACAAAAGTAGTGGACAAACAGAGAGACACATGTGGACATTATATCAGCTTCTAGGAAAAAGACCTATTTTGCTGCATGCTTAATTGCTTTTGCTGCATAATGTATGCATTAGGGCCTCATCGATCCCGTACAGACTCGCAGTTCATACTTATTCATACCCGGTTTTCTGTATTACTTGCTGCATTTCTCAATGAAACCACAGCCGCATGTAAATTTGGTACAAATTAAAAGAACGCAACGAACAAGTAGAAACTGTACGTCACTAGATAAGATATAACCGACTTGACATATATAAGATATAACCGACTTGACATATATATATATATATATATATATACAGGCCTTCTCAGCTGCAGAGGTCCGCACCAATGGTTTTGGTGCGGATTTCCATTTTTGTATCACTTTTCGATCGAATTTCTCCATCTCCACCGTCTAGTCTCTAGATAATATTGTATAGATCATCTCTGCAAAATTTCAGCCAATTTGGTAATCGTTAAGGCCCTCAAAATTGCGTTTTTCTGTTTTAAACATGAACGGTTCATGTTTGACAAAATTCAGTCCGTCAATTTGTTTTTCGAGTTTGAGGGCCTTAACAATTACCAAATTGGCTGAAATTTTGTAGAGATGATCTACACAATATTATCTATATACTAGACGGTGGAGATGGAGAAATTCGATCGAAAAGTTGTGCAAAAATGGAAATCCGCACCAAAACTATTGGTACGGACCTCCGCAGCTGAGAAGGCCTGTATATATATATATATATATATATATATATGTATGTATATGTATGAGGCCGGATATGAAGCGCACGTGCGTAAGTGCGCACGGAGCTCCGTTCGCCACCGTCCGGCGCCGACGACGGCGCGCCTCCACCCCAGCGGACTCCAGCAGCGTCTCCGATCACTTTCCCTCACCGGCGAGTCCGCCGAATTCAAGTTTTCCGGCGAGATCACCCAAAACTTCAAATAAAGTCGATCTCGCCAAAAACAGGAATTCGGCCGCCTCGCCGGGGAGAGAAAGTGATCGGGGACGTTACTGGAGTCCCCTGGGGTGAAGGCGCGCCGTCATCGACGCTGGACGGTGGCGAACAGAGTCCGTGTGCACTTGCGCACGTGCGCTCTATATCATTTCTGTGTGTGTGTGTATATATATAAGGACCTCTTTATCTTATTTAAAGTACGGATTTCCTTAATTTGACATATTTTCTCATTATAGCTGTTCAGTATTTAGATATACATGACTTGATCATCTCTACAAATTTTCAGCTAGTTTGGTTATCGTTAAGGCATAAAAAATGTATTAAATAAATGAACGAACCGAATCTGTTCATCATGAACCGTATGTTCTGTTAATTCTAAATCATAGTTTTGAATGCCTTAACGATTATCAATTTTGGTGAAAATTTGTTGAGATGATCTACTCATATATACCTAGATACTGAACGGCTATGATGAGAAAATATGATAAGAAAGTAGGTCAAATTAAGGAAATCTGTACCTTAACTAAGGTAAGGATATCCTTATTTGAAAAGGATTCTATATATGTACCTACATTTATCTATGATCTACCCGTGTTTTTAATTCTAAATTACATCTTTGAATGCCTTAACGATTATCAGTTTGGTTGAAAATTTGTAAAGATGATCTACTCATATATACCTACAATGTGATCGGTTAAGATGAGAAAATATGATCTAAAAATGGATCAATTAAGAAAATTCGTACATTTTGAATAAATAAAGATATTTGGACTTGATAATAATTGTGTATATATCTCTACTATTAGAAAGCGAGGCGCTCATTTGGTGTCTTTAGTGAAGCCTTTTTTATAATTACCCAAAAAACAAAGGTAATAGAAAATTCTCAAAGAAATAAAAATAAATTACTATGGGCATAACCGTAAAACACCACTGAAATTTTAAGAAGAAAAAAAATGAAGTGGTTTGTTCCCAATTTTGGTGAAGCAGTTATTTTAAGAAATATGATAATCAGATTCATTCCACTTTAAGTGGAGCAATTGAAGTTAAACTTCTCCTATTTTGTAAATTCACGTGTAGATACACGAGTCAAATGCTAGTTTATATAAAAACACGAGACGGGTTTTACTCTAGTGACGCATGAGCAATCCCTTAGGGTTTTACTCTCCATATAATATATATATATATATATATATATTCTTTTATATATTTTTTATGAAAATATATATTCTTTTATTATTATTGTAAAGCATAACGAATGTTTGTCACTGCTACTTACATCGTTATATGCAAAGATCGATATGCATTTAGAAAATGTGGGTGGTCCAGTAGGAATTCACATGCATGGATCAGTGTAAAACCAAGACAATGGCCTCGCTCTAACAAATATCTAGCTAGAATTGTGAGTTTGATTTATTTGTGAAAAAACAAAAACAACACAAAGACAAATGTAGCATATTTAATCAGAAATATCGGAAAACATGCATCAACATCAACATCAACATGAAATTAGCAGATAAAGAACATCATGTATTTGTGGCAATAAATTGAAGCATGTGATTTATATTGTGAAAATAAAATGAAGCATATGTGCCATGTTTTTTTTTTTTTGATGGAAATGGATGTTACTCCAAGGGGCGTAAAACCCATATATTAAATCGACCAATGGGACGAGCGAGAGTTAAACTCCAAAAACAAATCCAATGGCTGGTCAACCGGGAGCATAGCTCCGATACAACTCGAAGAGCCTACAAAAGCTACAAAGAAATACTAACTAATGTCCACAAGAGGACTTTATTCTGGCCTAGAAAGCAATAACCTACATAACCAATCAAAGTATCTCAACTCAATTAATCGAGTCCTAAGATCATTTCGGTGTACATTTCCATCAAAAAAGGGAGTAAGCTCTTTAATATGGTTGTGTAGGGATCTTCTCTAGCCCCAAAAGAGTCACCAAAGCCCAAATCAAAGAAACTCACCCAAATTGGATTGAGGAGGGAGAGTAGAAAGGCTCACAATGCCCAAGCCACACCCACTGCCCTCAAACCATGAATTGGGCCAGTCCTTGCCAAAGACCCAGCAAAACCATCAGATTTGGTACCGTGTCAGCCTCAGTCCAGCGGCCAACCCAGCCACGACCCCATATCTTCTACAAGCGTTGCCGCTGAACCACAGGAGACCTCTTCTTGGTTCTTTGAAAAGCAAACTCCTTGGGAAGCCCAAAAACGACGACGGGTCAGTCCACTGTCGCCCTTGCTCGATCAAAACCTGGTCACAGCTGTGTCTATGCCGTCGCTGCTCTCCTCACCTATCAATCTGAACTTTTCCGCGCCGAGACGAGCCTGCATATCCTGATCTAAGTAATGGTACCGTAGGAACCAACCACCACCCCTCAACCTTGAAAAGCTCCAAACAACCCGGACCCCGGCTTGTTCTTCTCCGTCTCTTTCCGCTGAGAACCCACACCAAAGACGTCATGATGCAGTCGGATTCCCCGTTGGATTGCCGCCGCTATGCTCACGAGAACCTAGGATTTCTAGGTTTCGGTGTTGGTAGCCGCAGAGAGAGAAAAACCAAGCGAGGTTATAACATTGATTGATTGATAACATGTAGTACACGATTTTTTTATTTTTTATTTTTTTGGATAATGAAAAGAGCCTAGCAACTGTTAAAGCCCATACCGTTACATCAAAGAAGAAAGAAATTTTTTCCCCTAAATCAGAAACAAGATAGACATGGAAAAATCTCCTCAAAAGGAAAAACGTCATCCCATTACTCCATTTGATCCGTGGGCATCATAGGACATGGGAGACCATCGTTTCTAAGTACAGCAATCATGGACCGTGGTATACGATGGGTAGTCATGAAGCTTCCTGCCGGGTTGGAGTGAGTACTCGACGCGTGGGATTCAAGCCTCTTAGGAACAATGGCAACTAGTACTGTGTATATTTCGGCGGGTAGTATAGACTTAGACTTTCAAGACTTTCAAGTCTTATTAGTCACTGTACAAAGTCAACACTCTAGACTTAGACTTTCAACTACCATTATTGGTCAGTGTGGTTGATAGGGATATTACGTACGCTTTTTTTTCTTTTTTCTTTTTAATCGAATGTTCATGCATGCGAAAGCGTTTTATGTAGTATGAACCTGTGGCGGAGCTAAACATTTAAAAAACTGGGGCACAAAAATAATACTTTCACACCATAGAAAAAATTTGCAATATAACAATGTACTTATGATTGACTTGATAATCGGTGCACTCTACAACTATGTTTGTATTTTATTTTAAAAGAATTTTCAATCATATATAAATAACATCGAACACGTGATAGCCTGGACCTAAAACATTTTAGGTGAAGACCCTATAATTGAAAAAAAAAAAGAAAAAAAAAAGAAACAATTATATATAAACTCCAATACTGAAAAAAGATAGAAATCATTATGATGTAGAAATGAGAATTATTTAATAAATAACATTAGGCCAGTTTTATAGAAGAAAACGCCACATAAAAAATGTAGTGCTTATTATATCAATATTAGTGCTAAGATCATTATAAACTAAACATATGGTGGGCATCTAGAGTCGAACCCATGACTAGCAATATAACATAACCTTACCTTACCACTACCGTAAACAAGCAAGTTTGAAATCTATAGAACTCAGTACTATAAATACCAAAACTTGATTGGGGCACGGGCCTCATTGTGTCCCTATGTGGCTCCGCCATTAGTATGAACGATATCATTCAAAGATACAAAAGACCCATTTATAACACGTCATATCGAAAAAGTCTGAGTCATACTTTCTAAATGAGCTACAAAATCTCCAGTACACCATAAGGTTAGAACATTAACTGTTCCACAAATCAAGAAGACTTCTCAAACCGACAACGTGCCAATTAACAAAGTTGTAAGGGTTGTGTCGACATACCAACTAGGTAGCGGCTCTAAATCCACAAAGGTCTAACTATTTGCTCGTGTCAACTCTAGCTCCTAAGTAGTGAATACACGTGATAAACTAGACGGTTATCACTCAATCAGCCACAAATCAATAACCACCAATGGTTGCACAAAAAGCGCAAACAAAAAAGCATAAACAAAAAAAACCTACAACAACAACTAAGCTAAAAAAGAAAACAAAGGAAAGCAACAGTGGCGAACACATGATTCTTCTTAAAGGGGGTTATTTTCATTGCAGTGGTACACTAAGAACAAAAACTAGTTAAAACGCCTCATAGAAATGTATCTAAGTTGCTCGATTAGCCATAAGATTTATTTATTCATCTATAGTGTGCGTCCGCCAGTGAAAACAACAACCCCTAGCAACAGTCTTAAAAAACAATAATCCTAACAACCATACATAGGCCCAATATATAAGTTAGGACTCACACGTAGCCTCAAGGACATCCCCAGTACTATTCATCGTCATCTACCCACCAAAAACGATCTACAAGTGCCTCCACCATTTTCCAACAAATGCATATATATTGAGGTTGTCCACACCAACCATCTCATCCCTTTCCAACAAGGTCAAGGTCTCGTGTTGAATCGAAGGGACGAGGACTGATAAACCATTGTCAGTAGAATCTCTTCTCCACTAGAGACTCGATTTGGGTTGGGATCAAAGCCGCCCAGTTGAGACAAGAACCAATAACAGGGAAAATAAAAAGGGTGAATAAGGGGGTTGTACACGAGAGCGTATTCGGAGCACCCGGGTGCGCCGCGCACCCGGAAATTTAACGGTGAGATCACCGGGTGGGGCCGGCACGGGTGAGTGGACGGTGAGATCGGCCGGGTGCGCGGCGCACCCGGGTGCGCTCTATAATTTTCGGTTGTACACCCATGCGTCATCATCCATGAACCGCAAGGTAAGTGATCGATCTCACTTTTGAATGGTGGCTTTCTTTGGTAGCTACATGTAGGGGAGCTATTGTGAGGTAGTGGATGAAGGGATTTATGGAGGTTTCTGGAGCTGAAAATGTTATGGGATAATTGGCATAAAAATGAGGAACAAAGTCCCTTTTAAGGTTGGACACATGAAAATTAATGTGTTGCTTATAAGTGAGAGATCGTAAGTTCGAATCAGTGTTGTACCACATTAATTGAGTTGTGTATGGATAAAAAAAAGGAACCGCGCACATGCAGCACACACATATAGTTGTAAGTCATTCCTTTTTTACTTACATAATTTAGATTAACACAACATGCAGACTGGCTAGAGATGGAAAGCTAGCTAGTTCTATATGTAAAACCAAAACCGCGTAACAAAATTTTTGTTTCTCTGGCTACGTACTGATCACAGAACCTCAACCGCCGTGAAATGCAATCCCGGCATAGTCTCCGACAAGTCGAACGTCAACAAGGAAGCCCTCGGCTTTGGTGGCCGGTTTCCACATCCTCCGACCTGTAACAATCCCGGAGTTGATCGTTCGAAGGCTGCAAACCACTTAGCTTGCATGTACTTGTGCTTCCTCCAAGGTCCCAAATGCATTTTCTTCTCCTTCATGCACTTTTTGGCTGCGTTGCACAAAATTTTGATCAAGGCTCGTAGTCTTTCAGCTTTCCCGACAAAGACTACCGGCAAGAAGCTAATTAAACGGTTGTAGTCTTGGCTAGCTCTGGCCATCTCAAACTCTGCTCGGAAATTGAGCTCAATCACCACCCTAGTCTCCCCTCTCTTCGGATTTGAATTGTCCAGCACTTCCAAATAAGTGTGCTCTCCTGCAAATTAATTCACGTACAGGAAGAATTCCATTGATCAGCTACATGAAACGTACAGAGCTATAAATTAAGATATGAACTGATCGGTAAAAATGATAAGTACCTGATGGGGTACTTGCTGAGCTTTTCCATTTAGACTTGCAAATGGCACAGTTGTAGCCTAAACTAACAAGCCGATTGCATATTTCGCTTTGCAAACAATTCCGGCAGTCTCCTGCCACTTCCCTCGAACACCGGCAGCACGTGCTATCTATAGTTTCTCTCAGCACCTCCTTGGTGGCTTGTCGGATTTTCGATTCTATGCTACTGGTTCTATGCAATGTTGCCTGCAAAATTCAAAATACCAAATGACCAATCAATTAATTATAAGCAACAGCATAGTCCATATATAATTCAAGCAGGCAATTAACAAACTGAGATGGAAGTAATTAATTACCTGGAGAACTTGGTGTTGTTCGTCCCAAAATGCCTTGTTCTCTTCGACAGAAGCTGCTTGCTCTTCCTCTTCCTCATCGGAGCCGGACGTCATACTGTCGGCCGGGAAGGCATGGGTGGCTGCAGCAGGTTCCTCTATAAACCCCAGAACCATGTCGGAAAGACTGGCATCTCTGCCGGGAAATTCCAAAATATCGTCGGCGGTCAGGCGAGTGACCGGAATTCTAAGCATTACTCCGGCCATTAACTCTCTTTGCAAAATGCAACGTACGCACGTGTTGTTGATGAATGCCTGAATGGTCGAGACTCTTCCCGCGGATTCATTTTATAAAGGGGGTTCGGGGGCCCCGGCCGATCCGGCGTGGACAAATGAGACGCCGCGAACATGAATGGATCTGTCGTCTTGCTGACGTGGGCTGGATCGGGTGGTAATAATAGAGACATGAAATAGAGTTACAGAGGTTGGTTCCACGTCCTCATCTCTCACCAAATCATGTGAGCAGTCTTGGATGCCTGAAGAGTTATCCATTTCTCCAATTTTTTTGGTTACATTAAAAAGCAATGGCGGGGTGAGCACTCCGGAGTCGGAGCAATTTTAGATATCATCTTTTTCCGAATGATGTTTTTCACAAGCTGAAGTTCGAACAAAATACCTCATGTTACTAAGAGAATCTTGTCTGCTCCACTTGCAGTCTAGCGTGCTTCCATTAAATCAATCTCATTGAGTTCTTATTTCTTTATTTTTTTATCATCATGTTTCCTCTTTTTTCTTTTCTTATAGAGTGCTTTTATCTGGGATGTGTTAGTAAAAAGTGGCGGGCTCTTTAGCCTCTATTATTACTCTACTATTTTAGCATGCTTCCACTAAATCAATCTCATTGGATTTCTATTTCTCTATTTTTTATCATCACGTTTCCTCTTTTTTTCTTTTCTTATTTCTCTTTTTAATCAAGTAATTTGGAGTGTGCTTTTATCCGGGATGTGTTAGTAAAAAATGGCGGGCTCTTTAGCCTCTATTAGTACTCTATTATTGTACAAAGTTTGGTTTCTTGAAAAGAATATTGGTTTTAGTAAACCACAATATTATTTTGGCTACGTCAGTAAATTTAGGTATGCAAAGTCTTATCAGAATATTCTTATCCATTATAGAAATAATATTAGATGATTCCTAGTTTTCATATCTGACATGCTTGTTTATTCATTATGTTTTTATAGTTCCTAACCCTACCAGCCTGCCTTTCGGCCCGGTTGCGACTCCATCAAAGGCCCGGGGCGCCCCATTATTCTGAAGAAGAAATTATTTCAAGAAGGGGAGGACTCAACTGAAGGGGACATTAGTCTGGAACAAGCTATTATCGAGAAGGGCACTGCTTGCTCTAGCTCGGGACCTGCACAAACTCTCTGCCTTGAAATGATTCGAGAGGATGAAGTGGAGATAGAAGCGGAAACTGTGATGCCAACATGTGAAGCTGACAAGCAACATGCCCTTACCTTAGCACTGCCTGTCATCACTGGTTTGGCAGCATGCACTGAAGTAATGAACCTGCCAAGATCCTTAGAGGCAAGAGAATCACCAAGGACCTCTCCAGTGAAAGCTCCAAAGAGTTTGAAGATGGCCGTGAAGAGGCAGCAGCCTCCTGCTCTCACAAAGTCCCCAATTAAGCTTACAGCTCCACTGCCCTCACTGTTCAAGTCCTGCCTTAATAATGTACCTTTAAAGAAGCTGAAGATGCCACAATTTACATCGACTTTTACTGCAAGATCTCTGAATTTGGTGGGCGTTGGGGGAAATGTGTTGATCCCTAGAGAGCATGCTACCTTGCAAGCTGCTCTGAAGAAGAAGCGAGGACGTCTTTTCGGTTCTAAGAACAAGAAACCCTTCAGGGCACAAGCTCGGGCCAATGCTAGCTCAG
Source organism: Fragaria iinumae (assembly GCA_009720345.1). Taxonomy (NCBI): domain Eukaryota; kingdom Viridiplantae; phylum Streptophyta; class Magnoliopsida; order Rosales; family Rosaceae; genus Fragaria; species Fragaria iinumae. The sequence continues at coordinate 19,685,867 of CM019122.1, read as the reverse complement.
TGGAAGACATCTTGGCTCCTTCACCAGGTCTCCAAGCCCACCTGATAAGGGCAAGGAGAAACAGTAATTCTCTAGTTTTTCTTGGGTTTTGAACTTGAATAATTACTATGGTTTTGATCCACAGTGGACTGTAGTTTTTTGTTTTTCTCTAGTATTTCTTGCTTTTCTGCTATAAATAAGCAATGGTCTAAAAGGCGTTACGTGCTAGGCGGGCGGCGACCCATAGCCTAGCGCGTGGACAGTCTAAACGGAGATTAGACAATTTACTTTTTTTTCTATTTAATATATATATATATATATATATATATAATATTTAAAAGAGATAATGACCAAAATACCAAAATGACGAATCTGCCCTACAACAAATATCTAATCTCTATGTCTCTCTCTCTCGGTCTCTCTCTGTAAATTTCTTCGCACTCTTTCACTGTGACCAAATCGGAGCCAATCGGAAGTGAATCGGAACCCTCCGACGACGGTTCTGGACTTCGACAATATTTGGGACAAGATAAAGTAAGACGTATTGCTCTCTCTCTCTCTCCAGAAAGCTAAGAAGTAGCAGCGGAGATCGAGGCTGGACGATGGTTTTCTTACGCACCTGCTTCGCCTGGGTGGCGCCTTGATCGCTTGGGCGGTCCTTAGGGGGTTGGCCGCCTCACTTGAACGACTCGGTGAGAATCCGAGCGGCTTTGCTTCACCTACAGCCCAAGCGGCGCCTAGGCGGGGCAAGGCAGCGCCTTTTAGAACCTTGGAAATAAGTGAACGAAATCTATATAATGAATGGTGGTAGCATGAATTTGTCTAAATGTTTAGCAATGGAAAACACATCTGTGTCATTCTAACTTGAGTATCAATAAATTTGTCGTATGGTTTACCTGTCAAAAAAGTATGTTTTTATAGTAAAAATAAAAAAGTCATAAACTGCTATCTATATCAATATTTTGTAATATCTTCGACTCTATAGCCGTAAAATAACAGGCATTACATTATTTCATTGTCAACTATCGGGCTCTAAAATTTTATATGTGATAAGAGATGTGTATAAATAAGTTTTCACCTATACCTGACAAGATATTCAAGCCAACTTGAATTTCAATATAAATAAATAATAAGAAATTGATAAAGTGTCGACCTATACCTGCCTAGATATTCAAGCCAACTTGGATTTCAATAAAACCAAATCATAAGAAATCGATAAAATAAAATAAGATATCCTTAAACACTTGCATCAAAAACCATTTTATTAATCAATTATGTGCTTTCAATCTTTTGTACTAAACTAAAAAGACGAGAAACATCATCATTTGATGCCGGATAGATCCGTAATGATATAATGCACACCTTTTACTATTCACACTTTACTCTTTTTCTTATACATCTCTGTCCGGATTAATATACGCTAAGATTTACATGTTGGTTAAGTTATATGAATCATGGAATCTAGCTGGTAGGAGAAGATAAGATCTGACTCAAGTAAAAGTGGGTGTTGAGAGTGATACAAGAGTAAGACAGTAAAAGTGCAATATAAATTTAGGCCTAGATCACTACTTGATGGAGTTATGTGCTTATTATATGTTAACTTTCCGATCTCTATAACCAAAGTACTGAAAGATAGGCACCAACCCGAAGCCCCACTAAGTTTATAAAACTTGCTAATATTATTCATTTAGTGGAAGCAGATTGCGACTGGTTTTTATAAATTAAGAAGTTTTAATCTTAATCATCTACTTAATAATCAACTTGTCATGCAAATGTACATAAGTTAATATAGCTGTCTATTTGTCATGCACTGGATTTCTAAAAAATTATTTCATACTTGAATTCTCGACAAAGAATCGAAGTTTCTACAAATGGGGGTTGTTGCAAAACACAAAATCTGCACCAGCCGGGAATCGAACCCGGGTCTGTACCGTGGCAGGGTACTATTCTACCACTAGACCACTGGTGCTAGCTGCAAGTGAAAACCATAAGATTTAATATTTTATAAGGATAAACTCTCCTACTAACAGCACAGCTGGCTCACAAGTCACAACGATTGGCCCAATGGGGAGTTGACACTTGTATACTTTTATTCTATTGATTAGTAAACTTCTATCAGTCCTCTCATCTGAACTACTCAGACGAATGTCATTGTTATGAAAATTCTGATGAAAACTTGAGTATTGCAAAACCTTTCGATGGGAAACTCAAAAACTTGCTTTGATCACAAAAGCAAAAGAACGAGGGAGCACCAGTTTGTTGAGTTCTTCAACCTATTTCTCCTTATTCTGATAGTAAAAGGAGTAGTATTTTCTCTCAAAATGGATGGAGCTCATATAGATACCTATAGATACCTGGTGCCTGATAGAAATAATAATATTCCCCTCCGTTCAAGGAAACTTGACTCATTAAACTATATGATTGTTTCATATCCTAAATAACAATTTAGTCTAATAAGACATCTGTACATAATAAGAAATCTTTTCCTATTGTGATTAGGAGATCGCATAACGCTCCATTCAAATGATTCAACTAATAATCATTGTGACAAGTAGTTGTTTTGTATTCTTAATTCCTTTTTTTGAGAAGACGTAATGTAATTCTTAATTATCAAAGTACAAATCCGGATATTCTTCAAATGGAAGAATTCTTATCGACTCACTTTACCATATTTGGATAAAAAGATAAAATTTGAGATGTTCTGAATTTCTAATCATTAAGTGCTTTGTCAAAGACATCTAAAAAGACTAGTATTCCTAACCTTTCCAAAATTCCTAGTTGAATCAGAGTTGTGAACTATATATCTCCTAGTTCAAACAGATTAAAACTCTATGTTTGCAACTAAATAAAAGATGACACGCAAATCAATTCAGTACTTCAAACATAACAATTCGACATCTCTGCACTCCAACTTGCGCAACACCAACTAGGAAAACAAAATAATTTGTTGATGTCTTCTGATCTGGTGGGTTTCAGGTTCTACCCAACTGATGAAGAACTGATCAGTTATTTCCTCGAAAACAAGAACAATGTCCACACAACTGCACAAGTGCCATCAATGGCTACATTCAATTACAACAATATTATGCCTGAGGTTGACCTGTATGGTGATGTAGAACCATGGCAGATTTGGGAAACGTATGGGGGATCCGAACTGTACGACCAAGATATGCTCTTCTTTACACAGCACAAGATGGTGAACCCGGATGGTTTACGCATTCAGCGCAAGGTTGGATCTGGTGGAACTTGGAGTGAAGGTGAACCAGGCAAACTTATTTTCGATTCAAAGCTTATGCAGAAACCTACTGGACAAAAGAGGAAATTTCGATATGAGAAAAAAGGGTCTGAACACAATGGTTGTTGGTATTTGGAAGAGTATAGTCTTCTTTCAATGAATTCTGCAAGTTATGTGCTTTGTCGACTCCGACAGAACATCAGGAAAGGAAGGAAGAGAAAGGAGATATCATTGAGGCAAGAGTCGCCAATGAATTATGCACCGGTGGGTTTCAGGTTCCACCCTACTGATCAACAGTTGATCAGTTACTTCCTCCACAAGAAGGTGACTGAGGAAGCATCATTATACAGTTACAAAAACATTGTGTGCGAGTTTGATCTTTTTGGAAGCACGGAACCTTGGGAGATCTGGAACATGTATGGGGGACATGAGTTGCGCAACCAAGACTTGTTCTTTTTCACAAAGCTCAAGAGGGCGAGCCTCAAGAGTTCACGCATTCTCCGCAAGATTGGAACGAGTGGGACTTGGAGTGAAACAGATGCCTCCAAATTGATTAAAGATGAGGCAAAGCAAAAACATATCGGGCGAAGGAGGAAATTGCGATACGAGAGCAAATGTACCAAGCAACATGGTCATTGGTATCTAGACGAGTATAGTCTTCTAGATTCAGAATCAGATTTTGTCATTTGTAGACTGCGAAAGAACGATAAATCATCACCACCATCGTCTGAATGGAATGGAAACAAGAGAACATACCAAGAATCAAAGGAGACTTTGTCATCTGTCACTAACAAAAAGCTATTGAGAGAGCAAAGTAATGAGACGATGAATGTGAACAACAACAAGAACAACACCTTGTCTGACCAGCCAATAGCTCAGACAAAGAGGATGCAACCTGGCACGAAAATCAAATTATTTGGGGTAGAGATAGATTCGGATCTCAAGTATGTTTAGAGAATAGGAAGAACACAAGTTCTTTGCTGCTTTATAAGTAGGTTTTTCTCAGAGGGCTTTTGTTGCCCTCCTTGTTTTGTTTTGTTTTAAGAGAATAGTTAAGTTAATTGATTTATCCATGGCCAGAAAGCTCTTACAAACACAAGCCTTTACAAATAACTAGTCCTTATTGTGTCGGTGAGCCATGCTTGGTTGGTTAATGAGTCTAACCAACAACTTTGAGAACTTTGAACTTTGAAGTTATGGGTTCAAACTTCACTGATATGTGAGTTATTTAATAATTTATTTTAAAAAAATAAAATAAAATAAAAAAGTAGTCCTAGATGTGCTCAGATAAAACCTCGAGTGTTGCACAGAGACGTCAGTGGTGTACAACTAAATAAAAAAGAATTAAACAGAATCGGTATGCGTCGAATCTTACAGCAACTACTTTCCCTGATGAGTTGTTTGCCCTTGCTGTAATCTGATTGGGATATTACTTTTGTTTGGTATATTTTCTAAGACCGATCCTCTCTGTCATTTCTTTTTCTGAGAACCCTGATTCCTTCCAAATAAGCAAAACGTACCAGTACATCGAAGGAGCCGATCTATCACCTCCACATTTGGACTCTCTATACCTCAGAGTTGATCTTTTGCAGTTATATTTCAATTAACTCAAGAATAATGTCCAAATGAGAAACATGATTGACGATGCAGTACGATCCTCTGCAATGTTTGCAGTCTTTTCGAATTACAAGTATTTTTCAGAATCCGATCGTAAAATCTAAGTAAAAATTGATGTACAACAAAAACAGTAAAATGATCAAGGAATATGGAAGTACCAGGTTCACAGCAGTAGGGTTCTAGACTTCTAGGAATCACTGAGAAATCAGAAAAACTTTGGCTACACACCAAAAATGTCTGGGGATGGCTCCAAGTCAACCCATGTTGCACACAAGCAAAAAATCTCAAAATTTCACTAATAACTTATCTTTCAAAACATACAAGTTACAAATTAACACTTTTCACGGAGCCACTGATAATTAAAACTCAAACTTTTGTAGGCTTAGTTTGATATTGTGGTTTAAAAACTCAGTTTTAAAAAAGCAATCCCCAACCTGTTTTTTAAAATCATGGTTATTAACTAAAAAGTTATAGATAAGCACGTTTTAAGATTTTACCAAACATAAAATCTATCTTAAATGGTGATTATAAGTGATTTTAATTTTCAAAACTCAATACCAAATTGGGCCGTAATAAAGGGTTTTTAATGACTAAAATTATGACACTTACACTGAACAGATGAACAATTATGACATAAAGAATATCAAAAGATAACAACCTACAATTCACATTGTGTTTATTACATAATGAAGGAGAAACTCATCATCATAGAGTGCTCAGCAAGTGGATGAAATTTTTAAAGATCATTTATCTGGCTCCGTATAAAGAAGTCTCAGGTCACCTAAGGCTTCAAATAGACTATGGCTATGTAATCATTTACCATTTTTTTGATGAGAACTTCAAAAGTATTTATAATAGTAGTTCAATGACAAGATCAAAATGAAGTAACGAATTTGGCAGCCTTATGGACCCAACTCTGCTTAATATTTTCAGAATACTGGAAAATAAAGAGAAATAACTGCAGGGAAAAAATTGGGCGGCTAGGATTTATTTCTAAATATATAATAAAAGCGGCATTAAGTGATGTCTCTCAAATCAGAATGATTCATTTACTTCACATCTTAAACCCGGTCAAATAGAACAAAAGTACAAAACTCAAAGGTTGCTTAAATAAAACCAAAAGTTAAAACAACGCAAAAATAGATTAATGAAATTGTGGTTGGTTGATTTGTTTTTAATTTTTGTATATGAGAAACTAATTCGTCTACTCAAACAGGAGAAGATTATAAGGCAGGGAACAAGAGGTTCTGTAGAAGACAGCTAACAATAACACCAAAACAAAAAAACCGTCAAAAAAAAGTGAAAAAAAACTAAGGATGAAAGAGCCATTCAAAAATCGTGAGGAAACTAAAGCGCACAAGACAACAACAACTAACAAACTCACTGAAATATCAAGATTTTACTAACAACAGAACCTTATCTCAGGCATATATATGTTGTTCCGTGTGTACAGGAATCAAGAATAAAAGACTTCTTCACCAAGAGATACATGCATGCACAAGCCATAACAATGAAACTCAAGAAAAAAATCAAACTCAGCATCCCATTTAGCACAAACACTTTCAAAATAAAGAAAATTGGAAAATATAGAAAACAAAACGAGGATAAACATATATGAAAGTCACAAATCTTTAAAAGCTGTTCTCACCATCTAACAAGAAGGTGGGGGTGGACGGGTGGGGGAAGAGTAAATACAAAAGGATTCCCCAAAGGATCTGAGATGTATGACTCACTTTCCTTACATTCAAATATTGCTTTTATGTTTTTGTTTGTCTTTGTACCGTGTAAAATGAAAAAATGAATTACAGGATATTGAGAATTTTTCTTACCTTGCAGATTACAGGACTTCGATAATAGATATCTGAAGATACTATAAGAAAAAATTAGCCCGGCATATGGTCAACAATAATCAAATAAAGTCCACCTGTAGATCCATATCAGATGAAATTAAGGAACAAAAGAACGTGATCATTGGTAGCTGAACAGATATCTATTTATTTTTCTTATTTCTTAACAAGTTCTATTTTCTTGATATTAATCCAATTGTGTGTAATGCCAAATGAAATACAGGACCTCCAGAATTCTTCTATACCTGAGGAAGAAAAAGACTTTGACAACAAGTATATGTAGAACAAAACTGCAAAGTTAGCCCAGCGTACTGCAAATCAACCATAAACTTGTATTAGTCCACATATTGATAAATCTTAAATCAAACATCAGAAACAAAAGAAGGACCCATATTTCTGGCACCTGTAGCTCCAGTGAGGAGTCCCCACACCGCACACACACACACTCTCTCTCTCTCTCTCTCTCTCTCTCTCTCTCTCTCTCTCATTCATTTGAGGAAAAGTTGGATTCCACAGGGATAAGGCATGAAGATTTAAGTTGAACAAGAGATCACAAGCAGAAACTACTTGTGGATAAGCAATGCAGCACCACATTCTAAATGAAAATATAAGCAAGCCGCACTGCACATTCTAACTGCAAATATAATCACACCACTGGAGCTAGCAAATCCAAATTATCTAAAAGAGAAACCACCTAATGTTGCTGAAGGCCACAAAGCTGGCCAACCTATAAATTGTTCAAAGTACCCCGAAAAGCACCAAAAAACAAGCAACTCCAAGAAGTTGAGCTATTTGCCGATTTCCCAATACTGTGCAACTAATGCACGCCACTGTAACAACCCAAAACACATCAAGACAACTAAACCCTGTTTTTTTAGAGGAAGACAACTAAACCCTTGAAACATAAGTAGAAGAGGAACTTCAGATTATACAGGAAATGTACTAATGTGGGCAAAAGCTGATTTCAAAAACATAGCAGAAACAGCCACAACAAACATGGGTGCTTTGGTACAAAAGATGCTACCATCTTGTTTAAACACAAATATAACACAAGTTAACTAAAATTGTGAAAAGAATTGTCTCATCATATACATGACCACATTAATCAAACATACTGTCATCAAAATTAGCACTGCGAAAAAAACACCATCGTGGATGGACCATTAGCTTTGTTTCTTGGGTATCTACACAGTTGTTAGGATCTAGGAATATATTTAAAGGGACAATGGATCATACTGATAAGCACTGTTAGTTTTAAATACCCAAATGCTCAAGCTTTGGCCGAAAACTCACCCAGTGAAAAAATGAGCAGCAAATTGAAGAAAGCTGATGACTCGAGAGAGATGAGAGAATGGAGTCAAAAAGGAGAGTGGGCGGAATCGTAAATTCGGAAGAAATGAAGGGTAAACACAATCGAGAGGTTCCGCGGACAGATGGCACAAGGAGACGACAGCAGCGTAGAAAAGAAAGAAAATGGAAAATAAAGAAATTTCCTACCACTTTAAGGAATGCAATTCCTAAACGAATGAGGTTTAGGTTTTGCAATCTGTTGTTTCCCGGTTCAAATAGGTCGAGACTCGAATCCCACCTGAGCAAACGCTAGTCAAAATCCCTCCCTCAGTTTCTTCAATTTGGATTTCAAATTTGGAAACCCAGTCAAACCAAACCAAGGGAGACGATGGCCAACGTTCCGGTAGGTTTCCGGTTCCACCCGACGGACGAGGAGCTCATCCGGCACTACCTGTATCTGAAGAACAAGGTGGTCAAGGGCCCAGCTGAGGAGGAGGCGGCGGCGGTGGTGCCGGAGGTTGATCTGTACGGGGAGACGGAGCCGTGGAGGATTTGGGAAGGCCACGGCGGAGCGGATCTGTACGACCAGGACCTGTTCTTCTTCACGAAGCTGAAGAAGGTGAACCCACACGGCACGCGGATTAATCGCAAGATTGGGACGGGGACTTGGAGCGAAGGCGAGCCGTCCAGACCCATTTTCGTCGGGGAAAAGAAGAACAAAACCCCAATCGGCCGCAAGAGGAAGTTCCGGTATGAGAACAAGTCATCCGACCACCACGGCTGCTGGTACATGGAGGAGTACAGCCTCGACGGCATCAAATCCGCCGATTACGTCATTTGCCGGCTGCGGGAGAACAACAGATCTGGAGGCGGCGGCACGGGAGGGAATAGGGATTCGTTGGCCGTATCGGTGGCGGCGTCGATGGAGGCTTCTGGGCCCATTCCGGTGGGGTTTAGGTTCCATCCTACCGATCAGGAGCTTATCTGTTACTTTCTGTACAATAAGAACAAGGGGAAGGGCGGCAGAGGGCTAGCGATGTTCATGGCGGAGGAGGCGGAGGAGGAGGAGAAAATTAAGGCCTTACCGCCGGCGGAGGAGGACAAGAACAACCCCAGCGAGAAAGAAGGCCAAGCGCCGCCTCCGGAAGTCGAGGAGAAGAAGAACAGCGGCGAAAACGAAGCGGCGGCGGCGGCGGCGGTACCGGTGGAGGAGGAGAAGAAAAAGAAGGAGAAGGGGAAGGAGAAGAAAACGGAGGGAGAGATGCAAGCAGCTCCGCTGCTGTTACTGGAGTACATGAAAGACAACAAGGAGGATGAGACGCTGCTGCCAAGGGAGGTGGAGGTGGAGGTTGGTAAGAAAGAGAACATGTTTTTGCATGAGTTTGATCTGTTTGGGAGCTCGGAGCCTTGGGAAATTTGGGAGATGTTTAGGGGAGCTGAATTGTGTAACCAGGACCTGTTCTTCTTTACACAATTGAAGAAGGTAAACCCCAAGGGCTCACGCATTGGGCGAAAGGTTGGATCCGGCGGTACTTGGAGTGAAGGAGATGTCTCCAAGCCCATTGTTGATGACAGAACTGGAAATCCCATTGGCCGAAAGAGGAAGTTGAGGTATGAGAAAGTTGGCTCCCCACACCATGCATGTTGGTATTTGGATGAGTATAGTCTGCTTGATGCTGATATTGGAGATTATGTCATTTGTCGGCTCCGAAAGAATGACAAGTTAGCAGCAGCTGCATTCTCATCCGCTGAAGCTTTCAACAACAGGAAGAGGAAAGCCACTCCTTCCACCACTCCTGCTACTGCAGAAGAATCAAAACAACCTCCCACTGCAGCTGAAGAATCAAAACAACCTCCCGCTACCGCAGAAGAATCACAAGCTCTCGCTCTCGCTACCGCAGAAGAATCACAAGCTCCCGCTACCGCAGAAGAATCGAAACAGGAGGAGGACTCATCAAAGGCAAAGCGAAGGCGCATTACTGGGCTCACACAAGTAGAGGAAGCAGCAGCAGATGTGTTGATGAATATGGCCAACAGCACCCTCAACCACAACACATTGAAACTATTTGGTATTGAAATTGGTTCCACTCCTACTATAGGAGGTGAATAACTCTTGTTGATCTGTCTATTTGTGCCTGAAACATAGTGAAGTGGTGCGGTTTGGCAGGATGGAAGGAGAATCAGTGTCATTTATTTATGCATGAAATCCAGTAGGGAGGCCAGGCTTTCACTCACAACTACTGGACGGAAGAAAATGTGTCTTATGGATAGTCATCACTGTTATTATTTACCCCAGTTTGAGGCACTAGGCTACTGCGGTTTCATTAGGAGAAAGACCATGTCATTGTAATTTATGTTTGTCGAGCCATGTTTTAAATTAAATTTCATTTTGAGGGAAGAGCATTCTCACATTCGATTTTCTTTGCTTTTCATTCCTTTTGCTCATAACAAGTTTTCCTGATCTCCGTCAAGAGGAACAAAATAGCTCTGCTTCTGTGCATCATGGTGTTAACTGTTCAATCCATAGTGTGCAGAGCTTTGGTGCGTGCGCATTCTCTAGGATCTGACCAGTGCCCGACTAAGAGCAGCATATTCTGACTGGGATGGTTGTATAGTTACAGGTTGGTTATCCTTTCTAATAGTTTCTTTCTGTTCTTCATGAAACTGCATATACTTTAAGTTTGTGATATAAATCTCAAAACAAAAGCCTATATGCTGCTCTCCAACTTTTGTTTTGCCCAACCACTTGTGTCGTTGTGCCACTCAGTTCACCTGGATGGTGCACTCGGGCCAACCCGAAATCCCCCAACCTTGCTTTCATATCCTTATCAAGCAGCACATTGCTTGCCTTGATGTCTCTATGCATAATCTTAGCCTCCCAACCTTCATGCAGATACAATATCCCGCAAGCCACATCTTTTAGGACCTTTATTCTCTCTTCCCAAGTCAACATCATTGTCTCGGTGCAATCAAATATCCAAGCTCCCATTTTTCATGAAATCGTAAACCAAAATTCTTTTAACTGCAACTTCTTCTCCTCCCAGTACCCCTTTATAGACCTTCCCAACCCCTCCAGTTCCAATCACATTTTTCTCTGAAAATTCCTCCGTTGCCTTCCGAATCTCTTGATAATCAATCCGGTGTGGCCAATACTCTGAAAAGGGCAAGAACACAAAGGCAAAACCATGGCCGGGCTGGAGATGTTGGACAGGTGCAAGGGAGAATATGAAGGAGGTCGAGAAGGGAAGTGGAGATGACGAGTTGGCGAGTTTTGTGCGGATTTTCTGACTATACAGAGCACGTCCCAAGGAGAAAGTTGTTGATTCATTTGTGAGGCTGAGGATGGAGGATTGGATTGTGGCATTGCCATTGAGAAGGAGGCTGGAGGAGTTGAAGTTAGTGTTGAAGACCAACTCAGTGGTGGATGAAACTGTGTTTGATAAGCAGCTGAGGATCAAATTACTCAGTATTGAGGCAGAGAAAGAAGGTTGGTCATCGAGAAGACATTTAAGATAGCTTACAGAAAGGATTCATCCTTCTTGTTAAACAAGGGAATGCATGCTGATTTCTTTCTTTTGTTCCTGAACACTTATTTCTGATTTCTGCTTCTTTGACTTGACCTTTCTGTGAAAAGTAGAATTGTTGATCATTGTTGAAACTTGAAAACGTGTTTATGTTTGTCTCTAAGGCCCTGTGTCCATTATTCTTTGCATCGGTGATACTTATTTGAACGTTTCAAGCTTGTTTTGCTGACTTTTATGATCATGACTTGACTGCTTTCAGAAGGGATTCAGCATTTGACCATTGATTATCATCGTCTCAGTATTGATTCAGTGACATTAGTGCTGGATTATATAATTACAGTATTTTGTAACAATTAGGATCAATTGTGAAGTAGGTTTATCATGTTAGATGACGAGTACTTGGTTCCTGTTTTATATTTTAGTACTTGCTGTATGAATCTTCACTCAGTATTGCCCATAGAATGCATTTCACCTTACCAATCAACCTCAACCAGAGCATTCTCATTGCAGGAAACTAGAATTCTTACTCGGGTCCCCAGGTATAACAAAAATAATACAAAGGTCCCAGGTTTCCAACATAAACTTGCTATATGTACCAATATGGGGAACTATCAAAATTATGGACGCTCCTTTTTCTTTCTAACAAGGGTGTAAAGCTGGGAAGTATGCGACTGGTCACAACAGCACAAAATTTGGCCGTTCGGATATTTCTTCTTACCAAGTAAAGCACTATGTGATGAAGCAATACAGTACTCTTATACATTAGTGTACTTGCTATACAGGGTACAATACCATATTAGAGGGGAGCTTAGCTCTCTCTCTCTCTCTCTCTCTCTCTCTCTCTCTCTCTCTCTCTCTCTCTGTATGTGTTTTATAGGGTCAAGGGGATCCAGCTCAATGCTCCACGCTCAACACTTGATGAGAACAGTGAATACATGTGTTCGATTGCATAGCTCATACAGCTCAATGCCTTGAAGCTGACGATGAGTTTCCCGTCCCTTGCTTCCCAGATCTAGTCTTGTCAAGTCGCGCTCGTCGAGCATATTCTTGGATCCGGCGATCATGCTCTTTAAGCATCTGGTCAACATTGTTTGACGAAACAAGTAATGGGCCAGAGACATAAATTTTGTTCCCCTTGGGACCACGGCCACTCTGAAAAAAAAAAATTCAGAGGTACAACTCAAGTTCAACTAATTATGAAAGAGAATCTGACAAGAATCCAGGGTATATCCAACAAAAACTGAAAGTGATTTATGACAGGTAAGATGTTGTAGAGAAAAATAAAACTGACCAGATTTGCTTTCTCATCTTCTATCTGATGACTACTAGGGATTCTCTGCGTGTGACGCATCTGATCCTGCTTTTTGGTGAAATCCTCTCCATCAAATGACCCTTGAAATCTGACTACTTGTCTTGTTGTTTCAGGCCGTGATGTACCTGGTCTCTCTTTTTGATCTTCAGAAGGAGCTGTCGTCCTAGCCAAAACTAAACCAGATAATTTTGACAAGTTAGTTCTATTAGAATCACCAAGTTCCTTCCCAGATTTAGCCCATGCAGGTCCATGGATGAGTGGTCCGGATACTGAAGTCCTCTTATTACGGTGCTCTGAGAAATCCTTTCTAGCATCTTTATCCGTTCGCAACTGTTTGGTTGGATCGATGATGAAACTAGAAACAGCTTCCTCCCTATGAGGATTGAACATTTCGCTTCGGATATTTGGATTGGAATATCCTTGTCTTTTCTGTGAGTAGATAGGAACTGGCATCAGACATAATATAACAGAGGCAGATGCATTTTAGAAACTTATATGGGCACACCTCAGTTTCAAAAATAACGACAAATCAATTAAAGCTAACCAAAACAATTGAACAGAAAATTAATAATATAAGATGTGCATATGTTGAAGATGAAATATTCCAATCAATAAACAAAGGCCCTCGAAATATGTATTAAAAAGAAAAGAAAAGAAAAGTTTATTTTGAAACGTGAAAATAAAAGTAACATCCAAGAAATTTTGAAAAGAGCTGCAGTTTAATCATGATAATCAGAAGAAACAATTGAGATTCTACGGAAAACACACTAATTGTTCTGACTTGTGACACTCAATCAATTGGCCTTCGTTAGCAGAGCCAGCTAACCTCTGCTATGGTATACACATCTATATTCCTAGTATCTTCCTTCTAGCATCCGATTAGACAGCATGATTTTTTTTTTTGAAAGGGGACAGACAGCATGAATTTAAATCCTGGAAAATATAAGTAACCACAAGCCTGAGACACTTGCAACTTTGCAAGTGAAGGATTCACTGCTCGAGAAAGGAAATAAAAAAATTCCAAGTAGGCTTCATGCCGCAAAACAGTTGTAACTAACTCTCAGATTGAATTAAGAATTTAAGAGATAAAGTTCAAGAGTTCGGAAAAGAAGGGGCCAAGTTGAATTGGTAGTCAAAACAAAACTTTGTCCTGCTATGGCATACATTTTAGCAATCCATGTCATGAGTAAACAAACGAGAAATAGCTGTAAAAGACCATAGTATACAGATTTAAGACAGTTGTAATAATGTAAATCCTTTCACTAGGTTTAATATAAGAGTAAAGTTCCATTCCTCTGACATCAATGTCTCTTTTGGCGGTCCACTATTGAACTTTCTTATCGCAGTTTCTCTTTCTGAGGGTAAAACATTAAACTAAATTCAAAAGTTTATTTTGAAATTATATTTTCACCAGATTTATAATTAACTTTAATTTAACCAAGATAAGACTTCATGCCGCAAAACTAGGATTGAGAACTTAATTGAAGTTACCTGTGCTGACGTCGTTGACTCAGCATTAGCATTTGATGCAGAAATTGCTGAGGGTGGTCCTCTGCTTGAGAGTTCTACTTTCTGGGCCCTTCCTGCAATTGCTCCTTGCCTAAAGAAGTGTTCCATAAATTAAAGTTCCATTATTCCTGTACCATATCCAAAAGAGTAATGATATTAGGTAATAAGGAGTACCTTCTAGCTTCTTCTTCTCTCAGTTTTGCATCAATCTCTTTGCTTGGGGGGTACTTGGGCAAACTTGAAGGCTCACAAGGCAGAGGTGTGGTAGTAAAGTACTATAGAAAAAATATATATACATATAGTTAGTAAAGCTAAAGAAATTCATGGATCCCATTGATTATCAATAAACAGTTCCAGAAGAAAACAAATCATGACCACTGATATATATATACATGCATAACTCTGTGTGTGTGTGTGTAGGCCTTTTCAGATACAAACCTCCTTATTCAAAAGGTACGGATTTCCTTAATTGACATACTTTTCGATCATATTTTCTCATCTCAACCATTCATCTTTTAGGTATATATGAGTAGATCATCTCTACAAAATTTCAGCCAAATTGATAATCATTAAGGTATTCAAAACTATGAATTACACGAACGGTTCCTGTTGAACAGATTTGGTTCGTTCATTGTAATCATATAGTTTCGATACCTTAACGATCACCAATTTAGCTGAAATTTTGCAGAGATGATCATGTCATATATATCTAGATACTAGTTGGCTATGATCGAAAAGTGGTTCTATTGGCAAAATCCGTACCTTTTGAATAAATAAGGATGTTTGGAAGGACTGTATATATATATAGGCCCGTTCTGGTGCGGACATCCGCACTGGGCTTAAAGTGCAGACGTCCCTCCGTTCTCCACCGGACGGCTCCGACGACGGCGCGCCTCCACACGAGCGGACACCAGCGGCGTCCCCGATCACTTTCCCTTCCCGGCGAGATTGATTTGAAGGTCTAGGCAGCAACCTTCACCCAAAACTTCAGACAAGATCGATCTCGCCGGCAAACTGGAATTCGGCGGACTCGCCGGGAAGGGAAAGTGATCGGGGACGCCTCTGGTGTCTGCTCGGGTGGAGGCGCGCTGTCGTCGGCGCCGTCCGGACGTCCACGTCCGCACTTTAAGCCGAGTGCGGACGTCCGCTTCAGAACGTTTCTATATATATATATATATATATATATATATATATATATATCTCCCCTATACACATATATCTCCCCTACATAATATATATATATATATATATATATATATATATATATATATATATATGTCCTCGCACCTCACTATTGAGAGCAATAGCAGCAGTTCCTCGATTAGCAGGATCCACGGATAGTAAACTTTCCATAAGCTGCAGAGCAGTAGCAGGAAGGTCCTTAAAAGTCTCTGCAACACATCTTCTATACGGTTGTGGGGGTCTAATCACTGTTGAATGCCTTAAGTGTAATTTCCGCCAATAATCCTCAGATGGCGAGCCACAGAGCTTAAAAATTTTATGCAACTGTTCCACCTACAACAAGCAGATAAACTACTCAATAAATAATAATAATAATAAAATAAAATACAGATAAGATGCTTAAAGGCACCATACAATACATTGATCCTAAATTGGAACCAACAGATTTCTTAACATATGTGCACATTTTATCAGAAAGAAGACGGAAGGAAAAGGTCACTTCAATTTTGAAACGACAGTAAACAGATGTACCTATGCAGAACATATGAGCTTATAAGACTGAGTCTTTCCTTATTACAGTTGACTCATAACAATGATTGGTCAACTATATTTTCCACATATAATGATGAGTAATTTTCAATTAAACTATTAGCTCAAAGAATTATTGCAGATGACCAGATGTAATGAGTCAAAAAAAAAAAACTGTGGATAAAACGATTATCATATCTAATCAAGTTTCTTTCATTAGCATTGATACATGGAATCAAACATAGTCCTCCCATGCAACTTCCAATCTCAACAACGTCAATATAAGCCATAATTTAAAATAAGACTAGTACAATCTGCCTGGTTCTCCCTCTATAACCGGTTGATTCAAGTCACATAGAGAGATCATCATTCATTTTATACTTGAGTCTGATCTAATTCCTTAGTATACTTCTGATTCAATGCAGCCCACTAGGTCATAAACGATGCATGCATCTCAGAGAAGGGGAGAGGAGGGGGAATTTGTAAATTTGTTACCTCTGTTTTTCCTGGAAGGATAGGTTTTCCAGAATATAATTCTCCTAAAATGCAACCGGTGCTCCACAGATCTACTGCAACCCCATATTTTGAGGCTCCAAGTAAAAGTTCTGGAGGTCGATACCAGAGAGTTACAACACGGCTTGTCAGTGGAACACTGTGATGTGGATCATAAAAGCTGGCCAAGCCAAAGTCCGCAATTTTCAAGATTCCATTGTTGTCAACAAGAAGATTTGACCCCTTTATGTCACGGTGCAAAACACCATGACTATGACAGTGATTAAGTCCACTCAGAAGCTGCTGCATATAGCACTTAAGCTATAATGACATAAAGATTGTACATGTTAGGTATGAAGATCACTAGAAAAAGATAAAACTAAGGCGAAAGTAGTAAGATGATCAGATTTGTAAAATTGTCAGACTACCTGAGGTTCAGAGAAATTAATCCCTGGGCGTGAAGCAAGTCCTGTAAGATCATGTTCCATATACTCAAAAACAAGGTATAAGCTGCTTGATGTCCGAGATGTAATCAATCCTTCCAATTTTATTACATTGGGATGATCAAGCCTACGCAAGAAAAGGATTTCCCTTGCCATAAACTTGACACTCTCAGGGTCAAGATTATCAAATCTTACTTTTTTCAAAGCAACAAATTTATCATTCAGGACATCACGGGCCTTGTAAACGCTACTATAGGTTCCTTGCCCAATCTGAAAGAAGTAGATGCCAAAAAATGATGAAGAAAGCAAGAATCAATATGTATTAAAAAGACAAACGGGACTAAGTATTATTAAAGCAAAGTGAAGATCTATATTTACACAAGACGGGAGAATAAGAAGAAATGCATATTAAAAATCAAGTAAAGAACACAGCATACTTTATTTAACTTCTGGAAAGTATCAGCACGACGAGGTATCCAGCCATCGATAGCTTCAGGTGCAGCTGTAGAGAGCCAACCAGGCCACCCAGCCGCTACCTGCTCAGCCACAGTAACCTTTGGAATTCTTCTTGAACCCGGATGATCAAGAACAGTGATCCCAGCATTTTCTATCTTCTTACTCTTATTCTGGTCATCATATAATCGCACAGAACCATTGATTGCCTTGTCAATCAACATAACTTTTACAGCAGCACCAGCTGCAGCACCACCATCCAACCTATCTTTACTACGAACAACCTCTCTCTTAGAAGAATTCAACCGTGGAATCTTGATCTCCGAGTGTCTCTTACTTGAAGCCAAAGATGATCTTTTTGGTGGGCTTTCCCGGCTATCTTCGACCGCAGAAGGCTTGCCACATATCAAACCCATTTTGCACTATAAACAATAAATATCCCCTCCAAAACCCTCCAGAACCAAAACCAATCCAAACCTTGTCAAGACCTCCTCCTTTACCCAAATATATAACAAAGAATCAACCTCAACAATCAAATATCCTCAAGCTCATACTTGATCCTATATACCCAATTTCTACAGATAAACATCCGAGTCAACCACAAGACCAATGAACTATACCAATCCAAATTCAAGGCTACCCAATACCCACGTCACCATATTCAATCCAATAACACAAGAATTTCTCTTTTATAACAAACAAACCCGGAAAATTCAACACTAGGTTACTGCTATGGAAAGTATGAAACTTTTTGAATAAATATTACAGAATACCTTGAAACACAGAGACCCAGAAAAGGGATCAACAAGAATGGAGTGATGAATGGAATGACTGCGGCTCAATTACCAAGAAAGAGCAGAAGCACAAGCAGAAGCAGAAACAGAAGCAGAAGCAGGCTGGTTGTTCATGCGTGGGTTTTGGGTTGATTGTTCAACGCGTATTCAAAACTTAAATATTGATTTATATCATTATCATATAAGAGACGGCCTTTGCCGGCTGTTTCCTCAGTCAACAAAACACACACACACACACTCCCAACCTTTCTTCCAGTTTCTACTTCCCACTTTGCAACAAGTAAAAAACAGTTGGAGTTTGGTTTTCTGTTCAAAACAAGGTCAATGGGTTCTGTTTGGCACTTGATGCTTGTATTAACGCGTTTTTATTCAACTCGGCCCTCCTTCCTTCACGACTAACCACCTTCATCATTATGATTAAATAAGTCGGCACCAATCAAAGTTAGGGTCTTGATGATGGTCGGGGAAGGCCAACTACGGGAGTGAGTAGTATTTTGGGCCTTTGGCCATGTACAAAACTCACCTATAAAATATTAAAATATATAACGATTATTTAGATTTGTAGTCTAAAGGGTGGAATAAAGAACACAGTTATCGGCTATAATCTTGTTTTTATCACAGCGATATTAATTTAACATACCAAGATAATATTGTGATATTTTCACGAAATTGAAATTATCATGTCATCAGTGCGGCCCAAATAATATCGATAGCCAGGTACGGCTACAATTTATGCAGTAGCATAATTAAATATAGGATAAAAATGACTTTATTTATCTCGATTAATGAAGTTTAATCTTTACATATGTTCAAAGAGCCAAGAGATTGGAGGGATCCTGTTAATTTTTCATCTGTAGTTAGCAAAATCCAAAACACATTTTCTGGTTGGAAAGCTCGTACCCTTTCTAGAGGTAGAAAACTCACTCTCATTAAATCAAATATTTCAAGTATGCCTAATCACATTCTTTCTTGTTTTAAATGCCCAAAGAAGTACTTTGATCATTTTGATAAAGAATGCAAACATTTCTTTTGGGGCAATTCCCCTGCTAAAGTGGCTTGGAATCAAGCAGCTCTTCCCAAAACCCATGGAGAGCTTGGTATTAGGCCAACTAAGATATTTAATAGAGCTGCTATTGCTAAATTAGGATGGAAGATTTTAACCCAACCAGATAATTGGTGGGTTCAACTTGTTACCAAAAAATATCTTTAAAATGATTATTTTCTTGTTTCTCGCAAAAACACTTATCATTCTATTGCTTGGAAATGCATTTTAGACTCTCATGATATCTTACTTGTTGGTGACGGTCAAACAATCCTCTTCTAGCAGTATAATTGGGTACTTCCCTTTAGTGTTGGACACGGTCCCAGACCGGCACCCTATTCTTCAAGCCCGGGCCCGGATCGACTATTGTCCACACGAGCCGATCTATGCTGTAAAACTTTCTGGGACCGGCAAAAGCTGACGTGCTCGTAACCGGGCGCGTAATTTAAAAACTCTTTTGCTATCAGAGTGTAGTATTGGTAAATAGGGTTCGATCAATCCGGGGACTTAAAAGGCACTCATGCAGTCACGGTTACACTAAAGAATCAGTAACTAAAAGTATTTACAAGTATTTACAAGTATTTAGTTACAAATATGCACATGATACAATAGATAAGGGGGATTTTTTTGAATGTATGTTCTACGTTCCTACTAAAACAGAAAATAAAATATATACAAGTGATCGACTTCAAACACACACAAACATATAAAATCATGTAATTAAATTGTCTCAATCTACACAACCTAAAATCACGCCAATCAAGAATGATGAAACGAATTCAGAATTACACACCGTAGCGGTCATGCAACCTATAATAATCTGCTTAAGTATCCAATGTTTGCCTTAGCGATTTAACACAGAAAATTCCATGCAATATGTCATGTTAATACTTAGCGCAACCATACAACATATAACATGAATCATTAAGTTCACAGAAGAATTCGAACATGTAAACAAGTTTATCTTAGCGCTTAAACAGTTCACATGCAACTCATGATCAAAACCTGACCCATTTCCATGAATCTAAGCTTTTGCCACTTAATCAATCTATGTTTGCCTTAGCGGTTTAACACAGATCAATGACACTACCAACCCTGCAGAAGTTAGTAATTCATAAACCGGATCACAAGTTTTCAACATCAAGAATGACACGAAAATAAGTCAAGTAAATCTCATAGTCGATTCAAAAACACAACTTTATAAATCTGATAATTAATATAACCATATTCTCAATATCAGTCTCAATCCAGAAAGCAAGAGTTCTAAAAATCTAACAAAAGAAAATACTACAGAACAGAGAGAAATCGATTGAGGCATTGTTACACTTTTTATTCTTTGAAGTGAGGTTCGGAAGAACACCAAGGTATAGCAAGCTTCAATGGATGGAGGTTCTGCTGTCTTGGAACGAGAATAATAGAGAGAAGGCTATTTTGATGTTAGGGCATGAGTTTGTGCGTGAGAAGTGATGCCCAAAACGTTGCTCCTTTGCTCCTCTTTATACTGTCTTGGCCGAACCCTAGTTATCCTCCTAGCCCTTGATTAATTTCTGATCCAACGGTGATGAATTATTGCTTTAAATCCTGATTTAGACCTCCCCAGAATTCTTTGTAATGTCTTGTGCAGTAATCCATTGCATGAGGCTTGAATACGGACCATGTACACTCCTTGTTCTCCAAAAGAAATCCCAATGATTAAGGGCTTTCCCTCTTCTGCTATCAATCAGGCTTTTGACAAAAATTTCCTTCCTTTATTTGTGCGCAATTAGGGTTCCTGCAAGGGAAATAAAGTCAGATACATATGGTAGGAAATAACAGAATTCAAATCATGAAATTAAAGTAAAGAATCTCCCTTAATTTCTGATTTATATTAGCACAGATAACTCATTGATTACTGCAGAATTCGTCCTTCCCTTTTATACCCGTTCAAACCATTCCTATTCCAAGTTGGATTAGGTTTCTTGACTTCAAACGGTTTCCCTGTCTCATTAGAAAAGAAAGTTTCCTAAATATTTTAGGAAAGTCATAATAGGAAAGATTCAGAAATAGTAAGTTTCCTAAATCAAAATAAGAAAGTTTCTTAAAATGAAATAGGCAACTTTCCCTTTTCAAAACCGGAAAGTTTCCTAAATGACTTATCCTCATATTTTGCGACTTAATGAGACTCCTTGCTGCACCAGGAATCCTTCTTTGATTAGGATTTCTCTTAAATTGCCAGTTTTAGCTTCCTTTTCTTCTTTTCTGCTCTGTTGCCTTCACACTCACAAAACGTGTTAGATATGGCATTATTACAAGAATAACATAGCTAAATAGGGCATGAAACACATTATAAACATAGCACTTTGTGCTCGTATCAAAAGCCCGGACCAGCATAAACCCGGCCGGTCTTGCCGGTTTTTCGGGCTCTTTTCTAGTTCAGTCATCTGGCTCCAATCAAACATCCCAAGACATCTAATAGTCAGAAACATCCCAAAACCAACACCTATTCACTTAAAGATATGAAATTTACAAAAAAAACTCAATAATTAAACATCCCAAAACCTTCACTGCATGATTGGAAAATCATGTTGGTTTGAGAAACAGAAAACCAGAGTAAGAGAGGGAAGATTTAAGATGACCAATCCCTAAATCCCCAAATATTTACATACCAATTTTGATGTACAATCACTAAACGTGATCTATAAAAGTTCAAATCTGGCTTCAGTACTGAAATTAAAAACCAAATCTTGCGCATCAAATCCAAACCTTACACATCATAGGCCTACGGATCGCTTCAATTTCAACCTCAGTAGCCGAAACCATGAAATGAAATCCACCAAAAACTTGTTATCGAACTCCACCGTAGACTTGGGATGAGGAACGAGATGACGGGAAGAGTTGAACAAAGTCTCATCGAGGAAGGGTGACGATGTAGGCCGGACGCTGGAAAACGAGAATCGAGTCGTGGTCGAAGGAATTGAGTTGAGGCTCTCTAATAATCTGAGGAAGTTTTGTCGATGAGACCCATAAGAGAGACTATGGGAAACTTAAATTTTTATCAAAGTGGAAGAAGATTGGAATCATTCTAAAGAAAGAAGAAAGAGATTGGGAGGTTGTGCGTGAGGCATGGGTTAAACTTATATATTAATATATACACACACACACACACACATATAATCACAAGCATGTAGTCCTATAAATGTAGCATAGGCTTGGAAAACTGGTATATAATTGCCACACACATCCATAGTCCGGGCCTTCAGGCTTAAAAACAATTTGAAACCAAGGGACCGGGACCGGACAGTCTATTCATGGGACCGGACCGGACAAGCTAAAAAAAGATATGGGACCGTAAAAAAACCCGGTCCGGCCTGGTTGGGCCAGCCGGTCCGGTTCCGTTTTTTTTGCTTGCTCGGGTTTTATGCCCACCCCTACTTCCCTTTCCTTTATACACTATTATTCATGAAGATCAGAGACATTTAATTGACTGGAATAATATTGTTAACCATTTTATTACTAATTCTACATGGAATGTTCAAGCATTAGAAAATGCACTGCCTCATGATATTGTTGTTAAGATTCTAACACTTGGTCTTCCTTTATATCCTCGTCCAGATCAATTTATTTGGGGACCTTCAAGTTCAAGTTTGTTTTCTATTAGTTCTGCTTCTTGGATACAATTAAATAATAAGCCCAAACATTTGAATGCAGACTATTTAGCCAAATTATGGCAATTAAAAATACCTCCCAAAGTTAAAATTTTTGCATGGCTTTTATTTCGTAATCGACTTAAAACTAGAGATACTTTATCAGTTCATAATCCTAATATCCCTAATGCTTGCTCCTTTTGTACTAATCAGTCTGAGACAGTTGATCATCTTTTTATACATTGTCATTTTGCTCAGCAGGTATGGTCCTATTCTTCTTTTTGTTTGCCTTTAAATTGGTCGCAATTGTTCTTGGATTGGTTGAAGTCCTCAATTCAGCTTATTGATAAAAGTATGCTTCAACATGCTATTATGGTTACTTGGTCTATGGAATGCCCGCAACCGTCTTATTTTTCAGAATGTTGTAGCTAATGCAAACCCAATGTTACTATCATGCTACTACTTTTGGCAATAATTATACATTTGTTAATCATATCCCTCGCTGAACACCCTCTATTACTCTTATGCATTCTAATATCAAATGACATCCTCCAGATCATGAGTTTATAAAAGTGAATTTTGATGCTTCAATAGTTCACCATCAAGCTTTTATTAGATTTGTTTTGCGAGATCATTTTGGCAATACTAGTGCCCTGATAGCTGAAGCTAATGCTTTACATACAGCCTATTCGCAACTGATTCCAAAGGTTATTGTTGAAGGTGACTCCAAAATCCTCATTGATTGTCTTGTTGGTAAAGCTTCCATCCATTGGAGTATAAATGATACAGAAGCGTAATCACGATAGTAAGAGGCTCCGACAAGCATCAGAAGCCATATGAGATAAGCTAGAATCCACTAGCAAATACGTTGGAATCCACCAACACGCAGCCTTGAATCCCCAAGACTAGGGTTTCTCGAATCCACGAGATGTTCTGGAATCCATCAAGAAATATAAGAAATCTCCAAGTTTATTAATATCAATCACCTACGATTACAGTCTAGGAGGTGCTTTATATAGAGCACATAACATAAGCTTGCTACAATCAGAAAACATAATCTAGAATAGACTACGACTAGGAAACCAAATAAAAATAAGATATGAAATCCTAGATACTAAAGAATATTATTCCAAATATGTATTTGGAATCTCAACTAAGATTTTGCTCTAGAATCCCGATATATCCAAAAGAGTAATTTATGATTAATTCTATCATCAAGAAGCCTATTTGAATATCAATAATCGATATTCAAATCATTCTTCTTAGTGCGACGACGTTTATTCCTTTTCGGAATTCTTTGTTGAAATATGCCAAAATCTCTAAAGTCTATTGTTCAAGCTATTGGTTGGCTAGCATCTTTGTTCTAGTGTTGCATATTTCGGCATGTCCATTGGAATGTGAATTTTGTAGCAGATTGCTTAGCTTCTCTTGGTCATTCCTCTTCTCTTTTAGTCTGGTTTCATTGCCTTTCTTTCCTTGTTAGTATCCTCAGCGTTCCATTTGGATCAGCTGGGAAGGGGAGTAAAGAGAGGTTTTGTTCTTTAGTTTTTGTTTGTTTCTTTTGTAATCGGGAAAAAAAAACCAAAAGATGCTCCGCCGTTTTCTCCCTCTAGGGTTTCAATCCTTCACTAATCCCAGCCGTCGCGGCCTAGATTTTCATCAAGGACGCGCGTCGTCACAACTAAGCAGTGGCTTGTCCTTTACCTCTCGCTGGCTTGCTTCAACAATCAATGGTGAATGTCTTCCAGGGACGATTCATCCAAAAGTCCTCCATACCAATTCTGATTGGATCTCACTCAAGAGGACTCAAGAACCTCAGTTGTGGTGGCGTTTGGCTACGGCAATTGAGTTGACAGAAGGTTGGGTAGTGCTGGCGGAGGCAAGGGTTCCAACTGTGGTCGAATTCGGGAATAGCTGCAAAACGGTGGCTTTATTGCCATTGGTAAAGAAGACGACAAATAATTTGGTTTCAACCGGAAGAGGAACACATCGTGCACTCACCGGACATAGACTAATGATGACGCCTGCGGACTGGTCAAAAGCGTTGGTGGCTGATCCAGTTTTGATCGCCGTCGAGGATGGCGATGCAGGCAAAGGTGGGCTACACGAATTAGGTAGGGTTTGGAAATGGGTTCGTTTATTTGGGCATGTATCTGAACTCAAGCTTAAACAAGGTATGATTTGGAGTTGGGCTGTTGGGCCTAATTTTAAATGGAAAATGGCTTAAGTTAGATCTCTGTATTTGAGCTGACAGACTGTGCGGGCTAGCTGCAACTAGATGGTTATATAAAAGTTGGAATACCGCAATTGAGCACCTTGGCTTCAGTTTTATGTTTTCCCTAGTATCTTGTTTTGTATCTAGTTTAATTCTCTGCTAAGCTCACAAATAAGTGAGTAAACTGTCTAATGTAATAGTGTTGTGTTGCCATTTTGGCCTGAGTTTTATTAATGAAATATTTTCTTTTAAAAAAATGAAGTTTATCGCGAGCTTTGAAGCACATTCAACTCGAGTTTTCTTGAGACTCTGATAAGAAATTTGAGGAGATGATCCATACGATCTTTGTCTAGCAATTGTTAGAGACGCTAAATGACCCACATTTCTGGCTCCACTTAGGAGAGGAGAAACTTGCTCATTGAACTAGAAGAAGCTAGGGTGCTCTATTATCTTCACACAGACCCCGACTTGAGGTGAGGCCCTAGACGTCACAACCTCATGCATCAAATTCTGGAGGCCAATTTTTTTTTTTTTTTTTTTTTTTAATTTTTTTTGGCTAATGACCTTTCGAACAAAAACAAAGGGAGTCAGTGCCCACTCCAACTGAAAAAGATTTCTAGTGACCATTCCAACAAAACTAAAGGAAAAGATTTCTTGTCGTGTGCTGAGCGTTAGTTTAAACGCAAGATCACCCCTCATCAATGTCGTAATAGATGTGGTTATTCAGAGGAGACTGTAGAGCATAGTCTATGGATGTGCCCAGTGGTAAGAAAAATCTGGAAACTCAGCTGGTTGAATGGCTTTCATAAGACATGAAGAGTGCAATGTTTTTTTTTGATTTGTTGGGGTTGGTAGCTAAAGAAGGAAGCAGCAGACAGATCGAGTTGTGTGCCTTGATGTGCTGGTGGATTTGGAAAGATCGGAATGAGGAAATTCATGGAAAGAAAAGGCTGGAGCGTCACATCCTTTATGAGCGATGTATTGCTTGGCATAGTGAAGTCGTTGTACTTGCACCGCGTGTATTTTTAAAAGGTAACCTTTGATGGAACTCTAGCTTATTTGACAACAACTGATCATAATGCAGAGGGGGGTGAGAGGGGTAATAATAGGCATAATCAAGAGGTTACACTTTTCTTTGATGGGGCATGTGATAGGGATGCTAGATGTGTAGGTCTAGGTGCAGTAGTTTTGGATGAGAATAAAGGCTTAATGGGGGGCACTAGCAGTTCCTAAAATTGCTACATTGAAACCTCATGCAACGGAGGCTCTTGCCTTATGGTACAGGACAAAATTATGCCAACTGATTAGAGTAACTAAATGTTGCTGACGTTATCAATGTTATTGGGAGAGCTGATTTGGACTTAAGTGATCTTGGTGGAGTAATAGATGTAGTCTGACACCTGAGGTTGGCATTTGAAAGAATAACTTGGAAGCATGTACGGAAAAGGCATAACCAAGTAGCTCATACCCTCGCTTAGAAGAGCTCTGAAGATGGTGCAAGCAATGTATTTCCATGAAGTTGGACATCCTTGGACATCTCTCTCTCTCTCTCTCTCTCTCTCTCTCTCTCTCTCAAGAAGCAGACCCGCTGCCTGGACGACAAAGTCGCCGCCTCGGAAGACGTTAACCAGGATGCAAACCACTGCCTCATGAGACATTCGTAGCATTCCATCCATAGATGGCTTAGATTCTGATTTATCGTGGATTTGTCTTTAACACAGTCTCCTTTCCTTATTTGACTTGGAGAATGATTCTTATCCTTAATTGTTGGCTGGCCGTCACTCCCTTCTCTCCCTCTTTGAACGGTAAAGATAGCTTCTCTTAGGTTAGGGTTCCAACTCATGAGTCTAGGCCCATGTATGGATTATAAAATCTTCAACTCTTGGCCCCGACTTCACTACTTAGATATTTGTAGCCTGAAAATTTCAAGAAAAATACATGAAATTAGGCCCACTATGAATTTCTGTAATTCAAGTTCCAATACATACCCGACTCAGTATTTGTACCCGACGTCAATAACACCGTTAAACTTTATGTCAGTATTTATTTGTCAAAGATTATTTTAGTAATTCCCTCTTCTATGACCGCGATCATCACTGCACAAGACCTTTCAAACTCTAACCCATAAAACCAATCCTAATTTTAATCCTACAAAAGCCCTAAAGCTAATCCTACCTTCATCCTCACCACCGATTATAGGTAGTCCACAATCTGCACTCATTTTGGTTATGTCTCCTCGGGTCCTTTGACTACGACGAGTATTTGGCCCAAGTGGTTTCTTATTTCACCGACGGTGACCTCAACGTCCTCCGCCACTAAACGATCTGGTCTTTTTCCGGTGTCGATCTGATTCAAACCTGAGAGGACTTCTACATCTTGCTCCCTCTCGCCTTAATTCAGATCCTCTACTCCTCCATTGCTCTGGCAATCAAGGTGTCTAGAACGACGATGCTGATGTAAACTAAGTGAAGTGAAGTGAGGAGGGTCTGAACAAAAAAATTAAAAATAAGTGAAGTGAGCAGGAGAAAGAGACTGTTTTACCCCTCAAAACATGACATATGTCACACAATTTAACATCGTTAATGATGTTGTATACGTATGTTTAGTCGAAATTGCGATGTGATGTACCAATGTTTATGTTTTAGAATTTGAGGCATAGAAATTCTTAGTTGGCCAAACTTCAAGTACAACCAACATTTTCCCTAGCCCATAAGTGGTGATAATGGCGCCATAGCTTCTCCTAGAGCTATTTTTCTTCATCTCTCTACATCTTTGCCTTTATTTCACGCTCCTTAACTCATTCTTGACGTTCTTTACTCATTTGTACCTAAATACAAATTAGTAAGATATAATGAGATTATTAAATAAATAACTAAGCAAACTGGGGTAAAAAGACATTAATAATTACTTCGATCACTTGTTTGTTAACACAAGATTGGTGTTAAATTCTCTTTTCAAAACATGATCTACCAGAGTTGTTAACACAGACACATGCAATCAACATTTGATACACATAATCATCTAAAACTGCAAAGCTCATTGGAAACCGCCAAACCAATTTTGATCAACACATATAAATATGCAGATACTAAACTCTAAATTATAAACAATTCGTTTGTACGTATTTATATCTAATTCGCTTTTACACTCTTCTAGATCGGTGAATGAGAAATGTATCGTGAAAGAGGGAAACTTGTTGGACGGTGCCAAGTATCTGATGCCATTTTACTCTCAACAATGGCAACCTCGTTGATATAGAGTTGCCCGCGGAATGCAAAAGCTGCTTTTCTTCAGACACACAATATTCTCCGGGGATTTAAAAATTAAGAACGGCGTGCTTTTTATATAATCATTTCCCTTTTCCAAATTAGTAGAGAAAATAATGTCTGAATTTGGGACGCGCGTGGAGTAGAGTGCCTTACTCGCGACACATTCAAGCGCGTGCTTTTCACCTCTTGTGATGAATAGCGATGATAATTATCTTTCCCATTTTTCTTTGCTTGGGTGCAGATGATATATATACTTTGTTTTCCATAATTTATTCTCAGATTGACTCGTTCAAGAACATCATCCGACCAAAACCCAAAGTCCCAGAGCAGCCCACTGATATTAAGAGACACAACAAGGTGTTCGTTAAGTTCCACATATGGCAGACAACAACGAGGAAGAACAAGACGCAGCACCGCCGCCCTCGTATTACTTGGTGTTCCTCAGAATCATGAGCAAAAGGAGAACCTGGGTATGTATTTTTGTGTTGGTCTATGCGATCCTCTTAACTAGCTCTTGGAATTTCCTCAAATCCATACTCTCGTGGTACAAATTACAAGGCCTGCCTTCGCCGTCTTCATCTGGGTGGCCGGCCCTCTACGCCTCCGTGCTGCTCGGCGCGGTTTTCGGGCTGCTCTCCATGTTTGCAGCGCTGGCGGTGTTGGTGCCCGCCACCTTGGTGACTTGGATTGCGATTGTGGTTCTCTTGGCCTTCTTTGGGAAGCCCAGGAGGGCTTTGGTCGTTGAAGGCAGGAAGATTACTAGGGAGATTGTGGTGATTGTGTTCAAGATTTTGTTGAAGGAGGGCAATTTGGTGGCTGCTGTTTGTGCTGTTTTGGGCTATTTTGCCCTTTTCAGGAGGAATAGTAATGCTACTCCAGACCTCATTGACTGAATTTCTTTGCTAATTTTGGTGGTTGTGGAGGAGATTTCAAGGCTTTGTTCAGGTTTTGGTAAAGTTTCCCTTTCTCCCTGTGAGGATTGAGAGAGGGTAAAGCTCTGACCTCTGCTGTAACAGTTCACTTGTTTTAATTCTATTTTGTCATCTCTCACTAGTTTGTGTAATCTGGTATCTTTCTTCTTCCCCAATCCATCAATTTTGTACCCTATAGTTTTCATAGCAAGGGTGAATGAATGCTTCCACGTTGCAATAGTAGTTCAATTGTGCAAGGAAGCAATTCTGCTCACAAATATAACTAGTAGCTGCTTATGAAGTATTTTGATTAGATACTACCCAATTTAATGTTTTGATGATCTGGTTTAGCATGAAGTTCTCGAGCGTTTGATAATCTGTTCAATACTGAAATTTTCAGTTGCTTTTTCTTTGGTCGGTGCTTTTTCGTATTTGATTCTTTCCCACCGTATAAGATTAGTAGACTTGTAAACTGACCAACCCAACATGTTAGAACTTTTAAGCAGGAGGTGGAGTTCAAGGCAGGTTATGGCATATTGCTGATGTCTTGTCAGCTTTGTGCATCTCCCGGGAGTTATATTTTGAGCGGAAGATGAGTGAATATTCCAGCTTTTGTATAGTGGAATGAGGTTCGAGGTCTCTAACTGCTCTGCAGTCTCTCAGTCTCTCTCATTTTGAGTTCTTGTTAACGATGGTTTGATGAAGATGATGAAAGTATTACAAGAGTGATGGATGATTCATGTGATCATTAAAATCAAATACTCTTCGCTATATTCTTTCTGATTCATATTCTTCTTTCTTTCTTGTTGCTTCTGCCCATTTTTTGAGTTAATTTTTTTCTTCTTCATTTGTTGAACCTTGAATCTCCTTTTTAAATAGTGCTCATTATTGGATTATCTTTTAGGCTGATATTCAACTGAGAGATGAAGAACCTAGAGAACCTAACTGGCTTTAATCTCTCTTCCACTTTACTTTTAAGCAATGGCACATTGGCCCGTACAGATGGTTGGTTGATACTGAATATGATAAAATGAGTTCATAGAGACATGTGACGTGCTCATAACCGGGCGCGTAATTTAAAAACCCTTTTGTTATCAGAGTGTAGTATTGGTAAATAGGGTTCGATCAATCCGGGGACTTAAAGGGCGCTCTTGCAGTCACGGTTACACTAAAGAATCAGTAACTAAAAGTATTTACAAGTATTTAGTTACAAATATGCACATGGTACAATAGATAAGGGGGATTCTTTTGAATGTTTGTTCTACGTTCCTACTAAAACAGAAAATAAAATATATACAAGTGATCGATTCATTCAACATCGCAAACAGAGGCAAACTCGAATTCTATCGAATCTGATTCCAGCAATCTGATTATCATGAAAGTTTTTTAACAAGAGAAACAATCTCGGAACACAAGCCTGAAGAGGACATGAATTCCTTTAATTCTACTTACTTTATCACCTAAGCACAGAGAAGTCTAGAACTTTGATTATTTCATGTAAATTGCTGCATTCAATACTGAAGAGTACTTGTCCATAATAAACACAAATCATTAAGAAATAAAGAATTGAGATTGAACAGCAAGGCACACCCGAGAAGTCGTGATGACTCCTCCACATCTTCAGTTGAGTTGGGTTGCCTCCCAATTAGCGCCACGTTTAACGTCTATGAGCCAGACGATCGTACCACACATTAGGTCTGTGTGAATGGGGTTTCTTGAAGGGGTACTTCC
Organism: Fragaria iinumae; assembly: GCA_009720345.1. Classification (NCBI taxonomy): domain Eukaryota; kingdom Viridiplantae; phylum Streptophyta; class Magnoliopsida; order Rosales; family Rosaceae; genus Fragaria; species Fragaria iinumae. The sequence continues at coordinate 19,654,871 of CM019122.1, read as the reverse complement.
TCCACATTATATTCCTTGAAAGCCTCATAGTATGGCTTTAATCTATGGCCATTCACCTTGAATTCACTCCCCGTTGTGTCACTTCGTATCTGAACAGCACCATGGGGAAAAACATTAGTAACAATAAAATGACCGATCCATCTAGAACGTAACTTACCAGGAAAAAGTCTAAGTCTAGAATGAAACAACAACACTTTCTGGCCAACAACAAAAGATTTTCCACGGATCATTTTATCATGGTAAGCTTTAGTCCTTTCTTTGTAGATCCATGCGTTGTCGTAGGCATCATTTCTGATCTCTTCAAGTTCATTCAATTGGAGCTTCCTGTGTAGGCCAGCATCATCAAGGTTCATGTTGAAAGTCTTTACTGCCCACCATGCTCTATGTTCAAGCTCCACTGGAAGGTGACATGCCTTCCCATAGACCAGCCGAAAAGGGGATGTCCCAATGGGGGTCTTGTAAGCTGTACGGTAAGCCCACAATGCATCGTTTAGCTTTTGGCTCCAATCCTTCCGTGTTGGACCCACCGTCTTCTCCAGAATTCTCTTTATCTCGCGGTTAGAAATTTCTGCTTGTCCACTCGTCTGCGGATGGTAAGGTGTGGAAACCTTGTGTGTCACATTGTACTTCTTCAGCAGAGCTTCAATTGATTTGTTACAGAAATGTGATCCTCCATCGCTTATGATAACTCGCAGCATTCCAAACCTGCAAAAGATGTGAGAGCGAAGGAAATCTGCAACAACTTTGGAATCATTAGTTTTGGTGGCTATCGCTTCCACCCATTTCGATACATAATCAACTGCCACAAGAATATATAAATAACCATTGGATGAAGGAAAATGTCCCATAAAATCAATAGCCCACACATCAAAAATTTCCACAGTTATAAGATGGTGTAAAGGCATTTGATCCTTAGGTCCTAGGTTTCCTATTCTCTGACATCTATCACAAGTCTTGCAAAACAAGTAGGCATCTTTGAAAATTGTAGGCCAAAAGAAATCTGCATCCAACACTTTAAGGGCAGTTCTACGAGATCCAAAATGACCTCCACATACTTCAGAATGGCAAAAGGCAAGAATAGAAGGATGTTCATTTTCAGGGACACATCTCCTAATGATTTGATCTTGACAATGTTTCCACAAATAAGGGTCATCCCAAATGTAGTGCCTAGCCAATTTCTTAAGTTTTTCTTTTTGAAAACGAGGTAAAGTGTCCGGAAAAGTCTTAGTCACAAGATAGTTCACAATATCAGCGTACCATGGTTCACTTACCTCAATTCCGAAGAGTTGTTCATCCGGAAACGTCTCACACAAGGGCAAGGCGTCCTCTTCACGCACTAATCTGCTCAGGTGGTCTGCAACCACGTTGTCACTCCCTTTCTTGTCTTTAATTTCAACGTCGAATTCTTGGAGTAACAACAACCATCGTATAAGCCTCGGCTTTGCCTCCTTCTTTGTAAACAAGTACCTCAATGCTGCATGATCAGTATAAACAGTTACTTTAGATTGAAGCAAATAAGAACGGAATTTATCTAAAGCAAATACAACAGCAAGAAGCTCTTTTTCAGTGGTAGAGTAGTTCAATTGTGCATCGTTGAGCGTTCTTGAGGCATAATAAATGGCATAGGGCTTCTTGTCCTTCCTCTGCCCTAGCACAGCTCCAACAGCATAGTCGGATGCATCACACATCAGCTCAAAGGGCTCGTCCCAGTTTGGGGGTAACATCACCGGTGCTGTTGTCAACAATTCCTTCAACTTCTCAAATGCCTCCTTGCATTCATCGTCAAAGGCAAAAACTACCTCCTTTTGAAGGAGGCGACTTAGGGGTCTGGCTATCTTGGAAAAGTCCTTGATAAACCTGCGATAAAAACCTGCATGGCCAAGAAATGAACGTATCTCCCTCACAGTTGTGGGGTATGGTAAGTAACGAATAACATCAATCTTGGCCTTATCAACTTCAATTCCCCTAGCAGATATGATATGTCCCAAAACTATTCCTTGTGTAACCATGAAATGACATTTTTCCCAATTCAAAACCAGATTAGTTTCAACACACCTTTTCAAAATGAGTTCTAAATTTCTCAAACATGAATCAAAATCCTTACCAAAGACACTAAAGTCATCCATAAAGACCTCAATTATATTTTCAATATAATCAGAGAAAATAGACATCATGCATCTTTGAAATGTACCTGGGGCATTGCATAAACCGAAGGGCATGCGCCTATAGGCAAAAGTGCCAAAGGGACATGTGAATGTGGTCTTCTCTTGATCTTCTTGGGCTATGCAAATCTGGTTGTACCCACTATATCCATCCAGAAAACAGTAGAATTCATGACCAGCTAACCTCTCAACCATTTGATCAATGAATGGTAGGGGAAAATGATCCTTCCTTGTGGTGGCGTTGAGCTTTCTATAGTCAATGCAGACTCTATGTCCAGTCACAACTCGTTGGGGCACTAGCTCATTCTCAGCATTCTTCACAACAGTCACACCAGATTTCTTTGGAACAACTTGAACAGGAGAGACCCATTTACTATCAGATATGGGGTAGATTACTCCACAATCCAGCAACTTGATGACTTCGTCTTGAACCACCTTCATCATTGGTTGGTGTAGACGTCTTTGAGCTTCTCTGGTGGGTTTTGCTCCATCTTCCAACAAAATTCAATGGACACAAGTGGTTGGGCTGATTCCCTTGATATCTGCTAAAGTCCATCCAATAGCAGTCTTGTATTTCTTCAATACTTCCACCAATCTCTTTTCTTGTTCTTCATCTAGCTTAGAGGACACAATTGCTGGCAAAGTCTCACTTTCTCCCAAATACACATACTTCAAATGATCAGGCAGTGCTTTCAATTCCAACTTGGGTGCATGCTCTACAGATGGCAACAATTTGTTAGTGGAAATGGGAAGAGACAATAGAGGATTAGAACTACCTGGTAGGCCTTCAAGAGCAGCGACGGTTTCAAGCACAACGTCATCCCATATTTCCTCTAATTCTGCCTTCGACACATCTGTACCATCAACATTGTATCCCACTCCTTGAGCAATAGTGTACTCCAACTTATCATCAATCATTAAATGTAGGAGTTCCTGCGCAAGAGAGTCAACGATATCAACAGAATAGCACGGCTTAAGCTCAGATAAAGGATACCTCATGGCTTCGAAAATGTTGAAGCCTATAACTTCTCCATCAAACTCCATTGTTAATGCACCAGCGTACACATCAATCTTTGTTCTTGCAGTTCTCATGATAGGACGCCCTAAAAGTATAGGAGTTGAACTTGAGGGTGAGTCTTCCATATCAATGATATAGAAATCTGCAGGGAAAATCAAATGATTAACTTGCACAAGAACATCCTCCACATACCCCTTAGGGTATTTGTTAGACCTATCTGCCAATTGAATTATGACATTATCTTTCTTTAGTTCACCTAAGTCCATAGATGCATATAAACTAAATGGCATAACATTAATGGATGCACCTAGATCACGCATGACATTTTCAAAAGTAGTACGACCAATTACACAAGGGATAGAAAAACTCCCTGGATCCTTTAGCTTAGGTGGTAACTTTCTTTGGAGGACTGCAGAAACAGTCGCATTCATTTTCACAACTTCTTTCTCACGTGTTTGCCTCCTTGTGGTGCACAACTCCTTCAAAAATTTTGCATATTTGGGAACTTGAGTAATGCAGTCAATCAAGGGCATGTTCACTTGTACTTTCTTAAAAACCTCCAAGATGGCTTGATCAGATTCTTCTTTCTTGGACTTTTGAAACCTGCTTGGAAATGGCACACGAGCATAGGGAGGATTAGTAATAACTGAACTTTGAAAATTAGTATCATTACCTTTATGCGGTTCAGTTGGTTGGGGCAGTTTAGCCTCAACTTTGGAAGTGGCAGGATCTGCCTCCAAATCATTCTTGGAAATTTCAACTTCCTCGTCCTCTTCTTCGACGACTTGAGCCTTCTTTTGGATATTTTTTGGGACTTCATTGAACACACGCCCGCTCCTTGTTGCCACTATTTTTGCAGACTCAAAATTTGGATTTGGAACGGTATTTGGTGGGAGCTTTCCACTTCCAGAAAATTTTCCCATGAAATCCACTATTTTCCCCACTTGGTTCTTGAGCTCAGCTATGTCTTTCGTATTATTCGTTTGACCTTGCACAAGAGCTTGAGTAGAATTTGTTAAATTTTGCTGCCCTTGAAACAGGGCTTCAAGCATCTTATCATATGAAGAAGGAGTAGCATTATTAGAATTAGAATTTGAAGCAAAATTTTGAGGAACCTGGGGCTTCTGAAAGAAGCCTTGTGGACGTGGAAATGGGCCTCCAGAATATTGGGGTGGGTTCTGCGCATTCTCCGTATTGCTCCATCGGAAATTTGGATGATCCCTTGTTCCAGGATTGTAGGTGTTGGAGAAAGGATTGTACCTTTGCTGTCCCATAGCATTGAGAGTCTCCCATCCACCATTTTCAGACAATTGAGGGCACTGATCAGAATGATGCCCTTGATTCGAGCACACACCACAAGCTTTCACCTCTTGGCTTTTTCCAAGCACAAGATGAGATAACAATGTGTCGATCTTACATTCCAGAGTGGAGCTCGATTTTACTTCATTCACCTTCCGAGAAGAGGCCAACGCTCCAGCATATTGCTGATCATTTAGGGCACGATTGTCTAACAATGTCCATGCTTCTCTAGGTGTTTTGTCAAGGAAGGACCCTCCAGATGCAGCATCCAACAGTTGGCGCTCCAAAGATGAAAGCCCTTCATAAAAGTACTGCAGCAGGTTATTTTCCTTGAATCCATGAGAGGGACAAGCTGCAACAAGGGCTTTGAATCTTTCATAATAAGCAGAGAATGTTTCTTCTGCCCCTTGCTGAATTCCGGTGATTTGTTTTCTCATCACCGTGATTTTTGACGCTGGGAAGTACTTGGTCAGGAACTCACTCATCATCTTTTCCCATGAGTCAATGTGTCCAGCAGGTAGATCAATGAGCCATGACTTGGCCCGGTCCTCCAATGAGAACGGAAATGCCTTCAGTTTCAGAATGTTAATATCCGCATTTCTAGGGCACATGCTCACACAAACAAATTGAAAAGACTTCAGATGCTTGTTGGGATCTTCGTTGCTAAGCCCATGGAATTTTGGAATCTGATGCAGAAGCCCACTCTTCAATTCGAATTCTCCTTCCTTAGTGGCTGCCGGTTCAGGATAAGTGATACATGAAGGTGCATTACCTCCGGCTCCTGGTACAACCGAATTTGATAATTGTCTAATAGTCTGCTGTTCCATTTGTGGAATATCTTCCTCAGAATCTGAAGGTAGTGGTGAGACTATAGACCTTGTGTGTGCTTCTTCCTTTGCTTCCGATTCTGCTTCACTTCCAAAATCTAGTTGTCTGAATGTGTTGGGGGTTTGAACAGGAAGATCAAGAATCTGGGAAGACTCTCCTCCTTGCTTAATGCGCTGTAATCGCCTCTCCAAGTTTGTGAAAAACTCGTTGGTCAATCCGGGGATACGAATTCCATCATCGGACATTCATAACCCTACAGAAATGAAAGAACAGAATAAAAAACAAAATAAAAATTAAATGAAAAAACTAAAAATTGTAAACTGAGCTCAAACATAAAAGGCCTTAGAACTAAGTAATTGTTACATTTTACAAAGGTTCTAAATTACAGCAATCTGTTTGAGTTAATAGTTATAAGTTTTATAGATTTTCAAACTCGAATCTTAAGTGGTAAACCAATGATAAATAGGTATGAATGTCTTGATACAAATGTTTCCGTGGTTTCAGAAGACTTGGATGGCCAGGCCGAAGTGAAGCGGGCTGGTAGGACTTCGTTTTTATTGGGTTACGGAGGTCAAGAACCCCTATCGTGCTTACGCACAGTCTATAACCCTTTGAAGTCCAATTTTGGTCCCAGGCGCTTACTCGGGCCTAGACACCATCCAAAATGTCCCTTACTCAGTTAGGAAACACTTGTATGTTTGACAGTCGTACAAGAGTTAATATGATCCGCCCTCAACTCCAAAAGACCTTTAAAAAGGTACTGATGAAGGGTTTAGGATTCTATTAGCTAAAGTAACCTTCAATGGTTTACAAAACAAGATAAGTACCTGAAAATAAATAGAACAAACAACAATTAGTCAGACAAGTTACATCAGTATAAATAAAAATAACCGAAAACCGTTAGAGACTTATTTAAGTCCCCGGCAACGGCGCCAAAAATTGACGTGCTCATAACCGGGCGCGTAATTTAAAAACCCTTTTGTTATCAGAGTGTAGTATTGGTAAATAGGGTTCGATCAATCCGGGGACTTAAAGGGCGCTCTTGCAGTCACGGTTACACTAAAGAATCAGTAACTAAAAGTATTTACAAGTATTTAGTTACAAATATGCACATGGTACAATAGATAAGGGGGATTCTTTTGAATGTTTGTTCTACGTTCCTACTAAAACAGAAAATAAAATATATACAAGTGATCGATTCATTCAACATCGCAAACAGAGGCAAACTCGAATTCTATCGAATCTGATTCCAGCAATCTGATTATCATGAAAGTTTTTTAACAAGAGAAACAATCTCGGAACACAAGCCTGAAGAGGACATGAATTCCTTTAATTCTACTTACTTTATCACCTAAGCACAGAGAAGTCTAGAACTTTGATTATTTCATGTAAATTGCTGCATTCAATACTGAAGAGTACTTGTCCATAATAAACACAAATCATTAAGAAATAAAGAATTGAGATTGAACAGCAAGGCACACCCGAGAAGTCGTGATATGCATTTACTGCAGTTTACGTTTTCAACTATTATTACATAGTTTTCACCACTTAGAGAAACATACTTACTTGAAGAAGCTTAGCACGAATCATGGCAATAGTTAGCATGCATTCTAACTCTTTTATTCAAACATAAACGCAAACTTTCAATCATTAAAACTCATGAGATCGGATCGCCAGAAAATCATTAACGAAACATCAATACGTTTTATAAAATTCTGAATCTATTGAATACAAGAACAAACAAAACATGCTTACAAATCCAAAGGTGAACATCCGAAACATGCTTTCAAGTTGTAAAGAAAATCAAAACAAAGTAAAGGCAGTGTTTACACTTTTTCAGATTCCAAGGAAGCTTGGCGACGTCAAAAGGGATGATTGGCTTCAGTGATTCAAGTCTGCAACTCTGCTACCTTCGTGGAGAAGTCCTTCAAGGTCTGGCAAGAGAGGATGAACTCGGCAAAAGAGGAAAAAAAAACGGCCTGCTGCTGCTCTCGTATCTCTCTGTTTTTAACGTGAATGAATGATGAAAATTGTGAAGCAGAGAGCCTCTATTTATAGTGAACACGACAAACCCTAGGTCGTCTCCTAGCCCTTGATCAACTTCTGATCCAATGGTAGTGAATTATTGCTTCAAATCTTGATTTAGAACTCCCCAGAATTCTCTGGAATATCTTGCGCAATTATATCTCGAATGGAGCTTGAATGAAGACCAGGTTCGTTACTTGTTCTCCAAAGAAACTAACAGCAGTGAATAACTTTCCTTCTTCTGCCTTCAATCAGACCCTTGACGAAAATCCTTGATTTTCCTTCCTTTCCTGGTGTGCAATTAGGGTTCCTGAAAGAGAAATAAAGTCAGATAAATATGGTAGGGAATAACATAATTCAAACCATGAAATTAAAGGAAAGAATCTCCCTTAATTTCTGATTTATATTAACACAGATAACTCCTTAATTTACTGCAGAATTCGTCCTTCCCTTTTATACCCGTTCAAACCATTCATATTCCAAGTTAGATTAGGTTTCCTGACTTCAAACGGTTTCCCTGTCTCACTAGAAAAGAAAGTTTCCTAAATATTTTAGGGAAGCCATAATAGGAAAGATTCCAAGATAGTAAGTTTCTTAAATCAAAATAAGAAAGTTTCTTAAAATGAAATAGGCAACTTTCCCTTTTCAAAACAGGAAAGTTTCCTAAACGACTTATCCTCAGTTTTTGCGACTTAATGAGACTCCTTGCTGCACCAGGAATCCTTCTTTGATTAGGATTTATCTTAAATTGCCAGTTTTAGCTTCCTTTTCTTCTTTTCTGCTCTTTTGCCTTCACACTCACAAAACATGTTAGAGATGACATTATTACAAGAATAACATAGCTAAATAGGGCAGGAAACACATTATAAACATAGCACTTTGTGCTCCTATCAGACATTCCAAGTTTGGATTTGCTTCCATGAATTTGATAGATAGATAGCCATGAATTTGAAGCACTTGGTAGTACTAGTTAATCTGGCTAATCATATACCCTGGTTCATGACCGAGCCGGGTTTCCTTAAACCAACCACACTATCAACTCATAAGTCTCGTACAGGTTTTTCGATAACGGTTTGGATCCTCAGTATTTATCAAGAGAATTTTACATAACAAAGTATCAAATGAAAAACCAAAAAAAAACAAGTGTAAGTAGCGCCGTTTAAAGATGCAAGATAAATAGAAAAAATACGGATTATTTTCATAGCAATTTAAAATATATATATATATATATAAGAACGGATAGAGAGAAACCCTAAATGATTTTTTTAGACTCCCTTTAGCACCCGACAAATAAATAAAGTAATAATTGATTAAAAAAATATTTAAAAATATCACAAAAAATATTAATAATTGATAAAATACATAAAATAAAGAGTAAATAATGTTCATAATACAAATTACGAAAACTCTGAACAATTTTAATTTCTCAATTTCGTTATTCCCAAGTATCCATACATAGTCTTTTGCTTTTTCCTTGTATTATGAAAAAATAAGAAAACTCTAAACAACAAAACCCTCTCCCAGTACCGTTTGGTCTAGTGATATAAGTCTCTCATTATAAGTGAGATAAGTGAGAAGTCATGAGTTTGACTCACAGTATTGTAGAATATTAATTGTGTATTTGATAAAAAAAAAACCCTCTATAATGTAATAAATATTCATTTATTTTAGAGAAAATGACATCCCACTACCATAAACAGTTGCAAAACATAAAAAACCCACCTTTCAAAAGATTTATACAAATAAGGACGGAAGCCCAAACCCAAAACAATACAACATCAAGCCTAATCCAAATTCTAAATACATAATGACCATAATACCCAGAATTTTGACAAAATTACATACCATGTCACTCACTCTCTCCTCTCTCCCTTAATTTGATTTTTTTTTTCTTTCTCTCTCTCTCTCTCTCTCTCTCTCTCTCTCTCTCTGACGACAATGTTCAGCAAAACCCGGACTCCGGATCTGTCGAGGAAGGGAGGAGAAGCCGAAGAATGAAAGGATGAATGGTAATCAAGGCTTCAATGAATCAAACCAGATCTGATTTGGTTCTTCTTTTTCTTCTTCTTCTTCACCAGATCTGTCGGCGTTGAAATCACAAGGAGGCAAGGAAGAGAGGAGGAGATGAAGAATGAAAGAAACTTCACCGAATCCGACTTTAATTCTTCTTCAATCTCTACAACTTGGTTTACTCAAAGAGTCATCGGAATTATCATAGCTTTGAATTTGACAGCAAAAAGTGATCCTTTGTAGCTAATTCGTGCTCCTGCTTCATGCTGCTACTGCATTCTGCTATGTGCTGACACTGTGTGCTGTTGTGTGCTGTTGTGTGCTGCTACTGCTTGTTGCTGCTATGTGTTGCTGCTACTACGTCCTGTTGTGTGATGCTGTGTGATGTTGTGTGCTGTTACTGCGTGTTGCTATTGCGTGCTGATGTTGTGTGCTGTTACTACATTCTGTTATGTGCTGCTACTGCGTGTTGTTGTGTGTTGCTGTTGTGTGCTGCTACTGCATTCTGCTATGTGATGCTACTGTGTGTTGTTGTGTGCTGCTGCTACTACGTGTGTTACTGCTTGTGTTGTTGTGTGCTGCTACTGCGTGTGTTGTTGTTGTGTGTTGCTCTGTGCTGCTACTGTGTGTTGCTTTGTGCTGCTATTGTGTGTGCTGTTGTTGTGTGCTACCACTACATGTTGTTGTTGATGTGTGTTGCTACTGTGTGTGTTGTTGATGTGTGCTGTTACTACGTGTGATGTTGCTATGTGTTGTTACTGCAAGTTGTTGATTCATGTTGCTGCTACTGCGTGTGCTGTTGTTGTGTGCTGCCATTGCATGTTGTTGATTCATGTTGTTGTTGATGTGTGCTGAATTAAAGGATTGCCCAAGCATCCTTGTGCTACTACTGGGTTGTTAACCCATGCTACTACTTCTACTGGGATGTTAACCCATGCTACTACTTCTATTAAAATTAACTGCTACTACACTAAACTATTGAAAATCTGCTACTGTATTCCATTTACTGAAAAATCTCAAAAGGAGAGACTTTTCTCTTCTAAAAGTATATTTAATTAGTGTAGGGTTAGTTTGGTAAATTAAATCATGACACATGACATGTAGAAAAAAGATTGTCCTTAATTATTAAAAACTGTCCTTATTTGTTTAATAACAACACAAGTGGATTTATTTGTGTTTCAAATCTTTTTGAATGATGTATATGTGATTTGCTATTTTATTATTTATAATAACCTCTCTAAAGTAATAACTTTTGTAGATCTCAACATTATTCATTTATAAAGGTTTTACTATAGTGTTACACTTGCATGTCTTGGGGTATCCATACCTCGCTTACGTGGCAATAACTCCGTTAGCTGACTCACTAACCCGGTTAGCTTACTTACTAACCCGGTTAAACTCTATCTAACTCTGTTAACGTCTCCATTAGTGTTAATACTTTGTTAATTTTTTCAAAATTTGAATTATAGGGACTTTAACCCAACTTAATTCCTGTTGACTCTAACCCTAAACTTCAAACTCTCAATCTCAAACTAAGTCCCTCTATTTCTCTCTCGCTTTCTCTCGTCTCACAAACAGCACCCGTGAAGAACCCTAAACCCTAAAATCTCAATCTCAGTCCCTCGCAACCGTACCCTAAAATCTCAATATCCTAGCCTGTCACGCTTGAATTGCTATGGTTGGATATAATGACTGTAGGGGACGAACACTTGTATTTGGAGGTGTAAACTTCTGATTAGGCATAGAAATATGTCCGAAAGAGGCTAGTAACAATGTGAGACTCAAGCTTACTGATGTTGGGGTTAAAGCTAGAAGGGTCAGGATCAATGTTACTTTTGCGATGCACCAAATGCTCCTTGTCACAACTGTAGAAAAAAAAAGGTGCAGCTAGTGAGTATAGAGATCGTTCCTAATGATGAAGAACTACGAGATTTGATTAAAGTCAGTTGAGGAAGTGCCACCAATTACTGATTTGGATGAGCCAATGATCAGGTTCTCAAGAACTTCAAATGAGTTTTCATAAGATGACTACTTTTCAGCAAACAACTGCTAATAACGTGGTAGAGTTAGCGAGGGAGATAGCAGCTAGGACAATAAAACCATGGGGCATCAAATGAAAAAAAGAAAAAACTACCATATATATAGTTCGAGTCCAAGAAGGAAGATTCTCACAAGACTGGTTCATGGAATGATGCTAAGAAGAACTACGTCTGCCTGGAGAATGTTAATCAAGCTTTTGGATAATGTGTATTACGTTATTGGGTAATAAAGGAGCTGTTTTTTGTTTTAGTTTCCTTTGGTTTGCATTTTTTTTTTTCTTTAGTTTGGTCTTTGCATTTTCCTTCTTAGATTGTAGTAATGAATGCTATCGAAGGATCCAAAGATCGTTCTTGCTTGACCTAGCTTGATCATAATGATGCATATCAATGGAATTTATCTGTTTCCTAAAAATAAAGACCATGTATAGTGAACTTATTGTTGTTGGCTTCAAAAAATCAAGTTCTTTTAATGGGTCCGTCATTAGAGTTTTGAAATTCTAAAATTAGAAACGGAAGTTGATTCTAAACTTATTAAGACCCAGTTTAGTATTGAATTTAAGTTGGATCTATCATTCACCAACTTGGTGGTGAATTCTGTGGCTATATTTGGTCTCTACAAGAATCGCAAATGGGACTTTGGTCATGCAATTTTCTCTTCTTAATAGAAAAGAGAGAGAGAAGAAAACAGAAGGGAAGAAGTTAAAAGAGAAAGAAGAAAGAAACCGACCGCATAAAGAAAGCATCTGCCCGAGTCTCACGACTGAACGCCAAAACCCATTTGTGACTTTACTCTTCCTCTTCTTTCTCTCTGAGCGCTCAAAGCCAAGAGCTACTGCAGAATCCAAGCTGAGAAATTAGGAGAGATTTGCATTTACTTGATATCACCATTATTCAGTAGGTGAGATTGAGGCATTGGTGATAGGAAATATCCACACTGTCACACACACACATGGCCCATGGCTGGTGTTGAGTCCAATATTATACTCCAAGAAAACCAGTGTAATCAGGTGCTCAGATCTAATCACCCGGCAGGCAGCTGATACCAATATTCTACCACACACCCACCGCCAGTTGACTCTTGTTTTCAAGGTTGAACATGTCTTATTCCCTACTTGCCCTCCTTCCTTCCTCATTTCTCGCATAGACTTGTTACCTCGCTTTTCCTAATCTCACATTTGCATCTCCCCTTTATTTCCTTCCTCAATTTCAGGGTTGGGTCTGGGTTCTTCGAGTTTGAGGCATCCTAAGGATCTGGGTGTTTTCTGGTGTTGGGTTTTTCGAATCATTCATGTTTGTTTGCATCTGGGTTTTCTCTGATTTCTTCCAGTCTCTCATGGTTTTGGGGATTTTATGATTTTAAGGTCCTCTAGATTATATAAAAAGAAAATGGTAGCAGCAGGAAATGGTCTGTTCTACCCCATTGTCGGATTCGCCTCATGTTTGGCTCTCATCTACTTGTCCTTTGGGGACTTGAGGAGCAATTTTCGTGAAGAAGAGCATCAGTTGGCTTTTGTGAAAAGGAATGGGACTCAGTTCACCTTGGATGGTAAACCATTTTACATCAATGGATGGAATTCTTATTGGCTAATGTATCACGGTGTGGATGAGTATACCAGACCTAGAGTCCGAGAAATCCTGCAAGCCGGTGCCAAAATGGGTCTTACACTCTGTCGAACTTGGGCTTTTAATGATGGTGACTACAATGCTCTTCAGGTTTCCCCTGGTCAGTTCGATGAGCGAGTTTTCAAGGTATTCATATTGCATAGAGTTCCATTGAACATTATGCATTCTGTGTGGTTGTCTCCTGACTTTTATCTTTCTAAATTTACCCGGTTCTGTTCAGTAGCGGTCTGGTTTTTGCATATATTATAAATTGTATATCACTCAAGTTTGCAAGTGAGTAATAAATCATGGATCCATCTAAAAATGTAAACAGACGGTTCTAAGTAGAAATTAATGCATACCAGTGATAATTGGGTTCCTTGTTGATAGAGGCTATCAAAGTGGATACAAAAACAGTGTAGAAGCTAGAAACAAAATATGAACTACATGTATTTAGCAATCTACGGCAGCTGAAAGAAAACTAGTCACACACTGCTGATTTATTTGGACTGTACTGCCTAGGAAAAAAATATATTTTATGGTAACTTTTGGTTAACTTTGTATGCTCTTAATGTGCTTACTTCTCCATATTCATTCTTCATCATAACCATTGGATTGGGTGGCAGGCTTTGGATCATGTTATTGTAGAAGCAAGACAACAGGGCATCAGATTGCTACTTTGCTTGGTTAATAACTTGGAAAATTATGGTGGGAAGTCTCAATATGTAAGGTGGGCCTGGCAAGAAGGTGTTGGTTTGAGTGCATCTAATGATTCATTTTTCTTTGACCCATCCATTCGCAATTATTTCAAGAGTTACATCAAGGTACTTCTTCTTGTTTATTTTTTTTCTTGTCGTTTTTGTTTTGGGTCTCAGAAAGATAAGACGATGCATTACATTTTTATGCCACTTTGAGACTTCATAAGTGTAGGGTTTTTTTTTTTTTTTTTTTTTTTTTCGTTAAAGGATTAAAAACTACTTTTAAGTTTGTTATTATTTTTTTTTTATAGGATGCTTATTGTTGTTGAAAATAAAGAAGAAAACATATTTGTTTTATTAGTCTCAACTTCGGGTTTGTCATAGGTAAAGTGACCAAGAAGGTACGTGGAACCGACTTTTGCAGCTAAGACAAGTTGCTACTAGGTTATAGTTGCTGTATGTTTGGGGAGAAATTATGTAATGTAAAATGAATCAAAATTCTGAATTTTATTCATCAATAGGAAAATGCAGTCTTCAGGTCAGCCTGATGAGTCGACCAATTCCTCTATCCCGCTTCTTCCACTTCTCTTTTTTGTGGGAGTAAACCATCCTACCACTCTGAGCCTAAAGAGAAGAGAGTAACCCAGAATCCAATCTACGGACGAATAGCAACTCGTACCAAAAAAAATATGAAAGACTTATAAGAAATCGCTTGTTGGTCCAACCAAGAAAGACATTGTCGTGTCTTGTTTTCTTCCGTATTGGTTGATTTCAGAGCTACATGTTCCATTGTTCTAGACTTGAAGGCTGCAGTGGTTCAAGGTCATAGATTTTTGGCGGAGGTTAATCTCTTTTTCAGCCTTGTCCTCCTTTGGCAATCTTTTTTGTTCTCTTGTTAATTTTTGCTGATCCTCCCAAAATTTGGAAACAGTTAAAAGTTGCCTTAGATCTCCATTTAAATGTTATATAGAATGATGCATATTGAAGGAAGTGCTTGGGATTTTACAAATCTCACTCTAAGCAGTTGATGGATAACCCTTCTTTCTTTTCTTTCTGCATTCTGTAATTTTGAAAGCTGAAGTCCTTCTAAAGTTATTAGCTTTGGTTATGCACTTGGGATTTGGTAAAGAAAACCACCCTGGTGCTTGTATCCCCCCTCAGTGGTGTAATACCTGCAAAGAAGAAGCCACAAATGAAGAAACATATGCTTTGGCACCGTTCTGTTGCTTTAGGTCTTTGCACAAGGGTATTAAGGGATGCAATTTGAGCTGCAGTATTAGGGTGGAGAGGACGAATCTTGGAGGAAGAAAGAAGGGGATAGTTCTGGTGGATATGTTGTGACTGCTGTGTTTTGGCCATTAGACGGAGAGTAACATACAAAAGTTCTGAGAATGTGCGGGGGATGAGTTTGACATAATTTGAGAGTTGACTTCTGAATAGCTTGTTTATTGCTTTTAACTAGATTTGGAATGGAACGGATTAAATTCTTACGTTTGGTGCGTGCCTTCTTTGGTGCATGTATAGCGGGTGTTTCTTGAAGTTTTTCTCAGTGGATGTCTTGTCCACTCCTTTGTTGATTTTGTTTTCAATCAATGCAATTTTGTTGTTTAACAAAGAAAAGGAGAACAGGGAAAACTTGACATGACGTTCTTACTAGGCCTTACTAACTTTCATCATTTCATCTCCCCTGTTCTTACCAATATAGGAGGAAAGAATCTAATGTGTGCACACCATCAACTATCAGGTGTCATGTAGTTTCAAGCTGCAAAATATGAGCATGAAAGCACTGACTAAAGTTTAATAGGATAGTAGTTTGGATCTATGAGGTACAGGTGATATACATGAACTAGAGATTTCTGGTAGCTGTGCGTAGCTGTGCGTAGCTTGTTTGGATTTCTAGAGGTTGAATGTTTTGACAGAAATGATCTTTTATTGTGCTGGCATCTTGAATAGGTCATTAGTTTCTTTAATTGATACTTTTCTGTAAATAACATGCATACCAAGAATAGTTTGAAAATTAATGTTATGCCGCTATAATGATTTAAATTATTTATAGATTTTTGGTTTGTTTTTGCCTCATTTGTTACCAATTCTAATTCATTTCCTTTTTGTTCCCCCAGACTATCCTAACGAGGAAGAATACTTTGAATGGGATTGAATATAGAGATGATCCCACCATTTTTGGGTGGGAGTTAATAAATGAACCCCGTTGCAGCACTGATGCCTCAGGCGATACTCTCCAAGTATGCTCTCAACTCTTGACCCTATTTTTTTAAAAATTATCACCAAAGATTTATGTAATTTATTATTAACACTGCATTCAAATAGCCAAGAGACCGTTTTGATGTTGATGTTCACTCTCCCTTTTGTGTTTACTAACACAGTAATACTTTTAACTTTTCAAATTAAGTAACACACAAAAGGGAGTGTGTGTAGTACATTGAGAGGAAAAGGGGGTGTGAATACCATATGCCCCTTTAATTTTTTTTATCGTGTTTTCTTATTTTTCTTGAGTTTCTGCTGATTGATCACTCTATTTGGGTGATTGGGAAGGGTGCCTAGTTTACAAAATGCACTTTTCTTTGGCAAATTATCATTATTATGTTGTTTAATAACTCACTTTAGTCAGAAATTTAGTCAAAAACGTCTTCAAATATTACAGTTCCTTTAACTTGCCTTCTGTTTTCCTTTATAAAAATGTACTCTCTTTCTTAGAGTCCACAAGGAGCTTCTATAATTCTGTTGCATACTGTGTTGCAGGATTGGATAGAAGAAATGTCAGCATTTGTGAAATTAATTGATAAGAAACATCTACTGACAGTGGGCCTGGAAGGATTTTATGGTCCTAAGGACCCCAAAGCCTTAACTGTGAATCCTGAACGGTGGGCTTCCCGACTTGGATCAGATTTCATTCGCAACTCCAAGATCCCCAGCATTGACTTTGCTTCTGTTCATATCTACCCTGACCATTGGTAAGTGTTTTCAGTCAGTTTACAACGTTACTTACGCAACTATCTGAAGTCAATATGAGGGAACTCAAAGCTTACAAACTTATAGTACTTTGAGTATCTCTATTACTATACTATAATGTGTTTGTGTGTGTGTGCTCATCCAATAAGGAGATGAGAGGGATAAATTCGAAGCAAATGAGATGACAGTAACTCTCAGCACTACTCAAAACCCAAGTAGACCATTGCTGTGTGCGTGTGCCCCTCATCCATTAAGGAGATGTTGACATCTTGGTTGTTGCAAATGGAGAAATGTGAAACAAATGAGATGACAGAACTCTCAGCTTACTCACTGTTAGATTGTCTAGTTTGAAGCATTTATAACACACTCCTCTTTTTCTTCTAACTGAACTACTCTCTTACTTAGAAAATAATTAATAATGAAATCAAGCAACAAAATTTCTTCACATATTCCACTGAAAAATTGCTTGTAGTTAGCAACTTGTGATAAACGCTAAATACGATGAAGTAGTGTAGACTCATCATATTGCAGCTGTTAAGATTGGTTAGCGGACATGCAATCTTTAGGATTCTTGCTAGCAACTCTAGACATAGTCATTAGTTATATAAAGTTGGCAGACTTGCTTTCATTGGCTTACTAGCGAAAATTTTCCAAGAGTAGCAAGCTGCAAAGCCTCATCATGATTTATGAAGCATGTTTATCCCTTTGGATATAGAGGACTTCAACAGTGAATTCAATTCATTGTGCTTGCCATTGGCGCGAGAGCATTATGAGCCATTGAGATATATTAAGATGCATCTTGATTTCTGTGCTTCTATCGTCCATAATTAGTGTAGCGGCTGAGATAGTCCAGGTTCTTTGTGAGTCCCGTATTCACAGATAAGCAAAACCTAATTGGAGTCTTTTGGATTGAAGTATGATTGATACGCAATCTCGATATAGTATCACTCTGAATAAATGTCTATTGGTTTTGATCTGATAGTTGGTATGGATTTTGTGCTCACTGATGAGTTTGTTGTGACTGTATATGCAGAGTGATTATACGGTTAAGGACCTTATACAAGACTGTTCTCTAAGTTGTGAATGGTTGAGATGCACAATGTGTTGATATACATCTTTATATAGATTTGATCAGCAATTCAAAAACAGGATCTGATTTAGGGATATTGGAGGCTATATATAAACATATGAGATTCTTTATTGTTTGTCAGAATTTCAAAATTTTAATACATGTAGTATGGATACAGACCATGTTGTAGTGGTAAATTAGCTGTTAAAAGGATCATCATGTATGTATATTATGTATGCATATATTTATAGTGTATATAATTATCTATATATATATGTGTGTGTGTCCGTCTTTTATTCGAATTTGTATGAAATAGTTGGCTATTGCTCATATTCTCTATTTGATTAGATCTGATCAGTTTGAGGCTAAACTACACATGCTCTGTACCTGAAATACTGCATAATTTTTTGAAATAGATCTGTCTCTCATTTTTTCACTTTATGAAATAGATCTAACTAGTTTTCACTTTTTGGGTAGGTTTCATGATCTAGAAGTGGAGGACCACCTGAAATTTGTAACCAAGTGGATGCTTTCTCACATTGAAGATGGTGAGAAAGAACTTGACAAACCAGTCATGTTCACGGAATTTGGCTTGGCAGACCAGCTTGATAGATTTTACAAAACTATTTATGATATCATTTACAAATCTGCAAAGAAACACCAGGCTGGGGCAGGTGCTTTAGCGTGGCAGTTTATTGTTGGAGGAATGGAAAAGTTCAATGATGAATTTGGGATTATTCCATGGGAGAGGCCAGCTACCTATAAGCTGATCATAGAACATACATGTAGGTTGGCTAGAATCCAGGGTCCAGTTTTAGAACAGCGAAATTTGAAAGAGCTGTGCTTACAAAAACACTGAACTGCTTATTTTTGAGCTGAAGGTTCATTCCTTTGGAGGGGGAGGGGGTAAAGTAGGATGTGTCGTGGTTTGCGGTGTTTAGAGGGAAGCAGGTGTTGCCACATGATACGCGTTATATAGTTTCTTCTCAAAGGAATTAGATTAATTACAGAATGTGTAAGACTTGCGATGTTATCAAGCCTTTTGTTACAGAAGAACAGATCAACATCCAGAAAAGGTTGCTAAATTACCGAGTGTAGTTTACTTTGCTTGTAAGCAGTTGCCGTGGTACTATGTTTCTGTTTGGCCACCACCATCTACTATATAGATAGCAGCACCACTAGCTCTCTTGTAATGATTACTACTTCAAATGTTTTGATGATATATTTATACAACTCTGTTCCTTGTTGGGATTTGACTTGATTCATTCATACACTGATTCACTTGAAAATGAACAAAGGAAGTAGTTTGAAGAACAATGTGACCTAGCAGCACTACTGAATTGAATTAAATGACACAGGAATAACTGAAACAGGGGCAAGAGATAAGTATACATACAACAGCACTCTTTCCTTCTCTTAGAGCTCATAAATTACTAGATCAAATCAAGGCTTGAGCGACGGTTTGCCAATCTGGGCGATGTCCTTGGTCCCTTGCTTTTCCTCTTGTTCAAACTCAACTTACTTACATCCTTTGCCACCTCTTGCATCACAGTCTTATCCTCGACGACAAGCCGCTTCCCCCTCACAACCGGAGCCGGAGGAGGCGAGTCGGAAGAAGCCCTCTTGTGCCGCTCGGCGCGGAGCTTGCCGACGTTGCCTTCGATCCGGCCCTGGAGGCGGAGGCGCTTGAAGCTGAGGCCGCCCATGGACCAGTGGGCCTCGTTGGCCCAGGCCAGAAGCGGATCCAGGACGGGCACAGGCGGGTCGACCCGCTCCTCGTTGAACTTGACGTCGGTGTAGATCCGAGGGCGTGGGAGGCTGCTGCCGTAGAACTTGGCTGGACTGGCCAACTTGAGCTTCAGAACCATGGCGGCGGCTATCAGAGCAAAATTGGTGCGAGTGTGTCAAGTGTAAAGGGTGTGGGTGTCGTGTTATAAAGAAACCTGGAGTTGGCGGGGACCGAGTGGCGCCAACTTTTCGTTTCGCGCCATCATTTTGGCGCTGCAACATTTCATTCGTTTGGTTTTTGACTTTAAAACCCAAGGGTGCTGCTACAATAACCATCATTTAGTTCTATTTTCGTCACCTCGATCATTACCTATTCTAATGTAAGATAAGCCAACTTTATTACTACCTGAACAAATCTTAACTAAAGTCTTAGTAAAACTAATTTACGTTACTAGAAATTGGTTGAGCTCCTAATAATGTTAGAGAATTGTTCTTTGTTCTCTTATTTTTATTTCCTAGATTGGTTACAACGTTGAGGGTGTATGCTTAAGTAGTTTTCATTGTTGGTTTCTAGAACCATTTTGATGCTTTGATTTTGGCTCATTTTTTCCATAGCCAGTTGAAACATTTTCACATTCTTATTGGATTAACACCCTCCATTCAAAAAAAGAAAAAGAAAAAAAAAAAACGAAGGCGGAATGAGATCGTGGAACACCTGTCTATATTTCACCATCTTAAGTCCCAAACCCCATCACTTCCACTTCTAAACGATTATCCACGAATTCAGACAGAGAATCAAAGCTAAAGAAATTGAATTTCGTTCTTTTCATTCATGAATATGTTAAGTTTTTGGGATCCCTACATGAAGAACAAGGTTTTGACAAGGTCCGTAGCAGTTAACAGTAGTAGCCAATGGGAGGCTACTGATTTTTGACAAGGTCACGTTTTTAGTTGTTTCATTGGTTTTTCCCCTTGTAATGAGTTGTCTTTAAAAAGTCCATGAATCGTCATTCTATTGATGAGCAGTATCATTAGGCAGTCTGACGTGGTTCACACGTTCTAGTGAAAATTTCAACCCCATAGTTAGGGGTAAGGCTAGAGTGTGTTAATGCATGTGATGCATCAATTTTGTTCTTAAGTTGTAAAATGAGTCTTTAAAATAGTAATATTAGTCCTCAAAGTTGTAATATGAGTCCTTAAAGTTGTAAAAAAAAATTAGTTACAACATTAGTCTTCATTTGTCCTTAAAGTGGTAATTGAGTTCTCAAAGTTGTAACAACATTTTTTTAATCACTTTGAGGACTCAGTTACCACTTTAAGCACACATTTTACTACTTTAAAGATACATGATGACTAATGTTGTAACTATAAAATTTTACAGATTTAAGGACTCATATTAGAACTCCGAGGACTAATATTATTAGTTTGAGGACTCAATTTACAAAATTGATGCATCACATCATTCACATGCATTAACACATTGTAGAATTTTCCTATAGTTAGAGATGGAGAACCAGGAAAAGAAAAAATGCTTAAAGAAATAAGTTAATTAAGATATGAATGGATGAAATTTGTCCATCAAAATTGGTCAGCTAACAAGTAACAACCTGAATGACGGAGTTAACGACGTCATGTACCAATGTTTGTTCAGGATCCGAAGTACCGTTATGACATTTCCCCCTTTTTGAAACGTTAATTAACAAGTGGTAGAATAATTTTATAATATTTAAACCTACTAGTCTCAAGCTTACTAGCCGGTTGTTGATTAACTTAAGAATTATGTTGGAATTCTTTCTTCGCCAAAAGGGTTTAGAATTTCTAATTTTTTGTTTGTTGATGATTGTTTAATTTTTGGCAGGGCGTCTAATACGACTGCTCGTAATATTGATAATATCTTAAGGAATTTCGCTACCTCCTCGGGTCAACAGATCAATCTAGATAAGTTTTCCATCTACTTTTTTGATAAGACGCATGCTTCTTTGAAAATGAACATTTCAAATTTACTTGGCTTATAGCATAAAACTACCATCGGTAGATATCTTAGTATACACAATATTGTCTTTTGGAAAGACCCTCAGAATGCTAGAGAGCTTCTCATTAGGTTTCTAAAAGACTTAGTGGCTGGAAGAGCTCAACACTTTCTAGAGCAGGTAAGGCCATTTTACTTAAGTCCAATT
Organism: Fragaria iinumae; assembly: GCA_009720345.1. Classification (NCBI taxonomy): domain Eukaryota; kingdom Viridiplantae; phylum Streptophyta; class Magnoliopsida; order Rosales; family Rosaceae; genus Fragaria; species Fragaria iinumae. The sequence continues at coordinate 19,633,246 of CM019122.1, read as the reverse complement.
ATCAAGACCCACCCCGAATTTCATCCTGAAACCCGAACTAAGTCTTGCGGGGTCCACCTCTAAAGAAAATTTACTGAAAAACTCGGCAAACCTCCCTTGAAAATGGACAACCCTAACCCGGAAAATTCAAGAATTACCCTCCTATAACGAATCAACCAACCTCCAATTCATCCCATAAATATCCAAATAATATAACAAACTTCAACCTTCGAGAATTCGAAAATGTATATCCTCAGTCTTAGCACACCACCGAAAATGTATACGCTAACCCCAAGGGTAATCAGAGCTACTAAAACTAGAGGAAGCAAAACTGGTAGGCTAAACAGGTAACTTACTGGTGAAAAGTGGTGGAGAAGTGGGTAACTATACCTCGCCTCCTACTAGTGCCAACCCGAACTCTGCAGACTGGGCATTTTAAAACGAAGGGCCCAGGAGAAAACATTCGCAAACGTTAGAGTGAGTGGACAAAAATAAAAGAATAAATAAATAAAATAATTAACAAGATTTATGTTTTCCCAATTTAATTTCCAAAGAAATCGAATGCATACCTCAAGTGATAAATCTTTTATCTCATAAATATCGAGTCTCTTCAGCTCAAAAATATATACCAATATATATATATATATATATATATCAAAATATGTATGTATTTACATACGTCCATACTCTCTATATAATTATTTTATAGATTTTAAATAATTTATATATGGATACTACGCTCACGTCACACCTTAATACGGTGATACACTACGCCATTAATGTCAAGACCCACCCCGAATTTCACCCTGAAACCCGAAGTAAGTCTTGCGGGGACCACCTCCAAGGAAAATTTACCGATAAACAAACCTCTCTTGAAAATGGACAACTCTAACCTAGAAAACTAAAGTGTTACTTTCCTAAATATTATTGAGCATCCTCCAAATCAACCCATAATTATACGAAAGTGAGAATATAAATACAAACTTCGTATATTCTAAAATACAACAAAAGTCTAAGCACACCACCAGAAACATTATACGATAAATCCCAAAGAGTATTCAGATCTACTAAATACTAGAGGAGCAGGAAAATACCCTAATAGGTTAAACATGTAACCTACTGGTGAAAGATGGCTGAGAAATGGGTAACTATGCCTCGTTGTCTCTTACTCGTACTAACCCGAACTCTGCAGACTGGGCATTTTTAAAACGAAGAACCCAGGGGAAAAACATTCGCAATAATTAGAGTGAGTGGACAAAAATAAATAAATAAAATATTTATTAACATTTATGCTTTCCCAATTTAATTTCCAAGAAAATGAATGCATGTCTTAAACGATAATTCTCTTATCGTTATAAATATCGAGCCTCTACTGCTCAAAACTATATATATCAAAATATAGCCTCTCAGGCTAATATATATATATATATATATATATATATATATATATATATATATATATTTACACTCGCTCATACTCCCTATATAAATTAATAATAATCTATATAGGGCTACTACACTCGCGTCCAACACTCACGTCACGCCTTAATGCGGTGATACACTACGCCATTAAGGTGGACAGACAGGTGTATAAATATGTGCCCATACCCCTTATATGAATTAAACACTCATATAAGGCTACTACGTTTGCGTCCAACGCTCACGTCACACTATAATGAAGTTATATACTATGTCATTAAGGTGGACAGACACATATCGCTAGCTAGCATTTATATACATACTCTCCTTAAAAATATATTATAATTTACCGAAAATCCCATTTTCGGTAACTCATTTTCGGTAACTCACCGCAATGAGTAAAATCGTCAAATAAAAATGACGTCAAATGGTGCAACCAAATAAACAATTGTATGCACATTATTTAAACCAAAAGTCCACTCACAAATTAGGCCTAAACCTGAAGTCGGTGTGAAATCTCTTCTGAAGATGCGTTGGTTAATTCGTCGCCACGGTTACTACTGGCCTACTATTCTCAAGGATTGTATGACTTTCGCTAAAGGATGTCAAGATTGCCAGGCTCACGGACCAGTGCAACACATTCCAAACATTCCGTTACAGCCGATCGTTAAACCCTGGCCAAGTCGAGGATGGGCGATAGACTTCGTCGGTCTCATTCATCCCCATTCCTCCGAGCAGCACAAGTTCCTTATCGTGGCCACCGATTTCTTTACCAAGTGGGTTGAGGCCGAGCCACTCAAGGTCGCTTCCACGACCTCGGTCCGCAACTTTATTTTCTGCAACATTATCTCCCGCTTTGGTATTCTAGAATGCATCGTGACGGACCGGGGGGCAGCTTTCATGGCGGATTCTGTAGTCATATTCCTCACCGGCTATGGTATCAAACTCCTGCATTCGACCCCCTATTATGCCCAGTCCAATGGTCAGGCGGAGGCGAGCAACAAAGTTATCCTCGGTATCTTGCGAAGGATGCTAGAGTTGAACCCCCGCGTCTGGCATCTAGAGCTTTGCCATACTTTGTGGGCCTACCGTACATCCAAGCGCGGTCCGACAGATACCACCCCATATGCTCTCATGTATGGCCATGACGCCGTCCTCCCCCTTGAGGTTCACGTCGCCTCGCTTCGTGTCCAGGAATAGCACCAGTTGCTTGGTGACGATTACGTCCAGGCAATGTGGCAAGAGCTTGAAGACCTTGACGAACATCGCATCACTGCTTTCAACAATCTCATCCTTGAGAAGCAGCGCGTTGCGTGGTCATATGATAAAATCACTAGAGGTCGGAGTTATGCCGAGGGCCAAACGGTATGGCGTGCTATGCTCCCACTTGGGGAGAAAACCGAAGGCCGCGGGAAATGGTCCGCGCGGTAGGAGGGACCCTTTATTATTAATCGCATATTGCCTAAGGGGGCATACCATTTGTGCGACCTTGACGGTACACTCCATCCCAATCCTATTAATGGTCGTTTCTTAAAGCGCCACATCGTTGGTGTTTAGGAGCGCGCAGATCTTCTCCCTCCTCCTGATCCCGCGACCACTGTTATTAGTGTCACGCATCGTCGCGCTTACGCTCCATCACCTCACACTAGGGGGCAACCCGAGGGAGAAGCGTGCAATTAGTTTTTCTTTGTAAACGTGCGAGGTCTAACTAACAGATCAGTACAAGATTGGGGCCTATCCCAGAGGCCCTAAATAAAGGAATTAATTCAAGTGTTTCTTAGTCATCATCTAGGCCAACCCATGTGGCCTCCTCCAAATTTTCAAAGTTGGTTCGCCAGCTTTATACGGCCGTTCGCCGACTCTTTTGTTTGTCTCTCATTGGTTTGCACTGGGGGGCAGCAAAGTGCATGGCCTCTCTAAAAAAAATTTCATTATGTGGCCGTTCGCCGACACTTTTGTTTGTCTCTCATTGGTTCGCACTGGGGGGCAGCAAAGTGCATGACCATTTGTCATTCCATGTTTATCACAACGTTGATTCGCCTTCGCCAAAAGCTCGTGAAGGGCTATTTTTGGAATCTAGTCAAAGCAAACGTCTGCTCAAGATACATCCATGTGAGCTACATTCGCTCGCGATATGTGCAATGTACCATCTTCTGAGTTAAGCAGGCGAATGCGGGCTAGGGGCAGGCGAATGCATGCGATGAGCAGGCGAATGCATGCGATGAGCAGGCGAATGCAGAAGTAGTGTAAGCGAATATAGGCGAAGTTCAAGTCCAAGGTGCCTAGGCGAGCCGAGCAGCATAGGACACTGCATTGCCTTGCTGGGTGCTTGGGTTTCAAGGCCCATTCACAGGCTTGTCTACTCACACTCATTTTATGTATAACCCGAGCCAATACCAGTGGCTTTGGAGCAACATGAACATAAACCTCTTCAGTCATTTTTGACATTCATGACTTCGAGGCTGGGGGGCAATGTTTACGCCTAAATTAATATTTTACTGGACAGTAAATGTCTATGTGAATATTAATTAAATTCTTGGTCCATGTCATATCAACGAGCCCAAGTTCTTTAAGTTTACAAGTAATGGCTGCCAGTGAGATCACGCGAGTTGAATTGCAAAGACTTCGTGCGGAACACATAGCTCGCGCGTGGAATAGACCACGCGAGCTAACTTACAGAGTTCGCACACGGAATGACTTCGCGCGAAATTACTAGCTGACTCCACATAGGCGAGGCGAGATTGACACTTCGCGTAGGTGAGACAAGCGGAGTACATCGAGGCGAGCTTGCGAACTGGCTCGTGTGGGGGCTTCGCGAAGAAGCCACAAGCGGAGTCCGCGTACACCACACTAATCGTTGAAGACTCTCACCAGTTTTTGATATGCTTTGGGCCAATCCCTGTGGCCCTTAATAATTAAAAAGCCTTCTTTTGGCCCGCGAGATTAGGATTAGCAAAGTCCTTGTGAGATTAGGGTTTCAGAGTCCGACTTGAATTCTAAGCTATCTTTCTTCTGCCGTAAGTCGAACCACTATATAAAGGGCTCGAAGGCTTACACAATCACTCTCTCAAACACACACAAAAAATACAAACAAACTTTCAACTTAGTTGAAACCCTTTTCGAGCCTCTCGAAAACCCTAACCCTAAGCGCGCCGCCGCCTAGGTTTTTCTTCAGAGCCTTCCTGGACTCTTCCCCGATGTCCCTGATTCCCTATTGTTGCTCTGCTCGCGTCCCTCCGTGAGTATCGATCGCCTTGTGCTCCCTAAATTCCTCCTCTGATGTGGCACCTGGAAACCCCCTTCGTCTGATCAGAAGTCAAGCCCCCGCTACAATCACTATTTCCTCGTCCGCGAGGTGGCACGCCCGCAACACTCCCCCTTTCTTTGTTCGCTATTTACCTCTGCTCCGCGTGCAGAGGATCGTGGCCAAAACAGTCCTGATTTAAGAACATAATTAAATCCTCAACTATAAATCAACGCTTATATAAAAATATGCAAAATTAAATGTGCATTATCTATTCTCATTCTTGCCCAACTTTGCAAATCTTAAAATTGATACCGTCCAAACTTCACCACAAATATCGGCGGCCTTAAATCCACCTTCTAGGGCCGAAACAACAATAATCTAACGGCCGGATTCTATCCAAATTAACGGCTAAAATACCAAACTTCGAAAAATCCCAAACCTATCCAAAATTCCTCCAAAAATTCATAAATTCACATCATTAACCTCCCCTTAATATTCCACATCTAAAACCATAAAATTTCCTAAAACAGCGGCGGCGCCACCGGCGGCCGACTCCCGCGACCTCCAATAACTACCAAATTTTAACAGCATATTCCTCTCAGTCTCTTCTACAACTTTCCTAACTAGCACAAACACCAATTCTAAGCCTAACTATGCCAATCGAACGAAAACATCTAATAAGCCATAGAATTTCAAACACCGATTTCTCCTTACCTATCTCAAGAGGGAGCGAATCCGTTGGGGGGATGCACGTACGGGAGGAGGGTTTCTTTTTGAGCCTAGCAACTCCGGCTATGGCGGCCGGAGGAGGAAGTTCCGACGACGGAAAGCTTTGGACAGTCGGACCTTTCAGGGTTGATTTTTCCTTCACGGCGGCCCTAGGGAGGCTGCCACCGGTCTAGAATGGAAGCTGGGTCGGAGGCCGACCGTTTGGGACCGGTGCAGCGGCGAACGGTGGCCGGACGACTGCGGACGGCGGCCGGAAAGTTTTCAGGTCGAGAGGGAGAATCGGGAGCGGGAGAGAAGAGAGAGAGAGAGAGAAAAAAAAAAGTTTGGGCTTTGACCACCAATGGCCCGGTCCAACTAAATAAACATAACCCAACTCCAAAATTTAACACCCCAAAATAATACCCCAATAAAAATTACTTTTTTAATTGATAACTTTTCCATGCTAACTCCGATTTTAACGCATAGTATGTCTACGAACTCGTAATAACAACCTCTACGACTTTCATGAAGAAAGTTTTCCCAAATTCCATACAGAAGCAAAAGTCAACTTTTGGAGTCTTAAATAGTAAACGGTTACTTAAAACGGTAAAAGACCAAAATATTACTAAAGTAAATAACCGTAAAATAACTTAAGAATCGGGGCGTGACAATTAAGGTGGACGGACGGGTGTATAGATATGTGCCCATACCCCTTATATGAATTAAACACTCATATAGGGCTACTACGCTTGCGTCTAACGCTCACGTCACACCATAATGCGGTTCTATACTATGTCATTAAAGTGGACAGACACATATGACTAGCTAGCATTTATATACATACTCTCCTCATAAATATATTTATAGTTTACCGAAAAATCTCATTTTCGGTAACTCTTCAAAATAAATAAAATCGTCAAATATAAATGACGTCAAATGCTCCAACAAAATAAATTACTCAACAATAAACAATTTCATGCATATTATTTAAAACAAAAGTCGACTCACTAATTAGGCCTAAGCCTGATGTCGGTCCGAGGCCTCTTCAGCTCGAGCCTCCTCACGTCCTGTTTTGAAAAACATAAATTAATCCTCAACTATATAGCAACGCTTATATAAAAATAGGCAAAATTAAATGTGAGCCTTATCCACACTCATCCTTGCCCAACTTCGCCATTCTTAAATCGATACGGTCCAAACTTCACCACAAATACCGGCAACCTTAAACCAACCTTCTACAGCTTAAACAACATTAATCTAACGGCCAGATTCTATCCAAATTAACTGCAAAAGTACCGAACTTTGAAAAATCTCAAACCTATCCAAAACTCTTTCAAAAGTTCTAAACTTCATACCATTAAACTCTCATTAATATTACACATCTAAAACCATGAAAATCCCCCTAACAGCGGCGGCGCCGCAGGCAGTGGCGGTCGACTCCGGCGACCTCCAATGCTTACCAAAATTTAGCACAACCTTCCTCTCTACACGCACAACAACTTCTCTAACTAGCACAAATACTAATTTCAAGCCTAGATAGGGTAATCGAATCAAAACATTGAATTGAGCCCTAGAGTTTCAATCAATGATTTCTCCTTACCTAGCACGAATCGCACCAAAACCTTTCAAGGGATTGAAGCACGAGAGGATGGCTTCCTCTTGAGCCCAGCAGCTCCAGCTATGGCGGCCGAAGGGAGGAGTTCCAACAACGGAGAGCTACAGGCAGTCGGACCTTTCGGGCGTGGTTTCTCTCTCACGGCGGTGCTAGGGAGGCTGCCACCGGTCCAGGAAGAAGGCTGGGTCGGAGGCCAACCAATTGGGACAGGTGCTGCGGTCAGCGGTGGCCGGACGGCAGCAGACGGGTGCGGGAGACGTCCGGCAGGGGGAGAGAGAGTGAGAGAGTCGGGAGAGAGGAGAGAGAAGAGAGAGAGAGAAATGGTTTGGGCCTCTCTTCCAACCCGGTCCAACACCACCAAATAAAAACCCAACTCCAAAAATTAACACCCCAAAAATAATACCCTAATAAAACTTACCTTTTTACTAGCTAAAATTACCATTTTTACCGTCTTCAAATATTTGTCCTACGAACAATTTCTCCGAAATAATCGTCCCTCAACACCCCTCTAGGGACCTTTGAAACTATAAACTCATTTACGAAGACGGTAACATTCTTATTAATACCAAGCTAGTAAATAGGGTAAAAATTAAGAGTTAGGATGTGACACTAATGCTTATGCTATTCCTAATCATGTTCTTTCCTACTTCAAGTGTCATTCTAAGATCTCTAAAGCACTGGAAAAAGAGATGAGAACTTTTTTCTGGGGAAACGATGCTAAGACACCTCATGTGGCTTGGGATCAGATTTGCCTACCTAAGAGCAAAAGCACACATTTTAGGTGGGTTGGACCAATACTCAACCCGGGCTAATGAACTATTCATCCAAATCGGTCATTGGTCCTTGGTTCGATATAACAACGAGACCGATCCGATGACCAATTACTATTCACCTTTTATAACAATATTTTTTATTGATAAACAATTATTGTCTTTTACTTTATTATTGAATTCAATAATTATTTATTTATACACAAGATGCTCATGTAATATATATAAAGAAATTAAACTAAAAAAATACCAATAATATATCAAAGACAAATGTGGGAAAGACACGTGTTCATATCATATCGCTATCTTTCATAAATATCTAAAATTTCCGATAAGGTTATACCAATGAACGAACAACACGTGTCCTCTTCAGATATTGTTATTTGCAAAAATAATTGAGACGATTTCGGATAGGATTTCAAACCAATCTCGACACGCCACGTGTAGACGATAACAAATTGTCTCCTGAAAACGTCAATAAATAAGCTTCAAACTCATTCTACATTCACACATTCATCTCATTTCATCTCCTCCCTCTAGATTCAGATATTATCATCTATTTCACTTCTCATATTTTTCATGGATCATATAAGAAATTATTTGAGAGCGAGAGATGAAGAAGATGAAGAACACATTATGTAGATTCGGTCCAACAATGCTCAAGCCGCTGCATTGGTTGCCCAGTATCACCATATGTAGATGCAGACTCCTCAAGGTCGTGGTTCACGTCCTGGTCGTGGTTCACGTCCTGGTCGTGCCCCTAACGTCGAAACACACAGGCAATCAAGAGGGACTAACATGATGGAGGATTACTTTGTCGAGCGTCCAGTGTACAACAACGTACGGTTTTCCGTCAGCTTTGTCGAATGCAAAAACCAGTATTCAATCCCATCATGGTGGACCTTTACAATTTCGACGATTTTTGGAAACAAAAACCAGATGCCACCGGAAAGCTGGGATTTCTCCCGAAACAAAAAATGACAGGTGCGTTACGAATGCTTGTATATGGTGCATGGGCTGATCAATGTGATGAAGTCACCAAGATGGGAGCATCAACAGCTTTGAAATGCCTTAAGAAATTTTACGCACAAGTTGAGTATTTGTACGGAGGTTGGTATCTTCGAGCTCTTAATGCCGCCGATCTGAAAAGGCTCCTACACAAAGGACAACAACCTGGTTTTCCTGGTATGATTGGGAGCATCGATCACATGCACTGGAAGTGGAAAATTGTCCAAAAGGGTGGTCTGGAGATTTCTCAGGCCTTAAAGGGTATCCTACTGTTATTTTGAAGCTGTGGCATCCTACGACACACATGTTTAACATGCCTTCTTCAGTAACACAGGAGCTCAAAACGACCTTAACATTCTCGGTGCATACAACATGTTCGCAAGGGTTATTAACGGAAGTGCTCCGGAGGTCGCGTATAAGGTGAATGATAGTACATACTCTGTACCATATTAGCTTACTGATGGAATATATCAGAGGTGGCAGACATTTGTCAAAGCAATATCCATACCTAAAGATGCCAAGGAGGCACACTTTACTTTACCAAAATGCAAGAGTCTTATCATAAGGACGTTGAGCGGTGTTTTGATATCCTTCAAGCTCGATGGGCCATACTTCGTCATGGTGCTAACTTGTTCAAACTAGAAGACATGTGTACTATCATGGTAAGTTGCATAAGCCTTCATAACATGATTTTGGAAGATGAGTTTGTCGAGGAGGAATTTGGGGAGTCTGAACTTGCATCCATTATTGGCAAGCGTATATGAACGAACGGTGGATAGTGAAGGTAATGTTATCCGTCATGAATTGATTTTAAGGGCTAGAGAAACCTTACCGGCATTCTTAGATGCTAACTTCCAATTACGTTTTGCTTATCTCCAGAAGGCGTTGCGAGATGAATTGGTAATTCATATTAACAAATGATTTGCATAATCATTTGTTAAAGTGATGTTCTCCTTAGTTCGTCATCTTTATTTTCACTTGAATAATGTTGTATGTGTGTTTTGTTTATTTAACTTTAATAATATTGTATGTGTGCTTTGTTTGTTTCATTTCAATAAAAGAAAATTATTTCACTATTCTTATTTCATAACAAATAGGTGACATTTATTTCATTAAATAAATTGCATAATACAATCAACTTAATCATTCAAGAATAATACAATTAAAACACAATACTCTATTGTACGTGGGGATTGTGGATCCTCAAAAAGAGGCCTATAGCAATCCACATTAGCGTTATGATCGTTTTTTCTCCTAATGGCCTCATTCTTTTGAACCAATCATTTTGACCTGGGCGAAATATCATTATTTGGCATGCCCATTATCCTTGCATCCTCTTTTGCCTCTTCAAATGCCATCATTCTTTCATATTCGGCACAACAATTCTCTTCTTTTTTCCTAAGAATCTCATTGGAAATTTTGTTGCTCTCAGTGATGGCTAGTAAGGCATGAACTAAGGATTCACCCACATTCTCTTTATTTTTTCTTTTCCTTCTCGCTTCTTTGGCGGCTTTTTGTCCCATTAGCCTTCCAACGAAGCTAGGAGGCGTCTCCAATAAACCTCTTCAACCAAATTAATTGGTGATTCGGTTTGGGAACCACTAGCCATAAAATAAACAAACGGGGTGACCGGAGGAGTAGGTGCATTTCTAAAACTAGGGTCAACATTCATGATGGTCGAATTACTTCTTAGTCACCCTTATAAACTCTAAATTAATTTGGCACTCCTACAAAAATAAAAAAACTCAAATATTATAAAAATTGTAAACTATATGAATTGGTTGTCACTTAACTTAAGTGAATGGTGTAAAAAATACCTCATCCAATTGATTAGTGCCGCTTAGTTTATGATTGCCGATTTGAATTTTTGTATTGTGCCTCTCTTTAAGAATCTTCTTCAAGGGCTTGAAATGAGCTTGAAGAGTTCCCGACGGTCGAACCGGGGTTGATCCCGTCCAATTTTCAATATAATGTTCACGAACCTTGAGCCACATCCTTGGAAGGGTTTGGTTATTGGCGATGACGGGGCATACGGTAACCGCCACCCATGATTCACACAATTGAACTTCCTCCTCTTTGGTCCAAGTAGTACCCGACTCTCTCATTTGTTGATTAGAGAATGAAAAAGAGGAACAAATAAATTGAAGAAGAAAGAGATGGATAGAAGAAGAATATTATGGTAAAGAAGAACAAATAAATTGGAGAATGAAGATATGGATGTGTGTAAAATGAAGAAGAGTAGTATGATATTTATAAGAAAATTTTGTTGTTGTTGTTGTTTTTTTTTTTTTTTCAATCTGTTCATAATATTTCCGTTGGTTACCTATTTTCTAATTAAAAAATTATGTTACCGTTGCTTTTAAATATGGTCCGTTAGATCAAGATCTAACAACCCATATTAAAAGCCCGTTGTTTTGGCAGTTTTTTTTTTTTGCCCGTTGGAGACAAGCGCACATGGCTTGGTAACAAGTAGCGTCAGCGCATGTGGGCCCTGCCATTTCTTTTAACCCATACCAATTCGTGGACTGAGAATTAGTCAATCTCTTACCCGAGTTAGTTGGGTCCCACCTAAGACCCATGACTAACCCAAATTGATTTTGCACTGCAACATGCCTATATTGATCCAACCCATTATCTCCTCCACCCAATTACTCAAACGTTGCATCTGCTCTAAAGATTTTTTTGGGGGGGGGGGGGGGGGGGGGTTGGCGGCACTGCAGGCGGCTTGATTTAAGACCAATTTCATTTTATGATAATGCTGCCTTAGCCAAACTTGGTTGGAAGGTTCTTACCAACGAAGAAAATTGGTGGACAAAAATTGTCACCCAGATATCCTTAGAAAGCATTCATTTTTTGAACTAAAAAAGAAAGTCGATCATTCTTATGCTTAGAAAAGAATTTTAGATGTCACTATGTCAGAGACATTATAACTTCTGGTATAAGGTGGATTATTGGGAAGGGTAAGAATATTAAGTTTTGGACCTTTAACTGAGTTTATGATTTTCTCTTGATTAATCTGTTAGATTATTCAGTTAAAGATATGACTGATATTGACGATATTGTGGCTGATTTTATTGAGAATGGTTGCTGGAACATCCCCAAATTAATGTATTTTCTTGATAGACCTACTGTTAATGTTATTTCTTATGTTAATATTCCTATTGTAGATTTTGAAGATGAATTTGTTTGAGGTCCTGCCTCAAATGAGATTTTTTTTTTCTGTTAAATCGGCTACTTGGATGCAATGTAAGCTTCCTAAGCATTCAAAGGCAGATCTTTTAAATAGAGTTTGGCATCTGAAAATTCCTCTTAAAGTGAAAATCTTTAGTTGGCTTCTTCTAAGAGGAAGACTCAAAACTAGAGGTTATCTAGCTAGATTTATGATTGGCAATTTGGCATTGATAATACTTGTGCTTTTTATGGTTCTAATACATAATCTCTTGACCATATGTATGCTAATTGTTCTTGCAGTGCTACTGTTTGGGCAAATTGCAGTGATTTGCCATCTCCTACATCTTATCAATCTGTAGGAGAATGGTTAGACTTTATTTTTAAGAAATGCTTCAACCAAAGAAGTAGAGGACTGCTTGTTGGTGTGCTGGTGTAGATTTGGAAATCCATAAACCATGTGATTTTCCAATTTGGTCAGGTCAACCACTCCTCAGTAATTTGTTGCTACTTCGGTGGGCGCTGCTTATAGAGAAATCAATAATCTGGGATCATCTTCCTCTTCTGAAGAGGCTATATGCATAAAATGGATTCAACTTGCTCTAAACTGGGTTAAACTCAATTTTTATGGCTCAGTGTAAGAAATGCTCATGGTAATCCTCTTGTGGCTGGTGCTCGGCCTCTCCATTCTTCAAATGTTTTTGTTTCAGAGTGTCTTGCCCTTAAAGACGGTCTTTTAGCTGCCAAGAGATTCAACCACAAGAATATGCTAGTCGAATGGGACTCGTTGTTGGTGATCAATTTTGTACGGAATCCAGCCAATGCCCCTTGGAGAATTAAGCCAATTATTTGTGATATTATGCACCTTCTTCGGTGGTTTGACAACATCTCTCTTATCTATGTCTTTCGTGAAGCAAATGCTCTCCAGAACCCGAAGATTTGGATTGGAAGTTTCCTTCCCCCAAGCTTTCAGTGTTTTTCAATTAGATTCCTCTCATTGGTTGTACTAGGGATTTCGTTGTAACTTTCTTTTTCTTCTTTAAAAAAAAAACTACCTAGATAATTACATTGAAGATTTCTGGCCCAAGTCGATTCGTGTGGGGAAGACCGTCCCATTGGGGAACGGAGATTGGTAAAGTAGCCTGCCAGATACGAATCACCCACAGCAGGTTCCAGAATAAGCCCAAAAACGCCCAATTCTGATTGGTGTGGGCACACTGTTTCCTTTGAGCGCACGATAGCAGAGCTCACCTAATAGGGCGCGAAACACTGTCTCTCCTCTCGTCCAATCACCTAATAGGGCTCTTTTCCTTATTTCTCTCTGTCTCGCATGCAACAAGGACTTGAATCAAAGTATGTTTTGGTTTTAGGGTTTTGTTCTTGTTTCTTTGATTTTCCTTTTATATATATATATAAATATATAACAAGGTCCGAGTCTGATCAACAATTTGGATTGTTCTAGGGATTGGATCTCGTCATGGACTCTGAAGCCACCATCTCCAAGAAACTCAAACAAAATCAGGTCTTTTCTTGATTCTACGCTCCCTTTCTTTTCTGGGTTGATTTTGACGAGTGGGTCTATTATTTATTCGATGATTGCGATTGATAGTATTCAGGGCTTGCTATTCGGTCTGCAAATTTGTTTCTTTTAGTGTTGCTATTTGCTCATAATCTCTTTCTTCACTTTTGAACATGTAACCACTTTTTTAATGCGGCTTGTTTCTGAATACTGAAATCACCATCACAATGCCCATGTTCAATGTTGTAAGCTTTTGCTGTTTCAGCATGTCGCTCTTCTCATGTGAAATCACTAGACCTGTTGGTAACCATCATCATTATTATGACAAGTGGAATGAATTTTGGAAACTCAAACTTACACATACTATACAATTTGAAATTCCCATCCATACATGAATTTGTAAATTTACGTATTTAAGATTTCAGTGATTGTAGCTACAAGACGATTTCAGCTACTCTACGCTCTTTTTCCTTCCTACGGTACTTGATTTTCTGACCGAGATCTGTAGTTTGTATTGAAGTTAACCTTGGTGTTAAGCAAGAAAAAGTGTACTTGTGATAATTGAAAGTAAAAAACGAGTTTAAAGCTGTTTTTCTGAAGACGAGAGTATCAAAGGTTCTCTTTGCTTAATCTATCATGTGGCTGCCCCCGTTATAACCTGTTCTGCTTTCTGTAGGCCTGTGACCCTGGGAGCTCTGCTAGTTTAGCAGGCTCATTAGATAGTTTTGAGCCCCTCAAGAGTTCAGGATCAACCAATTCGATTGCTCTCAAAAGTTCCAATGAGTCGTCAGGTATTGATGACGATGAAATGAACAATGAAGATGATTGTGGTGATGAAGACGATGACGACGAATTTGATTTTGATGACAATTATCTGTCTGATGACGCTTATTCGACTCTCGAATCTCAATTTGACAATGTAGATTTGCCTCCTGGGGTGGAAGCCTCACTTCCTTGGTTGAAGGATCCTTCTCCATGTGAAAACACCCCATCCACTAAGAAGTTAACTATTTCTGATGCACCATTTGTAACTGGTTCTGCATCTGGTTCAATGAGTACATCTGCTGCATGTAGTTCAGCTGGTCCTTCTGAGTCAAGTTCTAGTAAGAACGTACAAGACAGCAATGATGATAGTCTCACCCAAAAATTTCAACAATTTAAGCAGTTTGATGTTGTCGAGGATTTCTCGGATCATCACTATAGTCGCATGGGATTCTCAGATGAGCAGGTAACTTTATTTACTTAACTGTGCCTCTTGAACAGATCTGTGGAATTGTTTTCATCTCTGTCTGGACTGCTCCAAATGTTTGTACATACTAAACATGCACACAATCATTGATGCAAATATATTACCAACACAAACTTGCACAAATATATTGATTGACACCCACACAGGCATGAATTGATTTGAAGCTACCAACTAATTTTGTGCTCATTTCATGACAGCCACCCAAGAATTGGGCAAAGAGAATTCAGGAAGAGTGGAAAATTTTGGAGAATCACTTGCCTGGTGAGTTCCACCACTTTATATATGATACCCTGTCTATACATGCTGCTATAAGGTTTACAAATTGGTGGGAAATATTTGGAGCTATATTGTTTTGATTTGGTGTGAAATTTTTGGTTTTATTTTAATAATTAAGCTGATATTATGCAAAAATGAAAACAAGTGAACCTTTTATACTGTTTCAAGTATGTTATACCAGTGTTTACCTGTTTATTTATCTTACATTTTAAGTTATTCTCTGTGTGATATCCCCATTTTTCATTACAAACTTCACCTATTTCTAGGAATTAGTCTCTTTCAGGCATAAGTTTAAGCCTTCATCTGATTTTAATTTCCTATTTTCAGACACTATATTTGTCCGGGTTTATGAAGCAAGAATGGAGCTTCTACGGGCGGTGATTATAGGACCAACAGGCACTCCGTACCATGATGGTCTTTTTGTCTTTGATTGTCTCTTCCCCACTGACTATCCTAATTCACCACCTGTACGTCTTTGCCGTCAATGTACTTACTGTTAATGTATATATCTACTGAAATTGATTTGGTAATTTCTTCTTTCAGATGGTGTACTACTATTCTGGTGGTCTTCGGCTAAATCCAAATTTATACGAATGTGGGAAAGTTTGTCTTAGTCTTTTAGGCACGTGGAGCGGTAAGCAGAGAGAGAACTGGATTCCTGGGGAATCAACAATGCTACAAGTTTTGGTCTCTATACAAGCTCTTATTCTGAATGCAGACCCCTATTTCAATGAGCCTGGGTATGAGAAAACGTCTACCACAGTAGAAGGGCAAAAGCAATCCAGGAAGTACAGTGAGGAGGCCTTTATTATGTCTCTGAAGACAATGATGTATACACTAAGGAAGCCACCTAAGGTATGATTTTGATAACCATATCTCCTATAGTTAACATCATCTTTATGTTTTATAGTCATATAATTGTGGTTGGTAGGTTTTTATGCATGAAAATGTTGACAAACTAAATTTCTCCTAGGGTTGTATTGGTTAACAACCTATAAAAAATAAAAATAAAAAATCTTGAACGAATATGGGATTCATGGAATCTAACTCATCGGAACAAACGGTCCTAAGCCTCTTAAGATTCCCAAAGGAATGCGAAGGGGTGCTATTTTGAAGTGTAATATTTTTAGGAGGCATGAGTGTGTGGGTCTACCATGAGCAATTTTCAATAGGTTTGAGCTTTGGGGTTACTTTTATCTCCATTTAGGAGTTGCTAGGTTGTCAGGGACACATGGCAGGTTTGTGCAAAGAACTCAAAGATATCTGAAAACGGTCCTTCCATTCGAGTTCTTTTGCATCAATCAGTTTTGCCAAGATTGTGATGGTTTTGCCTAGGGTTTGAAGAGAACTTTCTAGCTTGAGCGGTATTCTGTAACATGAGCCTACTAATCTAGTTTGGTGTAAGCAACAAATTTTGGGATAGTCTGATGAGTGTCAGACCTATTTCATTGCTAAAGTTTAGGATTTTTGTTGTATCTGAGGCTTATATTATCGTTCCAGGATGCTGGACAATGTGGTAGAAAGTTGAAGTAAAAGGAATTCCTGGCATGACCTTTAGGCCTCTTATAGATTTGCAGGTTTTTTTTGTTTTTTTTTGTTTTTCTTAGACTTGGATTCCAGGAAAAGCCATTTGTAAGGTAGGAGCTACTGAATTAAAGCCATGTTTTTCAAGTGTCATCTGATATGTGGTACTCAATGATCTAATAACTCTATTCAAGTCAATATGCTATTCTTGGTTTTTGTAAACCTAGTGATGATTACTCAATTACTAAAGCAGGGTATAACATAATTTTACAACTCTATCTCCAACTCTAAGCTCAGTTACCCTGACATTACTTGATTATCATGAATTTCACGTATTCTCCCATGGTTTTAGAACTGGGGTTTCTTCTTTATATGGCCTAGAGGACCAATAATTGCACAACTGCTGTCCATGGGGAATTTATTATTATTATTATTATTATTAATGTACAAGCATGTCTCTTCTTGCAGTATTTTGAGGACTTTGTCTCAGGACATTTTCGCAATCGTGCACATAATATTCTGGAAGCATGTAAGGCATATTCTGAGGGTACAGTGGTAGGCTCTGCCATTGGAGATGCAGTGCAGAATGGAGTTGACAGTAGCTCGAGAGAATTTAAGTCATCTGTGGCTAGGATGATGAATACGCTTGTTACACATTTCACCAGAAATGGATCAACGGACTGTGAGCAGTTTCGAGGTGCGGCTTAAAACACACATTTGACTAGCTGACTTGAATGGGATTGGGAAGGTAAATAAGAGAATTAACGATGGATTAGCATGCTGGAATGGATTTGAATTTCTAGGACCGGATTTTTGGTGTTCTGTAAAACTGATATTATGGAATCGGGTAGCTGGATTTCTTTTGTTTTTATTTCACTAGCTTTTCCACCTCAATGTATTATAGTAGGATGACATGGATGATTTTCAGCTTCTATCAATTTTATGTGGCTACGTTTCTGCTTAGTACTTTTGGAGTTTTAAGGAAGCTTTTCTGTAATGAAGTTTGGAAACCATAGGCCGACCTTATGACGAGTACGGCCAGTCTCTTATGCAACCGATTCGTTTATGACTAAACCCCTCAACTTAAAATAAAACAAAAACCAACAGTCTCAAAAGGTTGTCATTTATAATTTTTTATCTCGAGTTGTCAACCCAATATAAAACCAAAAGCTGGCAAAAGCCACACCGACCTAAGACACATTCCGACGTCCACCAGCAGACCTAGCACCACCTTCACGCCATTGAAACCAACTTAACACCTTACATTACCAGCGCGGGAGGCCACCAAAGGTGAAACCCTTTTGGCCTCCCACTTCGATCTCATACAGAGAGGACTGAGGGGAAATCCTGGAGTAGAAGGAATTCCAGTGGGAAGTCGGAAAAGCACTTACGGAATCTTAAAGCAAGGTTTTATTATATTGTACATGGGATTAAATCAGCAAGATGATGGAATCTTATTTATTTATATTTGCTTCTTACCATTGTGAGGTTGTGATACCAAAAAAAAAAAAAAAAAAAAAAAAAAAAAACAGAACGACATTGAATAGTATGCAATGCAGTAGTTGACAATGTTGAACTTTATCAAAAATCAAGTTATACCATTGCATAAGACTCGTTCTAAGTTCAACTGACGAACTGAGACTTGACCAACAAATGTTCTAATGCTGTATCCGTAGGTTTTTGTTGTAAGTTTGTTTCTCAAGTAATTCTTAATCGAATTAAAAAAAAAAAAAAAAAACAAAGGTTTTAACTGAACCCTAGTGCCGAATCACACTCCATGGAACCTATACTCCTTACCACCAAATCCTCTAATTTCCTTGACCCCCAAAAAACATAGTATCCGGTACTTTTAATTAGCAGACGACAATCCGACAAATACTCCCTCCATTTCTTTCATTCTTGGTCCCACCAAGTCACATATATAACCTGTCAAAAAGCAGAGAAACACAAAATAAATGTCAAAATTCAATTGCAAAGCACAAGCTAGTGTGATACTACGACACAGCTCATCTAAATTCATATAAGAAAAACCTCAGGTACTGTACAACTCTATTTTTAACAGAACTTAAAATCATTGACATCAAATCCATCATTACATTACTTATCCTGACCCTGCAGGATCACTCTTAAAGCTCCCTAATTTTCAGACTATCCATAGTATCTTCACCACATTCCCTCTTCTACTAGAGCTCAAATAAAACACATGCTTGGAGATACCATGTCCCAAGAATGGGCAAACTTTTGCCAGGGTGCCAGCGCAATAAAAGACATCAGCAAGACATAGGAAGCACAAAAACCACAAGATTAAGCTACAGCAGCCTTCCAATCTTGAATGAGAAAAGAGACATAAGCCGTAAGGAAACTCGTACAGAAAAAAATCATTTATTCCTCTCCAATCAAACAACCAAAACATATTAACTCTAAAGAACTTGGGCCTTCTTCCCTTAAGCAGAATGATAACCACATAAAATACTAGCCAAGTCTGTTGGAACCGCATATAATATCCCCCCGTATAAATATATAAACACTAACAATAGCTGTTATAAGAGAATGTTTGAACAACTTAACTATCAAGAGAAAAACTAAATCATTCATCAAAATCATTACCATAAGGGGGAGTCACAAAAGCTATGCACTGGAGGACTGCGGTTGATTTAGCTCTGAACTTAACATATGGTGAAGAAGAGCGTCAACTCTCTGGCTCCGTGATTTTGAGCTGTAGAATACCCAATATATGAGTTTAGAACTGTGACAAGGAATACGAGCAGGTAACGACTTTATAGCCAAAATAAGCAAGAATTACATACCCTACGGATCGACGTCGGTCTTTTACTCCATCCACCTCCTAGATTAATGGAACAAAATATAATTATAAGAGATGATATATTGAGAACTGAACTGATTATGGTCAGAGGTCCAGGATGATGCCTCCATAATAATAGGAAAAAGCTCTCGATATATTAGTCAAAGAAAGCATGGCTACAAGATTCCAATTAAAAGTGGGTCTTTCAAAACGTACCCAGCAAATTTCTAGATACACCCCCAGCACTTAAATACTTTCCAACTCTATCCATGATTCTCATATACAAACCCAGCAACAAGATCTAGGAAACACCGTCGTTGGAGTAAAGACTAGGTAAAAGGAAAGAAAATTGATCCTTTTGCTCTTCCACTATATTGCTGTTGTTCCTTTAGATTTTATCGATATGATCCGTTTGCAAATTGTTGGTTACCTTGATATGAATCAGATCTGCTGATTTTAACGGAAAAGTTGCATACATTAGGCATAACGCATTGGGCCTCTCTATATATGTTCTCTATCACATCATTCCTTAATTATACTCGAGAAGTTGAGATTGAGGAGCCAACTGGAGTGGAGACGTATATGCAAGTAGTACTCCAACACAAGGGGATTAATCACTACATGCACTATATTTTAAAATATATAGGGTGCCAGAATATATTAGGACAGTTCCAAATTACGAAGATATCAAGGAAACCTGGGACTCATATGAGTAGCTACCCAAAACACCAAATACTCTGTAAAATTCATCTCTTAATCATGCTTTTGCATTCTCTATCAAATTAAAGTAAATCTAGAGATTTTAAATGACCAAATGATTTTCATACTTTCTCCTTGAATTTGTAGATGTAGTAAGCAGTATTCTTATGATGGCTAGATTTTGTAAGATAAAAACAGAACATAAGAAATTTGATCAATTGCAGCATAACTCCCTGTTGTCAAGTCAGAAAATAATTTTAAAGATAAGTTTAGAAAAGATCCTGACCCCCTCATGTTCTTCACAAATTCCTGCAGACTCGAGATCCATTTCAGCAAAGAAAGCCTCCAAGACAAAAGCTACAACCTGCAGTAATTTAAAATAAAACATTATTAGTGTTTTTAACAAAGTCAAGTAGAATCAATTCCACTTGGATAATAAATAAGAAAAACCTCACAATGCTTAACTATATTAAGACATTAATTTTCCGGCCAATGAAATAAGTCATTGCTAACCTACTTATGCGCTTATAATTAAGATAAAAAGAAATGGTTACCTGACCTCATTCTAATAGTTTAAAAAGAGCATTATACTGACCCGAAGATATTTAATAAACTTCCATTAAACTTTCAGAGAACACAACCAAATCATGTTCCTCATCAGCGAATTCCTGAGACACGATGCGGAGGAACAAATAGAGAATTCATCATCACTTCTGCTCTGTCCTTTTTATATATTGATTATATTTTAAAGAATTTGTCTTTGGATAAAGATTATCACAGGCCATGTTCTTTCCAGCGCTTTTGTATATGGATCCATATGACAATCTTCAAGTGTGCCAAGAAGGAAATTACCTCAAAGTAGGGGTTAACTACCTTACCATGCCAAGTAGGAAATTACCTACTTCTCAAAGTAGGGGTGAACTACCTTACCATCCCAGCTTGGGAAATGTGTAAAAAGTGGGACCAACTGATTTTCCATTCGCCTGATTTTATTAACTATTTAAATATCAAAGTTGGACCAAAAACTTGGATGGTTAGGAAAAATTTATGCAAAAATAAGTTCAACTATAATCCCCCCCACCCACCCACCCAACACACACACCTATTCTGTTCTGTTATGTGTCAGTAGAACCTTATGAAACAAAGTACAAGAATTACTGAAGCAAGATTTGAGTACTTACCAAATTCAGCAGAAGTAAGACAGTTATAAGATAGAAACTGACAAAATATATAAGGCTCCAAGAAGTTCCCGTCAAATCCTTGTAACTCTGAAATGGTCAATCACATGTTATTAGTGACATGATATTGCTTAAAATCATGTTCCTGTTTTCATAACATATTTAAAAGAATATGTATTGGATCCTCTGGCAGTGTCAACTATATTACCGATCATATATGATTGATGAGTAGTATATTTTGAATTGCTAACTAGTTAAAGATACAGAAAGGTCTGGATGCTTATGCAGATGTAAAAAATTTGTCTACCACAGCTTTTAAAGAATACCTTTCTGTATGTTTTGAGATCTGGATGCTTGTAAAAAAGAATAAAAAAAATAAAAATCAAACCAAAAGAAGGCATAGCCCACAGTCCAAAAAAGCTTTAGAGAGTACAAGGAAAACCAACAATTGGATAAACAGAGTAAAAGGTACTTGACATCCAAGATAAAAGCATGTGCAAATGATCAATTGACATGTTAACAAGGAATTTTTGTTGGTCTACTAGACATTCAATAAAAATCAGATAATGAATGTGAGCCATCAAACACAATGAATGAATTGGAAGTATACCTGCATCCAAACTTGCCAGTTTCCCATGACTAGTAAATTGAAAAGTGTCACCATCCCGTTTGGATAATCATTGAAGTTGAAAAGTAGATAACTTATTTTGTCAAGAAAGTCAAAGGAATAGACATTAACATTGAAATATAGCTGTTGTTATGCCTCTGTCGAAATGCAGCTAAATGACTAATCAAACTTAAATTTCATAACTGTGGGAAATGTATATCCTATTGCTGTTATTGTAAGATGAGGTTTTATCTTGTAATACTAAAGAAGTGCAGAACATCTCAACCATCTATGAATAACCACATATCGAACGAAGATTTCCATGACAAAGGATACTCATCGTCATAAAGATCTGTTGCTTCCAAACTGGCATTTCCAGCATTAACCATCCCACCAAAGATCTACAGATTAAAAGGAATTGATTGCTTACAAAATATTGTGAAATTAACATAAAAGGTGGAACTGAGAAGCTTAAAACATTGTAGATTTCTTTAAAAGATCTAAATAGTTTATAAATTAGAGTTCGATTACCAATGGTGTATAAATACCGTTGCCTTATAAATACATGGAACCTTTGAATTCGCATAGAATGATCGAATGACGAATGAAAATGTACTATATCTAAAAATGGTTAAATATGTTAGAAGTTTGTTGCGACTCTACCAATAAAGATTTTGGACAACAATCACAACATATTTGCATAAAGTAGAGCACATAAGTACTTGGAATCATTCATGAACTAGTCCAGAGCCATCAAAGTACACAAATAACAGAAAATTATGAGCAGGTGATCATCCTGCTTCTTTCGTTTCTCTCTTCCTTACACGTTAAAAATTACATTTAACATACAGGAAATAAGAACCTAAACATAGAAGACAAATTAATCTTTGTTAGAACAAGAGGACCAGTAGAAGAAAGAATATTAAACCCGCACACCAACTGCATAATATTATATACTGAAATAAATAAATATGGTTCCAATGTATGTCATCGAATATTGGCAAGAGAATGCAACAGCAGCTAAATATGCATAAAAACTGCTTTTTTTATTCATAGTTGGTACAAAGTTATTTGTATTGTACAGGATATGTATGTAGGCTAATCGGACCCACAAATTTATATGTTGAAATTTGTGGAACTATTGGAACAAAAGACAAATAGAGGGAGAGAGCTTTGAATTACCTGTACACCAAGTGTACAATAGATGCACATGACACAAAATATGGTCCCAAGGTATGGCATTAAACTTGGTAAAAGAGTCAAGAATGTGGCAATAAATGCCCGGCAACGCTGGACATGGATCAGGAGCCTAATCAATCGTAACATCCTTGCAATGAGAAGGTAGCGAATCCTGTTGACAAAAAAGGCAGAAGCCATTAGATCTTTTTTCTTTTATTATTGTACAAGCTTATATATTATGTATTTATGTTATCCTGATACTCGTATCAGATGATATCACTCTTACTATCCAGTATCCATAATACAGAAGCAAATTTGCACACAAGATCTAGGTCATAAATCTGGGGTCAGGTTCGATAGGGCTTTAACTTTCACACAAGATACACAGCTTTTAAGCCATTAGATATTCATTCATTCAATGGCCATAATAAATCATCATCGTAATTCACGTATTTGCCACTATAATTATACAATGTAATAGGAAAACAGGTGGTAAAATTTTAGAAACTGGAATTACTTCTGCCATATGAATGTTTATGCTCATATGAACTCTGGATTTGTAATTGTAATTTTTCCATTTGGTCTTGGATCCAATTCAAAGAGGAAAGTGATGATCTTTTGGGTCTGAAGAAGAAAGGTGATGGTTACATAAGAAGAAAAGTGAAGCAAAAGGAAAGAAACAACACACACACACACACACACATACAAATACACGCGGTGCAGTGAACCGAAGAATATGAAGATGAAGAATGCCATACGCAAAGACTACGTAATTTGCTTCAAATAAAATAATGTAAAGCTACTTTTCATCTAGGCCACTCAGAGTCATAAAATCTAAAGGTCCAAAAAATGTGTAAGAAATAGAGTAATTTTGTGCCATTGAACCCAACCATAAATCTGATGATGACTCTTTTAGGGTGTTAGTCCTCATGAATAATGCAGTTGAACAAAACAAATTATCCATTCTGTAGTCAAATAACATTCAGATGAAAGTTCATGATAGTCATTTCAACTTGATGAAGAAGATATTAATTCAACAGAAAGAAAAATTAGGACCATTTCATAGTGGAGTTATAACTTAATAGGCATGCAGGGTATTAGAAATTTGAAACCCCTACCATTCTCCATTTGAAAGGAAAGTTAGTCCTTCTGGAGCAGCAAAAGTTAGTGTTTCTCCAATAACTGCAAATTTAATAAGCGGTGTCATACAAATATAATGCAATCTAAGGAAAAGTTAGGAGGAAAAAAAAAAGACGAAACCAAATCATACAATAAATAGATACATTCTACATGCAAACAATCTAATTAATGCAAAATCTGATCAAAATCTTTTCAATTAATGTTTTTTGCTAACATAGTACATCACACTGATAGTACTGGGGGGTTGTTTAGGGTAATAAATATTGCTATGTTTGTTTCAAGTTAAACAAACATAATAATATTCAATATTGGTTTAGAAAACTCATAAAATGTAGGTAAGAGAGCTTGAGATCAGATGAGAATGTACACTGATTTTTTTTTTTCTCAGCTATAAACCTATAAAACAGAGCAACTAACAAAATAGGTAAATGTTTTCAGAATGCAATATGATAAATCATAGAACCATGTGTCAATAACTATGAATTTAACAAGGAGAATCTCAACTACTGTCGTTAACTAAATAAAAATAGTACCCGGTCCAGATGACATAAATACCATGTGGTTATTTCATAATGACCAACTAAACAGTGGTTCCCATACGAGTTAGGAGAAAATGCAGATAATATACTAAATGTAGATCTGCCTCCCAAGAACCCATTTGGGCCACATAGTTTCTAATACTATGTTTTTTATTGTTTTGATCTAGTAATTAATAGACTAAACCTGTGAAAGATAATGAGCACTTTAATCCAGTTTGTTCATAAATACATTAATAAAAAGAATAAGAAAAATAAAATTACTGGATGTGATTGTGCAATTACCTATTATCAATGTGACCAGAAAATCAAACTGATTTTGGCCATCCCTCCAATAGTTCTCAAATCCAAATGAATAGACTTTCAAAGCCATTTCCAGTACATATACCCACCCTATGGATAAGAAAAAAAAAACCACTAATTAACAGTTCAAAGCTGCTTTTGTTAGCATTAATTGTCCATAAATGACATCAACTGCAAGCTGAAACATCAATCAACAATAACCTGATAGTGTAATGTAATTACTCAAATGGCCTAATACGCAAGATTAAACTATTCCTTCTGCTTTAACTCATTAAACTTGATCAACTCCAAAGGATATGATAATCTCCAGTCACGAGTGTAACTCATAACAGACTATAAACCAAATGTTTTTGGTTTGGACATTATATTATGTATTATCATTCCTCTTACATAAAGAAACTACCTGAATTAAAAAAATAATAATAAAAAAAAATAAAAAAACTACCTGAAGAATTAATGTTCAAATAAGCTCTTACCAAGGACAAACTCCATCACTTGCCATACCTTCTGAGCAGAATTGTTTTCTATGTCAAGCTGAAACCGAACAGAGAATAAAATTAAGCCACTTCATAGGCGAAGTCAAAATTTGATTAATAACAGTCACTTGAAGGAACCATCAAAGCCTCAAATAGTTTACAAGTCATGTAAAAATCCATTAACTCTTTGTAAAATATGAAACACAAAATCAGCCTAAATCAAAAGGTAAAGCAGATAATATTTTCATGTTGACAAGAAAGAAAGAATCATATTTTATATCCACTTTAAAGCCTGAGTCCGGCAGTTGTGTAAGAGTTTAAGCCTCACCGTAGTTTCAACGATAACCGCAAATAGATTGATTATGAGTATGAAGGATATTATGTATCCGAATTTGGGGCTCCGAATAAAAGCCTTCAACTTCTCAGAGACGGGAGAATGGTAGAACGAAGGAAACTTTTCAAACCAAGATGGCTGCACACAAATTTGCAGCACCAAACTTCAGTTTCAGAACTTCAGTTTCAACTATAAATATATAACTTTCGCATGTCTTGGACAAATCTCCACTTACAGTATCCTCCTTCTGGAATCTTAGGGCAATGGCATTACAAAGGTCAGTGAATTCTTGTACGTTGATCTGCAGGCAACAGAGAATAGTTCAGAAAACAAATGAGATAGAGTGTCAACAAGTGACACTAATAATAAACCAACCAGTGAAATATACTCAAGTGCTTAATAATATAAACATGAGTATGTATGGAAGAAATGTATTAAAAGAAACATTTCCAACAAGACAAGTTAAAGACCATCCAAAGAAAACAAAGACAAGTTAATACACATGTCATCAGTATACTCATAACAATTAATAGAAAGGGTGGACTATTACCACCCTAACTCTCTAAACCCCAAAATGTATTTATTCTCTAAAACCCCCAGAAAAACACCAAAACCTACAAGCCCGGTTGATCACCACCTAGACAGCCCCTTTTTCTCCAACTATAAAGCCACATAAACTCAATTATTCTTAATAAACTTTCAAACCCTGAAGAGAGAAAAAAAAAACTAAAACAAAAAGGAAACTTCTTAAACCAAGTATTTATACTGACAGAACTACAACACACGGAGTACCTGATATGTAAAGACAAGGAAATCAAAAGTCATCTAAGTGATGAAAAAGAAAGTCATTTTTCTGTGGAATAAAAGATACTGTAACTAGTCTAATAATACTTGTAAGAAAATTTATCTACCTTGAAGTCTCCACTGTCATCCAGCTCATCAAATATCAGCTCAAATTCTTCTCTTGATATTTTTGGCAAAGTCCTAAAGAGACATAAGGAAAAAAAATAGAGTAGTTAAACTCCAGACAATAAACAGTAGCCGTCTAATATTGGAAACATTTTGCAAAAGGATGTTATCGACCACTGTCATAAATAGTGAGTGGGTTCGTCAAGCAAGTAAATAGTCAACTAACTGATGTCAGCAACAATTGTCAGAACTTCAATCACTATGCAAGATGAAAATTTAAGGAAAATGTAGAAAATCCTTCTATTATAAAATTGAAGTTTTAGAAGATGGTGAGGAGAAAGCAGAGGGCGTGGTAGAGAAATGCTCCACTGTGAGTTAAAAGTTTGTTTTAAAAGAGACAAACAATGAGGTAAGTGAAATGTTGCCTTTACTAGTGTTGAAAAAGTGTTGGTTTGGTGGGCTCGAAAATGGATGATAGGAGTGGGTAGCCTTCAGGTGCCTTTTTTCTGGTGAATCTTTTAAAAATTCCTTTTGATGTTAACTTAGATCTAGTATTTTCTTCTGCTAGTTTTATATGGAGATACTAGCAACGTTTCTTTAAGTTTCAACAAAAGTACCAAATAGGGAATGTAAGCCGTGTTGTTGCTCCTAATCTCCTATCCTCACCAGTGTATCAAGTGCAAGTTGTCACATTTACAGAATATAGATGAGACTGAATTACCTGTATTTGTTTAGTTCCTCAAATAGACGTATGCACTGCTCCTTATTGATATATCCAGAATTCTGTCAAGCACAGAAAAACCATTGAAATCATGCCAT
This sequence comes from Fragaria iinumae, assembly GCA_009720345.1. NCBI lineage: Eukaryota > Viridiplantae > Streptophyta > Magnoliopsida > Rosales > Rosaceae > Fragaria > Fragaria iinumae. The sequence goes on along the minus strand of CM019122.1, from coordinate 19,605,781 downwards.
ATGAACTAGCAGTGATTTTGGTCGCCCCCCTAAATATAGAATATAATAAGCATGAAAGCTAAAAAGACTATCATAGCTCTTTTCCTATGTATGAAGCAGATCAAAAATTTGATGGATAGCATGCCAGAAGAATATCCAATGAGTAAGGAACACCATCACTTGCATCTTTTTCTATCAAGTGAAAGGCTTTCTTCAGTATAGTTTTCCTTGTCTGGTCCATCTCAGAAACTTGCTTTACAAGCTACAAAAAAAAAAATGACAATTCAGCCTGCAAATTTCATATTCCTGAATATTGTAGAAATAATCGATCAAATATTGTTCGTGTACTAGGAAAGATACCAGCACTACATACACATGTGCCAATTAAATAGGAATATAATTATCTGTTCAGAAGCAGAATACATACTGTGTTATCATGTTAATTCACAAGTAAAAAGAAGCTTCACCCATGAATAAACCACACCTGACTTTTGAAGCTGTCATATACAACGGCAAGAATCAAATTTGTGACAAAATAGACTCCCAGCAACACGTATAGAACAAAAAACAAGCAATACCAACGTGAAGCCCTATAATCAAAACAGAATATCGTTAGACATTGTTACTAAGGACCATATGAAATGAATAGGAGTTCAAATTTCTGCATCATTAAAAATTAGGAAAATAAAGTGAAACTGGAATATAAGGAAATTATAACCCAGTCCTAGTTTTGAAAAGGAGCTAAAATGACTGGAAGTTAAAGTGAAACAGGTATGAATCAAAACAATGGACTTAACTTTACTAGCTGTAACTAAAAACACGAGGGATATTATTCAATTTTTTAGGCAACACTTACTTGTAGGCAGGTATCCAAACATCTGGATTGTTGGATGTGGTGAATAATACAAACATCTGATACAACGTGGTACCGTATGAAGTAAATACTGTTGTCCCCTGGTCAGTATCTTCAAACATGACATAAGCTAGCCAACTAGCAAACAGAAGAAATAAAAGCCCTAAAGCCTGCAATAGAATAATTAAACTGTGAAATGGATAAAGTAGATATTATGCATCTGTATGGTACTGAAAAAGTTAAAAAAAAAAAAAAAAAAAAAAAACAGTAAAAACAGTATTATGCATAACAATGGATAGTTAACAAACCAAGACGTTCAAAAATGTGCCAAACATTCCAGCCAAGATGAGCATGCACGATCGTAACTTCCTATCAATGAAAGAAATAGGAAAATAAATAACAGATCAATTGTAGTTATGTCATTAAACTAGGATGAAACAACATCAAATCAATAAGCAATAATGATTAACTACCCAAATTATGCACCATATAGCATAAGTGGTGGCCTAATAGAAACAATTAATTAGACTGTAGGCTACTCTGCTTCAGGAAGTGAATCTACATACCAGCAATTATACTAAAGTGATTCCCAATTTACATAATTGATGGGCAGGGTAAATGGAGGGCACAAATCTCTTTACAAGCCTAAAGTCAGTTGCATGCCGGACTATCTGCAGTTAGTAGAATGGTGTGCTCCTAAATCAAAAATAGATGACCAGATATCAGTGTTTCTAATTTGGCATTAGAACTTACTTTTCTTGCCATGAATCAAAAATAGCATGTTAAGCTCCTGAAATGACCAAAAGAATATGCCATCTGGTTAGAACGCAAACTGTTGACCCACATCCTAATGTCTTAACCATTTGAAAAAAAAATTAGAGACCCCCAGAACAATCCCTAATAATTGCTAAGTTGATCTCCACATGTTGGATTAATGGTGGAGAGACACCCAAATGTGGGGCGTAGTGTAGACTCTAAATATGTTCCCTGCATCCTAAGAGCTTAAATTTTTGGAAGTAGAGGTAAGTCAACCATAAAAAAATAAAAAATAAAAATAAAAACGATAATAATAATAGATTTAAAGCTGCCTCAACTAAATGATTAATTTCAGGGTGATTGTAGTTCCATTTATTATCTTCCTTGGTGAAATCGATACATAGAGGATTTCTAACAAGGATAATGATGAGTCTAGTAGAATGATAATAAAAGTAAAACTAAAGTTGCATTATTAAAAATAATTAAAGAAGACACACACACACATTTTTCACATTAGGTCACTTATTACTGAATTGCCCCATCATTGCTATAAGCACATAATAGGGTATCACACAATACCTAAAGCTCAAGATGAAAAAGATGACTCTGATATATGGAGCAACCCGGAGAGGGAGAGACTCAAAGGCGACTGGAGACAAATAGAGAACATAAGCCAGGAAATCAGCAACCAAAATCAACAGGCATATGATCTGTAAAAAGAAAAGGTACATATATATCATTACACTACATAACAAAAATAGTACCAAGATGTTAGTACATTCGACGAACATCTCATATATTCATTTGAACCTTTGTTTTTAATCATCAGCTGCTCTATTTTCTCCACTACATATGATGTTGACGGTATCAGTGGTCATAAAAGCACAGGTATTATGGTGTACACATCTAGAAATGATAAAGTAGTTCATGTTCTACTACTATGGCCACTAGAAAACAGCTACGACTCATAAAAATGAACATTTATACAGGCATAATTCTATTCTGAATGATAATTTGTTGAATGGTTCTTAGCTTATTTCCTTTTACTAGAAGTTAATTGATTTCTTCCTATACATAACTTGATTCCATTTATGACAAAGAAAACTTACCTAAAGATGTAAAAGCAAATTTTACGCTTCCTCACATGATTAAAACATCACATACTTCCTACTTTCCTTGTAAATTACTCCTTGGACTATATTGTATTCCTATCAGTAAAAAAAAACATGAACCAAGCAGCTATCAAAATAAGAGAACAAATTTACACGATTTCCCCAAGGCCTTCAATGTACTGTGCTAGAAATAGGTATACACTTAAGAAACAAAGGGATGTTTAGGTGGCACCAACTGTAACCAACAATGAAGATCCCCAAAAGCCGACCCCTGCCCTTAAAAAAAGGGCTGATTGGAGATTATTTGGATATGTACAAGGCCGAACCATACACCTACCTTAAATTTAGTAAGATGACTTTTCCAATAGAGATGGAACCCCACATATGAAATTGGAAAGAAAGTATGCACCATGAGTACAATCAGTGTTACGCCCTACAGACAACAGAACAAAATTGAGATAAGTAATAATATTAACACACACAAAAAAAAAAAAAGTAAAAAACAAAAATAGGAGAAAAGCATAGCTATCTGGTGCACAATACAATAGAAAACTGGCCACGAAAAAAAAAATGAATCACAAGTCTCATCAGTGAATCTAGACATTAAGCGGACTCTATGGATCTTCTAACATCAATCTTTATAGCATAATTCACACAGCAATTTGGAAACTATGTGTGTGAGAAAAATTTATTACTTATAAAAAGTTCTGTATTTTAGATTTCCTATGTAAAGTGCATGCAATCAAATCCATATAGATAGTCCATCATATAAGAGGGAAGAAGAATAAACATCTAGTGAACCAAGAAGTACGTATCAAATGATACTGATTTTGGAATCATACTTTGGGAGGATGGAAGTATGTAAAAGCATGCCACTGATATCCAGTCGTAAAACCTAGTGTATACCGTATTGTAAGAAACACAAGACAACGAAGAAGGGAAATTCTACAAGAAGAATAATAGAAAGAAGTTTAAGTGGTTACTTTCTGTAGAAAGTCAAGTATTGGAAGTAAAGAAAGCTATTGTTTAAAGCGATGCCTACTCGAAACATGAAAAGGAAATGTTGTTTTTATATCCTTCTGGCAATTCACGCATATTCTTGCAGCTATGTAGTCATATGATGAAACAATTAATCCTTTGCAAATTTACAAGCACATTAATCAGCTCAGAAGTTGGTAGATTTAATCATGCTTTAATTTAATCAATTGATCAAGAAATGTAGGTATATGATTGCGTGATGAAGCAACATAAGCAGAAACTGATGAATTCTAAATGTGAAAGTAGAAGAGTAGATACCTCATATATAAGGGACGCTGTAGGAGTTAAGTAAGGCAATTGGCCAAGATAGTAGTAGTCTCTGTCACTGCAAGTATAATCAGTGAGATTCGCACACCAAAGAGGTCTCTCAAGGAAATTGAGAATCAAGAGGGCGAAGTAGAGCAGGGCCCAAAGGAAGCTGAATCGCATGTAGATGAAGTAGTACTTGGCAGCACTGTGAAAAGACGAGAGATCGAGTATCTGCTCCGGCAAGCCAATGCCGTCTTCCGCCTGCAAGTTTCAATCAGAGACTGAAGAAGAACTCGAGAGAGAGAGAGACTGAGAGAGATACCAAGTCGACGAGAGCGGCCGCTTTCTGGAAAGAAGAGCCGAAGGTGATGGCGTCGGAGCGGCGTTTGAAGCCCTTATCGCCGCCGCGGCGTCGGAGAGTGCTGGTTTCTCCGGGGATCAGTGGATCCTCCATTTTTTGTTTTGTTTGTTTCGGAGAGAATGGGGTTGTTTGAGAGAGGCGGTGTAGGAGGACGTGTAAAGCAGTGGAGGGAAGACTACAGGGGATTTGGATCTATCACAATTATAAATTATTATTTGTTCGTCAAGCACGCATCAACCAGCTGTCGTCTGATCATCTACCTAGCCATTCTTCATTTTGCTACTCCATATTAACTTGCTCCTACCTTTCTCTTTGACATAGATTGTTATCAATTAGCTTAGCTAGACTTGGCTTATTTCTTGTTTAAACTAGACTTGTGCCCTTTAGCCTCTCTCCAATAGCCTCTACAAGTCTCATGTTCGCGTACGGGTTAGGCCTTCAGAACTACCATTTTAACATTAAAAGATGCAACATCTCCAAGCAGCAGTCGGTACAACAGTGCCGAAAATATGTTCACCATGCTTGTAGAGCTAAACCAAATCAATGAATGATTTGCGTTGCAGATCAAGAATTAAAGTACGGCAGGTAAATCACAACACTGAATGCCAAGATGCATTTCTCACAAAAAGAATAAACAAATGTTGTAACAATCTTGAGCAACTACCAGACTAATCTATAGTCGATATAGAGACAATGCAGAGAGAAACAAAATTGCATATGCACAGTGCTAAAAGTTCCCGATTCAACATCAGATATATCTAACCAGAAATATTAATCTAATTACACAAGTCTAGAATTGGGAAGATCAAGCCAAGCTAACCAGCCAGCCACAAATGTCAAACAATCATAGCCTCTTCAAACCCCACAACCCTCCAATCCAAAATCGAAATCTATCCTCACAACCTCTGGGGACGATTAACTACATCAATCCCTGTCAACAAAAAGATGCAGTCCTCTTAGTAAGTTGAAAATCACAGAAATAAATGCAAAATCAGTGATCCCGTACAAAAATATTTAAACCATAGGACAATAATTACAATATAGCTTAAATAAAGACTTCCCAAAAGCAGATCAAAAATCTAAAGCATTATTACAAGACCACAGGGTTTCCATGAAACTTTGAGAATATACATATAGACATAACCCCAAAACCGGAAGCCACAAATCCCAAAAAGCAAGTGGTTGAAGATCCTCAACTAACATGGATATAAACTACTCTGTTTTTTTTAACATATTTTACGTTTGAAACAAACAAATATCAATCATAATTGAGCAGTCCTGCACTAAACTAGGGGTTCGGATCAAGGGACACAATTTTTTACACTATTTTTTACACCAATTTTTGTCCCTTAGATTTAAGTTGATCAAGTGGTTGTTATTAATTGAGAGCGTGATTTGGCAAGTGACATGGCAATAATATTAATTGTCAATTAAGGATACAATATATATATATATATGTAATTATTTTATAAAAAAAAACAAAAACAAAAAGTTTTACATGATCGATCTAACTCCAGAAGAACACTTACGTTCTTCAATCAAAACACCAATCCTAACAAATTGAGAATCCACATCTAATATTCTTTCTTTTAAACATCCACATCAATCTTCTTAAATGAATTCCTTTAACTAATTGATAAAAAAAAGGGCAATATCTTGTTTAATGCCTCTGCAATCTGCAATGAGATTAGGGACTTGAGCAAACCCTAATTCTCTACTTTTAGAATATGCAGGAAGAAATCGAATACTATGATTCATAACGAACTAGTTTAATAGGACCTCAGATTTGGTATTTTTATTTGAAGAAGTGGTGTTTTAATTTTTTTGATGGGGGAAGTAATACACCATTTTGCTGTTTGCATGAACTTGAACTTAGTTCTGCAGTTTCGTTGAAGAACACCCATGTTCTTCTTTCAATAATGTAAAACTTTTTTTTTTTTGTTTTTTTTCTCATAAAAAGAATTTAATTTATATATATATATATATTTTTTTTTTTTTTAATTAACAATTAATATTATTGCCATGTCACTTGTCAAATCATACTCTCAATTAATAACAACCATTTGATCAACTTAAATCTAAGGGACAAAAATTGGTGTAAAAAATAGTGTCAAAAATTGTGTCTCTTGAACCGGACCCAACTAATAATATCCATGCTTTTTTTAAGGTTATATGCACTGTTTGAACTATTGGGCATCCTTAAGATGATCAACTTCTAATTAGTGAAAACACTCCCAACAATGTGACAACCGGGATATCAGACGCTACGCAATAACAGCTTACATAGTTATTCCTGGGCTAGCAAATCATGATTCCAGTTACATAATATATCAAGCTGTTTAAAATCAATGCCCCAGTATAAGAACCATGCATATATGACCTTGTTCATTTAATAAATCTCTGAAATCCAAATGCAAACCCATTCACCATAACGCCAGAAACTGGTTGACGAGAAATAACACCAGAAACTGATGGGTGATAATTTCAAAATGAGACATCATATGTGGTGACTAAGGTGAAATAGATTCAAGTAGCTCATGCTCGCACGAAAAGCATGCAATCAAAATCAATAGCAGAGCATGACATGGATATGAAAATAGGAAGTTTTTTTTGTTAGAATATCAGGTCAATTTAACACATCTTTTCCCACCGACATAGACTATGCACTGAACCTTGCCGTACATAATAACAGTACTTATCAACTAGATGCATGACAAGATTTGTTTAGTGACCTGTGAGGTGGCATAATAATAGAACGGACATAATTAAAACCTTTGAAAGATCAATAACTAAATTTACCTTCAATCACGAATCTCTCTTGGACTTCTTTTTTCCTGTAACAATCTGGAATATACGAAGTCCCCTGCTGAATGCATCATTAAACAGTATCCTAGTCTGCATAGACTGGAACCCAGGAAACCATGATAATACTGCCACAGGAGTCAATACAATCACCCCGAACAAGATATCGTACAGTCGAGCCACAGAAACAACAACCTCCCATAGTATAGTGCGTTGTAGTAAGGGCCGGAATACTTGTGCTATCAATATCAAACCCCAACCAGTGGGGATGAATGCCAGAAGACTAGTGAATATATCCATGAACTTGAAGTTTGTGAATTCCAACAGGGCAATTATTACCAGTAGTGCAAGTTTAATGACAAGAAATTGGACCAGCCGGTAGTAAATGTGATCTTTTGCTGCATATTTTACCCGAGCATACACTATCACGATAAATATGCCAAAAGCCACGAACACATAGATCCAAGATAACAAATAAACAAGTATACTTTTACTGTTATCAGCAATACCAAGCTGGTACACGATCCCATACTGGAAAAAGAAGAAGCGAAGGTCTAAAATTATCTCCAGCAACTTTCCCCACTCACCGGTTGTCCTTAGATGATCCTGCTCCTCATACCACCATCTTTCCCAGCTTTGTTCAGCTTTGGCAAACACACTGCCACGATACCAAAGCCAGTTCATAAAGTCATCAAAATCATCAACAGTCTTCAACCAGTCAAAGCCAGAAGGATTGAAAACGAAGGGAGCCATAAACCAGGACAAAACCATGAACCAACTTGTGATGGTCATTGCTATGTAAACAAATGTGTCCTTAGCCACAGGACTGTATGCTGCATAAACTGTAAGTATCAAACCAAGTTCAATTGCTTTCACAAAATGGCTACGGGCATAGAGCCTATAATTCTCTGCAAAACTCTTGTGCTGCACAACAAAGCCACGTCCCGTCGCTCGATATTTTGCCCCACCATGAAGAATGGTTCTCCCAAAATAGTGGGTACGAGTTCCCATCGAAAATGTGTAAAAAACTGAAGAAAGCTGGAGCTGCATTGTCAGGAAATCCCAGATAGCTTGGAGAAACCCATGCTCGAGAGAATTCTCTACTATCATTGGAAGGGCAGTGAACAGACCAAGCTGGATAATAAACTGTTGATTCAAGACTGTACCAAGTGCTCTATTACTAGTATCATCCCCCAATATAGAACCTTCAATACCACTGAGAGCCAAATAAAGTCGGCCCCATAGAAATGCATACACAGTTAAAATCACCATCATTGTGTTAAAAAAGAAACCCACGGTAGTATAAAAGAATGACAGCATCCGCAAAAAATCAAGCCTATGGCCTAACCTATACACATCTCTGCTCAGAACTTGCTCCCCATTTCCACTAGCAACCTTGGCCTCAAACATGGAGATTTGGTTAAATCCAACATCCCTTCCCTTGCCAACTTGGATGTATTCATGGTGGGTGACGTTGCCTCCACGCAAAGTGCAATTAAAGCCAGCAAAAATGTCTTCACTGATGTTAATCACCCTGGAAGCTTTACTGATGCCACCTCGAGTCAAGAACCAAAATCGGTCAAAGACATCTGGATGACCATAATGCATTCGAATTTTCAAAGGGTTTGCCAACACCCGCTGACCCAAGGTGACAAAACTTGTTTCCTGAGCTGACATAAACCAAGCAAGAGATGAGACAGAACCAGTAAAGACATGCTCCCTAACTCCCAAGATCGTAGGCTTCCGGATACCATAATAGCGCCTGAATTCTTCCAACAGATTCCGCATTTTAAGTGCCTCCTCAAAATAATTGTCTTGGTTCATATCAATAGTCTGAACTGCATCACCACGAGTGAAGATAATGGCATGATTTTGATTCTCTGGTTTCCCCTCTCCGAGCTTCAAGGGACCAGGCAACTTAATGCGATAGATTTCCACTTCCTGCTCTAATTGATTATCATACTTGACGAGAACAGAATAATATTCCTTCTCATCCCTGCCAGTTGAAACCTCGTCAACATAGGCAATTCGAAGTGCTTCATTGGTTTTCATCAGATACAAAATTTCATCAGCATGGGGATCTTTCTTCGCCTTTTGTGTTCCATATATCTGGCATGCAACCACATATGTATATTTCATCAAAGCAGTTCCAACTTCATGACCTTTGTACAATGAGTTCACACAACTGCTTGTCCTACTTAAACTCCTGGAAGAAAGTGACTTCTCCAAGGTCAAACCATCCAAACCAATGTCTCGCATCATAGAACCAAGTTCTTGTGAACCTTCCCGAATGTCCATCTCTGATGCAGAATCCAGAAAAGCCAACATCTTAAGAGCCCGAAAATAATACATCATACCCCTTACGGTTCGAGTAAGTGTCTGTCCTCTGTAAGATGCCCAAAGCCTGAGCTCCCTCAACTTCGTTGTCCATATCTCATCATCATTTGCTATTCCTTCTCGACGCATTCTCTCCATGAAATTTTTCCACTCATCAACATAAATTGTTTGTAGATAATACAGGGTAGAAATCCCATCTTCATTCTCAGTACGCAGTTGTTCTTTGCCGTACAATACTTCTTCACTGTAATATGGGGTCAGAACACTGAAAGCCATCATTTTCTCAACTTGTGGAGCATGGGGTATGTTCATAAACAGGGAGTTACTAAAGAAGGCAATTCTGCGTCTCGCCTCAAGGTTAACTGGAATATTCTGCATTGAGTCCCGTGAGGTAAGTATTGTGTGCAGTCGCCGAACCTGCCGATAGAAGGATCCGTCATTAGGATCAGGCAACCCAACAGCATTTTCAAAAAGCAGCCCAGCAGCAGAAGATGGATCACAGAGAGCCAAACCGTCCTCCAAAAGCTGTTCAATACTTCTTTTCTCCTTGAAGAAATCTCGAATGGCAATCTCATAAAGAGCCTGAAGAGTATTCACCACCTGGTTTGTATCTTTCTTAGGTTTGTTCAATAGCTCAGAAAGCTTGATCAACTTGGCATGGAGCAGTGGAAGGGCAGCGGTTTTAAAAGTTTTTGTGAACTTCTCAATCTGAATAGAGTGATCAATTTCCTGAAACAAGACTGTCACGATTGAATGCTCTTCTGTGTTGGGTTTTATAATGGCAAGTATCATGTGCTTGACACAATCATAAGCTTCTATCACAGCACAGCGCCTGTACTCATTCTTGCATATCTTATACCAGAGCCACTTGTCAGGCGCGTCTACCAACTCTTTGGCCTGACTAAGTGCAAGCAGCAGTTCATTGCACAAAAGAAAACAAGGCCAGCGAATGACCCTGACATTCCAAGAATTCTGTGGTAGCTCTAACAACTCAAGCTCGCTGTCCGAAATCAAATCCTCTTCCCTGAAGATCAATATGATCTCATTCCATATCAAAGCAAACTTGGTTGCCTCGATCTGGTTGGATTCAAGCTTCTTATAAGGCCGTCCAAGCCCATACCTCAGCTTCAACCTGTGGATAGCGTCATTAAACTTGTTTCTCAGTGTCCCCCTTGCATTTAACATCTGCTCCTCTGGCATGAGATTAAACTGAATTGCACTTGCAAAGAACTGGAATCTCAGCCTCAATTGTTGGATATTTCGAATCTCACCCAAATGCGCAAGCAAACCGACTAATGCCCCCCAAAATGAGGAGTAGATTGAATACCAGATCTGCATGTCCATGAGGTATATCAAAACGACAGGAAGCCACAACAATCCCACCGCCATTTTGTTGCTGTTTTTGAGAATCTGAAACCACTCATACTTCACATTATCAAGTTTCACGAGTGCTTTAGATGGAACAATCATGGGTTTAATCAGCATGAAGTAACTGAAAGCAAACTTGGTAGATAGCACCAAAATCCAGAACAGAGTGTACTTGACATTGTCCACAAGGCCTTCCCTCAAGCCACGGCCGACAAAAGTTTTGCTCTGAAACCACCAGGACAAGGCATAAAATATCCTCCAGTTTGAGTTCTCCATAAAATTGCGAATCCATGGAAGAATAAAGAAGGTTATCGCCAGGAGCTCAGGAATGATGAAAACCAACGACACCAAAAGAAACTGCACAACCCGGCGGTCTGCCTCGGGAGACCACCGCTTATCCAGGTTTCTCTGGGACCATATCCTCCCATAACAGACCCCGAAAACAACAATCCAGCCTGCAGCAGCAATGCTCTTGAAGACCATCCTGACACCGAGCCCCAAAGTCTCCCTGGAAACCAGACTATACTGCATCCCCACATCAAGTAGGGACTGCAGAAACCTTAAACCACTCCAAGTGAAAAACACAGTGAGAACCTTGACCTGGACTTCCCTCTCCTGCAAGGCCTGCCAGGGATACTCCCTCTCCTCCCAAGCAACTATGATGGCGGCCTGGAGGAACAAGAGCAGCATGATCCAAAGCTTGTCAAAGCTCCTAAACAAGTTCCAGAAGGACCTCTGCTCCACAAAGCCGGTCTTGCCCACATGCTTACTCTTGGAATTAGTAACAAAGAAGTTGCTGCCGACGTCGAGAGGCCACTTGAGCTTGTCGAAACAGCGCTTGCTCCAGAAGTACTCGTTAATATCATCATAGTTCCTCCAAACACTGTGGGGGGCAGTCCCATTCTTGCTGCCCTCAACCTCGGCCCTGATGGTGTCGTAAATGGGCTTGACAACGCAATTGAGGAAGGCATTCTCCCCGGAAACGGAGGGCATCACAGGCTGCCCGGTGCTCTCATCAATGTAATCCTCCAGGATCTTATTCAACTCCATGGCCATGTTATGAAAGATATAGCACAAGCACTCGGGCACGAACCTGAGATTGGCGGCCTCGCCCCAGATGAGGAGGTAGAGGGAGACGTAGAGGAGCTCGCGGCGGAGGTCGGAGGCGGAGGCGGAGATCCAGATGTTGGATTTCCTGCCGAGGTAGGAGCACCAGTTGGTGTAATTCAGGAGGAGCTTCTTGCGGAACTTGCGGAGGACGGCGGCGTCGAGAGTGTCGATGTTGTCAGGGGGAGGGTTGAGGCGCATCTGGGCGTTGGCCAAGTGGAGGACGATGTGCTCCCTCTGGTTGCGGACGTTGTCGTATTGGAACCCGAAGAACAGGGCCAGCCAGTCCAGGAGGTCCATGTGGGGCCGCCATTGGGCGTAGGGCGGCCTGCGGAGGTTGCCGACGGCGCGGAGGGAGGCGGCGGCGGCGCGGACCTCGGGGAACCGGAGAGAGGGGTGGTCGGCGAGGAGGTTGTGGACGGGGATGATGTTGTAGGGCTCGGAATCCGGGTCGGGCTGGGCCGCCGGAGGCCGGATACTCATGGCGCCGGAGACCGCTTAGGTTTTGTTTGTTCTTGGTGGTGCTGTGGGTATGGGTCAAAAACAAGAAGAAGAATCGGAATGAGAGAAACAAGGGGAGCCGAGACAAGAAATGGAAAGCCGTAACGCCGTCGCCGTCTATTTCGAAATTTTTTGCCTCTTCCTTTTCCTCTCCTTTTCCGTCTGGGCAGACAGAGACAATTACGTTTATTTGATTTTTATTTATTTCTGTTTCAGTCGTACCAGACTATTTTTTCTGGAAAGGCTAACACCAATCCACAAAAGTCGTATGAAGCTCAAAACGCGTGTTTCGACCAAATCTTGTTCACAATGGACACTACAATAATTTTGAACATTTTGAATCCCAATAAATTTAGCAATTTAACAATTTTTGCATCTGATATGAAAATTTTCCCTTGTATGGAACAAATGATGCAATTAATGTACTTTCGGGCTTCTACGTCCCTTTTGTAACAAAAAAAAGGGTGCAATTACGACTTATTATGTAATTGTTAGTCTTTTTTTATCTATTGTAAAGAGTGAAGCAGCAACATATATCGGTAACGTTAGCCGGTTAGTCACACACACTGACACACCTAACCAACGGAGTGTCAAAGAGAGCATCCTGATAAAGACAAACTGATCTTTTGTCGCAAATGCACAAACTCAATAACCTGCTAGCCACAAACTGATGAATTAAGACTCAAATTCTAGCCTTGGGATTCAATACTAGGCAGCTCGACCAATCTTACCACACCATGTGGTTATGTGGTTGTTACTCTTAGGTAGCTTAAAAATATGAAAAAGAAAATGAAAGAAACGGTAAAGCACTGTTTTTTGCGCAAGGTTTCCATCAATTTGGTTTGGTTTGGTTGGGTTGGTGCGTAGATGGTGGTCATGCAATCCAGTAGGTGACTAATTTATGTTTTGGGGTTCTTGACCGACAACGCTTTGAGTCATGGCTGATGGTGTTGGGCCATGACGGCGTGAAGTGTCGCGGTGCAGAATGGAGCATGACGAAAAAGGTTTTAATGGTCGACTAGCCCAATCCGGCTTGATGGCCCTTTTAGCTTGCAATTTGGGGTAAGGTTTTGCAATTTGCTCTTAAATGTTCTAGACACTGAACGGTGGAGATGTGGAAAAGTGACAAATGTGCCAAATAAGGAGCCACATACTTTAATTTCAAAACGGAACATAGAAATTGCATAAATTATAATGTAAGTGTGTGAGTTATTTAATAAAAATGTTTAGAAAAAAATAACAAATTTTATTAATTGTTGGTATTGGCAAACGAGTAAAAAGGAAGGTTCTCTGTGTGTTAAAAGAAATTCATTTTCCTTCTTTTGAGGGTTTCCCACTGGCAAAGCCGCAGAGAATCAATCTCGGCATAATTTCATTCTGTGTTGGGCGGCATCCTAAACACCCCGTTACCGTCCATCCGTGTTTCTTTTTCTTAGAAATATATTTTTGTTTTTGATTTAGGACGGATCTAAATACAAAGTCAAACGCGCCTCTTTTACTTCGATCTTAAGCAACTTCTGAGTTGACAGATTTCATCTCACAGGTTTTCCAACGTGTTCACTATCTGGAAATTATACGATGCCTCTAACTATAATACTGTCCATCCGCATAAATTTTTCTGTAGAAATCTGGAGAAAGGATGATCGGGAATTGACAAGGAGCATTTCCCTTTCGGAGAGGAGGTCCGAGATTGATTTCAATTTGCTCTTTTATATATGTATCTGCCCGAGTTTCAAATAAAATCGTACATCACCAAACTTCAAAATTTAGGCGATAAAACATACAACTGATACAAGTAGAGACTCTAGTTTGATGACCAGCACACACCTGTACAGTTGCAGTGCGACTCTTCTCAACTATAACAATTACAGCAAGAAAAAGCTTCATTCATTATAAAAGATAAGCAGCCACAAATACTTAAATATGTCCCAACAATTATACAAGAATGCGTTTTAAAAGAAAACCCACCATTGACCTAAATCAAACGTTAACATCTTGCAATGGGGTCACAGATATACAATAATATTCTTGTATCTCTCAACCATACACCTATCATCAGCCTTTATTCAATGCGTAATAAAAAAACACACGCAATGACTGTTACTCAACTGGAAATTTTCCCCCCCTTTTCTGTTTACCCTGACCATCCTCTCTGTGGAGGAGCCCCAGATGAATGTACATTCAACCTGTCAATCACAGCATTAAAGTCGATGGTTTGGCCACTTTCCTCCATCCTCTGGATTACACTTGCAACATGATCACCCCTAAATCCCATGCTCACCAACTTCTCAATCAATTCATTGTATGGATGGTTACGAATGAATTGTGGATTGCGAACCATATGACTTGGAGCTGTGGTTGGTTGTGGAGTCTGAGAGCCACTTGCTGGAGGATATCCACCTTGACTGTAATGAGGCACCTGAGCAGAATATGGATTTCTACCCCCTTCACTATCATACATCATATATGTACTCCCTGGGGGAAGTGCAGGGTGAGGCCCAGCAGCGGCATACCCATCACCTTGTTGAGCTCCAAAAGCACCCTTGATCTGCTGCTGGGGTGGAGGCTGCTGTGGCATTGTTCTACCAGCTCCGCTATACCCAAAAGGCATGGCATCAGAACGACCAGAACCAGGTTGAGGAACACTCGAATATGATACTTGCATTGGCATGCTGTTTGGAAGAGTCTCTGGAGGAGATGGGTTTGTCTGCTGACCAGGTGGGTACGGTGGGTACACAGGTGTTGATGGGGGCCTCATGCGGGGCTGCATAGGCTGCATAGAGGGCTGTTGTGGATACTGAACCTGCTGAGGCAACTGTTGTGGTAATGGCTGTGGATATTGAGAGTACGTCTGCACTTGTGGTTGATTTACTTGAGGTTGTGTTGGCTGTGGTGCCACTCTAGGGTCTTGTAGTTGCGGGGTTCGATACTGAGGATCCGAAGCCAAATATTGACTTTGAGGATGCTGTTGTGCGGGTGCCGGATTTGATAGCTGAGATTGAGGTAAATAATAGGTTTGTTGTTGCTGGGTCGCACTCTGAGTTGGCGCCTGTTGTGGAGGTGCCACCGGTTGTTGCTGTGGTGCTACTTGATGGGGCAAGGCGAGAGCTAATTGCTGGTTAGCTGTTTCAGATGTGTTGTCAGTCTTCTGACCATCTGAGGTTGGTGGTGAAGCTCTTTCCTCATTAGATTGGGAATGGATCGATGAAGACGATCCTTTCTGTGCAAGCTGAAGCTTGGCTAATTCTTTTTGAGTCTCAGCAAGTTCTTGCTTGTCTCTCAGGATCTGGACAGACCTATGGACCTGAAATGAGCATCACAAAGGTTCAACAATTGCAAAAACCTATTCCTAGTGTAAGAATTAAAACTATAAAACAGTAAGAGACAACAGAGGTCCAATTATTGAGGCTCTAATTTCCATTTGAAAGAAACCATTCCTGACATTTCAAGTCCTTGGATGCAGAGTGTGGTAGAATCAAGAACTCGAACAAGAGGCACGGAGTACAAAATTTTCAATCAAAACCCAACTTTTAAGACCACACATTCTATGCTTCATAATTCTAGCGAATAACAAAAATCTATAGCCAAAGTACAGATAGAGTTGCCTTATATAAAGATCCTCAGGTATATATCGCCAAGAGAGAATCCCTAGAAAATTAATAAAGCTTGTACAAGCAATTTGACACACAAGCAAGGCCTATAAATCATATTCCACCATGGAAATATTTATGCAAAAAGGAATAAAGAGTTGCAACTAACTTCTTGAAGATGTTTCTCAAGAGACTTGAGCTTTGTATCTGCCTCCCCATGATCACGATTTAAATCAGAACGCATCTCACCAATTGACTTATCAAGGTTGTAGCAATATAACTCCAACTGTGACAGCCGCGAACTGATTCCTTCAAGGAAGCGCATGAGATTGTCAGCATATTTTTTCATGCTCTTTTCAACAGTAGCAATTACTTCTTGGTTAAGAGAGTCTTCAGGCTGGCCATAGGCAGCAGAAGAGTACATTGGTGATCTTGCCATTCTACTTTTGTGAAAATCCTGGTAGAGGTGGCAGAAAGCTAACTAGTCAGCAAACAGAATAGTATCTACTATGCTTCTAATCTAAAATATAACATTTGGTGAGAAATAGCTGTTGAAAAAAATGAGCACTAGGCCAAACTCACAAAATAATGGAATGTCATACTCTTATGAATGCTTAAATATAAAACTGCAGAATACAACTCTCTAGGTAAAAATAAAAAATAAGATGTTCGCCAGCTTCCAACACAGCATGTGGTTGGACAAATAATCTTTTCAATGAACTAAGAAAATACGAGGTTCGCCAGCTTACAACATAGCATGTGGTTGAATTAATAATCTTGTCAATGAACCCTTATTTCTCAAAAACTTTGAGGCAGTAGCAACCCCACTCCATCTACACATGAAACCTAACTCTTAGCCTTTGCACTGGTTCTTAGATTTAAAGACGAAGCTTGTTTTTACAAACATACTTACAAAGACTATTGAGGGAAAAATTGATATACTAATCAATTTGCATTTACCAACAAAACAATCTTCAGGAGAAGTCCCCCTATATTCAGGCAGTCGATTATCAAATGAGAAAACTATATTCCCAAATCCGTTTTGATCTCACATGCTTCAAACATTTTTGAATCACGTAAGTGTAACATATATAGGTTGACTACTGTAATACAAGGACTTACGATATCCGAACCAGCTAACTGCATCTGAAAATCAGTTTCACTCATAGGGTTTACAAGATCAACTAGAACAACAACAAAGTTCCCAACATTCAAGCAAGCAAGTTTTTCAGACATAATTGTGTCGGTAGATATAAAATATTTCTCCACACTTACAGCTAACACTCGCAACCATATCAATGCCTATAGAACTGTGCATGCAAAGCTTACAATAAGTTTCCATATTATTTCATCCACATAACATGGCAACCACCAAAACTCGATACGGTAGTTTATAGCTCTAACCCATTAAATACAGAGCTATAAAAATTAGTTCTTATTATGGACTAGGGTTCCGGTGATCAGCGGAATTAAACCGAAGGCTCTACTTGGTTGATAGGTTGTTTCTAAATATAAATCTAGGAGGACCCAAAAGAAATTGACTCACTCTGGAGGCTACTGTTGGCCTTACCCAAAATCAAGCTTTTTAAATAGAGATTGGTTTATAAATTTGAAGCAAGGCTGTGCTCAATTTCAACTGATAATTCGAGAGCAGCAACAAAGATGCCCTAATAAATCGATTTATTAACATGATCGGAACCCTAATCTAATCTGAAAGAATACCTGGGTGGAATTGGTTCCGATGGCTGGGTCGTTGTGACTTCCATTAGAGGAGTCCTGGTTGCTACCGAAGTCTTCGTAGGAGCACAGAATGTCGTCAGAGGCGAAATCAAAGCCCTTCGAGCCCGGGTTGGCCCGACCCGACGATCCAGACGCCATATTGCTCGCAAGGATCGGGAAGGTAATAGAGCGATTGGGGGGTCTCCGCCGTTTGCGTGCAGAAGCTTATTAGTAAATGGGAGGGGAGGGAGGATTATTAATTTCCAAGCAGTTTCATTTAAAAATAAGAAACACGAGGAAGATTGCGTTGGGGTTTCGGTTAGATAAGGATGAGCTTCACCGACCATGCCTTTTGTTTTTGCAGATATAACTCGTCTCATTTTCTAACTAGTGTTTCTAGAACGTGACATCTTTCACACGTCCTTACCTAGGTTAATACATGAGGTTTGAAAACACGAGCTCAACGTTCTCGGTTAAGTTTAAGTTACTGCTCATTAAAGTTTCGACAATGACATCTACGACAACCAAATTTTTACAGTTTTATTTTTCGTGTTTTTCTGATTATATTGTCTCATAAGACAATTCCCTCGCCACACTGTTGGTGGAAGAGTGGTGTTCACATGATCACTTAGTGACCAAGGAAATCGTGGTCAATCACCGTTTGATGTAAATTCAAGGGTGGGAAGTATTATTTTAAAGTTAAGTTATTTCGTTTTCCATCCTTGGATTTACATCCAACAGTGATTGGCCACGATTTTCTTAATCACTAGGTGACCTTGTAAACACTATTGGTTGGTGGAAACCTCGCCAAGCGCTCTTTATAGCCTTGTACGCGTGCGTTCTACGGCCCTTAGCGGAAGGGCACCCTTGGGCCGTACATGTGGACGCACGGCTGTGAACTCCAAGCGAGTGTAGTACAGCTAGCATCAGGTCGTGCCTCGGTGCGAGCCTATAAGCCAAACGCCTAAAAAAAGATAATGGACCAGGACCACGAGCCATTGCTCAGTTTTTCAGGAGACATCATACAACCTCTTGAGTCGGATAAAATGAAGCGCTCCATATGGGTTGCGGCCACTGTCCAAAAAACAATCTAGTGTATGCTGGTTGTGACTTGTGAGTAGTAGCACGCAACACAGAGCACATGACGTAGAAGATGCACTCTTTGGAAGAGCTGTATGGTAAAAAGGACACAAACAAACCCAACTGTTAGGTCAATCAGCCAGAAGTATAGGCTTGATAACAGAATTGGAATAGATGCAGCTTGGTTGTTGAAACTGGAATATGCTACATTATTCACACTGTTGCTGATTATCATGTTTCATTTGCCATCACGTATGAATGGTACAGGCAAACCATAACAAACAGAACATAAAGTGTAAAAGTTTCACGTTATGGATGCTTGCCAGCAAACAATTACGTAATATGCAACAGAAACTAAGAACAAAGAAGAGAAGTCAGCTTCTCATACGATTCTGATCTTACTGTATCAAGTATTTTCATGTTGTACATGTGCGACCACATATTTCCACTATCAATCAGCCAACCGCATACTAGAAGCACAGTATGCACTCATATAAGGTCACAAAAATGGTGTGATTACCTCGCATTCTCGAAAATATTTCCTCCAGCTATCACTTATCAGGGCAACCATTAGACTTTAGCAGTTAACAAAAATCGCTGTTATGTCTCACTGTACGACTGATGGACCTGCCCATCCGAAGTCGTCTAGTTGTTAAAGCCTCTAATAATACAACTAAAGCATCCTCCACAGCTTCAGCCTGCTTATCAAATCCATGGGAGCTAAACTCTGGAAGAAGATGCAGCTCGGAGAGGAGGCCAATAGCTGCTGCTGCTGTACAGGTACGATCCAATGATGGTTGGGGCCTGCGCACACAATCATTTAACAATTAGATTCAGTAAGGCAGGTATTTGGGAAAGGTGAGCAGAAGTTATTTGTGGAAGAGCAAAGAAAGAGTTCAACAAGAAAAGAACAAAAAGAACTGAAAGAAAGCCTCAGTAGAGAAAGTCAGAAAACTGCAGAAGTGAAGTTGTTGTTCTACCTAAGTTTATGCATTGCAGAAGCACCAGTAGCAAGGGAAATACAAGGGAAGTCCTCTCCTCCCCATATTAACTTTGCTTGATCCTGCACATAGAAATATTATATGAAGTCATCACTACATCATTTGATATCTTCATGCAAGTAAAGCACTTGTCAGTATACCAACGGCCAAATTTTGTGGCTGTTAATATTACCAAACAATAGTCTACACATTTACAAAATTTGACTAAATAGGAGCATGAAGCATGATCCCACTGGTTTTTTCCTTTCTTTCCATTCACTCGGAGACTTGCCATTTTATTCAGGGGAAAAGGTATAGAAAGGAAAGATGAAGAAAAGCTGATTCTTGCAAGTATACACGTGACTTTATTATCATCTACAACAGAGGGAATAAATTCCAATTCACAGAACAAATTTGTTCATGTAGCATTTCGCAGATAATAATGAAAACCTACAAGAAAAGTGTGACAGAAACTATTACCTTCAGACGACGAAATATTGCAACAGAATTGTTCCATGTTCCATCGATCAAAATGAAATTTAGAGTTCTGTCTTCATTTATCTGTGCAGCAGTCAAAAATGGAATTTATCATATTGTTGAACTCGATAAAAGCATAAGAAATTTCTTGTTAAGAAACTGAAGGATTTAAGTTACGCTAGCCATTTATATGGCTTCTTAACATGATCGGTAACAATAAACTAACATCTGAATTGACCCCTCCTGGATGCCAAAAGCACTTTCAGATAGCTAAAAAAATGTTTACTGGTTTGGATGGAAGAAAAAACTATGGTAAGAAACTGTTTTTAGTTTGTTCAAAAGAAACACTAGTTATGGCTCAGGAAATTTATTGGGATAACCATGTAAGAAACACATTGACATTAGAAAGGATTTTTTTTTTTTTTTTTGCCTTATTCACAACTAGCAAGAGGATCATTAGCAAATGAACCTCATACACAACTCCCACAAACATAGCCCTGAGATAATTATACCTTTGTATATGGACATTCCAGATCAGCTGAAGATTCTTGGCCAAATACATCCTGAACAGATGTCACCACAGCATTTTTGTTGGGATAGAGGCACCAAACATTGCTTTTTCCTAGATTTATTGTTGAAGAACAAATTAATGATTCCACAGATAATATCCATATAAGTAAGCCACAGAACATAAGAAACTTCCAATTCTAGCTGCTAGAAAAAACAAAATAAACAAAAATAAATTGCCACACTGACAACTTCACACCAAAAAATAATAAAAATAACATTGGCAACTTAAGTTCATCAAGTTAACTTGGTAATGTAATGTCAAGTACTAATTTCAACATGCAGTTTCAGTGTCTATAGCAATGGCTACAAAAAGTACTAAAATAAAGCATTTATCTAATCAGAGTCAAAAGACTTTGTAAAAATGTCTTAGTACGATATGGAAAGTGCTATGTTTCCCAAACAATAGCTTAATATCTAAAGTTGCAAATTACCAATATCAGAATAAAATTAAGGACACAATATTTATTGGCCCTATCAGTTTTGAGAAGGAAAAGCAAGAAGACCTGCAAGCTTAAATGCATCCCACATTATTTCTTCCTGTTCCACGATGCCGAAGAGGCACAAAGTTGCAGCTTCAGTGCCAAATACTTGCCATAACAACTTTCCAGTATTGTTCTGCCTTAAGAAATCCTGCAAAAAGCTGACTGCTCATTTCAATAATATAAATATATATGCTTTTCTTTCAGAAGGTTCAAAGTCCATGATTTGTACAATGACAAAGTGACAACCTTCGGATGCATATATAACCAGAATCGCACTCGAGGCCAAAGAGGGTACTGCACTATTCTTGCACACATACAATCTTCCAAAGGTAGCCAGCACTGGAAAATAATAATTCCCAATTAGATATCATGAACATGAAAAGGGGCAGCATCAGTAGGAGGAAGAAGTTAAAAGCCAAAATGCACACAAATATTTTTGCAAAACAGCCCAATACCTTTTGACAAAGGTAGCCTCTACTCCCAAGCACGCGGCATGCTATTTGTCGAGCTGAGAAAAACTGAAGCTTTTGTTCAGAATCACCTAAAGCCTTATATGTCTTCCTGTGTTTTCTATCCTCTTGCACTTTAAAATCTCCCTGAAAAGAAATATATGAAAAGCCTACTTCTAAAACCATGTTGCTGTAGAATTTAAATTTGAAACAAAAATGGGCCGCAGCAGAAGAGGAGATACCTGAAGCTTGCCACCACTGCCGCCAAAGCTCATTTGTGCATCGGTAGCCTTCTCCAAAACCTTCAAATCCTGAACAATTTTGGTGACCAAAGCGGGCACAGGGGAGGTGGTGCCCCAGCCCTGCCATTCCTGCAATGTGATAGAGGCTTCAGGAGCTTCTCTTGGAGCAGCGCTTGAACTTGAACTTGAACTTGAAAATGAGTTATGGAGGGTTCTGGGTTTGGAGTCCATCCGCGTTTTTGAAGAAAAGGCAAGCGAGGGAGAGCATTTGAATGCGATGGCCCTAGAGGGGGAGGCCATGGCGGATTCCTGCCTGTGCCTGCTATCCAAGCTGCTGCTGGGCCGTGGCCCGTAGGGTTTTTTCTTCTTGTCACTCCCCTTCACTATTTTCAAAGGATACTACTACAATAATTAATGGTTCCGATGGAAGCTTTTTTTTTTTTTTTTTAGAAATAAACAATAAAAGATTACTAGGAAAATCCACGTCAACGATCTAAAAACTACAGAAATCAAAGTTAAAAACTGTTAGAGCCGAAAGAGGAAGGTTGTGATCCCAACGTCGCAAGTTAGCAATATGATCAAGATTTGCGATTGCATCAGTTAAAAAGTTGGATTCTCTCCAAATATGACAAAATTCAATTGTCTGAAAGTAGCGAATTAAAATTCTAATACCACTAATCAGCATTCGCGAAGAAAGGGTGCAAGCATTATTTATGCTAGTCAATGAGAATTTTTGAATCTCCTTCCACTTTCACATTCTTGTAATCATGAAACACTGCAGCCAATAAACTTGCTCGAAGGGTAGAAGCTTCGGCAATAATAACACTGGAGTGACCAAGTCGATTAGTTGAAGTGAGGAGAGGAAACCCCTTGCTCCTCCGTGAAAACAAAACTAATTGCCGGCTTGGGAAGTATCTAACACTGATCCATCAAAATTGAGGTTAACAAAACCTTGTTGTAATGACAAAAAAAAAAAAAAATTGATAAATAACCACTTTCTGGTTTTTAAATTGATTTATAACCTTGATTTCTAAAATAGTTGAAGAATAACCATATGAGGTAATAAAATATCATAATTACCCTTCTTCTTCTTCTTCTTCTTCTTCTTCTTCTTCTTCTTCTTCTTCTTCAACCCTAAATCTCTTGCAACTTTAGGAATTCGCATCACATCTTCCCTAAATCTCTTGCAACTTTAGGAATTCGCATCACATCTTTTCAAACGAAAACATCTTCTTCGATAGCAATTTCTTCTTAGTTTAATTTGATAATTATATCTTTGCTTCTTCTTGTAAAGGGAATTAGACCCAGGGACGGAGGATAGTGGAAGCTTCTATAAGGTTGTAGCCCAGACAAGTTTTTTGGTTTTTAAAATTAAACAGGGCAATTTGGCTAAATTTATTTCTTGTATATATCTTAGTCCAGTCAAATGGTCTAGTAATCAAAGTAATTAAACAACATATGTCATAATCACTAAGAATTTAAAGCTTGATTAACGTCATCATGCCATCCACACCACTCATAAAACACTAAATTTAAATTCTAATTAAAAATTATAGACAAAAGCCTATAAAAAATTAGGAATATGGCGTTCAATTTTTTTTTTATTTTCTTTCTCCTCAATTCATAGTCCATCAAACGCTAGAAAATCAGCCGGCTATTGTACTGCTATCAACTATAAATCAATAATCTTTTGAGAGGTACTCATATGTTTTAGAACTCTTATTACATCATTTACATGTAAATAATTTAGCTCAGGGTACTTAGAAATCCTGGCTCCGTCTCTGATTAGACCTATTCACGAAGTTATTTTCTCTTGAATATTCACTCCCTTCTCAAGTTCTCAAACTTTAAGACTTTGGGTCTAAATACCTTTTTCTCATATTTGCTCTCTCAATATATAACAATGGTTTCAAATTTCATTACTTACGTTCTTCTCGCCTATGGATTTTGTAGAAGTGAAAAAAGAAAACAAGTGATCGATGGAATTTGACAAATCAAAAGAATAATATCTCATGAGCATAATTATGGTTTTGTTGATTTGTCAAATAATTTATGAACCATGATTGTAGAATTTATGTAATGTGTTATTTCATGTTTCATAGCTTTTACTAATCTAATGGTTTCATACTTGAAGTGAAGGAGGAAGGAAAAAATAATAATTACAACCATACGTGTATTGTATTAGGAAGAAGAAGAAGAACTGAAGAAGGGAGAGTTGGACAGTGTTAATTTGTCATTAAAGGTAATTATGATAATTTATCACCTCATATGGTCATTCTTCAACTATTTTAAAAAGAGTAATTTTAAATACACACTTCTAATCTCTTAATACACACCCATACTTAATACACTATCCATCTAGTTTTTTATTTCAATATTATACTAAATACACATCCCAAACTGCCTAAAATACCCTCAATATCTAAAACTAATAATAATTTGTTATTTAATATAATTATATATGTTTACTATTTCACAACTCTCTTTACGTATTCTCTTTTATTTTCTGTTATATTTTTTTTATCGGATTATAAATTTTTTCTTGATATTTATCAATTTATAATCAAAAGAGTAATATTATATTCGAACTTCAAATCTCCAACATGACATCAATTGGCTAGAATTTGAAGAAAAAAAAATATTGAACATCCATAATTTTTTCAAAGTTAAGAAACTAGTAGAAGTACAATAACATAAAAACTAGTTTTTAGTCTGCAACAAAAAAACTAGTTTTTAGTCTGCAAGATAAAAACTAAAGTTACTAAAAAAAAACTAAATGAATCGGTAAATAGTACATGTGATTACGACAGTAGTCGAAATTCAGGTGATGAATTTTGGAGAAGAGATTTTTATTTCTTTTCTTTTGATGCGTAGTAATATTGGAGAAGAGTTAGGTTTTTGTCACATCCCGGTTCTTATGTTATTTTACGGTTATTTACTTTTGGTATTAATTTGACTTTTACCGTTTTGAGTAACCGTTTACTATTTAAGACTTTAAAAGTTGATTTTTTCTTTCGTTTGGAATTTGGGAAAACTTTCTTAATGAAAGTTGTAGAGGACGTTAAACAGAGTTCGTAGCCACGCGACATGCTTAAAACGGAGTTCATATGAAGAAGTTATGGTCTAAAAACGAAAGTTACTGTTTTGTAAAATGGGGTAAATTTTAGTAGGTTTTATTTGTGTGGGTGTTTTAAGTGGTGGACCGGGTGGGAAAAGGCTCAACCCTCTCTTTTCTCTCTCTCTTCCTTCTCTCTCCTTTCTCCCGAAGCTTCCCCGACCCGCCGGCTTCACCACCATCGCTCGCCGCTGTCCGGCCACCACAGACCGCCGGACCGGTCATGTTCGGACCCCCGTCGCCTCCTCTCTCCTCCTGGGCCGGTGACCGAGCATGTGACGCCGCCGAACAAGAGGAAACCGCTCCTAGCAGCCCGACTGTCCCGTCGCCAGAAATCGCTCCTCCGGTCACCATAGCTCGTGAAACTTGGCTCATCTTGTAGCTCTCATCAAGGTTAGTAATCCCTCAAAATGAATCAATTTAATTCGATCTTGTTATGGAGTAATGTATAATTGAAGTTCCAGGGCTATTTCACTATTTTGGTTCGATTACCCTAGCTAGGCTTAGAATTGGATTTTGTGCTGGTTAAGGAAGTTGTTGTGCGGGTTGAGAGGATTCTTGTGTTAAAATTTAGGAAGCATTGGACGTCGCCGGAGTTTGGCTGCCGGGCGCTGGGCGCCGCCCCTTTAGGGTAGTTTTTCATGTTGTTGAGTTTGTTTTCATGAGAGGAGTTTAATGAAGTAAAATTTGGAATTTTTGAAGGAGTTTTGGTTAAGTTTGGAATTTTTCGGATATTAGAGAAATTGGCGGTTGATAGAATAAATCCGGCCATTGGATTTTCTTGGTTATGGTCCTAAAGTGCTAGAACCGATGAAGTGAAGTTATAGATGAAGTTTGGTAAAAATGTAATTAGCTTATTAGTGGGTTTATTGGGATGATTTCGATGATTAATTTAAAGCATTTAATTTCCTAAATCGAAGAGTGTTTCTAAGCATATTTATTGTGCCAGGATACGAAGGGGTAAAAATCTAATTAGCTTATTAGTGGGTTTATTGGGAGGATTTCGATGATTAATTTAAAACATTTAATTTCTTAAATCGAAGAGTGGTTTTAAGCATATTTATTGTGCCAGGATACGAAGGGAACCTCGCTTGAGTGGCGATGCGGTTATCGTCGGGCTTATGCCTAAATTTGTGGGTGGACATTTTGGTTTTAAATAAATAAGAATGCAAGATTTTATAATTTATTATTTTATTTTCTGAGCTTATATTATAATTTCGGCTTATGAAATGATATTGGAAATTATTTGAGTTTGATGGATGGATTTATTTGTTGGTCAACATTTTTGGATTTGAGCTCGTATTATTAATTTGATATTTGAGTTCGGATATTTTTATAAATTACAGATTTCATTAAAATGGTTTTAATGGTGGATTTTGAGATTTATAAAAGATTTCCGAAAATGGGATTTTCGGTAGTTTGCTATTTATAATTTTTGAAATTATTGGTGGAATATCGATATTGACCTTGATAATGTTTTAGCGAGTATTTTGGATTGAGATGTTAATTATGATTTTTACTTGTTAATTAAATATCGCTTATAATATGGTTTTAAGAATATTTTGACATGTGAGACACGTCATTGATTTTATTATAATTTCTTATAAAAATTTTCAAGTACGGTTGGGAACCCTACTATTCGTATGATCTTGGGAAAGATTAATGGATTTAAGTGTTTTCGTATGTTTTTAGTCACCATAATATATGGTCGCTTATATTTATTACTGCTAGCTAACCATTATTAGCGGCTACTCACCATAGGTCAGTAGAGCGCTTAGCGTGAGACGCTATTATAGCCTGGGAGACTCATTTTACATGGTGATAACTCTTCCCCTTATTATATTTTTTCTCAGTTATATAATTGAGTAACCAGCGAGGCTGGTTTGTCTATTTTTATGGTATTCTGGATTTAAAGTAATTTGGATTATCAAGTTGCATGATGTTAAGTTTTAAAAGTGAAAAAGTGGGAAAGTACACAAGTTATTTATTTGTTAAATTATTTAATTTATTTTTGTCCACTCACTCTAATGTTTTTAAATTACTTTCCCATATGCCATTTGGTTTTAAATACCCAGTTTGCAGGTTAAGTTTAAATGAGGTCGAGCGTACATGAAGTCGAGACATAGTCATATGCTGCTTCCGCTTAATCTTTATTCATTGTTATTCTTTCATTATTAGATATGCTCTGATAATCAGTTAGTGAATTAATTTTGACTATTGTCGGTTGTGAGATTATTTTAGTTGAGTAATTGATTTATTGGGAGATGTGATGAACTTGGGGAGCAGAAAGGCTCTAGGTGTTGAGGATAGATGTTTGGTTATAGAAGTGTTAAGTTAGATTTTTCAGGTAAAGGTTGTCCATTTTCAAGGAAGGTTATGCCGAATTTTCGGTAAATTTTCCTTGAAAGTGGACCCCGCAGGATTTACCCCGGGTTTCATGATGAAATCCGGGGTGGGTCTTTAGGGAAGAGAATTTTTTTTCCCCTAATAATTGATGGATGTTTTTGTAATTAAAAATACCTATAAAATCTAATGTTAAATATAAAATAATAGGGGTGTATTTAAAATTTTTCTTTTAAAAATCATGGTTATAAATCAATTTGAAAGCCAAAAAATAGTTATTCTTCAAAATTTCTCAAAAAAATAAACCGAACTAAACCTTGATAGAAATACTGTAGAATGTCGGATATTTCGTCGGAAGAGATAGAATGGCAGATACTCGGATGATATGAATAAACCACAGGGAGCCAAAGGCTAGGGATTGATTGTTAATGGGTTATTTTATGTGTTTGCTTACTCGGAATTAGCTGGCTACTAGCGACTCTTCAAGCCGCCACTCCGGTACTTCCCTTTCCTTATTTCCCACCATCTAACTTTCATCATTCTCAATTCACCTCTTATATATATATATATACATGATCCCAATGTATATCTCTCACCCGCTTAAATGGCCACCATAACTGAATCCACCGCTCTCTTTTCTCCTTCGTATCTCCACCCGGCGATCACGTCAAGGCCGGGGGCTCTTTCCCTCTCCCTCCGCCACAGACCGGGTTTCCGGGGATTGAAGGTTCAATCGCCTCTGTATTCCTCCCTTGCTCCAAAAGTCTCGCGTCTTCCATCAACGCCCACCATTGTCTCTCAAGCGCACGACACCACCGCTCTTGACAGTAAGTTTTTACTTGTGCTCTACTCTAACTACTTTGTTTCTTTTGGTCTATGCTAGTTTAGAATATGAATATGGAAAAAAGTTTCAGTTGGCACTTGAATATGTGGTCAACTTGTTATTTCACATCAAGTTTGAAGTTGCTTCCTAAATGCCTACAGGTCTTAGTTTGAATTTACTCAACGGTTGATAGTAGGAGATGTTAGGATTTACTTATATTGGCTTGTTAAAACCATCCTCAAATGTATCACCCTTATTTCTGACCATAAAAAGGAGCAAGCCTTATCAAATATATTGTCTTGTTCATAGCTTCATCAAAGGTTAAATTCATTGAACAATTTTTATGCTCGGTGCTAAAAGCATTTCTTAAGAAATGCACCCCTGATTTTGCTGGAAGGCGTTTATAATTCCTATTCCTTGAGGCACGACATAAGTGCACAATTTGAAAGAACTACAGCCCAACTTCAAACTCTCCTTTTGATTTCCCGGCTTCTAAAGAGCTGATGATCATCTATTAAATATTGAAATTTCTCTAAGTCTTCTATGTCTATCGGCAGCAAACCTTCAACTCTGCCTTCAGACCAGAGACTTGGTATTTTCTTTTTCTTTTTTCATATTAAATGTTCTTTTGATCAATGACTAGCCTAGAAAGTTGCCATTAAATGGAGCATACAGAATTGCTTTCCTCACTTGTTTTTCTTTCTTTTTCAGTTTACTGTCCGTCAACCATATTGTCTGGCAGTAATTAACTGTGGCGCAAAGATCTTCAGATTTTGACATTTTTCAAGCACATATTCCCAACATATTTATGCTTGTAACATGAGCCAAACCCCAAAAGAAACTAGCAAGCTAGATAACTTAATATTATTATGTACGAAAATTACTGTCCAACAATAATAATGCACCAAAAGATTCTGTCTCACAGTAATACCTCAGACGGTAAATTGGCCGTGCAGGAATAAAGAAAATTCCTTGTCAAATGAGAACTTTGTTTTTGCTAGAGCTGACATCGTTAATTTTCCTAGAAGTTTTTATCAAAAGGCGCCAACAACTGCAAACTGATTTTTTTCAGTTAGGGATCTGTTAAACAGATCGACTTTGGGCCTGCCTGGTTTAGGCTCAAGAGTTTTATTTTTGTAGCTTTGTTTGGGAAAAATCTGGGCATCTGTTGTCCTCTTTTACTTCAGTATGTGTTTGGAAGGCCTCTTTGGGACTTTCTTGTTGTATTAGTGTCTTGATTAATATAAGTTGTTGTTCTACTGCCAAAGAAAAAAAACAGTTGGACTTTGTTTTAACTTGCTAAAGAAATTAACTTAGACACCTGCATTGTTCGCCTCCACAATTGTCCGTATTGGATATATTTCCGTTTGGAGAGGTGAGAATTATATGTAATATGCACGAATTTAAGTACCTGCCTGAATTCCATGGACCAGGACATATCCAATTTAGAGCCTTTGATGACAGAGTATTAGTCTGTCACTTTGTCTATTTCTGATGTCAAAAGCAAATAAATTTCCATTACATGTCCCAATAGGCTGAGCGGGAACGACATGGACATGTTGAAGCCTTAATGACCAACATGAGTCCATAAACATGGTTAGGCAGGCCTGCTTTGGGCCAACCTAATGTTGAACTGAGCTTTTATTTCCTTTTCTTCTTCTTTTTTGGGCAAAGACACTGAGCTTTTATAAAATGATATTTTGGAATTTTCAGGCAGTCTCTGTGTTAGTTTTATCATAGTCAACTAGAATGAACCGAAAGTTAGTTAGACCAGAAAATTATGGCATCTTTTTCTTGGTGCTGTTGTCCCACCTACAGATTTCTTGTCAATGTAATGAATAAGCACATTTAACCTCTCCATATGGTATTGATTGAGAGCTCCATTCATTTGCCATTAAGTCTGAATAGTGGACATATTAGTACATCTGATACGTTTGTAATCTTCCAATATTTTGCAAGTTCATCTACATTTCTGCCGACATGGGTGTTGTTGACACAGGTGTATACTCTTCTTGTATGCATTTTTGATAATTGGTCACTGTATGAGGTTACTTTTTGAACTGATGGAGTAATAGTTATAGTTATTCTGAAACATATTCTTGCGAAATTGTGTTTCAACAGTCGTCTAATTGTTTGGTTTAAACGATGATAAAATTTACAGCATTGTTTTCCTTTGTGTTAATGACATATAGCAGTGATTTTTTCTTGTTAAATTTAGTTAAAATGTGTTTTCACCTTTCCTTTATAAATGTAGTTCCCACAGTTACCGAAGCAACATGGCAATCACTAGTCCTCAAAGCCGATGGCCCTGTCCTGGTTGAGTTTTGGGCTCCTTGGTGCGGGCCATGCCGCATGATCCATCCAGTTGTGGGTGAACTAGCACAGGAGTATGCTGGGAAACTTAACTGCTTTAGGTTAAGCACAGACGATAGTCCTTCAATTGCGACTCAATATGGAATTCGGAGCGTCCCAACCATGATGATTTTCAACAAGGGTGAGAAACAGGACACGGTAATTGGTGCAGTGCCTAAAACCATATTGACTGCAAGCATTGAGAAACATCTGTAAAGTTGTGTATGCAAAGCCTTGCAAAATTTATGTACTTATAAATGACACAGTATTCTTCACATGTTCTCTGTTGTGTGGTTATTATTAATATTATTATTTGTTTTGAGAAGGCTCTGTTGTTTGGTTATAAATGCATTATGAAGTTTCTTGTATCTTGTCTTCTATTCTATATGACACTCATATCATCTTCAATAATATAGCCTTGATGAGAATTTCTTGGCCCTGGAAGATTTTATCTAGATGGTCAACTTGTGCAACTTGAATTCTGTTCTACTCAAGACCCTGTGAGGACCCAGACCCGGGTCTTTCCCAAGGATTGAAATGTCTATATATTTCTGATATATTCTTTGATATCTCCCATTTTTGACTAACCGATAATCTTCGAAGTAAATATCTTATTTTTCACCATACAGGGGATCACCGTAAATATCTGATCTTATATTAAGTTATGCTCCTTCTTCTCTATTCAATCTGGATATTCAGTTGAATTAATTTGTTGCTTCAATTAGTATACTAGAGATTGTACTAATTAATTGGTATGCAGTAGCTGAAACACCAGTTTAGTTATATGATATTTCAGAAAGTCAGCCTGTGTCGGCTTAATCATGCCGATGAAGATCAACTCACATTCTCTTAATGCAACCATAGTTTGTGTTTGCATGATCAGATATTTAATTTGTAACTTGTAAGCAGCTAGCTGGAAATGGAAGCTTGAAATGCTCAAGGGACCATTTTCAATAACTTAGTAGGGTTTAGAGTTTAGGAGCATTTACGTACATAAGAAGGAATTATCATTAGAAAGTGAAGTAGAACTGTAGGAAGTAGAAGTGGCCACTCGAATTGCAAAGAGGCATTAGAAAAGACTGAAATGTGATTATATTCAATATGAGACGAAGCAGCAGCCACTTGATCGAGTTGGTTGGATAATATTGTATCTCCCAAGAGGCATTGGCATTGCCAGCCACAAGACTTAGGGTTTTGATATTGAGTTCTTTCGTTTTCTGTTTGTCCCTTTGGTTCTTGTTTTCATCTTATCAGGAACATTCACACCAAGTCATCCAAAAACCTTAATTGAAACTAATTTAACGTCAGTTTTAGAGTCAAGCTCAGTTCATTAATCAAACGACCTTACTCCGTCAAACTAGGGGAATGAGTACCTAAATTACAATGCGAGGCGCAAAAAAGGAAGTTGCAAAGCAACCCAAACCTAATCTAATCTACACAAGCAAACAAGCAGAATAAAGTATGCTACCAGCAATTGCCTAATGCGTGTATTCACTAACCAAACAACTGTTGGATGCAATCGTATTATTAATTAGACTAAAGATGCAGCAAAAACGGAGCTGCAAAAAAAAAAAAAAAAAAAAAAAAAAAACAAGAAAACATCTCAAGCAGTACTTAGTCCCAAAAAAATACAATCAGTGTTTGACACTTTATATGCCTAAGACCCTGTTGGTCTACGTTTCGAGAAGTCAAACAGTAATTTGGTTACCTTGCAACTTATTCTCTTGACGATATAAGCTAATCAGGTTCAAAATGATCAGCACTCTTTCTCTCTATGTTGAATTCGAATCTCTCAATGACAATTCTACCATATATATTTTTCTGGAGTCTACCAAAAAAAGGAAGGGAGTGAGTCGTTTTCAGACTTTGTATTCCATCGTTTCAGACTTTCAGCTAGCTAGTTAGCACTCTGAATTATATAATGGAGTATGGCGAAGGGTTTCTAGAAGCTTAATTATATTCAAGTTATGAACAAATAACAAGCGGATACTACTAGTATTTTATGAAATGCATAATTAATTAATCGTTTGCTATGTACTAAAGTAATATAATTTCTCATGAGTTTGATTGCAAGGAAGAGAAATGTAAGAGGTCAATTTGATCCACATAGGAATGTGAAGTGGTGGTGAGTTTCAGAAGCATGATAGGTACAGAGAATATGTCCCAATGTATAGAGATGGCTTTGATTGAAGATGCAAGTTGATGCGTGCGTTTAGATGGATAACGTAAAATAGAGACCGACTCGATCAAGACCCAGTTTTAGTTTATGTGTATGTTGCAAGTTACAGCTGCAGTGCTCCGGCCTTAAATCATAAACTAGTCTGCATTATTTGTCTCGGATCATACTCTCTATAACTGCTCAACTTCTTCGAAATTGACATGCGTTTGATCTACACTACAGTGTATATATCAATCGGGAGGCTGGGATCGGGCGACTCGTGGTTTACGCCAGAAGCTGATGGGCTCAATGGAGTGATTTCAAGGCCATAACCGAGTCTATGTTAGATGCGACTTTTGTTAAGAAGGCTGCTAATGAGTTGACTAGGCGTAACACCAAGGGAAAGGACATGTAATCTTGTGGTCTACTAACCGAGCGGATACCAAGTTACATTTACACCATTAATGTGCAACTACTCAAATCGCCGTATGCGAAGATTCAATAAAGACTAGAGACCCTAAAATTCATTATTTTCATTTTCATTTTTAATCCGATCAAATTAAGCGCCCATAATAAAATTACTTCTTATTCGATCTCAAGTCCTCACCTCCTGTGTTTTGGGTTTTAATTTTGTTAATGGTATTAGAATACATGCATGATAATACGACGTGGATGACCGGATCAAAATATTACATATTAATTGCTCGGTTCACTTGCACCTTGTTGCGTAGAAAAATTTTCGGTCTACAAGGTATGTACACCGTTTCTACTAGTATTTGTTACATAAATTAAATAGCGTGTTTATTTTATCTTGTTGTTGCATGTCCTTTGGTAACCAATGAAGGCAACAGTCATAGTGGTTGAAGCCTCCGCATATTGCAACATGTCTTTTGGTTTTTTTGTTGATTGTCCACCTTTTTGGACTCTAGTTTCCGTATAGGATTTTATTTTTTTTGTAATTCTTCCACCGTAAGCCAAATTTTAAGCCAAATTTAGCTTACAAAATAAGAATATTCTATAGAATCTATTTTTAACTTACCAAATTCTCCCACCATAAGCTAAATCTTTAGATAAATTAATAGTATTTTGGTCTAAGAAGTGTAACAGTCCGGCCCAGTCCATTGAGATATTGTCCGCTTTGGGCCCAACGACCATCACGGTTTTGCTCTTGAGGTTTCACCCTAAAACGCGTCTCAATGTAAGGTGCTAGCTCTGCACATATAAGCATAGCAACTTGTCTCTCCCGGGCAATGTGGGACAGATGCACCTACTAGCTTGTTTGCCTAGTCAGGTCATCACAAACTAACACGCATGAGTCAATGTTGCACTCCCATTTGCTCGTGTCGTCTCTCCTTCGCGTATGGGGACCGCCTCAGTTTGGCTGACACAAGCCATCACATGGGCTCGGACTGAGGTGGACTAATCTCGCCTGGGCTGGATTTCTCCTCCAACCTGGGTTAGATTGCTCCCAACAATCTACCCTAGGTTGATTTAGGGAGATAACCCATTTATAGGGGGAAGGTGGATTTTTTTTCTTGGGTTGATTTTTTTAAATGGGTGGACTTGCTGTTAGCAGCGGAAGACGCGGGGGGGGGGGGGGGGGGGGGATGGGAATCCCTAGAATTATTACGTAACAGACACCAATCCCGCATCCCAACACCATCACAATGCTACTAGTAGTGGCAACCTTTTCTTCTAGAAGCTTTGTTTTTTATATAGGGGGTAAGACCTATTCTATTCTTCTGAAGACCTTTCTTTATGGGTTCCTCCTCTAGTGTTTCTAGAAGATTATTTTGTTGACTTGTTACTTGGAGTCATTCCATCAATCATTACATCACACGTATTAAGACATATTTCATTTGCTTTATGCTTTCCTGTCTCACCGGGGGCACTTGTCAGATGGTCATGCATGCATCTTTTCAGCTGGACGAGTTCTCGATATTGTAACTAAATCTGTAAACGGGTAAATCGGTGAATTAAGTAAACTTTAAATTTATATAAAAATACGTGCAGAATAAATGGGAAAGTATGGTGAGCAAAATGGCCAAAGCGTCTCTAACGGTTTCTTTAAAATTTCTCTAAAATGGAAAAACAAAAGTTAATATCTCTAAAAAAAAATTTGCTCTAACTCCAACAGCTTCCTCATTTTAGAGATTTTGATATTTATTACTACAATTAAATATCCTACATCATTTTTAATCATAACAAAAAAGAAATGTTTTGTATCTTATTATAATAATAAAATATTCAATAATATATTTTATAGTTTTTTCTTTTCATTTGAGCATGTGAGGAATTTATGACAATGTTAATTTCAATAATTTAGAGAAGAAAGGCTTTGCTGCAAATTTGGGGAAGAAATTCTTCTATTTCTTCTCCATCCCTATTTTGAAGAATGGAATGAGGAAACTGTTGGACCTAAAAACAGCTCTATATTCCTCAAAATTGAGAAGATCAAGAAAATAGGGAAGCTGTTAGAGATGTTATAAGGTGACAATAACCGCATATTTCTTTAAATAAGATTTAGTTGGCATGCCATTTTTTATTTAAATTAGTTAGTTAGTAATACACTCATGATTCGTGTAATGAGTTAAAAAGTACATGCCTGGAGACTTTGTATAGATACGTCTTTCTCTTGGTTTGTTGGCATCGAAGAGAGTCGTTTTGGAGTCTATACATGTGTTCTTTGTAATGTTGCTGGTGAGTCGACAATTCACCTATGTAGAGACTGTGTATTTACTCGGAGTGTGATACATGCTAATCCTGCTCTGGATTATATGTGTAATCGATGGGGTGAGATACATAATTCTACTTTGGAATGGCTCATCCAATGCTCAATGGATATGTCAACTGAAAATTTTGGTGACCTGCTTTATTCTCTCTGGAGTGTGTGGAAGGAGAGAAACGAAAGGGTGTGCATGAGAGCCATTGATTTGAGTATTTCCATTGAAGCAAGATTATTGGAGTTTCGTAGGAATCAATCTACTCCAAACAAAGCAAGTAGAATTCAACATGTCAAATGGAGGGCTCCTCCAAGTGGGGTGTGGAAAGTGAATATTGATGGAGCTTTTCAATCATGTCACAAGATGGGGAGGTGCGAGTTTCGTCTCTAGAGACTCTTCGGGGAATGTCAGTGCATGTGGTGCAGCGCCTCTTACAGGCCTCATCTCAGTTGAACATGCCAAGCTTCTTACGTGTAAATTGGCAATGGATTTTGCTCTCAGTCATGACTTCTTCTCTGTGTGGGTAGAGACGGATGCATAGGAAGTGTGCAGACAAATTTCTGAAGATAGTATGCCTAACACTTCTAGTGGAGGCAAAGACACTCGAAATTGAAAAGGTAAAAGTGGGTTGCTTCAGCTGAAATGGGTTCACCCATGATGCCCTAGGATTCGAAACGCAATCCACTACTCGTCTACTCAAACCCTAACCTTAACCCTACCATTATTACGGTTAGGGTTGGGGTTAAAGATCTTTCCTCCCTCGCTCGAAGACCACCATCGTGCTGCCTCCACCAGATCCCAACTAGTGCCCTTAACAACCACCTCCGACATGTCCGGCGAACCTCCATACTCCTGCACGATGCTCTAGCATACCACACACCATCCAAAAACCAAAAGTACGTTCATACCTAAAGGTGAGGTTGGCAGTCACACGCAACGTACCAAAGTTGTAAGTTATTAGGGGGGTATGCCTCCTTGATCGGATCAGACAAACGATGAGTGACCTTAAATTTCACTCGTAGCCCTTTGCGAATCCCATGCTTATCCAGTTCTTGCACCACCTCAAGTGTGGCACCCACCAAGAATTAAAACTAAAAAGAAGCGACGCTCAAGAGAAATAAAAAACTAGGGTTTTTATTTTAGGGTTTTCTTGTCGACGCTTGGCATCATCTCAATTCTCTCTCGCTCAATCTCCATGTCTGAGGAAGTGACTACAAGGTTCGCCGTTGCGCTCGCTGTCAAGGAGCGGCGGCGATTTCGCCTCACACTTATGCGGTCAGACGTTTGGTTTCTGTGAAGAAACAACCGGTGTCGAAGGCAGTGATGGGGGACTCTCACTACCGTATGAGGTTTGAAGAACCGGCTGCTGATGCGATCGGAGGGGGATCGATTTACGCTTCGATTAAACAATCTAGAATATCGAAAGTATGTGTTGGAAGGAACATGGTTCTACGACAAATTGTTGTTTGCAGTGGCGCCGTTTGACGGATCCGTATCCTCACCTTCATGGTGTGGGTTGAGATATTCGGACTACCGACTGCGTTGATGACATAGGTGGCGATTGAGATGGTGGGTGCAATGCTTAGGGTTTGTTAATGACAATATATAATATCAATCAATCCATAATACTTTTAGAAAATTGACAATTATTTTATAATCTGGGAGTTACTGCGTGGCACTATCCTGTAGGGTTTATAGTCAATCATATTACTCAAATTTAGTGGGGACTATGTAGTTGTGGAAAAAAAAAATTAATAAACTAATCAGAATTAAGTATAAACACATGAGCCAATAACATCAACCCGACTATGGATTAACA
Organism: Fragaria iinumae; assembly: GCA_009720345.1. Taxonomy (NCBI): domain Eukaryota; kingdom Viridiplantae; phylum Streptophyta; class Magnoliopsida; order Rosales; family Rosaceae; genus Fragaria; species Fragaria iinumae. The sequence goes on along the minus strand of CM019122.1, from coordinate 19,568,396 downwards.
CCCACTTCGAGTGTTTTTTTTTTCGACAATAAGAGTGTTTCTGATATAAAAGAAGATATATCATTATATATTTGGACTTCTAATTAAGTAGTGGATGGTTAAACGGTAGTTTTCCTAAGTTCTTAACGTAATATTATGAACCCATCTTTGTGTGCAACCAAGTGACTTTTGATCGATGATGGATGCCACGTATCGAGGGTGGCATTGAAACTTATCATGTATTAAAGAAGACTCCAAGAGAAGCAAAGTGGCTCCTGGATTTATCATTTCTATGAAATTTAATAACAAATTCTATTCTTCCGAGACGTGATATGTTTTGTCTCTATATATATTGCTACCCCGTTCCTCTTTCCTCTCGTACTTTCCTTCCTTCCCTTCTCAGCGCTCTCCTTCTCCTGCTCCGCCGTTAAAGCTTCTGCCATAACGCTCTTATTTGCGCCTCCTCAAAGAAAAGCCAATACCCACTTCTCTACTCTTACTGGTATGCATTCAACATCAACTTTTTCTCTAGCTCACACCCATATGTCCTTTTTTATTTATTTATTTATTTATTTTATGTATTTGAATATTGCCCTTTGGCTGGGCTTTCTTCCTTCTTATCTTGGTTTCGGGAATCTTGGATTCTGAGAAATCGAAGAGGGTCGGGTTTTTGGTGTTCTTGGAACGAACGATGTCGCACATCTTGCTCAAAATTATTGCAGTTTCTGGTGTATCCTTTTATATGATGATTGAATTGTAGTCTTAATGTTCGTTTTGCTAAAGTAAAAACTAAATAAGGTGAAAGAGTGTATGATTTTCAATTTGATGTTGACTGGATGTCTTTTAGAGTGTATATTTCATATTTGATGGTCTTCTAGAAGAAGAAGAAGTAATACTTTTAGGTTTCCTTCCTTTTGACACTGCAAGACGCATGTTTTGGAAGTTGAACATATAAACTTTTGTAACTTGCTCTGCCTAATTCTCACCTAATCCATATCTGTCAAGCGTCCTTAGATTCATCTGAAATAGACTTGAGTTGGGATTTTCTGATCGTAACAAGTTTGATTGCAAAATTAATATTTGTAGTCCAAGCTTGATATTCAATAGTTTCAAAAACTTACGTGGGGGCCAGTATCCCCGTTAGATCGAGAATGGAAAACCTTGTTCTAGTCTTTCTAGAAGGACAGATTATAATTGATAAATCTAATCATCTGATCTATTTTTTTGTTTAACTTTTGTATAAGGCTTAATTGCCAATTTGCTATCCTAGGATTCACCTAACTGTCAATTTGCTACCCTAGCTTTTATTTCTGCCAATTTGCTACCCTAGCTTCACAAAATTAGCCGATTTGCTACCCTAGCTTTTATTTCTGCCAATTTGCTACCCCAGGTTTCTAAAATTAGCCAATTTGTTGCCTTTTGTCATATAAATTGATCTATTTCTCCGTCCAAACATTGATGTCTTTTGAAAATGGCGGATAGCAAATGGCTAAATTTGAATATGTAGGTAAACAAATTGGTTAATATTGATTATCTAGAGTCATAAGTTTGACATAAGAGTAGCAAATTGGCAGAAATAAAAGTTAAGGTAGCAAATTAACACTAAGGTGAGTTCTAGGGTAGCAAATTGGCAATTATGCCTTTGTATAATATCTTGACTTGTTATAGAGTGATTGGGCCATTCTTTCCAATAAAAATTTCATCTTTTCTTTTTGGCGTCGGTTCTGTTTGTTTACTTTGAATGTGGTATAGATCCCTCCATCATGTTACGTTAATTTTACCCTTTTTTCTTTACCATGTTTCAGATTTAAGCAACTCAAGAATCATCTATCCCAAGCCCTTAAGATGGCAACAGAGCAATACTTTGAAGATGCTGTGGTCCAGTCTAATTCCAGTGGAGACGATAAATGTTCCTTCGGAAAATGGAATCCTGTTTCTGAAGTCCCAGATACTGAAAACAAGTCATGTGCTAACTTCGACTGCAGCATTTGCTTAGACTCTGTGCGCGATCCGGTGGTTACCCTCTGTGGTCATTTATACTGCTGGCCTTGCATATACAAGTGGATTCAATTCCAGACCCCTTCTTCGGAAAGCCAAGAGGACCAAAAACAGCCACAGTGCCCTGTTTGCAAAACTGAAGTCTCTGAATCCTCTCTAGTCCCACTTTATGGTCGTGGTCAAACAACAAAGCCCACAAAGCCATCTAAAGGCAAGGCTCCCCATCTTGGTATAGTCATTCCAAAAAGACCTCTCGCTCCTTGCGGGGTTGACACCCCAAGAACCCCAAGTACCAGCCCTTATAGTATTCAGCGAAGTCATCCTTATCAATCCCAAATAAACAGCCCTTTAGGAGGTAGCTATACAGCAGCTTCACCAATGCATAGTCCTGGTGATACATCAACACAAGTCTTCAATCCGATGGTCGGCATGTTTGGTGAAATGGTGTACGCTAGGGTGTTTCGTAACTCGGTAACAAATGTTTACACTTACCCGAATTCGTATAATCTTGCTGGCAGCACTAGTCCGAGGGTGAGAAGGCATGTAATGCAGGCTGATAAGTCACTCAACAGAATGTGTTTATTTCTGTTTTGTTGCTTCTTGTTGTGCCTAATTTTGTTTTGAGCAAAGTTTTTAGTTGCTCATGGTATACATGTAAATTAATTGAGTATATGTGTGAAATATATGCGGATTCAACCAGATGAGCGGTTGCCTAAATTTATGTCGAGGGTCGCATGCTTATGATAGATCTACTGATCTAGGATTGGGCATAAAACCACAGAGAGAAAAAAACCACATTTAGAACCTTCTATTGGTTATTTCTATTCAGTAGACATTATTATTGTAGACACAAGCACAAAATTAAACTAAAACCTAAAAGTTTAACTCTCGTCTCTCAATGGTGACCTCAAAGAATCAAATCCACATCGAACTAGATACGATGACTTGAAAACGTCGTTGGATTTTAGGCATCGTTGTCTGACTCGCGTCGTCGGCCTTCATCTAAGAGCAATTGCACCGGTGAGCTAATTGGGTGACCAATTGATAGGACCCACCAACATTCAACCAAAATACTAATGCACCGGTAATAAATTGTCTGACCAATTCGTGGACCTTAGGTGAATAGTAATTACTTGAGTAATTCCTTTGCTGATTTTTGTCCATCATTTTGCCTGATCAATTTGTGAGCTCCACCTTAGCTTTCACATGCTTTCAACCTACAAGTTTTACGATTGACTGATTATAGCTGTCGGATTGAGATTTAATGGCTATAATTAAATACCAATGGTTAACAATTTTTTGGGTTAAAAAAAATCTGAATTTGTTTCTTTCTAAAAACCATATAATTGAATACCTTACTCACTTCATATAATTTATACCAATATTTTCTAAAGTTTTACCTTCCCATCTTTTTCTTCCATCAATTTATTATCCATTTCCTCCCAATTTTGTTCCAACCATGGGGTATCTCATTACAATTGGCATGACCATGAGCAAATTCAATAAAGCGATTCATGGGCGCATTTAACCATGTGTCCAATCAATTTCATTATTAATTAACAAATTATAAATTTTACCTTTTGAATTAATGATTTATTCAAATTTCAAAAGTGAATAGTGGATTAGCAGGCAAATTGCCTTCAATTGGTACATTGACAATAGAGAGGCAATTGTCAATTTTATATGAATAGTGAATTAGCAGTACCAATTTGATTGGCAAATCAACAATTGCCTTCCATTCATGGGTGCAATTGCTCTAAGGCAGTTCACCTAAGGCAATACAATGAGATTTCATCAAGGAATTGAGAAATTAAGGATGATCAAGTACAAAATTATCAGAAACTTTGAGATTTTTTAACTGGTTAAATGTAGAAACCTTACTTTGCTTGGGCTACAAAATTATCAGAAATTTTGAGATTTTTTAACTCGGTATATGTAGAAACCTTACTTTGCTTGTGATTTGCTTCGTAATTGTATAGGAATTTGGTATCTAAATTGGTAATTGTACAGAAATATGAATATGCAAATATCTAGGGTTCTTGATCTAGTATTTTGGGAATTTATGTTGGTAATTGCATATTGATAAATTGTAGCAGAAAGATTGCCTCATCTAGAAACTAGTCAGGCTGCTATGACAAGTAAATAAATAAAACAGTAAAATAACTATTACCACCCCAGGCTAGGCCTAACAAGGCCCAAGCCCAAGCCACAACCAAGGAGAGGAGATCCCAATTGCCAGCCAAGCTCTGAATTGCACACCTTTGTGCTCCAGCTTAGGTATGGAAAATCCTCAAAATCTTTTATTCTTACTTGTCAGTCCGAGATGCTATTTGCTTCGGAGGGACTCTCAAAAGCACAAGGAAATAGGAAATCTTAGTCCAACAGTTTTGTTGCAAGCTGCACTGAAAGAACATTTGAAGTTGATACAGAGGATTGCAAAGCTTGTTTCAATCTCCAAAGAAAAGAATTCGAAACATAAGCAAATCTGGGTGAGAAAGGGTACAAGTAATTGTTTTTCTGGTAGTATTGATAATCTTGATTGCCTAAAACTATTGATACTACTTATTACTGTCCCCTTTTTAGATCAAGTCATGTTGATGAATCACTCAGAATCACTATTGGTGTGCGCTTCAAGTGTAAATGTTCTCATTTAGTTTGATGCATCTGACATGCATTCATTGTATGAATCTCATGATAGCTTAGGTGCATTTGTTTCTTTTTATCTTTTACATCAAAAGAAAAAAAATCCAGATTTCCTGAGGATTGCATGCTGGGTTTCAATCCTGAATTGTCTAAAAGAGTGAGTTGAATTGAAATTATCTAGTTAGTTGCCATGACTTTATCTGTATAAGATGGATAAACTTGTTTGCAGGTTTTGATACTGGTTGACATTATTTGCTAATTTTAAGCATGCTAAAATAATCATTGTTGCCTTGGAAAAATTTCATGTACACACTCTCTCTTTTGCTGTAGTGGTATGAGAATATCTTGATGTGTTTCCGTTATACTTGATTTCTCTATTTCTCCGTGAAAAGAAAAATATGGAGCATGGTTTATGATTATATGGAGCATACTTAGACAAAGAAAAATATGGAGCATGGTTTATGATTATATGGAGCATGGTTAGACTATTTTTAAAGTAAACATGTCTTGGTCGTGGTGAACGATATAAGATTATGGGAAGAAGGAAAAAAATTCTACAATGTGTTAATGCATGTGCATCGGCTTTGTTCTAAAGTTGTAAAATGAGTTCTCAAACTGATAATATTAGTCCTCAAAGTTGTAAATGAGTCTTTAAAGTTGTAATTATTCTTAGTTACCAATGAGTTCTTAAAAGTAGTAATATTAAACCTTAAAGTGGAAATATGACTCCTTAATGCAACTTTGAGGACTAAATTACCACTTTAATTAAGGACACATTTTACCACTTGAGGACTAATTGTAATTAAAATTTTATAACTTTAAGGACTCATATTACAACTTTGAGGACTGATTTTTTTAACTTGAGGACAAAGTTGATGCATGTCATGCATTAACACACCTTAGTTTTCCCAAAGGAAGAAAAAGGAATGACTTGACCACCTTGGTGATTTCAAGAATTTGGCTCCAGTAAATGTCCTTAAGGGTTTCCTTGTTACACCTAGTACCCTAAAGACAACTTGCTTGAGAGCTACTGATATTGTACTTGCTACATAGGTTGAAAATTCAAAAATTAAAGATAGTGTGAAAGGCCAAAAAGAAAAATAAAAGTGAAGTGCCCACACAGGATTTATAAGGAGGTTGTGAAATATTGTTTCTTATGCTAGTTATTGAAAGCTTGAGATATATCACCCTATAGAAAAGATTGTTCACTTATTTCACATAAGATACATGATTGATCAACCTATGCTTCTTGCTTACAATGCCGTGTCAATTGAGTCAAGCATGAAAATTGAGTTTGTCTATTTTATATGTTTAAAGCTATGTCTTGTACCTTGGTTAAATGCTTTGCTTCTCCTCTTAATATAATTCATGGAACACTTCCCAGTCATTGTGTGTTTGCATTTCATTCTTTGCATTTTTCATATATATGATTCTTAAGGGGAAAATTAATACCTAGATTATATTTTAGCTTGGGTGATTCATCTTGAATAGTGAAACCGTTGCTCACTCTTGATCACTTGTGTTATTCCTATTACATAGGCTCTTGAGTTATACATCTTTTATTTACATGACTTTGATCCTACTCTTTTTGGTGTCCTTTTGTAATTCCTAAACAAAAAGGGGAATAGTGTTGTTCTTAGGATATGTCTTTCTTCTCACTTGGTTGCTTGTTGAGAATGTTTCAGGTTTTGTGATTCGGATCAGGTGTTTTGTATAAGAATGCCAAAGAGGGAGATTGTAGGCCTAATATTCATGTGTTGTCATTCCTATACAAAAGTAAACTCTCAATAAATTGGATATCATTCATTTCTTGATACTCTGACTAAACGAGTTTTATTGCAGGTGATATTCATTCCATTTAGGGCGTGTGTTTTGTGTAATAGGTTTTACGTGCTTGAATATCTGGTTGATTTTCCTTATTAGTTCTGATTTGATTGATATTAATATTGGAATTAAACTCCATATATTCTGATATGCTAATGCGTACGGAAAAAAGTTCTAATGTGATTGATAATTATATTCATTCATTCACTATCATCATATTGTTTTGAAAAAGTGTGTGTTACACTTATCAGATTTATTTGTCATGATGATAGACGCATAATATGCTATGATTTTAATGTATTTCCTATTCTATTTGGCTACGTTATTTCCTTAATAATGTCATTTCTGACATGTTTTGTTGTTGTAGAGTCATCAAGAGTACAAAGAGAGAAGTAAACATCTCTTCTTCTGTACTTCTCAATCATCTCTTCTTTCACACAAAAATCAGTAAACAATGTTAGCCTTCCTTCTCCTTTTAACAGCTCTCTCTAACCAAGATGCAATCCAAGCACACACCTTTGTAGGACTTCTCCAGAAGGCCGCCGAGAAGTGTCAAGCGTGTTTGACCTTTCGAACATGTCAAGCTTCCTTGAAGATTCATAAAATGTAACTCACGGCTTGTTTCTTCTATCTTGTTATTAGTCTTTGTTTTCTGTTATTGGATTTCAAAGTTGGAATTGGTTGGTTGTTAAGAACATGAATAGGTTAATTTTCAGAATAAATTCAAGCATGTTTCGACTTGTTTGTGATTTCATATGATCAATTTTATGCTTTGTGATTTCATTAAATGCATAGTTGTGTTTTCACTAAAACTCTAATATGCAGGTTAGTGTTGCTAGGTTTCCGAACTAATTCACCTAATATTTTTAGGCAAAAATCCAAGTAGTAAATGCTATGTAATAATAGCCGAGACTATGTGTTACATGTTTACAAGTTAAGCATCATTATGTAAACTTGAGCATGTTCAAATTCAGAATTCTATAGCTCTTAATGATTCATGTTTAGGTAGACGGGTATGCTAAGTCGACGCTGAATATCTATCGCAGCCTTTCTTAGGTTCTGGGCTTCTTTATGCTTAGGAGATAAAGTAAGTAGAGTTAATGGGATGCATGACCTCTTTAGGCTTGCATTTCGAATTTGTTTCTGATATCACAATGAGATTGGTCGTGTGACTTGAAGCATGTTGTCATGTTTGGTTGTTTTTGAAATTGCTGGTTGATGTACGTGGAAGATGATCACTTGTATATATTTTATTTTTTGTTTTGCTTTACTTTTTAGTAGGATCTTAGATTAAGCAAACAAATCCCTCCCCCCTCCCCCCACAACCTTTTGTATTACGTTTACATTTGTATATAAATACTTGTGAATATTTTTATATTGATAATTACTTACTCTTTTGATCATTGTTTGCAGGTTAGCCCTTAGTCTCCGGCTTGAACGATACCCAGCTTATTCTATACTATAATGCTGGGTTAATTAAGAACATCTCGGTTTCGTAACGCCTATCACATGAAAATATATCTGATTCTGTTTTCAAAATTAGTTTTCATGTTTATCCCAATCAGTGATCAATGGTGATCGATTTGAGATGACGCTATATCTCTCTATATATAGACATGAAATTACTCTACCACAATACAGAGTTTTATTGAGTCAAAATATTCATATATGCATGTTGTTGTCTGCATACTATTTATGAATACTCATTGTCATATTATATGCTTGTATCATTGCATCTGTCATTCTTATAGTAATCAAGATCAGTGGCTTGGAAAGCATTGAAGTTGTAAATACTTGTCATATTATATGCGTGTTTAGTTCCATCTTGTGTGCAACTTAGATTTAAGGAGAGTTAGAATAGGGTTAACAGTTTGGAATCAAGTTGGTTTGGAATACTTGTAAAGTGATTGTGTTAAATAGCATTAGATAGATTTGTAATCATTCTTACTCTATAGTAGATTTGATTTAGTGTGGATTACTTCAAAAGACGTTTCGAGGGAGGTTTACATTGTTGTTAGTAAATCTTGTGTTCTTTTGTCTGTTGTTTTAATTTTGACAAAGAATTGAATCTACATATTCAAATCCTGCATATTTTGTTCCATTTTCCATATTTTCAACTTACGATAGACTTATTTGGTTTTAGGTTCAAGAACCTGTGATGCAGCTTCTGTGCTTCGTTTTTGGTATTCTTCACCAATTGTTGAGCCAAAATAATGAATTGCGATGAATTTCAACTTGATTTGTTGATATGAAGTAAGGTTGTTCCGCATTCATAGCTAAAGAGAGGGCTGAAAATAGCCAACCCTTTAGCTCTTAGGTCAAAAGAGCTATTACGGCTCAAGGGTGGTGGAGAGGCTGAAAATAGCCAACTCTTTAGCTCTTGTGGGACCCATAGAACAACTACACCAATTAACATTATTTTAAGGTTGTGAAATCCACACATTCTAAATTAAAATTCACACAACATTTTTCTTTTTTTGTAAACTTAAATTTTGTCTTTTAATGACTTAAACTTTGTCTTTTTATGAATGTGTTAACTAAAAAATAAAAAATGGTGTGTAGATTTCAATTTATGATGTGTGGATTTCATATCCCTTATTTTAAAGCAACCCATGTGCCTCATGCCAAAAAGCATATCCAATAGTCCATGTCAATTAACTCTTGTAATCCAATGGTATCTAAAAGTTTACTTGAATATGCATAACATTACAAATTTTAGTTGGCATTAATTATTGGGTTGTGAAATTCACACACCATTTTTCTTTTTTTGTTAACTTAAATTTTGTCTTTTAGTGTAATTTTGTCTTTTTATGATCAATACTACTAATTTAACTAAAATCAAATCGAATTGGTAAGCAAATGAAGCTTAACAAACAATCAATAGAGACAAAGTGATTGCCGATTTGTTTTAAAAAAAAATTTCATTCAAATAACCTTTAAGATTTTCTACAGACAAAAAAAAACCTAAGATTTTCAATCAATCGAATTAGTATGAAAATTTGATATCACTAGGAAATTTACATACCGTAGAGTTCTTAGAGTTATAGATTTGTATATAATTTTTTTTTTTTTTTGCATTCTTTTTGTTTATTTGTTCATCTTCATCAAAAAGACAAAATTGCATTAAAAAGGTTTTAAAAAATAAAGATGTGTATTTAATATTTATAAATCTGGTATGTGTGAATACAATTTCTCTATTTGTTCAATTGTTCAAGAATTAAAAAAATTTAGCCCCGATCCCGATGTAGCTCTCCCTTATTGAAGATGGCCTAAACCTGCCTCGTTTCACTGACCAAAACGCATCACACCAGACTAGACCAACCCCAATGGAAGGAATGATAATTAAAATGTAGAACCACGTGAAGAGAAAAGGATGAACCAGAAATATTGTCACAGGTGACAATTCCGTCAGGTTCAAGGGAATAGCAATAATCTAACTGATAAGGTATTTAGTTATTTACAATATAATTACAAATCGTTATTGCCATTAATTCATGGAATGAAATCAGTCTTTTAAGTAGACATATGCCAGGCCAGCAATGTACACCACATATACATAACCTGTGTGAAATATACATGCTACGCTGGAACTAAACACAGTTGCAGGCTCCCTTGTATTCTTGAAGCCACCTCTCTATTCATGTGCTCTATAGAAACGCAGCAACTTTAGTGTTTTCACCTTTTCCTAGACCAAGTAAAGAAGTAAATGTTAATCGGGAATGATGATTGTTAGTCTCATTTATAATGGGAAAATAGCAATCCCTCAAAAAACCTGGATTCCTGCTGCATTCAGGGAGGGGAAATGAAAACCAGTCGAGCAATTCTGCAACATCTCAGGACTCTTCATCCATGCTCTACGTGCATCACTCACCTTTATCTTATACTTGAACATCTGACATTAACATATACACCACAGTTAGAAGCAACTAACGACGGTTTTGACCTGCCTACCTCTTTCTTTCATACGAGAAGATTTGAAAAAGATTTTATCTTATAAAGCTTCAAAATTATTGTATTATAAGGGAAAAAGAAAACAACCAAAGAAAAAAAAAAAAAAGGAGAAAAATATATGCACACTCTTCACAAATCTTGTGTGCTTCATTGGGAAACACTTTTTCTTTATATTTCTCTCCACTTAAAGAGGAAAATTGTGAAACAATATTTTCAGCAACCTTGTATGATATGTACACACAAGTTGTTAATGCTGCTCTTGATGACTTGTGTGATACTGCTAAGTTTAGGAATGTAGCTAGAGCTATCTAGTTTCTGCTCTTTTCTTTGTTTGGGTCTTTTGGCCCCCTTGTATCCAAAAAGAAAAAAAAAAAGAGGAAAATGGTGAAAGGAAAAGGAAAAAAAAGAAAAAGAAAAGGGAGAGCATAATTTGATAACAAAGACTCAGGTCAAAACTGTCTGCAAAGAGCAAACCTGAGACAGAGGAAGATTCGGTTTCTCCAGGTCATCTCCATCAACAACAATACCAGTACCCTGGCACTCTGGGCAGAATACAGAATAAATTTGTGGGCTCAACAATTGAGCATCTTTTCCATTGCACTTGGCCGCAGTTTTCCTCCTAGACCTTCTCCTCGCTTTTGAACCAGTATTCTGATTTGTGATTATCTCAATTTCACACAGAAGTATCCAGTGTATAAGGCAAGAAGTATGGAACACGTGAAAAGCCTGCATGTAAAAATATATTAAAATATGTGCATTACTTGCTAATCCAGATACATGGACAGAATGTAATTTGGAACATGAATTAAAAAAAATTAAAAAAAATAAGGTGCCAATTACAAAACATTGGTATGGTCAAAAGCAAAAGGATGTAAGATGTGTAGGACTCTCACCCCATTCACATTTCGACTACTGCAAGCAAGCTTTCCAGTCTTCAGATTCATGAGAGTTGCTACATCTTTCCCAGGAAGCATCCTCTGTTGACAGATGTCACACATTCTTCCTGACGCTAAACGCTGTTGCCGTCTGAGCTCTCGCCTTATAGATTTGTTCAATATAAATCTTGTATTCAGTAACTGATCATCATAATGGTCTAGAAGCAACCTAGATGCTGTACCACTGGAAGCAGAGGAATCTTCCCCAAATGACTCGTACTGATTACTTAGAGAATCGCTGATATCCTCAGGGTCAGAGAAGGATTTCTTTCTCTTACAACCGGTGCCTTCACCATTCCCTGATTCTATTGTAGGGCTGGATGAGAGCAACATCCTTACATCATCAAGTAAACCTTTTCTACCCAAATCAATATTATAACTGAAGGTAACAACAGCGAAATTGTGCTCAGGAGCATTGCATAAATCCTCACTGTCTATAGATTTTACTCCCAACCATTCACACCATATTCTACCAATACCATCTTTCCCAAGGAACCTTGCAGCAATTTCTCCCAAACCCACCTCTCTCACTTCTAAATCAGTAATTTCATCCCTAACCACAATACCAGGGATCACCACAGAGGACTTTGCTCCATTAGCAGTTGAATCTCCAACATTTGACTGCAACCCTTGCAAATCGATATACTCATTACACTCAAGCCCATCAACACCACAATGATCATAGCCATTGGTTTTCAGATTTCCACCATATTTGACAATAGCAAGATTGTTCTCATTGTCATGAGACTCCAACATCCTACATTTATTGTCATCCGGAGTCACTACCCCTTTATCAGTCTCATATGAATTATTAAAGAAAACCACGCCATCATTGAAAGGCCAAGGATTTGGTCGTAAAAGAGTAACCTTAGCAGCGGCTAATCTTTCATTGTGAAGATTACCCTTGAGATGATCAAAGAGCACCTTATCACTATAGCATGGGGCAAGACACAGAGTACAGAAGAAAATGAACTTTTTCCCATCTTCTCGGACCTCAACATATGAGTGCCCTTGTGACCTCACATTGCGAAGAATTGTTCTTGTTGCTTGCTCTCGAAGACTACAAGCATTAGTCTTCGGAACCCCACCGTCCCACCTCCCCGCCATTCAAATGCCTAACACAAGATCAAAAGTTCCACCGACCAATATTTGTGTGCGTTGCCAGAGAACATTCAAGAACCACTTGAAACCTTAGATACTCAAATTCAAAGACAGTTCACCTTAAAACCCCAAATCTCTAGAAATTTAAAGACCTATATTGTTCACAAATATCAGCAAAATAAAGACAAATTCACCAGAATCTAAAACACCAAGTCCGTTTCGAACCCTCTAATTACAACTTTGGGCGACAAGATATAAAACGAGGTAAATCTAGAAACAAGCTTGGAAAATCCAACAACTAGATATTGGCGGCGTACTCTGTATAGGATTCTTCAGAAAGCGAGGAGTTCGTCCGTCAGATTGAAGGGCGTGGCGAGCAAGGAAGAGAAGCGAATGAGAGCACGACTCCTCCATAGCCATCTCCATTTCAACAGAAACTCGCCGCCGTAGGTGTTTGGGGAAACCGTCGATAATTTGGTCAGAATTCACTTTTCAGATTAATCATTTTCGGCTCGGCTTTTTAACCTAAACATTGTCCAGGCCGAGTTACAATACTCGGCTTCGCAGACTACCGTAAGAGTTGGACCAGTGGCATATTCGTATTCGACCCACAAAATGTGCCTTTAGTTTTAGTTTTAGTTGTATTCCATTTCAGATAAGGTCTTAATCTGTCAACGGTCTGGATGTGGTTTTTGTTGCGTCAATCAGTTGCCAACCGCCCCTTCGTGTTTTTGGTTTTTTTTTTTTTTTTTTTTTTTTTTTTTTTTTTTGAGAAAAGGTACCTGGATTGATCAAAAAGAGTTTCGAAAAACCATTGTGGAAGAGTTTTGAAGGCATTTGAAATGCGCTTCGTGCATTTTAAGTTTGGATTGAAGAAGGTCCATTCGCTTGTTCGGAATGGAAAATACTTGCACCCGTGTCCAAACTTTATGTTATTTCCATATATTGGGCAATGTAAATATATGATCTAAAACAATTCAACCTCTAAAGATTATTTCGGTAAAAAATTAAAGAAAAACAAAAATCGTTTACTTATCCAATACCATCAAACAAATAAAAAGTTTCAATGAAAGTTAACAAACTCATGACCTGTACATTGTTTGATGTTATTGAACGAGTAAACGGTTTATGTTTTCTTTTGATTTTTTGCTGAGATGATCATTAAAGGTTGACTTAAAAGATATATTGTTCTATTAAACTTGAAAACATGAAAGAATGTTAATAATGTCTTTATCAAAGAAGTCAGTAAAATAAAATACGGAAAAACATAGAGAAAAAAATTGCACGCAACACAGACGATCTACAAATGAGATAGCACAACTATAGGGTGCACAATCTCTACTCCAAAGGTGATTGAGATGATGACATGATAGAATTACAAATAGCTTCATATAGAAGGAGAGACCGGACTAAATGTAAAGAGAAAAGAGCAAATCCGATCCCAGAAAATCAGCCTCAACATTTAAAAGGAAAAAAAAATCAACATCAAAAGAGTTTTGTTTCTTAAGTTCAATTTGATTGTACATACTTCAATTTTTCTAGTACTGTTCTTTTTGGAAGGAAATGGATGTTACTCTACGAGGCGTACAACCCATCTATTAATTATACAACCATACTAGGTCAAACCCATCTATTAATTATACAACTGTAGACATATAAAATTTAACGATAATAATAGTCGTTGAATAATCCAAGTAAATACGTGGCTCGTGAGTCAACAACATTGGAAAACCGTCGGAAATAACACGTGGCAACGTGGAAATGGTCGGCCGACAACAAAACCTTAAATCCCGATTGAAATCAATTATCAAGTGTCGATTGATGATCAGATATCAATTAAGTTAATCGGACATCCCCAAAAATAATTGGTGATGGTTCGCCAGCGGTCAAGCGAGCTAGAGAGTAGAGTTCGCGAGGCCAATAACTTCGCCAGGCGAACTAGACTTCGTGAGGCCAATGACTTCGCCAAGCGAACTAGACTTCGTGAGGCCAATGACTTCGCCAGGCAAACAAGACTTCGCGAGGCGAACTGGACTTCGCGATGTAAAATGGACTTCGCGTAGACGTAAACAGTGGCGAGCCGAAATGACTCCGAGCACATGTCTATGAAGGCGAGGCGAAATGACTCCGCGCGCATTTACATGAAGGCGAGTTGAAAAGACTCCGTGCGCGTAGGTTCACGTGAAGGCGAGGAGAGATGGCTCCGCGCGTGTAGATTGACATAAAGGCAAGGCGAGATGGCCCCACGTAGGGAAATTCGCGAAGTAGCTAGACGACAGAGTTCGCATGCATGCGGGGATGTACGTCCAAAATAAGTCGTTCGCGAAATGAGATTAGAAATCACCGTTTGCTTGGAAATCAAGCTTCCTCGCGGGATACCTTCCATATCCGCGAGATAGCTCGCCCCTTACTAAAGATCTTGCTCAAAACAGGACATTTAATCCAAAGCAATCTGGGCATATATAAATCTCAAGATTTGATTTATTTGATTATGTTAAAATCGGCAAGGAAATCAGTCAAGATTCATTGATTCGATTAAAGAAATATTATTGATTCAGAATCTTCATTACATGTCTTAAGTGGATGCATGTTAACACTATAAATACCTCCTCTCATACCGAGAGGAAGGAGCAAAAAACGGAAGCAGTGAACTAGAGAGAGAGAAATCCCTCCGCGAGCTCAGAAGTCTCCCCTAAACCCTTGAAGAACTATCAAGCTCCTTAAACAGCCAGTTCTTCACCAAATCCAAAATCCTTGAAGAACTATCAAGCTCCCCAAATAGCCAGTTCTTCACTAAACCCAAATCCAAATCCCAAATATCCGTTACGTGATCAATCCGCGTAACCCTCAAGAACAAGTGTTTGTCACCCTTAAGTTAAACCTATATTCGGAGATAGAATCAGAGGAGTTCACAAAGATTGTAACCCGCATTCGCATTGATTAGATTAAATTATTCTTTGTACACGTGTTGTTCTGCTATTTGTTGCAGATATTTTCGTGTTTACAAAAGTGGCATGCCCAGTGGGACAACTTTGTCTCTCATCTCCTTCTCCGCAAGAAAGTTCAAATCTGTTCGAAGTGATGGCCTCCAAGAGCACCCAAGCCATCTCGACGAAGAAATGTAAACCAACGACCTCGAGGTCAAGCAGCGAGCCCTCTGGTCATGTCACCCGTAGCATGGCGAGGAATCAACCCACAACATTCGTGGCTTTACCTTCCAAGCCTCGCGAACCAGTCATCACCTTGGAGAATCTCACGGACCAGCGTGCCTTGCGAAGTGAAGACAAGCGTGCCTCACGAAGTGAAGAGAAGGAAACTCCAAACAAATCAAGGGAGCGATCATTCTCACCTGCCACGGATGATGAATCAAGCACGGCTTCATACGATGGGAGTCCAAATGGTGATGAAGACAACAAGTATGGCATGCCAGCGGATTATTCATCACAACCTATCCCCATGCAAGTCATGGTGACAGGCGCATCCACCATTGAAGAGCAAATAGCCAATCTGATGGGAGCGGTTGAGAAGCTCACCAAAACGATGGAAGAAAAAGACATGCAGATCACCGAGCTCTACAGCAGGCTTGAAAGTCAAGATGAAGAAAAGAAGCACAAAGTAGGCGAGAGCTCCAAGAACGATGACAAAGACGATGATGGCTCGCTTGGATCTATGTCCTTTCAGCATTTACAAGACATCATCATCAACTCCATCATAGCTCAATATGGAGGTCCTTCTCGCGATTCTCTCACCTATTCCAAACCCTACACTAACAGAATCAATGGTCTAAGGATGCCGTTGGGATACCAGCCGCCAAAGTTCCAGCAATTCGAAGGAAAGGGTAATCCAAAGCAACATGTTGCTCACTTCATTGAAACCTGCAATAACGCTGGGACGGAAGGTGACCACCTTGTCAAGCAATTCGTTCGCTCATTGAAAGGCAATGCCTTTGAGTGGTACACGGACTTAGAGCCCGAGTCCATCGACAATTGGGACCAAATGAAATGTGAATTCTTAAACCGCTTCTACAGTACAAGGCGAACTGTGGGCATGATGGAACTCACCAACACAAAATAATGGAGAGACGAACCAGCGATTGACTTCATCAACAAGTGGCGCTCGCTCAGCCTCGATTGTAAAGACCGCTTCTCGGAGACGTCTGCAGTAGAAATGTGTATCTAAGGCATGCATTTCGATTTGTTGTACATTCTCCAAGGCATCAAGCCTCGAACCTTTGAAGAACTGGCTACGCAAGTGCATGATATGGAGTTGAGCATAGCTAGCCACAAGGGTAAGAAGGAATTTGTCAATGATCAACGAAAAGATAAAGCTTTCAGCAGCAAAGTTGACAAGGTCGTGAAAAGATCTACAAAGGAGTCGATGACTGTAAGTGTTGCTCCAATCAAAATCTCCACATGAGACAAGAAGGAGGTTAAGAGAGTAGAACCGACTCAAGTCTACGGGAGGAAGAAGCATTCATTGACTAAGTGGGAGCAAAAGACTTATCCATTCCCAGATTTCAACGTGGCAGGCATGTTGGAGGATTTGCTTGAGAACAAGGTGATAGAACTTCCAGAGTGCAAACGTCCAGAAGAAATGCATCGGGTCAATGATCCGAAGTATTGCAAGTTTCATCGCCTCGTCAGCCACCCAGCTGAGAAGTACTTTGTTTTGAAGGATTTGATCATGAAGCTTGCCAAACAAGGAAGAATCGAGTTGGATGTCGACGAGATTGCTGCGGTCAATTGCACTACCATTTCGTTTGGGTCTTTTGAGCCGGTTCAAGTACCTTCCATGCCAGTAAAAGCGTCATGCCATTTCTCGAAAGAGGCTAGCAATGATAAAAAGTTAGAAGAAGTGAAGCCAATCCGACAAATAAACCTCGCTCCTAAAGCTGCTCCATGCGACGATGGTGAAGGATGAGTACTTGTAACTAGACGAAAAGAGCGCAAAGGTGTGTTGCCAAGTCCACCACTCTCGCAGCCAGATCATAAACAACCCCATAGGAGTCGTCAATGCCTCACGAGGAATGAGACAAGGTGTATAAAGGAGAAATTCGCTCCTTGCATACAAAAGTCCCTCAATCAAAATCCGCCAACAAAGTGCATGCCCAAGGCGCGACCGAGTCTGAGAGCTAGCTCAATGACAACAAGCTTTGAAGGTGATTTCAAAGATGCTGAGAAGGTTGAAGAAACTGAAGTGTTGAGACAATTGGAATACTTACCTCCAAAATTTAGCCTCTCCAATCTGTCACGGCTTTCCAAATCGGCGAGACAAAATATAATATTTCTTTTTGTATAATTATTGTCCTTAAGAGTCATTGTGTATGAGGATATATATGTCATTTAATAATTCATAATAGAGTAAGGTTTAGTGAGCAAATTTGGAGGTCAAAATAGCTTCACTCGAAAAAATTTCCTTCTATCTTTGTGAATCGAAATTTGGTTTCATTATAATATTTTAGTTTTGTAGTTTAAAATTATGATATCTATATATAAGAATTTTTTAAATAAAATAAAAAATAGAAAAATCTCTATTGAATTTCTTTTGGATGATTACATATATATATATATATATATATATATATATATATATATATATATATGATTTTTCTCAGCTGCGGACATTCGCACCAATGGTTTTGGTGCAGATTTTTATTTTTGCACAACTTTTCAATCGAATTTCCTCATCTCCACCGTCTAGTATCTAGATAATATTGTGTAGATCATCTCTGCAAAATTTCAACCAATTTGGTAATCGTTAAGGCCCTCAAACTTGAAAAACCAATGGAAGGACTGAATTCTGTCAAACATGAACCGTTCATGTTTTTAAGAGAAAGACGTCATTTTGAGGGCCTTAATGATTACCAAATTGGTTGAAATTTTACAGAGATGATGTACACAATATTATCTGGATATTGGACAGTGGAGAAGAGGAAATTCGATCGAAAAGTGGTGCAAATATGAAAATCCGCACCAAAACCATTGGTGCGAACATCCGCAGCTGAGAAAGGTTGTATTTGTGTGTGTGTGCATGTAGAGGCTCATTCTGGTGAGGACGTCCGCACTCGGCTTAAAGTGTAGACGTCCCTCCGTTCTCCACTGGACGGCGACGGTACGCCTCCACCCCAGCAGACTCCAGCAGCGTTCCCGATCACTTTTCCTCTCCGGCGAGTCCGTCAAATTCCAGTTTTCCGGCGAGATCGATTGGATTTGAAGTTTTGGGTGATCTCGCCGGAAAACTGGAATTTGGCGGACTCGCCGGGGAGGGAAAGTGATCGGGAACGCTGCTGGAGTCCGTTGGGGTGGAGGCACGCTGTCGTCGGAGCCGTCCGGTGGAGAACGGAGGGACGTCTGCACTTTAAGCCGAGTGCGGACGTCCGCTTTGGAACGTTTCTATATATATGTAAAAAAAATTCCTGGACCAAATTGTTTTTTCTTGGACAAATTATATATGTATGTATATATATATATATTTATTTCATAAGAATTCATGTTTTTGAACAAGTACATTCTCAGAAATATATGTATTTTCACACTATATGTTACGTTCAATCTAAACATAATAGTGATGAAAAGAAAAAGAGAAAGAAAATGCTACAAATATATATTTTTTAATTATAAAAGAAAAACAAATAAAAAATTTTCTCTTAGTAAAAAGACAAAATAATTTGATTAAAAAAAAAAGATAAAATAATCTAGAGCCATTGGATTTGGAAAGATAAGATTGTATTTTTTGTTTAAGAATGACATGACATAATCTTTTTAATTGGTGATGTGTCTAGATGACATAGCATGTCATATAAGATTAAGGCCATAAATCTTAAGCTTTATTAAGGCCAAAAATCATTTTCCTTTAAAAATTATTCACAACCCTCTCAAACTGGGTCTTTGTCCTAACAAAAAAACAAACATGCACACAAGGGTTATCCTAGAAACATATTGCTTGTTTTAAAGCAGCAGATTGGTTAAAGTAAGTACTAAGTGTTAGGATAAGAAACTAATTTGTGTTAGGAAACTAATCACAAATATCTTGCATATTAGGAATACATATCCTGTAGATATCTAGTGCCTTTCCTACTCCTTGATTCTAGCTTAATTGTAGGATTAGTTACCTTATGCATATCTGTAATTCTTGTATATGTACTCAGTTGATTATGAATGAGATTCACTTCAACCAACTCTTCTTTCATTCATGTTACCAGAGCCAATCTAAAAACTGGTCTCCATAGCCGCTTCACTATTCTTCTCGTGTAGCAACTTTTTATCTATCTCTTGTTATCATGCTTAAGGTGGATGATACAATCCCCTCTGAAGTCAATGATTCCAAATCGGATTCTTCCGCGTCCGATTCTCTCAAGTCTGATACTTCCAATCCATGCTTCATTATCACTCTGATTACCCTGGTTTGGTGTTGGTCTCAAAACCCCTTGACGGTAATAACTATGCATCTTGGTGCAGAGCCATGTCAGAGTCTTTGAATGCCAAAAACAAACTAGGCTTTGTCAATGGCACTATCAAGGAACCATCAAGGAAAACTAACAATGATGATTATGCCTCTTGGACTCGTTGCAATGATATGGTTCATTCTTGGATTCTGAATACAGTCACTCAGGATATCTCTAATAGCGTTGTCTACCATGTTACTGCCCGTGAGGTTTGGGAAAATCTTCAAGAGCGTTTCTCTCAAGGTAACGCCCCTCGTATTTTTGAAATTCAATGAGAGATTGCACACCATCGACAAGAGCAGCTCTCGATTTCTGCATATTATACCAAGTTGAAGACCTTGTGGGATAAATTGTCCTCTTATTCGAACACAACATGTACATGTTCTGCGCCACATGATCAACAGAAGCTGATGCAATTTCTGATGGGTTTAAATGATTCCTACAGTGCAGTGCGTGGGCAAATTCTTCTGATGAGTCATCTCAATCAGTTCGTCAGGCTTATGGATATCTTTGCCAAGAGGAAAAACAAAGGTTGCTTAGGGCGACACAGGTTGCAGACTCTAGCACAAGTGATTCTATGACTGTCCGAAACAATCGACCTAACCAATATGGTCGACGTCCCAATCAAGCGGTCGAGTGGTCTGATCGCTCTTACAATTCACATGATGGACAATCTGATCGTTCTTACAAATCTCAAGATGGATGACGTCCCAATCAGGCTCAACGTTGTTCAGGTCCTTTTAGAGGGCGTTCTGAACGTGCACACTGTGGGGACAAGGGACATTTTGTTGAAACTTGTTACAAATTAATTGGTTATCCTCCAGGTCACCCAAAGGAGCATTTGAATAAATACATATTAGTTGGAAAATCATGATCATAATTCTGCCGCCAATCAAGTTTCTGAAGGATTGTCTAAGGAAGATTTTAAGTCTGTGATGTCTGGAATTGTTGCGAAGGGATCATTGCCTTCAAATTCTACATATTATTTACATGATGTGCTATGTGCCTACCTTCAAGGTAGATTTAATGTTTGTTAGTCGGCTAACGAGAGGCTTACATTGTCACACCCTAATTTTCGAAGGATACATTTTCAAAAATTTGGACATGATAACTCACAATAATACAATTTCCAAGACTTGATCAACAACTTAAAAAAGACCAATCTAAATTTCAGAAATGTAATGTCAACTCAACTCAACATCGAGTTAATATTACATTTCATTGTTTACATGAACTTGAAAGTTAAGAAATGAAAACACTCGAATGAATTTAATGCTGCCTACCAGTATAAAAATATCAAGTATACAACAAACTAAAAACCCTGCCACTATGCCTCCGCCTCAACCTGCTAATCAACACCTGCAGGTCTAACCCTTACACCATGAATTGGTGCACCGGGTTGTAAACAACAAACCCAGTAAGCTAAAAAGCCCGTATGAGTAAATCTCAAATTTAACACAAAACCTCCAACATCCAATTATACCACAAGAGTAAAATATATCAAATATTAAATCCACAAATCCAACACTTTTTCAATTAACATGTACCCATGAGTCCCAGGTATAAAAATATACCCTTCATGACCTACAACAACAAAATGTGTACCCGTGAGTCCCAAATACCATACAGTATCTTCCATGACCTATACTGACAAACGAACTAGAGCTCTATTCCTAACCGCAACCAATCACCCGGCCAAAGGCTTGAAACCCGGTTTGACTATCTAATAACAAATCACAAAATAAAAATAACATCATAACCGTAACCAATCACCCGATTAAGGCTTGGAACCCGGTTTGGCTATTATCCAAAAAAAAAATCACAATATCACAATATCACAACATCATCATCAACAACACAAGGTCACATCGTAAATTATATCCTTCCACATAAATATATTTACATAAACAATTATAGATATTCCACAAGAATAATCTATTCAATAACCAAAAACATTATGATCACATGAACCTTAAAAATAATCATAAAATAGGAAAACATGTTTTAACTTACTTATGAGCCGTTGGCGATCAAGCTCATATATTTTAAAACAACAAATTTTTTTTTTTAAATTATAATTATCATCAAAATCATTATCAAAAATCGATCATCATAATAATTATCATCATATTTCCATAAGAAATTGGTTCCAAATGAACTTTGGTGAGATGTTACTTACCTAAATACTCTCATTGCGTCTTCAACAAAACACAAGAGCCAAACTAACCACAACCTCACAAATCACCTAAAATTAAACAATTAAAACCCTTAGTAAAAACACCACAAGGATTAAAATACCCTTAACTTAAAGGTTGCCGAAAGAAGGGCAATCCTTCCTCCGAGACCTCCCAAGGTCATCGGACACTCAACAACAATCACACTACCTCCAAGACCAATTTTTCCAAGTTCCCAACCTAACAAACACCAAGAACCAACTTAGCACTTACAAAGCAAAAACCTAATCAACACTCATTCTTCACACACAACAACACCCTAGCAACTACAACGACTAGCTAACGCAGCAAACAAGGCCTCTACCCTACCCTGACGCGCCTCCACGCGCCGCCACAGGCGGCGGCGAGTGGGCCCCACGCGCCACCACCAACTTCCGAATTTGAAAAAACTCAAAACATGAAACTTGTAGATTGAAGCATGGTGAACAACTTTAATACCTGGAGGTTCCACCAGTTCGGCCGGAGTCGGCCGGAAAACGCCCTGAACACCAAAACGGGTTCAAACTTCAATCTGCAATTCATGGCTCTAAACCTCAATATCTTGCTTCAAACTAAGCCTAGCCCTAACCAAAAGGAGAAGAGGACCA
Source organism: Fragaria iinumae (assembly GCA_009720345.1). Classification (NCBI taxonomy): domain Eukaryota; kingdom Viridiplantae; phylum Streptophyta; class Magnoliopsida; order Rosales; family Rosaceae; genus Fragaria; species Fragaria iinumae. The sequence continues at coordinate 19,545,700 of CM019122.1, read as the reverse complement.
AAACTGACCTATTGCTGCCCCTCGTCACCGCCACAAACGGCGATTCCGATCGGTGACACAGCCGAGCTCTTCTCCGGCCAAGAATTCTGTCTCTGGCTTGCAACTCCGTGCTACACTAGCCTAGGATTGAAGAGGGCGTTCGTGTGAGTCGAATGGGACCGGCGGCGTCTTAATTGGTGGCCGGAAGAAGAAGAACGCCGGCGAGACCGTAACAGTTCCTCCACCTCGTGGCGGCGTCCAAGCGGCGCGACGACAAGCGGCGCTACCCCAGGAGTGGAGAGGAGGTCGGCGTGAACCGAATGGGACCGGTGGTGTCGCTTTTGGTGATCGGACAACGGACTTCTGCTCCGGCGAAGATCCGGCTGTGCGTGCGGCTCGGGGAGAGGGAAGAGAGAGAGGGAGTTGGGTTTTCTGAAATTAGGTTTTCTACCCCTAAACTTTTCTATTTTACCTAACTTCCACGAACTTCCGCTGACCATAACTTTCTCATACGACATCCGTTTTACGCATGCCGTGTGTCTACGAACTCGTATCGTCAAACTCTACAGCTCTCAAGAAGGAAGTTTTCGAAGATTACTTACGGAAAATAAAGTCAACTTTTTGATCTCTCAAAAGTCAAAGTACCTTAAATAAACTCCCGAAACTTCAACTTCGCATAACCCAAAAATAATTTCCATAAATAATCCTTCATTAAATATGAGAATAATACAAGAAAAAATGATATGAAAATCTAGGGTATTACATACATTGTTCCGTGACCTTTTTTCCTTATTGGTGTGTTTTACAGGATCTGACTACGAAGAGAATGATTGGTTTAAGTAAGGAGCGTGACGGTTTATACAACTTGGTGGCTTTAGCGACTAAGAGATCCTCCACCAACCCTTCTCCAAACCTCATCAACAAACCAGCTTGCAACCTCACCACCTCCTCCACCGATCTTTAGCATAACCACTTGGGACATGTTTCCCTTTCTCGTCTCAATTCATTGCCAAGAACTTTTTAAATATTCATGTTAATTTCAATAATGTTTGCCATATCTGTCGTTCACTAAGTAGGAAGAACACTCTAGTTCGGGTAGACTATTATTAATGAGTTTCTCGTTTAGTTCATTAGTTCATGATTTGTTGGAGGCAAATAGAGCAGCTCACCAATTGACAGCCTGTGCTTCTGCCCGTGAGCAGAATTTTTTAGTCATCTAACTGAGGACATGCAACAAAAAAAAAAGGCAGACTTCTGGAGTTCATTTTTTGCCATTTCAATGTTAAAAAATTATCTGATAGAGTCGGGACTCCACTACACAGGAAGAAGATAAAAACAAAAATCATGTCGGCATCTGGATCTGGCCTGTTAACAGGAAGCTTATAGAAGAAGGCTGAGATTCATCTGCTCTGGTCCTTCAACAAAAGACGATTACAGAACACGCTGCTCAGCCAGATGAATCAAATATGACTCTATTTCTTGGAATTTTATCAAGCAAAACCTATTAATTAAGAGCTGTACATGTTGGGCAATCCAAAACCTAAACAGAGCCTGCCTATTACTCAAAAGTTGGTGAATCAGAGTTGTATTGGCTCCTGTAAGCCTGTAAGAGTATGTGTATATATATATATATAAACCAGTTGCAAGAAGATGGATAAAAGCCAATAACAGGGATCTGATCAGTGATCACTTTTGTGATCGAGAACCGGTTCAATCCCGAAGGCACAACTTAATTTGGACAACAGCAAGAGAAGGTATATCTATATATATATATGAACACAGGTACTACGTACGTACGAATATCAAAGCAATACAAGAACCGAATGTAACAGAAACTTCAAAGTAGAATGATACAAGCAAAACTGAAATAAAAACGATCCAAGAAATTAAGCAGGTAGAGACAGAGATGTGAAAGGTAAAGGGGTGGCATGGCTAGCGCCTGATGTGCTTGACCTTAAACCAGCCTTTCTTGCATGAATCCCCCACGACCCTGACACCCTTCTTGACCATGTTCTTGAGCTCATAGGCCCTCTTCCTCACTTGATTCTCAAACCCGCCCATTGATTCCTCGATCCTCTTAAGCTTTCCTTTCTTTTCTTTTCTTTCTTTCAAACCAACACAGAGACAAGAGAAGACTAGAACTAGAAGAAGAACAGAAGGTGTGTGGGGTGTTCACGTATATATAAACACATACAAGTGACCGACTGACACGTGGCGGTCATGGAGAGGAAAGGCTCCCATCAAATGACTCATTGGGCACACGTGGTGGTCATCCAACGAGGAAAGGCTGACTCATTGGGCGCACGTGGCGGTCATCCAACGAGGACAGGCTGTCCTTTGCCGACGTTGATTGCGGAATAAGCATTAGCTGTCTTTCCACTTGCTTATTGTCATCGTGGACCTCTTTCTCTTTCCCTTTCCCTTTCCCTTTCCCTTTTCTTTATTCTTCTTCTTCTTCTTCTTCTTCTTCTTAATTGGTTACGAGGGGTTAGCCAAACAAAGTAACAAACAGGCAAGAAAGAGGAAGAGGTTGTTACAAAAGTAACACTTGCAGAGGAAGAGGAAGAGACTGATCTCTGACGATATACAGACTCCAAAACTAGGATGCCATGGTAGCAGCAGCTGCTATTTCTATTTTCTAGGAATAGGATTCCATCTGTAATGGTACCAAACCTGATGGCTATGAATGGAAATGAATTGAAAGAACAATGAAAGCAAAAGAGTTTTTTCATAGATGATAGCTGCTGCATTTACACTGTTTGGTATAAATACCCTCAAGCCCCCGCTAGGATGTTGACACGCGTCAAACATCTAACTAAGGATACAATACAAAAACCCTAGCAGCAAATTACTTGTAATAACTAGTAAGAAAGACACGTGCAAGACATGTGCACCGTAAAAAGAGTATACTTCTCCCAATTACTCTAAGATTCCAGCTGATCTCATTACATTGCTGCCCTCTTCACCAGAAACTTGCCCACAAGTTTCGTATTAGGTGTCAAGCATCAGAATCAAAGTCAGGGAAACGACGCTGAATGTCCTGAGCATATTCCGAAGTAGCTTCTTCAGGTGTAGATTCCTTCCATTGGACAAGCCATTGAGCTGCAGCTTCTCCCCTACGTGTTACCAGCCTAGTTTGTAAAACATTTGCATGAGTCCATTTATGTAACACCCCGGACCAAATTTTATCTATTTATTGGGTATTCTACGAGTTACTGAGGAATTTAACCACGCTCGTTAACTTAGTAAGTTAACACTCTAGTTTATTTTCGAGTTTTTCTCGAAATGTCAAATGCCTCTGTTAAAGTCTCGATGTCATAGTTTGTGTTGACACAAGTTCACTGGTGTTTGCTATTATAATTATTTTTCTGAAACCAGAATATAACTTTTAATCTGGGTTGTTGGATCAGTAGGGTTTCAATCTCAGCCTTCCATTTTCTTTTAAAAAGGGAAGATATTTTTGACTCCAGTCAAAAAAGCCTACAAGGGCGTTGACCCGAGCTCTGGTCTTCCTCTCTCCTCTCTCCGCCTATCTCCAGCGTCATCTGCACGACGCCGCCGTCTACGGCCACCCCTGGTGACGAGACCACCTCCAATCTCTTCCTCTCCTTCTCTTCTATCTAACATGGTCCATAGAACTCGTTTGTAGTTCGATTCAAAGCCAAACCGAGGGAGAGAAGCCTCAGCTGTTTTCCGGCGAATCCTCGAAATTTCCAGCCACGGTGTGACGAGTGAGAGGTAGGGTTATCTTCCTCTCTTCCTATTTCACCTTCTGGTACCTTTCTTTTTCCCAAATCGTGCCCTAATTGAAAAGCCCTTTCTTCTTTGTTTTCTGGGTTCCGGTTTCTGGCTTCGGCGACTGATGTTCGGTGGTTTTCGGCGAGTTCTTCACCGTTTTGGTAGGTCTGGTAAGCTTGGTGTGAAGTTGAGACGGTCATTGGTGGAGTTACATATCGATCGGGACCGACGCAGAGGTCAGAAGTGCTTGACCGGAGAGGATCCGAGGTGAGTGGTGTTGTTGCAGTGAAGAAGGAGGCAGCGGTTGTGGATGTTTGGGGTTCCTGCATATTGAGTCCGAACCAAGGGATTTCTTGGGAAAACACTTGAGATCGATGGAAGGTAATCTCGATCTCCTTTGATGTTATATAGTTGTCGTGTGGATATTCGGACTGATTGGGTGCATTTTTGTGTTACTTGTCGATAACTTGGTGATTCAGAGTTTACGGGGAGACTATGGCCAAATTTCGGCAAGTTGCCAGAATCCGTCTAGAGATTCTGGCGAAGGCAATTTTTCCGGCAATAGCCGAAGAGGTAGTTTTCAAGGCCATTCTTTCTAATACAAGTCGTGGTTCTTAAATAGGAAAGTTCGGAGTATAATTGGAAAACTTATCAAGTTAATTAGGAAAGTTTCTATTTTAGGAAACTTTCCCTTTTTGGAACTTTCTATTTATGAAAAATCCTTTCTGGGTGCCTTTCGTATTTTTGGTGGTTTTCAGATTAATGAGGTTCGTGTGTTTTGATTTAACGAAAGTACAGTGAATTGTTTAATCAAAATCGAAGTTCGCCAAAACGATTTATTAAACAACGCCTAAATGTTTGACGGTTATTAGAGCATTGGTGAAATGACCCGAATTGTTAACTCGAAGGTTAAATTGGAAAATGTCGAAACATCGTTAGTTGGCTAACCCTAAATCATTTGGTCAAACTTGGTCAATCCTGGTTAACCCAGGAAACCTAGTCAAAATGGGAAGAAGTCGAATCGTTAATGATTATTATGGAGTTCGGTCTGACCAATTTGTTCTTCTGTTTATCGTCAAACGTGGGTTTGGCTAGAGAGTTTGAATAGTTGGAGGCAGCGCTCGAGGAGTATTTTGAGCATTGGAAGGCTTAGGCCTAATACTGTGAGTGGACTTTTGTTTTAAATAATATGCATGCGATGATTTATTGTTGAACAATTTATTTTGTTGGAGCATTTGATGCTATTTTAATTTGAAGATTTTATTTATTTTGAAGAGTTCCCGAAATGAGATTTTTCGGTGAATATAAACATATTTATGAGGAAAGTATGTATATGAATGCTAGCTAGCCATATGTGTCTCTCCACCTTAATGACATAGTATATAACCGCATTATACTGTGACGTGAGCGTTAGACGCGAGCGTAGTAGCCCTATATGAGTGTTTAATTCATATAGGGGGTATAGACACATATTTATACACCCGTCCGTCCACCTTAATGGCGTAGTGTATCACTGCATTCTGATGTGACGTGAGCGTTAGACACGAGCGTAGTAGCCCTATATAAATCCATAAAATTTATATAGGGAGTATGGACGTGTGTAAATACATACATATATTTTTTAGAGCTTGAGATGCTCGATATTTTTATGAGATAAAAGTTTTATCGCTTGAGGCATGCATTTGATTTTCTTTGGAAATTAATTGGGAAAGCATAAAGATGTTTATTGCTCATTTCTATTAAATTTATTTTTGTCCACTCACTCTAACGTTTGCGAATGTTTTCCCCTAGGTCATTTGGTTTTAAATGCCCAGTTTGCAGGTTAGTATAGTTGAGGTCGAGCGTATATGGAGATGAGACATAGTCAATAGTATAGCTTCCGCTTATTTTTATGTTTCTGTCTCTTTTTCTTCACTATTAGAATTGCTCTGAACCTATGAGTAGTTGGTTATGAGATTATATTTAGATTAGTAAATAAATTGGGAGATGTTGTGAATTTGGGGAGCAGGAAGGCTCCAGGAGTTTGAGGTTGGATTTGGATTTTCACAAGTGCTTGCAGGTGTTTTTAGAAAGGGTTATCTATTTTCAAGGGAGATAATATCGAATTTTCGGTAGAATCTTCTTCGGATGTGGTTCTTGCAGGGCTTACTTCGGATTTTAGGGTAAAATTAGAGGTGGGTCTGACAATTTAGTATGGAATTGTCTCTGACAGCAGACAGTTAGGGCTCGACGCTCACACCTTCACCCACTTTCTTTTTCAGTAGCGAAACATGGAACACATTATGAATCCGAGCAGAAACTGGGAGCTTAAGCTTGTGAGCGACTTCACCAATCTTTGCCAAAACTTCAAATGGACCATAATACTTAGCTGACAGCTTGTGGAATGGATGTTGATGCCTAGTCTGCTGCCTGTATGGTTGTACCACTACAGCTGTAGATCCGAGCCGTCGATCTGCGCAACCATGGCGGCGGCTAACGCTCCGATCACCATGAAGGATTTGTTAACGGTTAGTTCTCAGCTATGATTCGATTAGTTCAATTTGTGTAGTTAAGCTCAGATAGTTGAATTTTCTGGTCAAATTGTGCTCGATTCGTAGCTTCAACTTCGTTTTTGTTACTCGAGCTTCGGATAGATCTGTTAGTCTGTGAAGTTTATAGTCTATGTTCAGATCTGAGTAGTTAGCTCACTAGGAATAGCTGTGACTTTAGCAATTTGAATAGGAGTATATGTAGACTGAGAGGTTTTGACTATATTGGAAAGTGATTGACGAGTTCTCATTGTGATTTGATCTCTGATTGCAGCTTCCGAGCGTCGGGATTAATCTGCAATTCATAACGTTTACACATGTTACTATGTGTAAGGGAGACAACGCCACAGAATAGTATTGTGATTATTGATATGAGCATGCCAAATCAGCCTTTGAGGAGGCCTATCACCGTAGACTCTACACTTATGAATCCAAACTCCAAACTATTTGGGTGTGGAGGTTTTGCTTGACGTCTTGCTGGTTTTGGCATTTGATTCGTAGGAATTTGAGGTAGGGAAAACAACCTCTCTTTATAGCTTTGATTATTCTAAATTGGTTTGTGTTTGGAATGTCTGGTGGTGAGGTTTTCCTGTATATTTTGTTTGATGAAATCTTCTTATATGATTGATCAATATTGAGTTGTGAAACGTGGGTTTGATTAATGATAAAAGTGTTTCCCTTGTAGTGTTGATTTAGCTTAATAGCTGAAACTTGGAACTCGCCTTTGGATTTTATCAAGTGTAGTTCACGTTTTGAGTACGCCTTCGGATTTTATCAAGTAGCAGCAACGTATCCATACCAATGTTTGATATCAATTCTTGTTCAGTTGCTTTTGAAATTAGTTCCCTTACGGTACAACAGTTCTTGCCATCCTCTTTACATGAACCTGTCATGCATCGAGTCCTTCTATAACTTTCAGTTTGTTAAAGAGAAAGTTAAACCCCTTATTCCTTATAATGAGTTCTGAATACCCTAAGGCCATCTTTCATTTGATACTGAAAGTCTGATCCTTTACTATCCTTGATGCATTCTCTCTAGTGTTAAAGAATCTCTGTTCTTGATATTTATTTCTCAAAGTGAAGTTACTTTTGATGATCAGTTGTACTGAACAGCTTTTAAGCATATAAAGACAGCTCAACTCTTTGTTATCTTCTTCGCTTGATAGAATTTGATCTTTGCAAATAAATTCTGTACTTTAATAAAATGTTATCTCCAGCTTGGCTTACTAGAAAGACCTTGTTCCTTTGCTCGTTACCTTCTTTCTATCTACCAACTTCTACTCACAGCAAAGAATCCTCAAGTATAGTGTGTGCTGCTATTGATCCCATCTTCAATACCTTAACGGGTCTGATCATGTTTATTTAGTTTCAAAACAAAGTAATGCTGCGTCCTTGCAAATAAAATTTGGTATCGCTATGCTTGAGTCTATTTTTCATTCCATATGTCTTGTTGTCCGTTCATGTATAGAGTTCATTTGATTAGAGTTCTTCTTCAGAACAGTATCTCTCCCACTTTGAATTATACATGTTATCTATGATCTGTGGTATATGCTTCTACTCATTTCCATATTCAGTCGTCCTTCAAACAGAACTTGTACATGAATTGTGTTGGAAATAATGTTTTTGTTGAATTTTGTTGGAAATGTCTTGTTGAATTGTGTTGGAAATGCTTTGTTAACTGTTGGAAATAATGTTGTTGTTGAATTGTGTTGGAAATGTTTTGTTAAAGTGTGAAGCCAAAAATGGTTGTTGAATTGTGTTGGAAATGTCTTGTTTATGTTCCACAGGTCTAAAGAGCACCAGCCCCACCCAAGGAATCAAGACCTATCAAAGACCAGGTTATAAAGTCTAAAAAGGGATGGAAGAAAATGAAATTGGCAATGGAGGGTAGTTCTGCTGGAAATGGTAGTGGATCAGCTTCAACACAACCTCCTACTCAAAGCAGCCAAAATCATGCAGCAAGAGGTGCTCAAAAGTGAATGTGTTGGCTTTTAAATTAGAGAAATATAATGTGTACTTCATCATGGTTTATAATCAATTTTTTGTGAACAATGTGATTCCTTGAGTTTTTGGAAACCAATTAAGCTTGAATTATGATGCATAGTATGTTTCTCATGTTGATGTTGGTTTTAATTCAGTGATATTGGCAACCCTTTTAGGTTCTATGTTTGAATTTCTATGTTACATTTCCAGCTATTGCATAATATTTCTTGTCAGCAGATAAACACAGCAGCAGTTTCTAAACTCTGTTGAACTGATTAATGTGATACCCAGAAAAATTCAAATTTAGAGCTTTTGGAGGGAAAACGGTTTTGGTGAGAGTTAGAAGGTTATTTTTGTCATTGCACCTTTTTTTGGTGGGCCTCATGCCGGCCATATCAGCAAACTAACGACACAGTTACGGAAACTGGCCTCAGGCCTTTTCTTGGTAGCGAAATAAAAGTTTAGGTACCACATTAATAGTTTTTAAAGTATGGGTACCACTTTGACCGTGCCACAAAAGTTGGGTACCGACGGTGCATTTTCCTCTTCTAGTTTTCTACCAATCTCTCTTTTCTAACAAATAGTGCCGCACACAAGTGGTGGCTTATGGCTTCTTCCTTGACAACAACTTGTCAGCACCCTTGATGTGCAACCACCAGTCAAATGAGAGTTGCTGTATTATTATGTGTTACTTTGATTGATGTGCAACCACCAGTCAAATGAGAGTTGCTGTATTATTATGTGTTGCTGATCCTGGAAACGAAACTGGGTGACTTGCACCTAAATCAAAGGCAGGTGGGAAACAACAGTCATACCAGCTTCAAACTCAAGGGAATAGGTTGCTTTCGGATTCACGGTGTGACTAAAAGCTCTACCGTTTGCTTTCTCCCGTAACTAACAAAAAGCCGCAACCACTACATCACCTAAATCAAACTAGAACATATACGACATTTACAGATTCAGAATAACTGGATGTCATGAGCACAGTGAAAATGTTTATGCCATGAGCTTGGAATACATTATGCATGCTCTCTTTGAAAAAGATGGACAATCCTGGAAGAGTGCCTGAAACAAAATTCATGACTATTGGCCAGAGAAACAAACAGAAAGACTTGAAGACTTGGCATCAATGATAACCAAATAACACAAGATCTGCTTCAAGGATATGCAATATGTCTTATCTTGTTAGAGAATGAAACAAGTTCTAGTCTTCTACTGATCAAATATACAAAAGTAGAGATTAGGCCTCTTTTTCTTCTTCTTTTGGGTCTGTGCCGTCACTGAAACTTTACAGGATCTAATATATGATTAACTTTTGCCATTTAAAGCCATTCTCAACATTAAATAAGTGATTAAAAACACATGTGAGGCCTAGTGTAGTCAACTACCTGAGACAAAAGAAGGTTCACATTCAAGATACATAACAAAACTGTCAAGGACACTTAGATGTGAGCTTAGGATAAGTATGTTATCATTAGGGTCATGATGTTGTACAAGGAATGTATTAAAATGGAGGATCTCAAGTTTCCAGTCCAACAATAAGAGCATCCAAGGACACATCCAATAATGAACAATTGTAGGAAATTCTCACCAGAGAAGTGAGCTGCACTAAATATAGTAGAGCTTATAAAAACAGCTGACTGCCATTTCATGGTGGAAGAAATTGATGCCAATAAAAATCCTCGGTAAACAGTCTCTTCCAGCAGGGGAGTGGTAACGCAGTATACAAAGACACATGCAGCTCTTGAGATGTTGCTGTTTACCAGGATTTCCTTCAGCATGGAGTTGTTTAAATCCTGCAACCAAGTAGTGTAAAATAAATTTCTTGATTCAGGACCTCAGCCAAGAAAAAAAAATGATTTGTGTAAATATATATATATATATATATATATATATATATATTTCAAGAAAATACTAACATAAACTTCAGAAAAACAAATTAGAAAAGGTTGTTGTAGACTACCAAAATTCTGTAATACGCATTAATGAATAATAGCTTCAAAGAAGCTTATCAAAGCAAAAAAAAAAAAGCTTCATTAATAAAGCACGAAAATTTCAGATGCACAATGCTTTGACACATAGCAATAGCTTCATATTTTTACGTTGTTCATTAATGATAAAGAGCATTAGCGGAGAACAAAGTACATGCGTTAATCGGCATGATATCTCGGCACATACCCTTTCAGCCTTTCTAAAAGCAATTAGTTTGGAATTAAGGGAATAATTCTTTGACAGAATAAGTCTTATCAAAAGAGACTTGAAGATTAAACCAGAGAACTACATCAGTAACTCTGTCTATATTTAAGCCTAGATTTCATTCTGAAAAAGTCCAGTACCTTGGGAATCATATTTCCACCCTACTCTTCATTTCTTCTTAGGTCCATTCAAAATCTATTTTACTTCTTGTCTGAAGCACTTCTAAGAAAATTTAATTTGGTAGTTAAATCACTTATTTGAATCTTACAAGCACTTCTACTCAAACTAAATGACGAAAAAATAGTTGAAATGTAACCAGAGTCAATTGCCCTTAACATGTTAACAGTGACAAACTCGAAAGGTCCTGAAATCAGCACATAAAAAGAAATACTGAAAAACATACTATTACATCTAAAACAATTTTTTGTAAAATCATACGGAATTTCAATTTACAAAATATTTGCAAATGAAAATGAGGTCCCAAGTAGTGGCCTCAACAAAACCTTGTCCATTTCTATACCCAGTGGACAATTTCCAAAGGAAGAGAAAGGAGTGCAACTAATCTGGAACACCATCGGTAATTAAGTCCATCAGCCAAGGACCTCCTTTCTAAAATCAGTCATACATAGTGCTGATATTCTTCATCAGATTGCTTGGATTATTCTCAAAACCATTACCTTATTTGTATAGCTATATAATTATTTGTTTCATTGGTATGATACTATCATCATCCTATATTCTTTCTTTATTTTATTTATTTTGTAAAAACTGATGATGCCTCACTTGTCTTCCAATATTACTAAAGCATGAAGTACTGTTCTGGAAAGATAAAAAGAAGGCAGTATCATGTGTTTTCCTTTTGTTCAAGTAAGTTTGTTCTCGTTTGGTTCATTAAATCTTATATGAAAAGGGAAAAAAGAATAAAGAAAAAAAAAGGGGAAAAAAGAATAAAGAAAAAAAAGGGGAAAAAAAAAGGCAGACAGATTCAAGATACCAACCTTGGGACCAGTGAATCTATCAGCAAGGAAAGAAGTAAGGATAACCAACACTAAGAGAAACCCAAATCCTACAGCTGATGCCAACAGCCAGCTCCTCTCTTTTGACAATTTGCTGGGTTTGAAGAAATTTGAAAACTTATACTGGGGCTTAGCAGTGCTTTGCAGAAGAATCATTGCTGCAATGAGCTCTAGAATCTGAGCTCCAAGCAATGATATTGCCTGCACCACCAAAATAAGATTAAAAAAAAATTAATACCAAATTGAGAATTGCATAGAGTTCCACCAGCCACCAGTACACACTCCACACATAATCTGTCCAAATTGAGCAACAGTGATATAACAGAATCCTTCATTACGAAGAAAGTCATCTGTCAAACCAACATCCCAGGGGGCACAGGACACAATGCCATGTTACTTGATACTTTACAGTTGCTTGTTCAATTTGAGTCTTAAGTGTCTTAACCAAAAAAATATAGATCATGCTAGTGCAAACAAGGGCTTGGATTGGCTACTTGATTTGATTAAATGGTGGTTCATTAGCCTCAGTTCAATGTAGTCCCTAATGGGATAACAGTTTTCGATTAATAAAAAATCAAATGTTGTACAAATCCAGTTGTGCTCAATTGTGATCACATGTTAAATGAAATGAGCTCACCTCAATCTGTGGATCAAGAATAGGCTGATGCAATACATGAGCAACCACAGACAAACCTCCAAAACTAAGAGGAATGTGCAAACTGAAGATATATAAAGCCAGAGTGCTCCACACAGTTGCATTATCCCATGGACTATCTGCCGCAAGTGCTGAGAAGCCCTGTAGTTTAAATTCACAAAGCAATCTCATTACATGTTAATTAAGAGAGTTACAAAATATGAGAGAAACATGTAAGTACCTGAGAAGAGGTAGAGACTTGTTGGGTGTTTTCGGTTTTGTTACAAAAGCACTTGAAAGAATGGCGTTTAGAGGTTAAGCTGGAGTTGAAGTTCGTACAGAGAAGTAAAGCACTAGGAGAAGGAGATGGGCGTTTGAGTTTAGACGTAAAATCCCCAACGGATGAATTTTTCGGCGGGATTGGATAACCCAGTTTCAGATGGCGCTGTAACTCTATCATTCTCGCCGTCTTTCCTCAATCTCTACAGTCTGCACCAACATTTATAGCCACCAGTTTTTCATCCTTCATTCAGTTCACTGCGGATTGTTTCACCTGACTCTCTTCGATGACGCTGTTACCATTAATTAAGCGAATTTGACTTATGGAAAATGGTTAAATTTTCAGAAATATATAAAAAAAAGGGTTTCCGATTTTAGAATCCGGTAAAAAAGGATGGGAAATGATTAGGCAGATAAAATTTTAAATTTCAAAACAGCAGTTGTTCTGTTGATTAGCACTATCACAAAGACAAACCAACTGCAAAAATATTTTCCTCTTAACGTGCATGTATATCTGCCCGACTTCCCCTGACTCTTTACGCGCGTGTGCCAAAATTACTCTCCTTCTCTCTGCCAAAATTGCTCTCATGCCTTCCACTGAGGTAAAGCATTTCTTCGCTCCTCCTTGATGATAATTTTATGGTTGAAGGTTGGCTTTATGTAACAAGTCAATGAAGCGAAACATAAATGAGATTGGTTGAATCTGATCACTCTACACAAGCAATTTGACGTGAAATAGAATTTTAATTTCTTAGATTTTTTAATATGGATTTGGATTGATGGAGATGTCTGGTGTCTACCCGGGTTGTCTGTGGACATGTGTCAGTGGGAAGTTGTGACACGTGTAAACGAAGTTAGTTTGCAGTTAGTTAAGATACAGGGTAAATAAGGCGATGTATGGGGGTCTGGGTAAAGTATCCGGCTCGGACATAACTCTCTCTCGGCCACAAGCCTTCTCTTTTTCCGCCACTTTCGCCTTCTCTGTTCTGTTCACCTCGAGTACCCCAAGCTCAGCGGCCACGGCCTTGCCTTCATAATCTCACCGTCCAAAAAGCTCCTGGATCTCTACCGAGCCAGTACCTTGGGATTCTCAACTCCACAGTCAAGTCCATCTGCGGATGTGGCGGTGGTGATTGTACGACGCCGGTAGGAGGGCAAGACGAGCAACATTGTCTCCGGTCTGCCCGAACTCGCCGCTTCCGACTCCGCTTTCGACGTCGCTGCTGGAGGTGATTTGATTGATTCATTGGTTGTGGTTTCTGGGTATCTGGTTTTTAGTTCTGGGTCTTTGTTCTAATCGTGTTAGCTTTGTTGGGTTTGGATTTGGAGAATTGGAGTGGGACTGTAAATTTTAGGGGTGAGAGAGGATTGAAGAGTTTTGTTTGGTATATATATTAGTGTTACCTTGATTTTGTGATGGTTAAAGCTTTTGGGTTTCTTAATAATACTCCAAGCTTTAGCGATCCTTGTGTACCAATTCTAATTATGTTTTTCATCTTGGGACTTTGATTTCACTCAAAATGATTCATCTTTAGTTCAAAAGAACATGCTTCTGATTTGTGTTGGGCTTTCATGGTACAACTTTACTCTTTGGTATTGAAAGGTACAACCTTTACTTCTAGCTAGCTATTCACAGTTAAGCTTGACTGGTTTTCAAGACTAGAACTTTGTAAAGATTAGAGCTTTTTGATAAAATGGGTTGGTACTGTTGACAATGTTGTTTTCTGGGTTGGAGTTCTTGTAAACTTGTGAATAATCTTTTGCTTAGTCTTCAAGTTTCTTAACATGAGGAACCCAGCTTGATGTGCTGGTTTATTATTTTAGGAACCCATATGGGAGAATCGAGGGAAGTGAAGAAGCAACTGTTACAAATGGACGTGTTCAATAGCTACCAATCAAGGTATTATACCATTTGATTTTGATTATGTGTTAGTTGATTGTACTGCTTATGGTGTTTAATTTGGCTAGTTAGGTTTGTGTAGTGAGAAAATGATGCTAGTTTTGATATTTTTAACCACATAGGAAACTTATCAGGATGATAAGAATCGATTGCATCTAGACTCAAAGTCATTGGATTCATTGAGCCAGAGATAGTTGCCATTGTGCGTTCAAGAACAAAACTAATGAACACTTTAATAGAATGACTTTTTGTTTTGGATAGTCTTCCATGGCAGGGATTTAAAGCTGGAACTAAAAAGTAGAAGTATGAGAAGAATAGTGAAAAGAAAGTGTCGACCTCAATTGAGGTTAGCTTGATCCTGAGAAGATAAGAAACTGAGAAATATAAGCTTTGCATGCACTTGCAGAATATATTGTATTTGCTGCATAATGGCAAGATTTTGATGTTTTTGTTTAAATGCAAGCATAGCTTTTATCTGATATATATATGGCCCCACTTATGTGACAGTTCACTCTTCTCATGACTCACATTGGAACATTAGGCCAAAATGAAATACAAATTGATTGATTTCAGTCCAAAAGGGCAAAAGGAAAAGAAAAAAAAAAGAACTAATTCGCTAGCTAGTTACATGTACATTAGTTTTACACCTGTAGGCTGAATATGTTTGAATTGGCATTAGAGTTGCGGAAGAAGCTATGGACGCTTGGGTGTACAGGAATTTTGCTTCCCAGTCCTCACTGCACCGAGGTTGTCCTGCTGAAACGCGCTAAAACTGGAAAATATTAGAGGTCTAGCAGCGCATGTCATGTCTATGAGTTACGAGCTTGCATAGTTGCAGAATATGATGGTTGCCATCGATGGAAATCTCAATTTGGAGGATCATACAGAATGCCTGTAGTATGCCAATTGTCTCTTGTTCACTAATTCACTATGGCTGTAAGTTATTGTGCCTTCAAATCACTTAATTTCTTTTGGCTTGAAAATGTCCAGCCACTTGTTCTCTAGGACAGATTTGAATTGACATTCAACAATATATAGATTATTGATGTTTACTAGTCAGCTATAAACTTCATTGACAGTATTGTGTTGGTTCGCTGCTTCATAACTATTTTGGTAACAAACGGGTCTGATATGGTTATCCTTCATGAAACATTTGGAATCTTAGAATGTTTCCAATTGAAAGTATTAGTTTTTTTTTTTTTTTTTTTTTTTTTTTTTTTTTTTTTCTGTTTTTCATATTGAGTTTAGTACTTGCAGGAATTCTAATTTGTAATTAAGTATAAAACTATGAATAAACCATCTGGTTGGGCACCAAACCAAATTCTTTGTAACTAGTTAATCAAAGAGAGTTTTGGCAATTTAAGCAATGTATGTATGTAAGCTAGTATCTAGTTTCTCATGAGGAGAATATATATGGATGGCTAGTTTCCTCAAAGTATCTGGTCTTCCTAAAAGTAGTAGCTTATGTCATAAATTTATATTGTCGATTTTCTCATATGATCAAAATACATTGAGAGAAATCATTGAAGATTTCCTTTGAAATTGACAGCTTGCCACACTTGGTTTACCTTCACATTTGAGATATATGGCTGATTTCACTGCAGTTGGTTGCTCCATTGCAGTAAATTCATCTTCCAAATGGTAACAAATGATATGTCTTTTTAATTCCTTTCAGTAATGTAAATACTATGTTCTTCTAGTAAAATGACTGATATGATGTGCCCGAGTGTATGTTATTATATTTATAATTACAAGCCAACTCGCGCTTCTGTAAGCTAGTCCCTCATCTGGGTATTTGCCAAATGAACATGCTTATGGTTTGTGAGGCTGAGCAAGCTCGGTTGCTTAGCCTTGAACTGAGTAGACATGGAACAGGATGGGGAAGTGATTTGATTGAATCATTTCATTGCATGTCTTCTCGTTTTCTTTTTCTGTCTACAGTTATGGTATCTGTCTTAATGATGCTTCACCTCTGAAACTTGGAAAAAAAAATGCAGGGAATCCTTGTTTTTGCTTCTGTCATGGCAACTCTGGGACTGCAGGTCATCTTATAGTCTATGCGCACCCTATTTTTTTATGTAAGTAACTATGACCTGATATTTGGAGCATCTAAATATTTAGGCCTTTATTACAATATACAACTTTTTTTTTGCTTTTTCCTAAAGTAAAACACTGGCATCATGTTGCTTTTCAATTTGTATCTCTTACCAGGAAGATGAGTTCAACTTAACTAAGGATCAAGAGCGATGGGTTGTAGGTAGTATGCTCGGTGTCATTCTGGTGAATTTTCTTCTGATGCGTTATTGTCGCACTTTCTCCAACAAAATAGTCAAAGCCTATTCCTAAGATCATTTCTTTGATGTTGTCATCAACATCATTGGTCTGGTTGCAGTGTTCCTTGCTAATTACTTTGATGAATGGATGGACCATGTTGGAGCTATTGTTGTAAGTGGTTATCCTCTCAATCCTAGGTCTCACTCTTTGTTCACCCAAATTAAATAGTTTTACAGATTGAGAACTCGTATGTATAGTAAAGTGGTTATCCTCTCAATCCTATGGTCGTAAAGTCTTGCATCTTAGTAAGGGATGGTATCATAGACTACTATTAGTTGTTAGTCTGTACCTGGTAGTGCATCTTATGCTCTGCATATAAATTGAGTGATAGGACATCAGATATTATATAACAGGTTGTTATACATTTTATCAACTGAGGTCAACTGTTCCTATGTCATACTCCTTGCAGATCTTGAGTTCCTTCTATGGGGTTTCATGATCCTGATCATGGTTATGTGAATATGGCAATCACTATTCATATCTCTATTCATATCTGACTATTAACCTGGCTTTTCGTGATTGCTACATCCATAGTTTGGACTCATTGTCCTTGGTGGTTTTCGTACTAATACTTGCATGTAACTCTTGGATTTTCAGCTGGCCTTGTCACTATTTGCACCTAGTCATTGACTGTCTTGGAAAATGTGAACTGCCTAGATGGAAAATCAGCTGCCCAGAATACCTAAAAAACTGACATACCTGTGCTGGAACCATCAGAAGGAGAAAACCCACCGTACAATGGGAGCAATATTAGGAAATATGAACATGGTAGAAATTTCAAGTTTTTTCGTTATAGATGCGGCCTCCATCATAAGGGTCAACTCTAATTACGCTTAGGTGCTCTTAAGGGGAGCCTAACTACCGGAATGTCAATTTAACAAATAAATTTCATGGGTTTCTAATTCACATATATACGAGTTGTAGGTGAAAAAATGGGGAAAAATAGGGTTTAGCACGTTGGCGGTCAATCACTCTTCGTGTAAAAATGATGTTTAATTAAGGTTGACCGGTTTAATAAGAGGCGTAACGAATTCGAAACTAGGTGGATTTTTTTTAATAGACCTATTTAATTACCATGATTACATCAGACAGTGAAAATTTATTATCACATACTTATGACCTCTGACCGGCACCTGGCTATTAAAAAGGTGTAACTTGTTAGGGTTTACCCTTATGATGAAGCCCGCATCTTTAACGAAAAGACTTGAAATTTCTACTATGTTCATATTTCATATTATTTCTCGTATCGTGGGTTTTCTCAAATTTTACTTATTTCTTGTAGTTGGTTCACAAAGATGTACACTTGCATATAATCTACTAAATAAGTTATACCACATTAGTAGGCATGTTATGATTATAATAGCTAAATTTCACAAAATGAAATTTCAATCGTCTGATGTGAACGGTATAGTAAAATTCGGCAACGTTCGGGGTTCCATCAAAGCAGTCAACTCTAATTCAACGTCACTTACCACACGAAAACGCTCTTACCTACCCATATATGACCTAGTTTGGTTGATTGTTCCACACACAAAGCTATCACATAGATGAGATGTAACCACCCATGTAAAAATTTAAGAATGTTCACCTCCCGAGGATAGGACTCCTATAAGGAAGAATAAGCGTAAATAGTGTTGACCGCTTATATCGGGGATCAAACTTTACCAGAATTATGTGATTTTTTAACCATAGCCG
This sequence comes from Fragaria iinumae, assembly GCA_009720345.1. NCBI lineage: Eukaryota > Viridiplantae > Streptophyta > Magnoliopsida > Rosales > Rosaceae > Fragaria > Fragaria iinumae. The sequence goes on along the minus strand of CM019122.1, from coordinate 19,527,419 downwards.
TATTTCACCATAACGATCACATCCTATTTCACAAGATTTTTCAAAATTCTGCTTCCAATATATAGTTGGTTCACAAAGTTGTACACTTGCATATAACCCACTGAACAAGTTATATCACATTAGTAGGCATGTTGTGATTCCAATGGCTAAATTTCACAAAATGAAATTTCGACCGTCTGATGTGAACGGTATAGTAAAATACGGCTATGATAGAAAATTCAAATGTATTCAGTAAAGGGTCCGATCAATGAGGTCGACTATAATTTCACGTCACTTATCACACAAAAACATTGTTACCTACCATTATGAGGCCTATATTGGTTGATTATTCCTGACACACTCTCACATAGATGAGATGTAAGCACCCATGTAAAAGTTTGAGGACTTTTACCTCCCGACGATAGGACTCCCTTTAAGGAAGCATAAACGTAAACATGGTTGACCGTTTTGATGGGGACTCAAACGTTACCGAAATCATGTCATTTTGAACTTGGCTTCTCTGCTTGGGTTTTATTTGCTTGGATCTGCTTGAGTTTTTCCCTAAACCTGCCACGTCATGGTATCACAATCCAGTGGATAGAAATACAAGTCTTCCAAAACTGAAGTTGTGCCGAGAAGTATGTGATTTTTGTCTCACTTCCTCTGCAACAAAACCCAGATTCATTCCTTTCTCTCTTCTCTCCATGCAGAAAAAAAAGAAGAAAAAAGTCTTCGATCTATCTATTTGCAGCCAACATGAATTATGCAATTACTCTAGTTCCTATTAAGTTTGATTATTGACGAATGACGAACGCGAGGCAGTAGCATTTGAGAGGAGCCCGTCTCCAAACTCGATCAAGTTCATGCATTTCTACGATGAATCTGAGCTTTGATAAATTTCTGGGTTCTAGTGCTCTGTCATCTAATTGTTTTCTTGTTCTTTGAATCTTGATTGTTTGGTTTGTATTTCTGATTGATTGATTTGATTCAAGTTTCTGAGCTATTCTATTGAGTTTTCTTCTTGATGGATTTCACACCAAAATATAAAATGCTCTTTGGATATGAGGTTGTTTGGAGGTGCTTTGGATCTGTGTTCTGTGAGTTTGGGTTAATTGCAAAGCATATCAGAGAAGAAGACAGAGGAATAAATCAGTGTTTCATGTCCACGTTGGTGTTTTGCAAGTTTTCATTTAGAACCGTTAGATGTCTATGTGGTGACGTGGCAGGCTTAGAAAAAACCCAAGCAGATTCGAGCAAATAAAACCTAAGCAGAGAAGCCAAGTCCACCGTAGCTATATTTCACTATTCTCACATCCTATTTCACAAGATTTTCGAAAATTTTGCTTCCTCATTATAGTTAGTCACAAAATTGTACACATGCATATAACCCACTAAACAAGTTGTATCATATTAGTAAGCACGTGGAACTTCCAATTACTAAAATTCTCAGAATAAAAATTCACCCGTCTAAATTCAACTCCATAGTAAGGTTTGAGGTTCAATCGATGCAGTCAACTTTAATTTCATGTCACTTATGACACGAAAACACTTTTACCTACCCCCCTCTGTGACCTTTTAAGAAATGCATAGGTTAATTGCTTAATCACCATAACTACAGGCCATTGCCTATACTCTGGAACAAGAAAACAATAGTTATTGGACATGCATGATGCATGAAAACTAAAAATGATGTCACAACACTAATGTTTAAAACACATGGTTTGAAAAAACAGGAAGACACTAGGTCGATATTTCTGAATGAGCCCTAAATGTATGTCACGCATCCAAATACAACATCAAGCGCTGATAATATATACAACAGAAATGCCTAGTCATCAATGGCTTGACGTGCTCGTTACCGAGCGCTCAATTTAAAAACCCTTTTTTTTTCTTTTTTTTTTTTCAGAATGTAGTATTGGCAAATATGTTTCGATCAATCCAGGGACTTAAAGGGCACTCATGCAGTCACGGTTACACTAAAGAGTCAGTAACTATAAGTATTTACAAGCATTCATTTACAAATATACAAATGGTACAAGGTAAACAGGGGGGGGTATGAAGGTTTGTTGTTCTATATTCCTAAAAACAGAAAATAAGATATGTACAGGTGATCAATTCATCCAACATCGCAAACAGAGATAAATTCGAATTCCACCACACATCAAGTTCACGTCTCATTCCAACAATCCGATTATCATGCAAGTTCTTAACAAGAGAAACAATCTTGGAACACACGCCTGAAGAGGACATGCATTCCTTTAATTCTACTTACTTTATCACCTAAGCACAGAGAAGTCTAGAACTTAGGTTATTTCATGTAAATTGCTGCATTCAATACTAAAGAGTACTTGTCCACAGTAAACACAAATCATTAAGAATTATAGAATTGAGATTGAACAACAACGCACATCGGAGAAGTCGTAACATGCATTTACTATAGTTTACGTTTTCAACTAAAACATAGTTTCCGCCACTTAGAGAAACATACTTACTTGAAGAAGCTTAGCATGAATCATGGCAATAACTAGCATGCATTCTAACTCTTTTATTTAAACAAAAGCGCAAACTTTCAATCATTAAAACTCATCAGATCGGATCTCCAGAAAAACATTAACGAAACATCAATATGTTTTATAAAATTATGAATCTATTGAATACAAGAACAAGCAAAACATGCTTCTAAATCCTAAGTTTAGCACACGAAACATACTTATAAATTTGTAAAGAAAATCAAAACAAAGTAAAGGTAATGTTTACACTTTATCAAGTCACCAAGAAAGCTTGTTGACATCAAAAGGATGTTTGACTTCAATGCTTCAAGTCTGTAACATTGTTGCTTTCATGGAGAAGTCCTTCAAGGCTTAGCAAAGGAGGCAGAAGCTTGATAAAAGAGAGGGAGAGGCTGTTGCTGCTCTCTTATCCCTCTGGTTTTTTAATGTGAATGAATGATGATCTGAGAAGTACCCAATGCTTTCTTTAAGATATCTTATTCCAATTAGAAGTTGGTCCAACACAATTCTTTATGTGGCTCTATATGCTTCACAATTTGACTTATTAACTAAACTAAGTTGTTTAAAGAGTTTTTCTCTGTAACTTTTCTTTTGTTATCGAAGAAAACCATTTTAACAAATATAAATTTTTTTGACACACTCCTTTCAGATTGTTCGCACTATTCCAAAGGCTTCCTAAGCCTAAAGACTAATTTGCTGAGGAACCGACAGGCAATGGGGCATTGCAGCCCCTCTCCTGGCCACGTTTATAAATCAGTAATAACATTGAGGTTGACCAGCGTTCGAACTCATGACGTGGGGGTTGCATATCATGAAGTTTATGTGGTGGGACCCAATGTATCCACTTCATTACATATATAAATTTTATGTTGTTACGTATAGATTGTGCCCCAATAAACTTAAAATCCTTGCTCCGCCAATGCATATAAGCCCGCATGCATCCGACAGTCAGGCCTCTTCGTATGCGTCACCATTGTCCTATGGGTGCAGTAGGTCTTCAGTGGTCAACAACCTATCAATTGGGACTTGTAATGGTTGGGCTTGAACTTGAGTGAGGGTTCCACTCTAGCAAGTGCCTTGCCAACCATGTGATAACGCAAAAACATTTTATTTCAAATCAATCCCATCAATCTAATGGGAGGTCAAATTTTTATGACAAGATTAGGCAATCTTCAACCATTGGTCTAAAATCTATAATATGTTTCAGATTTATAAATTCTTATCTATAACCCACTATCCAAGTTGAGCTAAAATATGATTTACCTAAAAATTATAATAGGTTTAAGATTTATAAATTCTCATCTATAACCCATTATCCAAGTTGAGCTAAAATATGATTTACCTAAAATGTATCATATTTTGACTCAACCAAATAAGAACAAGCTTATAACTTATGACTTATGAGGGTGTGTGAGTGTGAGACAGTGTCAGATTTTATTAATATAAAATAGTTATGTATGATATGATATGATTAAACAATTGAGTGTCACTCCATGTGTGATGAAATGATGATATATAATTATTAAATAGGTTTGGATTTTACCTTCATGGGTTGGAGATGCAAAACTTATATGAATAATTATAGGTTTGGATGACTTAAAATTTGAAGGGTTAAATACTGTATAGTCCTTGTGGTTTGAAGTCGATATTCATTCAGTCATTGTGGTTTCATTTTATTCTGAATGATCCTTAAAGTCACAATTTTCCTTCTAAATAGTCATTATGTCAATTTTCTCAATTAAACTGCTGACATGGCCGTTAAAAATTGCAATGTTTTCAACCGCCATGTTAGTATTTTAATAGAGAAAATTGACGGAATGACCATTTGGAAGAGAAAAATCGTGACTTTAAGAACTATTCATATTAAAATGAAACTAAACATATGTCAACTTCAAACCATAGAAACTAAACAAATTTCAATTCAAATTTGAATATAGGTTTAAGTTTTTGAGCAATTGTTAGAGATGGTATAAGGATTAAAATGATGATATATAATTATTAAATGGTATTGAAGATTGATTACCCAACTATACCTTGGTATCATCCTCTCTTTTCTTTTTTGAAATTCCACTCTCGGGCTCTAATACAATTTTGGATTTTGGGTTGTGTAGCCTTTTCTCTGAACATGTTTGGTATTGGCTTTTAGAGTTTTAGGCATATCTGTTCTGTATAGGCTTTATCTATCTGCTTAGGAATTTGATATGATTGTTATGTATGATATAATATGATTAAACAAGCTGACATTAGTAGGTATATTGACTTTATTTACCAATACCATGTACCACCAACTTATGATTGGTAAGTAAAATCCTCTACTAAAACCAACCGTCGAAGTTGGTATACCGACTTAGTTGGTACGGTTGATAATAGACATCTACTAAGTTTGGATTGTGACCTAAAAAATGAAGTGATAAATATAATTTTTTCACAAATATAATGTAATGATAACTTTAGTCTGGTGGTATGTGGTTATATTTTCCATTAGAATAATCATGGTTTAGAAACGTACCTCTTGCTAAAATTTAAACATTTTATATTTTAATTGTATTTATATATATAAGATGTTATAAATATAAAACAATACATATATTATATATTATACATATATTTTAATTGTCTTTACATATATTATACATTTTTTAGGTTGTTTGTAAGATGTTAGAGGTTGAATTCTCATTTCTTACATATATATGAGTGTATTTTTACATAATTACACATACATGGTTGGTACCGTGCACCGATGGTATAAAAATCTCAATACCAAGTACCAACTATATTACCAATACTGTATCAACCCTCGATATACCAACTAGGTTAGTACGGTTGGTTGGTTTCGACGTGACCCATATTGCCGGCCTAAAACTTTGGGAAAGATGAGGAAAACTGAAGTACGAATACAAATCTAGATATAGCGACTCCGGTTTAAATAGGGTTTTGCCTGCAAAAATTGATGTAGGGATGGCGAGGAGCTGCGTACAATCAATATTAAAGTTGGTGAACTCGGTGAATGGGATGGTTGGGCTGGCCATGATCTTGTACTCCTTGTGGTTGATTAGAGCCTGGCAGAAGAGCATCGGTTACTTGCCATTTGAAGACTGATTATCCAACTATACCTTGGTATCATCCTCTCTTTTCTTTTTTGAAATTCCACTCTCGGGCTCTATTACAATTTTGGATTTTGGGTTGTGCTGAATGCAGCCTTTTCTCTGAACATGTTTGGTATTGGCTTTCAGAGTTTTAGGCATATCTGTTCTGTCTAGGCTTTATCTATCTGCTTAGGAATTTGAAAGATGAAAGCAGACTGAGGATCTTAGAGTGGGGATTCAAAGCTAATTGTTTTGTAGCCAACCAATACATATGAACCCGGCAAAGTGAGCCTAAAGGGTTCCTCATTATGGAAATATCCATAGGTGCCTGGGACCATTTTATCATGAAAACATACTTAAGAAAAGAAAGAAAAAGATGGAGCTATGTTGTACTTTCAAATGCTAAAAAAACACCACCTGGTTATGATTGGTTCTTTCTTGGCTCTGATTTATTGGAGTGGATTTGGTTTACGTTGAATTTTTTGTTGATACACGAGTTGCTGTATGAAATAAGAAGAAACAGACATGCCGCATGCTGGGATATTTACAGGATTAAGAATTTATGATTTCTGGTGAATGATGTGTTCAGTTTTTATTTTGTTTGGGTTCCTGATTTTTATATTTTTCTCAGTTTTGGTTTAAAAGTGCTACTTTTCTCTGTGCATGAACTGCAGGTTCATATACATTTTTCTTGGCCTTGGGGTTACTCTGTGTGTCATCACACGTTCAGGACATATTGCTGCAGACACTGCAAATGGTTGTTGCCTTTATTTGGTATCCCTCTTTTTTCTTATATCTTCATTTATCTATTTATTCAGTAAGGTCAATTTCTTTCATGGCTTGCAAAATTTGTGTCGTTCTTGATTACATGTGTGGACCTTTCATTCACAGTGAGACGTATTGTATCTTATTACAAATGGTGTGCCTTCACTTTTGTGTAGTTACAGTTGACTATTTATATAGCTTTTATTTTTCTCTCAAATTTAATTTTGTCAGGTGTGCAAATGCCCCATGATGCATCAAGCAGAAATTTTGAGAAAGCCAGTTATATATTATGAAAAAAAAAAAATGCACTTCAAAAATTGAGTTTAACTAGCTACTGCTGTGCCTACTTTTCTAGTAGAGAGTGCAGGAAAATTAATCCACTCTAAATATTTTTCAGAGCTTCCATTTTGGAAGAATGCCTAGTTGTTGCAGCCCTTAGACTTGTTGCTTCTCATTTATCTGCTAAGTTTGCAACCCTTAGTGGTGACATTTATGTTTGTGCAAGCTACAATTGTATCTGTCTCTTAGTTTGGTGCATTTTATGCTACAGTGGCAAGTCTAGATCTTCCACTTTCTTAAATCTAGATGTTTTGTTTTGTTTGAAACTTTGACTACAAAATTGTACAGAGAACACTCCTTTCTAAGAATGTTTTCACACAGGGCTGCACTTTTTAACATTCCTTAATAAAATCATTTAACAAAAATGTTTTGTATACAGTACATGCTGTTCCTCTTTTTACTCCTCATGCTTGAAGCTGGAGTGACTGCTGATATATACTTCAACCATGACTGGGAAGAGGTATTTATTTATAGATTACTCTTATCTTGTTTAATCAATCAAATGAATTCATAAGAAGCATGTTAAACACTTGCCTGTTGTGATTGAATTATTAACCAGGACTTTCCGGATGATCCAACTGGGAGATTCGATCAATTCAAAACATTTGTAATGTCAAACTTGGACATCTGCAAATGGATTAGCTTGTCAGTTATACGCGTACAGGTCTCTCTCTCTCTCTCTCTCTCTCTAAAGGGTGTAGGAACACATTTTTGCATGCTTGTGTATTTGTGCAAGTTTTCCTTGTGACTGGATTGATTTATCTTTCCAAGACTAGTAAAAGAAAGAAGTTTATAATATATTGTATTACTAGTCAGCAAAATTACTTGCATGCTAAGGTACATGTAATCACTAATAAGTATGTACCAATATGTAGATAACTACAGTAAAACTAAATTAATACTCGATTAATTAATAACCTCGCTAAAATAATAATTTTTGCCGGCCCCGAGTCGGGGACAACGTGCTAAATTAATAATTCGCTAAATTTATAAGATAATACAAATACGAGAATTCACATAGACCCCAATGAATATATAATTAATAATTCCTTAATACATAGAATTAATTCTTCATTTATGAAGACTTGATAAAGAGTGAGTCAATTGTGGCTTGTTTCTTCTTGATAAAGACGTGATAGAGCAGTTGAGAGATAATCCGAAGATCGCTTGATCGTATTTGATATTGTCCCTTGACTCACTTGCAAGTTGGACTTTTCTAAAACCCACAGTTGCAAATGCTTTTGAGTGCTACCTGGATTATTATTTCTACTCGCACAATGCTTTACGCATTTCATCCGTCATCGTCGATTTTTTTTACTCATTTGAGATGAGAAGCCATTTTTGTGTTTATGATGTGTTGTGTAACTATGGTTTTTGTTTATTTAAATATGGTTTTGTTTATTTAATGTTCATCAAATGAACTAATATAGTACATTGAACTTACATAGTACGTTGAATAATGTAGTACATTGAATAAAGTAGCCTATTAAATAATGTATACGTAATAAATTCGACAACATAGTACATTGAACAATGTACAACAATATTATTTTTGTTGAAAAAATAAAACTATATCTAAGAAATAAATAATATTTGGATAAATTAATATAAGTTATTAAATAATCGATAAATTAATATTTTATTAATTTATTGATTAATTAATACCTCGCTAAATTAATAAATTTTACCGATCCTGACATTATTAATTTATAGAGGTTTTACTGTATGATTAGCTATTTAGTGAACTGACTATTTTCTTTACACTACAAAGTAGAAAGCAGAAACAATTAGTTGGCTGGGGGCGATTAATCATCGGAAATGTGAGACGTATGTCTCATAGAAAATGTAAGAGTCAACATTTTATGGAATCTAATTCAAACTATTAAGAGGCTCTCAGCAGTCCTCAACCAGTGTACCATGTGATAGGCTTTGACGTTGGGGGTTGGATAAGATGAAACAAAAATGTGATTGGCGGTACATGGCATTGTGAGAAAGTCAGCGAACTAGCTGTGAAGAGGTGGAAAATAGAGGTGTTAGTGTCTTACAAGAGGTTCTAGTTATTAGTTTAGTGAAGTCTTAACTCTTAAGATACTTTGGGCTTTATTCAACAACATCAAAAAAAAAAAAATACTTGGGGCTTGTTCGGGATTGCTTTTTTAAACCCAAACACACTTTTGAATTTAAAAAAAAAAAAACTTAGTTATAAATAAAGGAATTGCACAAAAGAGAAAGAAAATTAAATGAAGCTTGGGTTAGTTTTGAAGAACATGAAAGTGGGTTTGAGTTTTGAATTTGATGTGCTTCCTCATACAAGAGCCTTTTTAGGCCTGACATAAGCAAATCCAAACTTTATTTGTTCCTTATTGCAAGACATAGGTGTTGGTGTCGAGAGATAACATAAGTATGGAAAAGTAACAACAAAAGCCACAATCACAGAAGTAGCTGAACCATGACACAGTACTATGTTGCAGCAATCTAGTGGGTGTAACTGTTGCTTTGGATTTGTGTCATTACAAAAGTCAGGATCAATCTAAGAGCTTTCTAGTAAGCAGAAGGCTTTGGGTTGTAGTGCCGTAGGGATAGCTCTAGAGACGAACAACCAGATAGGTAAAAAGTAAATGGCATACGTAATGCCAACACAACTGATGCTGAGATTGATGGACCTCAAAGCCAACTATAGTATTGACACTCTTACCTGTAGTGAGGGAATAACATAAAAATGGTGGAAACTCAAATATAGGTGCATCAAGAAGTTGCTCACATTGAATGAGATCAAATGTATACATGGGTTGAGATAGAAGAGAACCTTTAGGAATGAGTCGATTCTAGTGCTATACTTGTAAGTTTGCTTTAAAATCCCAACTAATTAAATAATGATGTACCATGTAAATAGGAGGAAGTAATTGCCATAATGTACCCAACCATATTTTTTGATCTGCATCCCTTCGTTCTATTTCAGAAAGATTGCACCCCTAGGTTTCTGAATGAGAAAATGGAGGTCACTCAATCAATTTAAGAGATTTTCCATCCATAAATTAATTTAAGAGATTTTCCATCCACCAATGGAGGCCACATATTTTCCATATGTTGAGACATGACAGATTGGTTTGGTACTTTATCTTGCCTATCTGCAACGGGTACCTAGCTGGGGAACCAGCTCGAAGTTGCTAGGTTTCATTCAAAACTACAAAAAGAGAGGGGCGAAAAGACAAGTGGAGAAGCTGGATTAATGGAGGTGCAGATAGATTATTGAAAGCATTGAACTCCTTTTCGTGGATGATCCTTGAGTTGGGACTTAGAAAATGCATCTAGCTCATTGCCTTACCTTTTGAAGTGGAATAATAATGTCGCTCACTGAGAGAACTGCACTATACATTCAATCTCTTATACGAACTGCACTATACATTCAATCTCTTATACGGATGCGCATAAACTTTGGGCTTACCCTGTCCATGATTGTAATTCCTTCCAAGCATTGGTTTTGCTAGCAAAAGATAGGTTGTCTCCCTGTTATGCTAACCTCGTTGGTTCCCAGGCAATCAAAAGAGATGTGCTCCCAGGAATGGACTGAAAGGCCCCTAACCTCTGTAATATCTGTTTTGTGGAATGACGGCCTCTCAGGACCTATCTAGTCCCCATTTCCTCTACCTACTGTGTTTTTGTTTATTTTGTTTATTTACCTTGTACTCAGTAGCTTTGCTGTATTTCTTCCTTCTGCAATGTTTGTTTCTGCCTAGTTCTGTGGCTTTGAATGAAGTATCTATCATTAAAAATAAAAAAAATAGAAAGAAGACTTCTTTTTACTAATCTTTATTAGATATCAAGAGGCTTCGTAGAAATTTAGTCTTTAGCTTCATTATTGCATGTTTCTTTGATTCTTTACCTCCGTCACTATGGTAACTTTGTTAAGAACTCTGAAAGTGTGATTTCCGATGCTTAGTCTGTAATGGAATAGGAAGTTTGTACTGATTTCAAAAATGAAATGATCATGTCTATTTCTGGAATTTCTGGTTCGTGCAGCATGGCTAATCCATTTGTATTACTTTTCTTCTCTCATGTCTATTTTGGAAAATCCATGGCTGATTGTATTGTATAGGCTGAAGTTTACTTTTGTATTTTCTATGTCTACTTTCTGTTGATCATCCGCTGCATGTTTGGTAAGGGGGACTGGACTGGACTGGACTGCTTATCTAAGAAAACAGGAGTTATCCCACGTCTGGGACCAAGAAGGACAGTATTAAATGAGCATAGGCAGTCCCAAACGCGCCAGACGCGCGCTCCACGCCTTCTTACATAGCGGCCCCAAAAATCTTCGGACTGCGGAAGCGCTCCTACACAACGCTGCAATCTCATTCTTACTCGTTCTTAACTGCAGCCTCATCGTCTCACTCACTTGTTTCATTCACTTAGTCTTTGTCGAGAAGAATTCAGGTTTAGTTTCTCTCGTCTCTCACGCTCTCTAGCTTGTGTTGATTATTGTTCAATCTCTCCTTCAACCCCCTCTACTTCCTTTGTCTGTGTGCTGTCATTTGTTTTGCTAGAGACTATGAAACGATGATCTACTGTAATTTGTTTATGGGTTGTGATTATTTTATGGATTGATTGAGGATGTGGTGTCTAGCTAGCTTGATCTACTCAGAATTTGATCAATTTTATGACTGAGTATTTTTTCTCTGAGACGTTTATGCTTTTCTGTGTATTTTTTCATTGATTTGGTAGTTTGGATGTTAGAATTGCTGGACTGTGTTGAGTAGGAATTGCTGTATCTCTTTTACTGTGATGAATCGCTCTGTTTTATATCTACTGAAATTTATTTTATTATATGTTATATGGATTGTTTCTGTTCCTAAGCAAATCAATACGATGAGTTTTCTGAACCCAGTCTAGTATTCTGCCAGTTTCTTATGAGAAAAATAAAAGATATTTGCCAGTGTATTGAAGAACATCCTTTCATCTTTGTGTGCTTTTCAATGGATGGTGTACGAAGATATAGCCATATAGGTTTTGGAAATTTGCAATTTACATGTTCTTGTTGCTGTTGTTCATACAGGTTCGTGGCCTTCTTGATTGTTAGGTTTTCAATGAGTTTCGGCTTCCTACAGAATTGAGGCCTTATATTATTCTGCTCCTTATTATTCTACAGAATTGAACAAGGTTATTTTGGTTGTGTATGAACAATTCTTTCAAATCCATTTGTTTCTTAGAAAGTAAGGTTATGAGATGTTTTTGAGTCTATAAAATTTAGTCCCAAACATTATCAAACATGAGATATCACTGTTAGGACTATTCTACTCTTTAGTCGTGAGTTGCACCAAACATGGGTCAGGTATTAGCTAGCATAAGCCAAGCATTAGGAGTCCTGAACTGTTTTAGGAATTAGTCTAAGGTACCAAACGTGCAGCCATTGTCTTCTCTTTGCAAGAGGGACTCACATTTCTATTGGCAATGATACTCAAAGCTTTTGGGCCACATCATGATTATGATAGTGATGATGATTATGTTCCCGAGAGGATTTCACTCCGGAATCACCCACCTCCTTATGTCATTGGTGACCCTATCTATGGGTCAGATGGTTGGGATATGAGGATCAACAAGAAGGTAAAATTGTTAAAATCCTTTTAATAGTCAGTGTTCAGGGCATGTGTTCATCAAAGGTCATTCTCAAGATTCTACCAATTCAAACTCGTACCTTTTCCACTGTTTTCTTATTCTGATTTTTATCTTCTTCATTCATTTTTAGATACTACTTTCTTTAGAGTAACTGAAAAGGAGAAAAAATTGAGATGTCTGATTCTTGTATAATAGACCGACAGTCATCGGTCCGAATCAGACCACGGAGTATAATAAGAAATTCTCGTACATGTATAACTAATACACTGTACACCCAGATAATCTTACTTTGCTTGCAAATGTCAACCAATATATAGTTATATACTATATCTTAGGTTGCCACTGTTAATTAGTGAAACCATGTATGGATGGGTGATCCTGAGTTCCTAAATCATACTTTGGCAACTGCCATGGTTCTTTTGAATCTAGTCCAGATATTTGGCAACATAGGATTCCACATTTATCGACCTGAGATGAACCGTATCTCTCATTAGACGGCTGTCATAGTTTTCTATTGCTATTTGAGTTTACAATGCAAGTGGACTGTTATTCTGTTAATAATTCTTTCTGCTTTGTTTTTTTTTTTTTTTTTTTTTTTTTTTTTTTTTTTTTTTTTCTTTCCCCCATTTCTAAATCAGACAAACAGGTAGAATGGTGTGTATGGAGTTGCCCCTACATGGTGCTCTGGCGAATGCAAAATAAGAGCGTTGTCATCTCCATCTGATGTTTGTAGGACAAGTCAGTATCAGAGGCTTAACATTCATTCACTTACGACAGATGGAACGTGGAACTATAGTCGAGAACAAGTACAAATTTAAACTCTGTCGCTGTATACCCAATCAAAGCTAATGAAATATTTAGGACATCAATTCATCAGTGTTAACTTAACAGTATAGAATGTTTTATATATTAATACACACACACGCAGAATAGAGTATATACTTGAACTCTGTTTAATTACATACCTAGTTGACTTTTGTATGTAGCAATTTTTATGTGCAACTTGATAGGAGCATAAAATGCGACGTTCTTAATATCTTTTTACCTTCATTTATACTTTGCTTAACCCTTATTGTTGTAATATTGAGTCATTTTGTCAAGTTAAGAGTTTATGGTAGAGTCGGTTGTATATTGTGCTAAAACGAGCTGAAAACGCAGAATTTGTCAAGAGTTTTATTTGTAGTAGGATTCCTTGTGCAACTAAGAAACCTAGTTGGATTAAGAGTCTTCATTATTCGACGATTCTGTAACATTTGTGATAATTACCTTGTCTTTATTTTATTTCTTCTTTCTTATTTTCAGAAATTAAAGAAGAGATAATGCAGCGCAAATTGAGGATTAAACAAGGAGATAATTCAGGAAGAGAGAAAAGAGAAAGAGGAGCAAACCAAGGAGAAGAAAAAGGAAACGTTGGCATTGATCAGAAAGATTCATGGAAATTTATCATGCAAACTTTTTGTAGATGCCATGACAATTGCTGGGAAATCAAATCAGATTTTATGATGTCTTTTAGCTTGCATAATTCAAGGAAATAAGAGAATGAACCTGGTCATCATTCTGGGAAAAGAAGAGAAAGCTATGACGCCAAATTGAGGAGAAATACAAGGAAAATATCTTCTTTTACTCGAGGGAAGAAATCAGGTTTAAAGTGTGCCTTAATAATAGCCATTGGATTAGAAATTGACGAATGACTAGGATTAAAGTTCAAGACTGCTCTCCCTCTATAAATAGGAGGCTTTATCAACGAACTGAGCATCACATCTTCCATACAAACACAAGCCGGAACTCTACCAAATTCTCACCATAAACCCTATACAGAAACTAGATTAGCCGAACCACCACCATCTCCCTTTTGCTTTGTATAATTCCATCACCAATTCCACCACCTTTTCAGCCACCATTCAAGGTTTCTACAAAGTGTGATCCATTCTTCTCATGGCTGTTTATGTTTCTGTAATTTGACAATACTTTGTCTATGAAGATTGTATGTTTTTATGGTTGCCAATTTGGTTTTGTAACATGTTTAGATTTTCTGATATTTATAACTTATGTATGACGATTGTTACAAACTTGTTCATGTGATATTTTCTGTGTTAGATTTAGGGCAGCATGTTTCAATGTGTTCTTGATTGTATTCGATTAGTTTTCTGAATCGAGCAGGCAAAATCAATGGTTGCATACAGCCTAAGGCCATGGTTGTTATGTGGGTTGCGATTTCATCTACCAAAGTGATATATGATTTAGTCATACGCAAAGTTGTCTAGGTCTTTGTTGCTTAAAAGTGGTTAAGTATAATTATGAAAACTTGCATGTTAATAGGATGAGTGACGCCATACCTTGTGCATGTTTATGATTTGGCTTACTATGCTTATGTGTTTTCTTGTTTAATTTCTACGCGAAGTGTCTTTAAATGAGTTAGCATACTATTTAGGATTACACGCGAAGTTGATTCTAAATAGTTATGAAGTCTTAACGATTGGAGTAACCGCGAAGGGCTCTAAATCAGAATCAGAATTGAAGTAGAGTCTAGGATGTGTTGAAACTGTTGTACCAAATGTCTGCATAATTTGTTACATGTTCTTGAGTGTTTTCGTTTCTTGTTTTGTGTGAAGTTGTCGATCACATGTATATATGTTAGTTTAGGTTTTATTTCAGCAGTAGTTTTAGTTAGATAAATCTTTCCAAAACCCCCCCCCTAATTTCTATGTGTATTATGTGAATATGTGAATATGTATTAGCACTTATAAGTTCAATTCACCCTTTGACATCCCCGGACTGAACGATCCCTACTTATTCTATATTAACGATGACATTTGCAGGGTAATAATTGTGTGAGGTTGCATTATTTACTTTGTAGTCGATGTAATCTCCATCACAACTCTCAACTATTAATAGTCTGGTTTTCGGCCAGCTTGTTCATTTGAAACTGAACATTTTATTTTACTTCATGGCTGTTAGCTTTGCACGATTGTTATGGTTAAGAATCAATATCTGTATTTTGCTTATATTGTTTTGCATCATTGACGGGGAAGAAGGGATTCAATCCAATTTATGGGGGAAGTATTTGAGTGTAACAAAATTCAGAAATCCCACATGGGGGCTGGTTGTTTGTTTCATTAACGACTTGTTAGGGTGGTAGTGATTGATAGACAAATTATTATTGGATTGATCAGTGTATGCCCCAACTTGACGCATACATAGCTACAGTTGCTATCATATCAGAATCTGTTTGTTAGGCGGTGGTTTGTACCTTTGGAAAGCTTGGTGTCTGCTTTGCTTCTGTAAAGCTGGATCTGCATGTGCCCACACCTGGATTTCAACACGACCCAAGTACACCTTTAAAAAGCAAAGCACCTACAATATTCAGGTCCTAAACCACAAAGAATAAGGAAGGGGGTTAGAAAAGAAAGGTAAAAGTAAGATAAATGGGTCCTTTCTAGAAAGTATGAATCAGATACTCATTCACACCCACAAGGCCACAACTGAACGGGCCATGACATGTTCTTAACAGGGAACCCTTCTAGTGAGGACTAGTCGAGGACTTTTCGGTTTGTGGTTTAAAAAATCTATTTTTCGAACACATTTTGACATCTCATCCGTTCAATTTTTAGGTTTATATGAGTAGATCATTTATACAAATTTTCAACCAAATTGGTGTTTGTTAAGATAACAAACTAGATCAAATTAATTGACGAACCAAATCTGTCAGATATGAACCGTTGAAGTTCATAATTGATAAATCACACTTATGAATGCCTTAACAATTTTCAATATAGCTGAAAATTTGAAGAAATGATCTACTTATAAATATTTATAAAATGAACGGTCAAGATGTGGATATAAGATCGAAATGTGGGATAAGCCGAAAAGTCCTCAACAATTCCTCAACTTAAAGGTCCTCATTAGAAGAGCTTTCGTTCTTAATATATTCTTCTTTGTGCTAATGATGCAGTAATGCTCAATGGATTCACACATATCTCTTCCAAAAGTTGTTCCTACTTTTAACTACCTGAAAGGCCCCGAGAAAGAGGCACTAGGTAACTCTTTGTTTCTTCCGGTGTATAGCATGGTAAAATACAATTATACAAATGTCAATTCTGCTGCTTCCTCTTATATACCATCTAGCTATCCCAAAATCCATCAAGTAAGACTGAAAGTAGACTAGTCATACATACATACGGTTACAAATTTACCAACTATCATTATTTGCCTACCGAAATGTATATTCTTTCTCTATTGACATATATACATTTTGTGATGAGACATGTGTCAATAACAAAAACAAAATGGGCATTTTAGTAGGAAAATAAAAGAAAAATTAACACATAAGTGGCCTAACAAGTCGACAAAAGAAAGCAGCTTTCACATTATTACAGTGGTCAAGTCTGGGCCACTGAGCGAGATCACGTGCAGCGTTAACGGTACCAAGCACCGGAATGACCAAAACACCCAACAGATACTGTGCCGGATACCAGCATGCGCATTTAACGCCTTAACCGTCGTCGGTGGGGCACTCTCTCTCTCTAAAATAAACTAACATTCCCTGGTTTAGTGGTGTAAACATTGCATTATTAAACTTGTGCACTCTATACATAACACTCGGCGAGTCCACTCCCCGAATTAAACCCTTCTTGAAGCCTCTCTCTCTCTCTCTCTCTCTCTCTCTTGCTCGTGGTGTCGGCAGTGGCAGATCTAGCTAGCTTCACACCGGCCGGTGCTGCTGCTTCGGCCAATTCCACATAGTAATAATACATAATAATGCAGCTCCTCTTCCTTCCGCGCCGTGGATTTGGGCTTTTATTAATACTAGCAGCAGCAATAATGGTTTCAGCAGCTCATCAAAGCAGCAGCAGCTCATCATCATCGCATTGGCTTCCCGCCACAGCCACCTGGTATGGCAGCCCCGAAGGTGACGGCAGCGACGGCGGCGCATGTGGGTACGGTTCCTTAGTCGACGTGAAGCCTTTGAAAGCGAGAGTGGGCGCTGTCAGCCCGGTGCTGTTCAACAACGGCGAGGGTTGCGGCGCGTGTTACAAAGTCAAGTGTTTGGACAAGTCCATTTGCTCCAGGCGAGCCGTCACCATAATCGTCACCGACGAGTGCCCTGGTGGCTACTGCTCAGGTGGGCGGACCCACTTCGACCTCAGTGGCGCAGCCTTTGGCCGCATGGCTATTGCCGGAGAGCATGCCCTCCTCAGAAACCGAGGAGAACTCTCCGTTCTATACCGACGGTAATTTCCTTTTTGTTTGTTTACTGTGTGTATTGCCATTTCCTCCTCTAACGGTCATGTTTTGTCGTTTCGGATCGACTTTCTCAATTTCCATGCCCGGCCCCTGCCACGCGCGATGTTGATGTTGTTATATATCTTCTACATGTATGTATAGAACACCATGTAAATATCCCGGGAAGCAGGTGGCCTTCCATGTGAATGAAGGTTCAACCAACTATTGGCTCTCACTCCTGGT
The DNA here is from genome assembly GCA_009720345.1 of Fragaria iinumae. NCBI lineage: Eukaryota > Viridiplantae > Streptophyta > Magnoliopsida > Rosales > Rosaceae > Fragaria > Fragaria iinumae. The sequence goes on along the minus strand of CM019122.1, from coordinate 19,509,664 downwards.
TGAGTTTGAGGATGGAGATGGAGACGTCGGAGCAATGCATATAAGACAAGTACGTACCAGGCCATATATGCTTAATTAAGTAACTAATTTTTTATTTTTTACTTTTTAAAAGCACAAACGAAACGGACAAAGAGAATTAAGTAACTAATTTTATTTCATTCGAATGGAATTATTTATTTATATATATACCACGATCGATATATGGCTGAATGGCAGGCAAGCTCTAGTGAGTGGGTAGCGATGAGGCATGTCTGGGGAGCAAGTTGGTGCATCGAAGGAGGAGGACCTTTGAGAGGGCCATTCTCAGTCAAGATAATCACACTATCAACTGCAAGAAGCCTCACCGCCCGGGATGTCATTCCAAGCAACTGGTCTCCCAAAGCCACTTACACCTCTCGCCTCAATTTCTAAGCTATTAGCTACTTCTGTTAAAGGGCAAAGGGATCCATCCCCCCATGTCGACGACGCCAAAGGAGAAATTGTCATCGGACCCTCTTTGTTTGTTATATTTTGTTTTTTTGAAGAAAAGTAGCCGTTGGGGGATCGCAGTATATTAATTAGCATCTTCCAATGTTGGCTCTTTCTTTGAATTGTAGCGTGGTCGTTGTATTGTATTTATAGCCCTCTCCAAAAACGGAGAGAGAGCGCGTGCTATCCAATGCGATGTGTACGTACGTTTTTTTTTATATTTATAATTCGCTCCATACTTTCGATCGGTCATATAACACGGAGCGGACCGCTGACAGACTAAGTAACCACAGTAAAAACTCAGGAGCCCAAAAAACACTCTTTCCTCTTCACAGAACTAACCAGTCACCAGTCAGCCTCTCTTCAGTCTTCATCCCCTCGCCTCCGAAACCTTAATCTCCCCAAAAACTCAGCCTTTCCAGCCTCCCAATTTCGACCCATCGCAGGTCATCAAGGTCTATGTAAAAAACTGAGACAAGGTCGGCGGCGTCAGTTTCCTCGCTCCCAAAATCATTTATCTCGGTCTCTCCCCCAAGCAGAACGGAGAACACATCACTAGGAGACCGAGAAGGACCGGAAGGTCAAGGTCTTCAGGCTCAATGACGTCTTCGAGAGAACACCAGATTCGTTATTGGGGAGTTTGGGATTTGGTGGATGTGGAAGGGCTGGACCACCGATCACTCCATCGCCGGCGAGGGTGATAGCGACGGCGTCGGCGGGGGTGAAAACGCGGAAGCGACCGGAGGTCCCCGGAACGAGATGGACGTGGAGAGAGACTGAGAGTGAGATGGGGAGGAAGAGAGAGAGAGAGAGAGAGAGCGGCGGAGGGTGGTCATTCGATTTGTGACTCGGTGTCTTGGATCCTCAGGCGAATGATTTGGCGTACATGATCACATTTCAGCTTCTATGTACTCAATCTAAATGGCTCTTATCAATTCATGGAGAAAATACACGGTCCAGATCGCACAAGTTTTTCTAATTTTCTTTAATATTTCTTTAATTCAGAAACTTTCAAGAACTCTATAAAAAGGTTGGGTATCCAAAAAATTATTCAAAAATATCCACGAATTCGTGACATCGTATACTTTTAGCGTGTGAAAGTTTTTAAAGGCATTATACTCCCGAGCATTACCGAGATTGTAAATTAGTTTGTGGACGATCTTTACTTAGCTCAAGAAAATAAGTTTCGGAAAATATATATTAACTTATTTTTATTCCTATCGACACGGTCAACATTAACAAAATAAATACGTTTCAAGCATTACCATTATGTAACAATTCAAGTCCATTGTTTAACATTGTACTTATTATTTGCGCGTAACACATAAGTGTGCATTGTGTATTTTTTTTTTCTTCTCGTTTTGGTTTGTTTTTGCACTGAACGAATTCTTTGTGTGCCTACTAACGTGATCTATTTTGTATGTAATTAACTTAAATAAGTATTAACCGTATTTATTTGGGAATGACAATCTACAAGCTAGGCCGATTTTTTTTTCTTCAGACATGATAATTAACTACGGAGAAAATACATAATTAATTAGGTAAGGTCAAATTACCGAAAATTTGTAAAATAATTGTTGAAGTTCGGCAATCGATCAAAGCTTATAGTCACCAAATTTTGGAGATCGGATTTGAATGTTATTTATATCGTTTTAGGAAAATAAAAAATTAATAATTCATTGTCTTAATTCAAGCCTAAACAATGATAGACATGACTGCTTCTTTCACACGATTCATATTACCAAGCCATATATAAGCTAGAGAGGAAATATCCCATATCATAAAATGGCCAAAGAAAAATATAACTTATAAGTAGATAGATCATACTCAATTGTACCGAAGTCTTTTGTGGTTAAAAACCAACTCTTTAAAGGTGGTTAAATTGAGACAATATCAATACAGTAGTGATCTACATGCCATTCTTGTCATTGTTCAAGTATATATAGGCAATGTCGAGTGACTCGAGTCTTGTTTGTTTCTCACATAATGCAATTTAGGATAAAATAGCTATGCAAAATAATTGTCCCTATGATATTCGTTTGTGTCACAATCGATAGGATCAAATGTACTCTATTAAATAACGATACTCATAACCAAAATTTTATCTAAATAATGTAGGATTCAAAAACTAAAAAAAAAAAATATACAAGGTTGAGCATGAGTAATGGAATCATATGTTTTGATATCATCACATAACATTTTATTTAGATAATGTAGCTCATTTGAAAAATAACTATAGAACGAAATGGAGTTGGCTCAATCCGACAAAATGAAAATAATCTCAAGAGATAATTTTGATTCAACTTTAGTTGACTCATGTACTTTTTTCATTCCCTTTAAAAATGTAATTGGATTTATTAGGTTAATTTTAATTAAAAATAAATTATTTATTACAAATACAACAATGAAAATAATAAATAGATAATCATACTTAATCCTAATTCTAATAGCAAATTTTACAGGCCTACTCCTTATAAGAGCACAAGGGATCTACATCATTTATAATAGGTAAATATGTAAATTCCATATTTAATGCGTTTTAACATAATAAATAAAGAAGGATAAAAAGTCTCACTAAATATTTAAAAATTGTATTAATAGCGTTTTGGAATTAATTGCCAATTAATATTTACCCTAACCTTACTTTTACCATGTTCATTCAATTTTTTTTTGTCTCAATTCTCTTTAACGGTGTTAATATTGATGTTAATGTCATTCTCATTAAATGAATGACAGTGATTGAGCAGTCATAGTTGGTTCACATTCCCACTCATGATGCATACAAGAACTTTCGCATATAACAAACAACACGTTATTACCAGAAGGAAATCACCTGCACTTGATTTGCCCGGTGCCCATTACGTGCCAACAATAAAATTTTGACACGTGGAATTCCACTCACAACTCTTAACAGGATGTAACCTCTGTTAAGTTTTATTAAATATTTGGATTTTTATTAAAAAGAAAAAAAAATCAACTCATCCAAGAAACCCAGAATTTCACCCTAAAAAAAAACCAGGATTGAAGAACAATGACATCAGTGGTACGTACCACCACGGCACCACCATTCCCATTCTCATATCATCATCTTCAATAATTCTTCATCGCCTTCGCACTCCATTTCACTCCAAAAGCATATTTTGTCTCCCACCCAAACCACCTGTCTCCCTCTACACAACCCCAACCCATTCCAAGTCCAAGACCTCAATCTCCTCTGCAACTTTGCAACCTTTCCGCCGCCTTGACCCTCTCCCATACCAATGCCTCCCCCACCTCCCAGCACCTCAAAGACGCCATCGGCGCCATCCTCTGGGCCTGCGGCCGCCACAGCGACATCGAATGACCGCAAAATCCATCCAATCCACCCAATTCACCAACAACTTCGTCCTCAACACCCGAATCATCACCATATTCTCTATATGCAACTCTCCATCCGATTCGTGCCAATGAAATTTTATAAAGCAATTTTGGGGTTTAAGAGAGACGATGAAGAAGAGGAGTAGTAGATAGGAAGAAAAAAGTCTGGAGGAGAAAAAAATTGGAAGAAGAAAAAGCCATGAAAATCTAAATTTAATAAAACTTAACAGAGTTAGATCCTGTTAGGAGTTGTGAAAGGTATTCCACGTGTCAAAATTTTATTGTTGGCACATAGTGGGCACTGGGCAAATCAGGTACAGGTGATTTCCTTCCCATTATTACCATGAAAAAGATCATCATGTCCTTAAAATCTTAAACAAGCCAATAAAACTAAAACAATGACAAGTGCTTGATTCTCATGGATGAAAAAAACCTGCTAGCGTTTTGTTACGGGTGAGGCCAGCCGTCATTCGGTGGTCGTGTCTGCAACCGATATTCTTGAGGGAACATGATTTCAGCGTGTGGAGGCTAAAGATACTAAAATGAATACATAGAAACAAGTAAATCAACACAAGAATTCTTCAATGAGCTAGCGCAAAAACCTCTTTGAGGGAAAAGACTATACGTAAGATTATTCCACTAATCTTCAACCAGAGTTTACAAAAATTGATAGTGCTTAACAAAACTACACAGGGAACTAAGCACATATGTGTTTACACATTTCAATCTACACACGCAAGATCTAATTCATGTATCTCTATAAAGAGAAACTAAATATCAATCAACTGATACTATCCCACTATCAGATTTATCTTCTCTCTTACAACCAAAAGCTTTGGTTCTCCACACAACCAACTTTCAAAGTTCTTTGCACAACTTGGTTTGCTTGGTTCTTTAACACAACCAACCGCTTTGTCTCAAAACAGTCTTTAGCTTCTTTAATCTCAATCACAACCTGCTGCAAGTAAGAGAGAGATAGACTTAGTCTGTATAAAAACTGACACAAGCAGTTTGTAATAAGAGCATGAACAGTTTCAACTCGGATACAATAATATCAAAGTATTTTCTCAATACATACAAAAAGCTTTACATTTATAGTCTATAGCCGAGGGTTTTATAGAGAATAAAATTCACCCCATCAACTACTGCATTAGTGACAAGATCAATTTGAGAATCACATCATTAGTCAATCATCAATTTGCCTTTTCAAACAGGCCGAATTGATTGTTTCCTTAAACCTGCAATCACACATCTCATATTAATATCCTTGCATATCAGTTCACTAGAAATCAAGCACTCAGAGATCATATTTCATATCCTTAATTGAAATCACCTTATCAAATTAGTTACATCACACGATCAATCAAAACAATCTTCCAAGACACCAGATACGGAAGTAAGAGTAAATCAAAGTGTTGACTCAATTCATGAATATAATGCCAAAGAGATCAACTTACCATAATGATAAAGATATTCAAATCTTATTACCTCGTGAGAAACACATCAACGAAATACCTTTGATCATGCAGATCTTCAATTCTTGTTGATTCCAAGTCATCATCTTCTTGTCGTGATGAGATTAGGAGATCTTGTGTTAAATAGAATAATCAATATACCTATAGAGGCCTCCTTAATTTTTCTTCGGGATCAATTTGTTTTGGGTCCTGGTGGGAACCTCTTGGGCATGTTGATATTGTGTGGTCTACAATGGTGAAGTATTGGGGTTTCCACACTACTAATGGAGAGCGTATTCGGAGCACCCGGGTGCGCCGCGCACCCGGAAATTTAACGGTGAGATCGCCGGTGAGATCACCGGGTGGGGCCGGCACGGGTGAGTGGACGGTGAGATCGGCCGGGTGCGCGGCGCACCCGGGTGCGCTCTATAATTTTCGCTACTAATGATGATCGGGCTCGACTGGCTGGTGGAGGTGTGGTTCAACGGTTGAACGATATGTTGCACGGACACGCCAGATGATGATGGAAAATCGAAGTGTCTGACACTTTCCGACACGCTGACAAGGCCGGACATGCATTCCGAAACGCCACGTGGCGTTTTCAAATCGTTGACTTTTCCGACACGGCCTCGACGCTTTGATCGACACGCCACCTCATCATTCAGACATATCACATCAGCGCTGAGATTCATACGGTCGCTCATCAACAAATTGTTTCAGCTCTTGAGCGACGAGTGGCTCTACAAACCCCAGCTTAGGTCCTTGTCGGATCGAGTCCTCAGGTCGAGCATCGCGTTCAGGCCACTAAAGGTGCAATGTCTGACAGGCCAACGCAAACGAATACAGTCAACCTCGTGGCCAGAGCCTAGGAGCAAAATTGGTTTCCAATCAGGGCTTGAAGGAGAAGATTGCAGACGAAAGAGAGAGGAGCTTGTGGTGAGAGAGACTATTGAAATTGAAAAATGAAATTTGATTTGAGAGTGAAGAAAAAGAAATGGATTGGTTTCCGAAGAGGTGGATAGGATTGGGGTGAGTTTAATAGATAGAGAAGAAGAGTAAGAATGACCATATGGGGGTAGGGGCGGGGAACCCGCGTGTTATCCGCCATTTGGCCCGCGGTGGTCAAGGAGAGGGATTGGGTCAAAAATAAAGAAAGAGTGGTTGTGTGGTGTTCTCAACAAAAATAAACCAAAAGTTATATTATAATTTTTTATTTCATGTTTTTAGTATTTTTGTATATATTAAAAATACAATAAAATATTAAAAATTTTCCCTGTCCAAGCCGTGTCAAATCTTAAGTTTTTGAGATTTATCGTGTCGCCTTGTCATGCCGAGCGTGTCGGGATCAGTGATGCCAAGCGGAGAAGTGTTGTAGCCGGGTTTGAGGACTTAGTGATAACCAAATTAGCTGAAATTTTGCAGAGATGATCTATACATTAGTATCTAAATATTAGACGGTGGAGATGTGAAAATTCAATTGAAAAGTGAGTGTAACGTGGAAATATGTGTTTGAGCCCAGTGGATATTTTGGTCCAAGACTGCATAATAAGTTTTAGATAACATTTGGGTCAATACCTGTGGCCCTTTTAATATAAAGCCTTTTAAGTCTCGCGAGCTTCAGGGAAGCGTGAGATGGAAACAAGCTTCAGGAGCTCGCGGGATGGTTTGAGTTCGTGGCTCGCGCGAGATAGGTTTCCACAAGACTGTGACACCTCGCGGGATAAGGACTTTCCTAATCTGAGTCCACATAGGACTTTACAGTTGGGCAGCGCGGAGGCAGTGACCCACGTGGCTGGACACGTGTCATGCAGATGATTGGTATAAGCGAATGAAGCAGTGTCCTTATGTTATTCGGTTTCAGAGTCCGAATTGGACTATGATTATCTTTCTTCTGGCAGAAGGCAAGCTACTATATAAAGGGGCTCGAAGACTTACGGAAGACTCTCTCTCAAAATACAACAACTCAATACAACTATTGACCTAGTCGAAATCAGTGCTAAAGCATCTCGTCTTAGCCTTTTCTTTACAAGCTCCCCGGAGCTCCTTTGTGTTCTCGTTTTCCCTTCTCTTTGGTTGCTCTGCTCGCGACATACCGTGAGTATCAAATCGCTTAGTGCTTGTAATTCCTCGTCCGCGAGGTGGCACCGGAGCCCTACTTTCGATTGATTAGAAGTACAGGTCAGCGCACTACAACAACAACCCTACTACATTCGGCGTCCGCGCGGTGGCACGCCCGCATCCCTCTGCCCCTGCTGAGGATCGTGGCCAAAACATTGGCACGCCCAGTGGGACCGCGAGTACAAGCAATTCACCATAGGGAAACCAGAAGAATTGCCACACAGGAGACTACAGATTTCTTGTCTCACTACGGAACAGGTCCTTGCTCAGTTTGGTAACACAGACTTCAGCGAGACCATAATGGTAGGCTTACAGCCAACCCAAAACACAGGATCTGCTCTGACTATGGAGCAAATCTTCCAGATGTTCGAGGAACTGAAGAGCCGACTCGAGGCCACTGCTACCCAAAAAAGTGTCAACGACCTTGCTGAACAGGTCAAGAGGGACAATATCCTTTGGGAAGCAGACCAGCACAACCTCGCCATACTCACCGAGGATTTCAACCAGTTTGCAGGCGAAGTAAGGGAAACTAAGGGCCTGGTTGAAGGTTCCCTCTAACAGATCCAAAAGGATCTAGACTAGAACGCGGAGATCGTGAAGCAGACTACAGAGACCCTGTCGCTCACTCGCATGACAATGAACGAGCAAACTCGTCGCTTGGACGAACACGATACCAAGTTTCACGACCAGCAAAACACATCTTTCTTTGGAAGTAAGAACAACCAGGAAAGGCTTGAAGACTTCAAGGAACGACATGATAGTATGAGTTTGAGGGTCTTACAAGTAGAAGACTGGGTGCGGTCTCAAGCACCAAAGATTTCTGCCCTTGACTTGACTAGTGCAGGTGCAACTGAGGGCTCGTCCAGGTACATTCCACCTGATGAGCGCCCTAGGGCTAACCCAAAGGTTGGGGCTCAGAAAAGCCCTCAATTTGCGTTGGGGGCTAGTTCTTCAAAGGCACCACCACCTCTACCTCCTCCGCGCAGCTATAGAACACACTGAAGGGCGCTGGAAGCTTTCCATATCAGGGGACAGGGACACCAGATGACCCGGTTATAGCTCACTCCAGTCCAGCCCCTAAGGATGTCGGGCAGGCTCTTAGCTTCTCTACATGGCCAAACCATGAGGAGGGAGCAGAGTCCACACTTGTGACGGCAGCCGACTGGCGCCAACTTATCTCCAACATAGTAAAGGAGCAAACTGAAAAAGGTGATGCTGACTTGCAATATCGTGACCCCTACCCTGATAGTGTGGCGCAGTACCCTTTCCCCCACGAGTTTAAGAACATTGTCTTCACTACATTCTCTGGGGAGAGAAAGGAAGATGCATCAACTCATATAGCCCGCTTCAAAGTCCAATGCGGCCAATATAGGAAAAATGATATTCTCAAACTCAAGCTCTTTGGGACTTCTCTGTCCGGAGCTGCTTTCAGCTGGTATTCCAGGTTGAAGCCTGGATCAATTGCAGACTGGCCTACGATGGATAGACTGTTTCGGGAGACTTATGGCACCATTGAGCCAGAGGTTGGCCTCGACTCCCTCACCCAAATGAGCCAGCAAAGCATGGAGTCTGGAGTCTCATTCCTCCAACGCTTCAAGATCCAGCAAGCCAAGTGCGACTTCCTACTACCTGAGCAGGAAGCCATCAAGTTGGCTATTCGAGGCCTTGAGCATCGCTAGCGGCTGAAGCACCATAGGGAGCGCTTCACATCCATGGGTGCTCTCATTAACAAGGTCGGAAGCTATGAGCTGATTCTCAATGAGATGGATGAGAAGGCGAATGCCTCTAAAGGGACCTACATGCCAGGAAAGAATAGGACTGTGGGGGCATTGAACCTGCAATCTCCTACTTATGATCCTTATTATCAGAGGCAGGAGGAAACTTAGGCCGCGCCGGATTATGAGGACGTTGGAGCGGTTGAATTAACCGGGAAGCCACTGGCCCACAAACTGAAGAATCTTAAAATGACCCGCGAGCCAGTCACCATCCAGTCTTTTGCATGGACCAAGCTCGAATACGAGTCATACACGTATGACGCGAAAAACGCCCATCTGGTCTTTAATTACTTGATCGAGGCGAAGTATGTGCGCCTGGATCACAAGATCCCATCTAAGGAGGAGCTGAAGGACAAGAAGTACTGCACCTTCCACAACGTCTATAATCACGACACTAAAGATTGTGTCAAGCTCCGAGACCAACTATAGACTTGGCTACACTCTGGCACCCTGAAACTGAAGACGCCGGGGAGCACAGCCTCGCTGGTGGATGTGGACCCTTTTCCGCCTGTGGTCGGCATGGTCGAAGTGAACTGGGCCGACCAGCCAGAGGAAAACAACCGCCGCCGGGTGCCGAAGCCAGGCAAAGAGAGAGTCACATTGGACCTGTCTGAACACCTGGAGGACGAAAACCCACGCCGGGCACCTAAAAGAGGCCGCGAGGAAGGCAATGACTACGCATTTTGGCCATCTCGCCAGTATACCTACAACGTCAACCTCGCACACGAGGTTTTAGACGACCTTATTGATGATGGACTCGTCACAATGGCGAGGGCCTTACCCTACGTCGAATATAAGGAAGACCTCGTACACTGCAAGTTCCATGATAGCTGGGGGCACAGAACTCGTGATTTCTACCAGCTTCGCGAGCAAGTCCAGGATTGGCTCGACCTCAACTACATTCACTTTGAGGATAAAGGCGGTTTCATGCGACTGCTGATGTCACTTGGCCTCGCATCGGCCATCGCGCGATAACATTGGACATATCTCCAAACGCAGGTCTGCGCGAACTGCTAGGACGAAACCACAAGAGACCGGCGAACGACTATATCGTGCTGGCGAACCAAAGTGGAAACCATGACCCGGCAAAGCCGTTAGTCGCCAGACTGCAGCCCGATCGCCCTTCAAGGAAAGATAAGGGCAAAGCTATCATGAGGAACGATGCACCGTCCCCCGCTGAAAACTACCAACCCGTGAGCCCCAAGACTCGCGAAGAGCTAGAACAGAGGATCAAACGCCTCGAGACGTTCGTCCAATCACACTGGATGGACGAAGTACCTTCGTCTCCAGCCTTAAGCGAGATGGACATATCCGACTCCGGCAGCGGGTATCAGGAAAACGAGGTTTCAAGCCCTCGTCAAGGTATCTTGACTGACCCCTACATTCCCCCGACATCCAAATCAGCGATCAAGGAGGGGATATGGTACACGTAGCAAGGGGGCAGGCCAGTTACCATTAGCAGATCCAGGAAGCGGAAGCTACAGAAGAAGTATGGCAGCATCATGCGTGCCTTGCGAGCTGTCAATGATGGCGTCATACGACCCTCGCAGCTCGCACAAACACCTGAGCTGATGTGGAGAGAAGCAGAAGGCTTACGTGCAATACTCCAAAGGTCACCTGTAACGCCTCCAAGGGTGTGTGCACAGGTAGCAGATGATCCTGCTCCAAAGGCAAGCGTCTTCTATCGCCTCGCCGTACCACCAAGACAGGATGTGCAACCTTCCAGGTACAGGCCATCTCCGGAGCCGGAAAGAAAGGATCCACAGCCTTCCCGGCGCAGACCCTCACAGGAGCTTGATCGAAGAAGGGAACCGTTTCTTCAACCAAGGCACCGGCAATCACCGGAGCTTGACCGAAGAAGGGAACTGTTTCCTCAACCAAGGCGCCGGTAATCGCCGAAGGCTGAGCGAAGAAGGGAACCACCCCCTTCAGCAAGGCGAAGACTATTCGTGACCCCGGAGCCCGAGACAAGGCGTGAGCCATCCCGGCCATCAAGGCCCCAGGAGTCTCCTCGCCAGGACCCCGAGGCAAGGAGGGAACCACCATGACCACGACATCATCGGCCACAGACTAACCCGGAGCCGGAGGCCAAGAGGGAGCCTCGCATCTCAGCCCTTCCTCCGTCGAGGGAAAATGACAATGCCAAGGTTCCTTCAGCCGCGGATAAGCAGCCAGCTGAGGACAAACAACCCTCGACCAAACTTGTGTGGCGACCACGGCGGATGGAGACTGACGCATCACTAGGTGCTGAAAGTACCACCTCCAGCCCTAACCTCGCGGATTTGATGGCCCAGCATTTCTGAGAGAATTCGCTGAACGACGAGGCTCATTCCGAGCCTCGCATTGACTTAGACAAAGACCAAGCCGAAGAGCAGGGAGTGTCATTCACCTGCAATATGCTTGAAGTCTCTGCATGGCCTGAGGACGAAGAGTTCAACCCAGCGGAGAGCGCATTCGCTGTGCTCGAAGGAGAACATGGGATCATTGATACTCCACTGACCCCAGTCCGCGAGCAATTCTCTTTTCTGGTCGGGATGGTGTTTTTCATATCTGAAAGATATGCTCTCCCGCCAAACACAACATGCAATGCGGCGGCTATCTTAAACAGTAGCGAAAATGTCTGCGACATGTCCCCGCCTTGTAGCAGTGAAATGGGTCCAGTCTTGGCAGAACCTGAGGACGCTCCACAATTGGAAGCTACGAGCAACGTCACACGCATGCAAAATCTGACTTTCTCCACACCAACCCTAGACATGGCCACTCACATGAGGTCATTATACATTACGGCTGAAGTTGAAGGGATCATGGTCAACAAAGTCATGGTTGATACCGGAGCTGCGGTGAATGTCATTACAACCCGTACCATGGGACTCCTTGGTATCCCGCACTCAATGATTCAAACCACATCCCTGACAGTCAAGAACTTCACCGGACAAGTCTCTAGAACTCTAAGCTTGTTGTTTTTAGGAGTCAAGGTAGGACCGGCATCATGAGTCTATACCTTCTTCACGGCCGAATGCGCTTCATCCTACAGCATGATCCTAGGCTGCGACTAGATCCATAGAAGTTTCTGTGTGCCTTCCTCTATGCACCAAGAACTCATGATCTGGGATACTGAGAAACGCGAGGCGGTCCTCAACAAAGCGGATCCGCGTCCTTTCTCCATCTCCACCAACTTCAATGACGCCCGTTACTACAATAATGACTTGGGCCCATTGGACGTCCAAGGCGTCGATTCCAAAGGCCGCCCCTATGGGGTCACGGCCTCCAATTTAACGCAATGGGGACTCACCCAGGCGAGGGACGACTTACAACGTTCTCACACCATCGCGGATCCCTTACAACCCTCTGATGGATAGTGCCTCCTCAGAAGAGGCACGAGAGGCTGGCGAGTCCTTATGTGAAAGACTCCTCTCATATTGGGCAGAACGCGAAGCCTACAACAAGGTCGCGACTATGAAATACGGTAGATGAAATAGTGGATTATACCGATACCAAAGAGGAAGTTATTCAGTTAGCTCCTGCTGCTTTGGACGATACGCCACCTTAAGTGCGCGACCCCATTTCGCAAGTCGACGTAGGGACTGCAAAGAAGCCCCTGCTCATTTCTATTAGTGCTAAGCTGGCGGCGGACGAACGGGAAGCTCTTCTAACCCTCCTACGAGAATACAGGGATTGCTTCGCCGAGAAGTACGAAGACATGCCTGGTTTGTCTCCGGACTTAGTTTGTCACCGGCTGCCCACTTATCCTGATCGACGTCTAGTCCGCCAGGATGGCCGATTCATGTGAACTGAAACCCAGATCGTAGTCAAGGAAGAAATTGAAAACATGCATCGATCAGGTATCATTCACGTGGCCAAGTACAACGAATGGCTATCCAATGTAGTGCCCGTCCGCAAGAAGAACAGCAAAATGCGCGTCTGTGTTGACTACCGAGACCTCAACAACGTAACGCCCAAGGATATATACCCCATGCCTGTTGCCGACCTCCTCATTGATGCAGCTGCGGGGCATGAAGTGCTATCCTTTATGGACGGAACAGCCGGATACCACCAGATTCCTGTTGCTGAAGACGATCGTCACAAGACTGCCTTCCACTGCCCAGGGTTTGCAGGTGCGTTTGAATATATTGTCATGCCTTTCGGGCTCAAGAACGTAGGGGCAATGTATCACCGCGCCATGAACCTTATCTTTCACGATATCTTAGGGAAGCTGATTGAAGTTTATATCGATGACGTGGTGGTTAAGACCAAAACGCGGGCGACACACGTTGAAGACCTCCGACAGGTTTTCACGCTGATGCGGCGACATAACCTGAAGATGAACCCCGCCAAATGTGTGTTCTTCGCAGAGGCAGGCGACTTTCTAGGATTTCTGGTCCACCAAAGGGGTATCGAGATCCCCAAAGACAAGGCACAGGCGGTAATAACCGCCTCGCCTCCTACAACTAAGAAGGAGCTCCAACGATTGATCGGGCGAATCAACTTCCTCCGCTGTTTCATTTCAAACGCGGCAGGGAAGGTTCAGCCCTTTTCACCTTTGCTCAAACTCCAGGGGGCAACCGAGTTCGTATGGGAGCCACAACACCAAGAAGCCTTCGATCGTATCAAGGACTACCTTACGAACCCTCTTGTTTTGGTTCCACCTCGCCCAGGCGTTTCTCTTAAGCTCTACATCGCCGCTGCCGATCTGTCCATTGGCGGACTCTTGGCACAAGACGATGAGAACAGGGTGGAACACGCCATTTATTACCTTAGCAAGGTGTTAACCGATTGCGAGACATGCTACTCTCCAATGGAGAAGTTGTGTCTCACCCTATTCTTTGCAGGTTGCAAGCTCCGCCACTACATGTTAGCCTTTACCACGGTGGTGATCGCTCAGTCCAATCTCGTCAAATACATGCTTTCCCCCCTATACTACGGGGACACATAGGCAAATGGATATTGGCTTTGTCTAAGTTCTCCCTACAATATGTTCCGCAGAAAGCAGTAAAAGGACATGCCATAGCGGACTTTCTCTCTCATCACCCACCAACCGAACTAACAGCGTTCCGCGAGTTGGAGTTCGCCGCTGTTTCACTCACCCCATGGACTCTTTACTTTGATGGATTGCATACTGAACTCGCTGCAGGTGCCGGGATCGCCATCGAAAACCCTGCAGGAGACCGGTTTTCTTATTCCTTCCAGCTGGATTTTAAATGTACAAATAATCAGGCAGAATACGAGGCACTCATCATCGGACTTGAAATTTTGCTGGACTTAGGGGTTCACGAGATTCAAGTCTTCGGCGACTCCTTATTGGTCGTCAACTAGTTGGTGGCGAAGTTTAAATGCTTGAGTTCGTCTATCGAGCCTTACTTGCGCAAAGCGTTTGACGTATTGGACCGGTTCGATGACGTTCACATCGAGCACATTCCGAGCGAGTTCAACTTCGCAGCGAATGAGCTCGCCCATATTGCTTTTGGCCTTAACTTGCGAGACGGAGTATGCGAACGACTACTCAAGGTCGAACGACGCACTCTTCCTTCTTTTATTACAAGGGGGCAATATAAGGCAGACTCTCTTGATGTTGTTGCCTTAGACCTTATCGACAAGGACTGGCGGCTGCCATTCATCGCCTACCTCAAAAACCCTCAGGACGCCACTCATTCACGGCAAATGAGGTTTCTTGCCCTCAACTTCGTGCTCTGCAATGGTGAACTTCGCCGGCAGGGAGAAGACGGTAATGACTTCCGCTGCGTGTATGGCAACGAGGCTAAGCGGCTTATGCGTGAGGTTCATAGTGGGGTTTGTGGTTCGCACCAGGCAGGGCCCAAAATGCGGTGGTTAATCCGTCGCCACGGCTATTACTGGCCTACCATTCTCAAGGACTGTATCGCTTTCGCCAAAGGTTGTCAGGATTGCCAGGCTCACGGACCAGTGCAACACATCCCCAACATTCTGTTGCAGCCGATTTTTAAACCATGGCCAGGTCGAGGATGGGCGATAGACTTCGTCGGCATTATTCACCCCCATTCCTCCGAGCAGCACAAGTTCATTATCGTGACCACCAATTTCTTTACCAAGTGGGTTGAAGCCGAACCACTCAAAGTCACCTCGGCGACCTTGGTCCGCAACTTTATCTTCTGCAACATTATCTCCCGCTTTGGTCTTCCTGAGTGCATCATTGACGAGACTTTTATTAACCAAGTTATTATACCTGCAATAAAACTCCAATCACATTAAAACCCTTTTGTATCGCATGTAGTGTTAGACAAATAGGGATCGTTCTATCCGGGGAATCCTAGGGTATTCAATTACACAAAGTGTCACATAACAAATTGAGGGTTGAAAAATATATTAAATCCTACTGAAAATTTCTAATATAAAATAAAATAAAACCTAATTTTATTATTTATATGATCTTCATCTTTCACACAACACATCACCAAAAACTCGTTTAACAAAACCAACAAAGAAACAAGGCAGCAATTTTCGACAATTATTCTAATTTCATCCTAATTCCAATTTAATTAGAGCCTTCGTGGTTATTCTAATCATGCAAAACTCCTTAATTATCTAGAACTAGCTTCGTGCGTAATCCTAGACATAGTGCTAAATTTTTCAGAAACACTTCGTGTAGAAACTGAAACAAGAAACACCTACGCACAATGAGTTAAATTGGAAACATATTAGGGAGTATGGCGTCACCTCATCTCCTTTCTCTATGTAAATTTTCTGTATTACTCTAGCCCTTTGAATAAATATAAGGAGAAACAACTTCGTGTATGTTTCCCCTTATATTAAATCCGGCAATTGAAACCAATACACAAGGGACAGCCATGATCAAGGCTGCCCTCATGCATCGATTCTTATGCATATGAATGCAGAAAATTAATCAAGATAAAACAAGAACTCATGTATTTTTACTGCCCTATTCCTTCACCAATTTCGTTTCATGCTATGAAGAAATAAGATATCAAATAACCAATTAGCAAATTCGGAAATCCAATATCAAATTATTACACAAAATTCCAACAACAAAAATCTGTTTACACTCCATAGACAAAGTAAAACAAATCAATAAATACATAGCCATGAGAAAGGATGAATCACACTTTGTTGAACCTTGAAGAGGCTTGACAAAGTGACGTCTTGATGGTGATGGAGGATGGTTGTGGCTTGTGAATTTACTGAATATTTTTGGTAGGGATTTTGACAGAGTTTTGGCTAGTGAAATATGAGAGACTAAAGATGAGAGATTACAAAGTTGCCAAGCTATATATAGGGAGCAAGGGAGAGGGAGGTCGGCAGCCCTAACCTCTCCTTGAAATCCTCTTGATATTTTTGGCAATTTTAATCCCTTAAAGCTTGAACTTAATCTTCCTTCTTTTCCTCCTATCTTTGCCGAATTCCACAATATTTTCTCCCTTGATTTTGGCTAATCTCCTTCCTCCATAAATCTCTCCTTATCTTCAACCGAAATCTTCTTCTCTCCAAGGTAATTCGGCAATTACTCCCCATGGTAATTCCTTTGATTTATCTCACCTATCAGTAAGAAATAATTAGGATAATGGAAGAATAAATCATTTAATAAACTTGTCCTAAAATGTTACAGAAACGACGAACAATAAAGATTCCTAATCCAAACAGGTTTCCTAGTCTACAAGGATTCCTACTCAAACTGGGACTCTTCACATTTTCAGACAATTTCTGCGTTTTATGCTTATTTCACAACCAACTCTGCCAAAGACTCCTAACATGACTCAATGACTCTATATTACAATACTAAGGGCTAAACATTGCATAAATGGGGGTAAAAACATATTAAGAACGTCGCACAATGTGCTCCTATCAATCATGACGGACCGAGGGGCAGCTTTCATGGCCGATTCTGTGATCACGTTCCTCACCGGCTATGGTATCAAGCTCCTGCATTCGTCCCCCTATTATGCATAATCCAATGGTCAGGCGGAGGTGAGCAATAAAGTTATCCTCAATATCTTGCGCAAGATGCTAGAAATAAACCCCCGTGTCTGGCATTTAGAGCTTTACCATACTTTGTGGGCCTACCGAACCTCTAAGCGCGGTCCGACAGATACCACCCCATATGCTCTCATGTTTGGTCATGACGCCGTCCTACCCCTTGAGATTCACGTCGCTTCGCTTCACATCCAGGAACAACACCAATTACTTGGTGACGATTACGTTTAGGCAATGTGGCAGGAGCTCGAAGACCTCGACGAACACCGTAACACTGCTTTCAACAATCTCATCCTCGAGAAGCAGTGCGTTGCGCAGTCGTATGATAAAATCACCAGAGGTCGGAGTTATGTAGAGGGCCAAACAGTATGGCGCACTGTGCTACCACTTGGGGAGAAAACCGAGGGCCGGGGCAAGTGGTCCGCTCGGTGGGAAGGAACTTTTATCATTCATCGCATCTTACTCAAGGGGGCATACCACTTGCGCGACCTTGATGGCAGCATCCACCGCAATCCTATTAATGGTCGTTTCTTAAAGCGCCATATCGCTGGTGTTTGGGAGCGCGAGGATCTTCCACCTCCTCCTGATACCGCGACCACTGTTAATAGTGCTACGCGCCATCGCGCTAGCGCTCCACCACCTCACACTAGGGGGCAACCCGAGAGAGAAACATGTAATTAGATCATTTCTTTGGAAACGTACAAAGTCTAACCAACATACCAGTACAAGATTGGGGCCTATTCCAGAGGCCCTAAATAAAGTTTTACATGCAAATTAGTTATGCTAATCTTTTCATTTCTCTCTTCATTTTCTATGTAAACGTGCGAAGTCTAAACAAAAGACAAGTACAAGATTGGAGCCTATTCCAGAGACCCTAAATAAAGAAAATCACATATTTTTCATTATAGACTTTGAAACTCATCAGAAACGAACGATGAAGAAGAAGAATGTTGGTTTGGCTTTAAGCAAAGACAGAAGGATGAACAAAAGGGAAGAAGGATCCATGGCAAGGGGGCATAAGGATTTGATTGATGTTCCAACCCTGGCCAGCGGGTTCCTTTTTATAGGAAGGAGGGACTAACTCCCTTTGACATGCTAACAGTTGCGTAGAAACCTCCACCAAATCCTATTGGAAGACTTGTTCTGAACCGTGGCAGTTATTGTTGGAAATACTAAGGATTTGGAAAGTGCGGGACAAAGTTAATTGGCAATAAATACTTAAATAGTATACCTAATGCAAAGGTTCATACATGGGGGCAACAAAAAAGAAAAATGAAACTAGACCTTCCTAGAGGCCCTATACAAGTCTAGGAGAAGGCCTTCTAAGGCCAACTCCTTAACATCCGCTTGAGCTTGGGCTTCGTCCGCAGCAGTAGTGGTTGAGTCCAGAGCCTCTTGAGTTTCCTCTGCGGCTTGTACGCGTGCCTCGGCAACTTCAGCCTGCGCGAGCTGAACCTGCAGCTCTGCTATCTGAGCTTCTAAAGTCTCCACTTGCCTGGCATAAAAGGTACAGGGGTTTTCTGAGGTTGTCTCAGGAACCTCCATATCTTCGAGCTGGCTCAAAAGAGCCACCATTTGGTTATCCAAGGACTGGCGGACTCTCTCCTGAGCAGTTGACTGAGCCTCCGCATCATTAACGTGACGGGCTTGCAGCTCGACCACATTGATCAACTCTAAGGAATGGTCCAGCGCGGGGTTGCTGCATGCGAGGTGGTGGACCAAGGCACCATGAGCCTCATGAGCCTCACGAGCGCGTCGCACCAACTCAAACACATTCATGTTGGGGCCTTGTCTTATTAGGCCATGAAGAAAGTCTCGGGCCACACGAACCGGTTCTGGATCAACAGGTGGCGTTACCCGAGCTCGGAGACAGGTAGCCCGGATAGCCAGAGAGGAAGTTGTTTCAGTGGTTGGCTTCACCGGGGAAGGAGTGAACGGTTCAACCTCCGAGACAGGTGGCGGGGCGGCAGACACTGCTAACACCTCTCGTTCTTCAAGCGCTTGAATGACCAGCTCCAGCCTCGGTGGGGAAGGTATCACCTCTGGTGGAGTCTCCTCTGGCGGAATCGCAGAAGAGGCAGCGAAGTCTGGAGTTGGGACTGGATGGCCGAGCCTTTGGTCCTGAATAGGACCAGGAGAGGACACCAGCATCAGGCCTGAGTTGTCCGGCGCGCCGGTTGGTGAAGGAGGTTGCTCTTCAATATCCTCAAGTATAACACTTGTCTCTTCATCCATAATCACCACAGGTTCTAGAACAAGGGTCTTAGTTATACTTGCTTCCACTTCAGCGTTGTTGAGGCAGGGGCGAGTGTGGCGGCGTCAAACCTACAAATGGAGAGTTAGTAAGTCATTGTTGACTTAGATAAATTGGTTACAAGAGAAAAGGTCATTTACCAAGCCGTGCTCTTGCTGAAAGCGCAAGTCTTCCACCACTTCCTCTTCATCATCAGCAGGACTCTTGCGCGAGCTCTCACCAACTGTCAATTGAGGGATGGTCGGGACAAGCTCATCTTCGGGGTCCTTTTGCGCAGTAGCTTTCTGTTTGTCTGTTGCAGCCGTAAGTCTGCTGGAAGATCCAAGGCGAGGTACAGTCTGTGAAAAAGGGATAAACAAATTAGAAAGGAAGGTACTTCGCATGAAATAGACAAAAGTGTTGAAAAATGACAAAGTCATTGACATACCTCAAGAGTGGAATCGCGTTCCCTGATGACAGTTCCAGTTGGCCGGCGAGGCACTTGGGCGTCGGGGGGCACTGCTCGCCTGGGCCTCGTTGATGCTCTATGTGATGTCCTTGCTTGTCCACGCGGGGCGTCAAGGATGGTGCAGTCTGATTCCCCCAATGTGTCGTACAAGGGAGAGAAAATGGCGGCAAAGATGTCATCATCTGCATACTCCCAATGATTATCAGAGAGGGAGTGCCACCAGGAGAGGTATGCGGGGTTGACACCTAATGCAGGCTCAATCTCAAGCAGGCCTGGAGTGAGCGGGAAAATGTTCGCCAGCTAGGTGACTCGGTCCGCCTTGCCGATCTTGCGCCAGGATGTATACTTGTTCACTTAATGAAGGAGTGGATAAGGAACCCCTTGGATAAAACCAAGTTGTCTGGCGAAGTGGTTGGGAGCGTACATCTCAAAACCTTGGTCCTCCTCAGCGAGATGAAGATCGCAGCATGAAACCCCCTCATAAAGCTCGTCTTGGTATAGGATCCGGAGTCAGGGCGAGGAAAGAAGCCCTCTGCTAGGACTTCAGGATGGCGTCGACTAACCATCATGTTTATGGTAAGGGGAGGATCCAATTGGTTGTAAAGGATGGATAGGCTGGCAAAGAAGGACAAAGGAGTCCGATTCGCCGGACTCTTGCATACTGCAAGCCTAAGCAATTGGTCCTCCGATAGAAAGGCTAGCGGTGAACGCCTGAAGAGGGGGAAATACAACAGAAGCCATAGGTCCATGATCCATAGTGGGCCGGCTGGTAGATGGAAAGGTTTTAAGGAGAGTGTGTGCAGGGCCCGATAGAGTGCACCCAATACGGGCTGCCCTAACCCAACCTCAATACCATTGTAGAGTGCTTCGGCTAGTTTCGTCCACTTGTCCGTAGGCTTGTGAGCGCTACCACAGAAAATAAATTTATTTAGCCAGTACTCAAGGAAAGCAATACCTCCTTCGTGCCGCTCTGCATGCTGGATAAAATAGTTCCTCCAGACTGGGAATGAGGCCTTCAGGGCACGGCGTGCTCCTAGGTTGCAGGTGTAGGTGAACTCAGTTGTCGCAAAATCACCTGGCACGTATGGATTCGCGTGGATCGGCAGCCCCGTGATAGCAAGAATATCCATCAGAGAGACGTTCATCTGCCTGAAAGGAAAGTCGAAGGTGTTGGTGGCGCTGTTCCACAGACACGCTGCTGCAGCGATCGGTGCCCTGTCGGTAGAGGAAGGCAGCAAAAAGCTCAAGGCGATAACCTCGGCTATGCCTGCTGCCTCCCAGATCGGCCTATCGGTCTAGAGGCGAGCCTCATACCATGCTCGCTCTTCGCCGGTGGTGTTCGGCCATTCTCCCACTCGGATGTTGACATGGGAGCGAGCTTGCTGAGCCCAGGTCGCGAAGTCGCCAGGTTCACGACGGTGAGCAAAGATTAGGAGCCACACGGGGTTGGTGTATGAATTAAGGCCGGCGGCAGAGAAAGGCTGAGAAGGAGTCGGGCCGAGTAGGGCTTCCCTGTTCTCAAGTAAATAGATGGGTGCTCCTTGGGGGGGGGGGTTCGCGGACAAGCGCCGACCGAAATCGGTAGACCAACCGATCGCCGCTGTAATGTTAAGGTTCGGTGACATGTCGCGTAACCGAAGTCAAACAACTTCAATTTAATTACCCTGCAATCGTAGTAATATGGACAAGTAGGGATCGTTCTAGCCGGGGAAACCAAAGGGCGATCGAAAGAAGAGAAACCGAACAACTTATAAACAAGTATTCACATAAATACATTGAAATATTGGGGGTTTAAGATTGATTAATTCTAACAAATAACCTACTGAAAATTAAACCTAAGATTATTATATACAAGTGATCAACATACTCATGCAACACGTAACACGAAAAACCATCTAAAATACATAACAACTTCATGCAAGGCCGGGCATCAACGTTCAAATTGTCCTCGACTCTAACCAATTCCGATTCTAATTAGAGCCTTTGCGGTTATCTAATTGTTAAGACTCCTCAGGTATTTAGAACCATCTTTGCGCTTGATCCTAAACATGAATGCTAACTCATTTAAAAACACGTTGCGTAGAGATTAAACAAGAAAACACTTTAACACATGAATCAATCGGAAACATGATCTAAGGCATGGCGTCACTCATCCTATTAGCATGCAAATTATCAGAATTAAATCCGCCCTAAGTTAATAACAAAGACCAAGACAACTTTGTGTATGAATTGATCCAAAATTATTATGGTAGATGAAACCGCACCTTGAGGACAACCATGGCCGAGGCAGCCTCAAGAATTGATTTAGATGCATGAATTCATGACAATTAATCAATTAGAAATCAAAAACACATAAGAAAATGCTACTGCCCCAAAACCTAAATCACGAAATCATCATATATTCAAGAAGTTACAAATCAAAACATAGAACAATCAAATATCACAAAGAAATCCGAAAACCATGTTTGATAAATAAAACCAAAATCGAAAAGTATATTACAATAGAGTTCGAAACTAAACAGAGAATAATACAAGAAGCCATGAGAAAATCACACTTTTACAACCTTTGAAGATTCAGCAAGTGTGGGGAAAATCGGTGGAAGGATGGAGTGATTCTTGTGGTTTGTGGTGGATGGATCAGCTAAGTAATTTTCTGTATAGGGTTTGGTAGAATTTCGGCTATGTAATTGCAAGAGTAGTGATCCTCCCCTTCTGCCCTTGAAGTCATGCTTTATACAGAAGAAAGACCCTAGAGAGGCCGGCCACACAAGTCAAAACCGAGTTGGTTTAGGTTTCCCTAGTCTTTCTCAATTCGGCCCAATGACCTCTGTCTGATGATTTCGTCATAACTCCCTCTAGAAAATAGATATTGAGGTGATATCAATTGATTTGGAAACTAGACTCATGTAGCTCTCTATCCATATCTAGCACGTTTTCTGATTCATTGTGAGCTGTCCTGGAGAGCCTGTTGAAGTTGTGAGACGTGCACAAGAATTTTCCCGAAATTAATCAGGAATTTCAAGACTTGGACATTCCTTGATATTCTGCCGAATTTAGATCTTCTTCTCCATATTGGACTTGGTTTGGACGTCTCCTTTCATGGACTAGGCTTCATGGATCAGCTGCTTTACTTCCCGAGGTCTATCAGGAACACTTCTCTCGGCAGGCAGTAGGTTACTCTGTTCTGGCAGTCTGACCTTCCGGCAATGATTATGGCATAACTCCAATTCTCCTGATTCTTTCTCCCATGAACTCGTCTACATGTCACCTAAGTATCAGAGAGTTAACTCAATTTGTGACAATGTAAAAGCTTTACAGAATCATAACAACATCTCTAAAGCTCCACAAATCGGCTTTTGACAAATTTCCATATCGTTCCTTTATGTTTAACACGTTTTACACACAACTCTACCAAAAACTTTCGACTCTACATTATGACTCTATTCTACGACAATAAGAGATAATCAAAGTACAAATGGAGGTAATAACACATTAAGAATGTCGCATTTTATGCTCCTATCATTCGGATCTTGGACGATTGGTTTGGGAGGTATGTTTTATGAGTAGAGAGGGGACGTCAGCGAGGGTTTGTGTTTGCAGAAAGGAAAAGCGATGGATGAGGATGACGAAATGTTGGGACCTGCGTCGTGTTTTTAAAAGAGACGAACCGTAACGTCTTTTCAATCACAATGAAGGGAAGCGATGACGCCGATACGTCAGGACCTTTCAAATTTCAAATTTCCGTAACGTGCTCTATAAGGCCTTTTCGCTTGGACATTTTGGATAATCCAAAGCTCAAGGCCTAGGGGGCAATGTTTGAGCCCAGTGGATATTTTGGTCCAAGACTGCATAATAAGTTTTGGATAACATTTGGGCCAATACTTGTGGCCCTTTTAATATAAAGCCTTTTAAGTCTCGTGAGCTTCAGGGACGCGTGATATGGAAACAAGCTTCAGGAGCTCGTGGGATGGTTTGAGTTCGCGGCCCGCACGAGATAGGTTTCCACAAGACTGTGACACCTCGCGGGATAAGGACTTTTCTAATCTGAGTCCGCACAGGACTCTATAGTTGGGCAGCGCGGAGGCAGTGACCCACGCGGCTGGACATATGTCATGCAGATGATTGGTATAAGCGAATGAAGCAGTGTCCTTGTGGTATTCAGTTTCAGAGTCCGAATTGGACTATGGTTATCTTTCTTCTGGCAGAAGGCAAGCTACTATATAAAGGGGCTCGAAGACTTACGGAAGGCTCTCTTTCAAAATACAACAACTCAATACAACTATTGACCTAGTCGAAATCAGTGCTAAAGCATCTCGTCTTGGCCCTTTCTTTACAAGGTCCCCGGAGCTCCTTTGTGTTCTCATTTTCCCTTCTCTTTAGTTGCTCTACTCGCGACATACCGTGAGTATCGAATCGCTTAGTGATTGTAATTCCTCGTCCGTGAGGTGGCACCGGAGCCCTACTTTCGATTGATTAGAAGTACAGGTCAGCGCACTACAGCAACAACCCTACTACATTCCGCGTCCGCATCCCTAGAATCATTGACTGCTACCATCCCTCTGCCCCTGCTGAGGATCGTGGCCAAAACAATATGCACCGTAAGAATAAATGCGGACGTCCATAGCTAAAAAGCTTATATAGGTTTGACAAAAAATGTCGGGACATAAAGATAACTTTAAACAGGCTGAGGGCAGTATTATAATTATACATAAACTGATAAAAGAATTATAGTAGCTTTGCACTGGTAGAGCCGTAAATAAGAAAAAAAGCGAGGACATAACTGGAATTTCGTGAACATGAACAGTGTAGCTACAGTCCCTGAATCTGAAATAGTATATTGTAAATGGCTCACGATGTAATATGGCCACAAATGAAAATTGCAGAGATTTGAAAATTAATGAGAATTCTCCAAATGAAAGCAAACCAACAAACTGGTTAAAAATGCACTCACGTCCAGTTATTCGCATAACTACATTGGTACTTAAAGCAATTATAAGTAGTGAAGACGTATGTGTTATTAGAAACAAGGAACGGAGAACACTCTATTGTATCCAAACAAAGCCGGATCAACTTGCTCGGGCATTTCATGAAGCTAGCAAATGCAGCTCACACAAATTATTTGTATCAAGTAGTTTTCTAGAATTTAATGGTTAGACTAAGATGGATGGTGCATGGCAAGATGGAGCTCACACAAATTATTTGTATCATGCGTTTATACTTGTAGGCCACTATCACCTTGGACCTAAATTAGTATTATTGATTTATGACATGTCCCTAATAGACCCTATACTGCCCTCACTAAATCCCCAAACGAACCTTACTACCCCCAATAGACAACCTCGATACACCCCAATTGCCTCCAATAGACCTCTATTGCACCGAATAGACCCCTTACTGCCCTCAATAGTCTCCACAATAGACCCTGTTTACGCCTAAATTAATATTTTACTGGACAGTAAATGTCGATGTAAATATTAATTATTTCTTGGACCATGTCATACCGGCGAGATGGAGTTTCTCTAAGGGTACAAGTGATAGTCCGCGTAGGCAATGAACGCACGCGAGCCAAGTTAGACTTCACTTAGCTCGAGGCGAACTGGACTTCGCTTAGCCTTCGCGCGGAATGGACATAGGCGGACTACGCAGTTCGCGTGGAACACTTAGCTCGCGCGTGGAATGCCTTAGCGCGGAATCACTATCTGCCAGTCCGCATGGACGAGGCGAGATGGACTCTCCGCATAGGCGAGGCGAGATGGACTCTCCGCGTAGGCGAGGCGAGATTGCCAGTCCGCATAGGCGAGGCGAGATGAACTCTCCGCGTAGGCGAAGCGAGGCGAGCTTGCGAACTGGCTCGCGTAGAAGACTTCGCGAGGAAGCAACATGCGGAGTCCGCGCGCACCACGACAAACGTTGAAGACTTTTACAAGTCTTTAACATGCTGCGGGCCAATCCCTATGGCCTATTAAATATAAAAAGCCCTTTTAAGGCTCGCGAGCTGCAATAGCCCGCGAAATGGACGCGAGCTACGGAAGCACGCGAGATAGCACCCTGTAGCAGCCCGCGAGATGAGGATGCTCCTAATTCCAGTTCGCATGGGAGTCTACAGTTGGTAGCGCGGAATGAAGTGTGCGAACTGGACATGTGTCACAAGAAGTTTGGTTTGCATGGACGAAACAATGTCCTGGTGCTATTAGGGTTTCCGAATCCAACTTGAAGTATGATTATCTCTCTCTTCTGCCGCAAGTCAAGCTCCACTATATAAAGGGTTCGAAGGACAACTCTAGGGACAACTCTCTGAAAAACAATACACAAAACCACAAATACAACTGAAACCAGTTATCCTTCGAGCTCCTCGAAAACCCTAATCCTAAGCGCCGCCGCCTAGGTTTCTTCTCCAGAGCCCTCCGGACTCTACATCCCCGCTTCTCTCTAAACTCCCTATAGTTGCTCTGCTCGCGCCGCCGTGAGTATCGATTCGCTTGTGCTTGTAAATCCTCCTCCGAGGTGGCACCTGTAACCCCCCTTTGCCTGATCAAGAAGTCAAGCGCACCCCCTGCAACCTTTTCCTCGTCCGCGAGGTGGCACGCCCGCAACACTCACCCTCCCTCTTTGTTCGCTAGAAACCTCTGCTCCGCGCGCTGAGGATCGTGGCCAAAACATTGGCACGCCCAGTGGGACAGGGAGTACAAGCGAATACATCATTGGGAAACCGGAGGAAGCGCCGTATCGAAAGCCCCAGCTTTCTTGTCTCAAGCATAGATCGCTACGGTACAAGCCCCATAATAGTGCGGCTTGCCGATCCCTCACTCAAGAGCAGGTTCTTGCTCAGTTTGGTAATCCGGATTACAGCGAGACCGCCATGGTAGGCTCTCAGCCGACCCAAAATACAGACTCTGCTCCATCTATGGAGCAAGTCATCCAGATGTTCGCGCAACTCACGGGGCAGATCCAGGGTTTGACAACCCAAAGCTCCGCCACTCAACAAAGCCTCACCGACCTTGCTGCTAAGGTCGACGGCCTTGCTGAACAAGTCAAAAGGGACAAAACCCTTTGGGAAGCAGACCAGCACAACCTTACCGTGCTCACTGAAGACTTCAACTAGTTTGTCAGCGAAACAAGGGAAACCAAGGGCTTGGTCGAAGGAAGCCTTCAACAGATCCGCTCGGATCTTGATCAAAACACGGAGACCGTCAAGCAAGGCGCAGAGACCGTGAAGCAACATGCAAAGGTCCTGTCGCTCACTCGCGCGATAGTAGACGAGCAGACTCGCCGCTTGGACGAGCAAACTCGCCGCTTGGACGAGCACGACACCAAGCTGCATGACCAGCATAATGCTTCCTTCTTTGGAAGTAAGAACAGTATAGAAAAGTTAGACGAATTCAAAGACAAACAGGACCGGCTGAACCTACGGGTCCTTGAAGTTGAGGACTGGATGAGGGCGCAGGCACCAAAAAACCCTACTCTAAACCCTACCGGCCCAAGCGCGAGCGAGGGGACAGCCAAGTACACTCCTCCCAACGAACGCGCCAGGGAAAACCCTAAGGTCGGGACTCCGAAGTCCCCGCAATTCGTGCCAGGAGCAGGAACGTCAAAGACCTTGCTCCCGCATGGCTCGTTTGCCTCCCCCAGGGGGCTGAATAGTTCTCTACGTCAAGGAACCGGGACACCAGATGACCCGCTTCTCGTTCATTCCAGCCTTACTCCCAAGAACGGCGGACAGGTCGTCAGTTTCTCTGCATGGCCAAACCATGGGGAAGGGGCAGAGTCCGCGCCCGTGACCACAGCCAACTGGCGCCAGCTTATCTCCTCCATTGTCAAGGAGCAAACCGGACACGGTGATTGTAACTTGCAGTATCGCGACCCCTATCCAGATAGCGTGGCGCAATACCCCTTCCCGCATGGGTTTAAGAACGTAGTGTTCACTACCTTCTCTGGCGAAACAAGGGAGGACGCAGCAACCCACATGGCCCGCTTCAAAGTCCAGTGCGGCCAGTACGGGAACAATGACATCCTCAAGCTCAAGCTCTTCGGGACCTCTCTGTCCGGAGCTGCATTTACTTGGTACTCCAGGTTGAAGCCAGGATCCATTGCGGACTGGCCTACCATGGAGAAGCTGTTCCGGGAGACCTACGGTACCATTGAGCTAGAGGTCGGCCTTGACTCCCTCAATCAGATGAGTCAGCAGAGCATGGAGTCAAGAGTCTCCTTCCTCCAGCGGTTCAAGATCCAACAAGCCAAGTGCGACTTTCTCCTACCCGAACAGGAAGCCATTAAGTTGGCTGTCCGTGGTCTCGAACACCGCCAGCGGCTGAAGCACCATGGGGAACGCTTCATGTCTATGGGCGACCTCATCAACAAGGTCGGCAGCTATGAACTAATCCTCAACGAGATGGACGAGAAGGCGAATGCCTCCAAAGGGACGTACGTACCGGGGAGGAACAGGATATTCGGGGCGTTAAACCTCCAATCCTCCACGTTCGACCCTTACTACCAAAGGCAGGAGGAGAATGAGGCCGCGCAGGGGTATGTTGACGACGTCGGAGCAGTCGAACTGACCGGGAAGCCTCTAGCTCACAAACTGAAGAATCTCAAGATGACTCGCGAGCCAATCACCATTCAGTCCTTTGCATGGACTAAGCCCGAATACGAGTCTTACACGTATGATGCGAAAAACGCCCATCTTGTCTTTAATGACTTGATTGAGGCGAGCTACGTGCGCTTGGACCATAAGATCCCGTCCAAGGAAGAGCTAAAGGACAAGAAGTATTGCAGTTTCCACAACGCTTACAATCACGACACCAAGGACTGTGTCAAACTCCGCGACCAACTGCAGACTTGGTTGAATTCGGGCGCCCTGAAAATGAAGACGCCAGGAAGCACAGCTTCTCTGGTGGACGTGGATCCTTTCCCCGCCATGGTTGGTATGGTCGAGGTGAACTGGGCCGACCAGCCAAAGGAAAACAGCCGTCACCGCGCACCAAAGCCAGGCGAGCGGAGAATTACCTTAGACCTGGCCGAACATCCAAAGGATGATAGTCCGCACCGGGTACTTAAGCGAGACCGAGAGGATGGTAATGATGACACACGTCAGCCATCTCGCCGGTACACTTACAACGTCAACCTCGCGCACGAATTCTTAGACGATCTTATTGACGGCGGACTCGTCACTGTGTCGAGGGCCTTGCCCTATGTTGAATACAAGGAGGGCCGTGTCCACTGCAAGCTCCATGACAGTTGGGGACACAGAACTCGCGACTGTTACCAGCTCCGCGAGCAAGTCCAGGACTGGTTAGACCTCAAGTATATTCGCTTCGAGGACAAAGGCGGCTTCATGATCACAGTTGCTGACATCGCCTGGCCTCGCGTCGGCCAGCGCGCGATAACTTTGGACTTATCTCCAAACGCGGGCCAACGCGACCCGCCAGGTCGAAACCGTAAGAGGCCGGCGAATGACTACACCGTTCTGGCGAACCAAAATGGGACCCACTACCCGGCAAGGGAGGTAGACGCCAGACCACAGCCCGATCGCCTTTCAAGAAAGGATAAAGGCAAAGCTACCATGCGGGACGATATACCGTCTCCAGCTGACAACTATCAACCCATGAGTCCCAGGACTCGCGAGGAGCTGGAACAGAGGATCAAGCACCTCGAAACCTTCGTTCAATCACACTGGACTAAAGATGTACCTTCCTCTCCAGCTTCAAGCGAGATGGACATCTCCGACTCCGGCAGCGAACTCCAAGATATCGAGGCTTCAAGCCCCAAGCGAGGTGTCTTGACTGACCCCTATATTCCTCCGACATCCAAATCAGCGATCAAGGAAGGGATTTGGTACACACAGCGAGGGGGAAAGCCGGTTACCATCAGCAGATCCAAGAAGCGGAAGCTACAAAAGAAGTATGGCAGCATACTGCGTGCCTTGCGAGCGGCCGATGATGGCATCATCCGACCCTCGCAGCTCGTTCAGACACCCGAGAGAATGTGGAGAGAAGCTGAGGGCTTGCGCGCTATACTCCAAAGGCCACCTGTCACGCCTCCACGTGTCTGTGCGCAGGCAGCAGATGACCCTGCTCCAAAGGCGAATGTCTTCTGTCGCCTCACCGTGCCACCAAGCAGGATCCGCGCCCCGCGAGGTACAGATCATCTCCGGAGCCAGCAAGGAGAAGGGAGCCACAGTTCTCCCGACACAAGCCTTCATCAGAACCTGAGAGAAGAAGGGATGTGTTACCTCCTCCAAGGCGTAAGCAGTCGCCGGAAGCCGAACGACGAAGAAACCCGCCACCTCCACCAAGGCGAAGGCAGTCGCCAGAGGCTGAGAGAAGACGAGAACCGTCTTCCCCAGCGAAGCGAAGACTGTTCGCCGCATCAAGGCTAGAGCCAAGGCGCGAGCTGCCTCGGTCATCACATCCTCAGAAGCCTATTCGCCAGGAACCTGAGGCTAAAAAGGAACTATCACGACCGGGTCCGCCCCAACCTCAACCCACACAGGAGCCTCAGGTCTCAGCCCTACCTCCACCTAGGGCAGAGGACAATGCCAGAGCCCCACTAGCCGCGGATAAGCTTTCAGCCGAGGACAAACAGCCTTCGACCAAACTCGTGTGGCGACCACGGCAGCCAGAGGGCAACGTCTCGCCAGGGGTCGAAAGTAGCACCTCCAGCCCTAACCTCGCGGAGCTCATGGCCCAATGCTTCTGCGAAAATTCATTAAACGAGGAGACTCATTCCGAGCCTCGCATCGACTTGGGCGACGACCAAACAGAAGGGCAGGGTGAATCATTCACCTGCAATATGCTCGAGGTCTCTGCATGGTCAGAAAACGAAGAAGTCAACCCGGCGGAGAGCGCATTCGCTGTGCTCGAAGGAGACAATGGACCCATTGAGACTCCATTAATCCCAGTCCACGAACATTTCTCTTTTCAGGTCGGAATGGTTTTCTTCATATCTGAGAGATACGCTCTCCCACCGAATACAACATGCAACGCGGCGGATATTCCAGACAATAGCGAGAATGTCTGCGACATATCCCCCCCTTGCAGCAGTGAGATGGGTCCAGTCCTGGCGGAACCTGTGAACGCTCCACCATTGGAAGCTATGAGCAGCGTCACACGCATGCCGACTCTGACCTTCTCCACTCCGACCCTGGATATGGCCACTCACATGAGGCCATTGTATATCACGGCTGAAGTTGAAGGGATCATGATAAACAAAATCATGGTCGACACGGGGGCGGCAGTGAATGTCGTCACCACCCGCACTATGGGACTCCTTAGTATCCCACGCTTGATGATCCAGACTACGTCCCTGACAATCAAGAACTTCACTGGACAAGTCTCCAGGACTCTAGGTTTGTTGTTCTTACGGGTCAAGGTGGGACCGGCTTCAAGGGTCTACACATTCTTCGTCGCCGAGTGAGCTTCATCCTACAACATGATCCTAGGCCGCGACTGGATACATAGAAGTTTCTGTGTGCCTTCCTCCATGCACCAAGAACTCCTGATTTGGGATACAGAGAAACGTGAGACGGTCCTCATCCAAGCGGACCCGCGTCCCTTCTCCATTTCCGCCAACTTCAATGACGCCCGCTACTACAATACTGATTTGGGCCCATTGGATGTCCAAGGCGTCGATTCTAAAGGCCGCCCATATGGGGTTACTCCCTCCAACTTAACGCGATGGGGACTCACTCAGGTGAGGGACGACTTACAACGTCCTCATACCATTGCGGACCCCCTACAACCATCTTATGATTAGTACATCCTCAAAAGAAGCACGCGAGGATGGCGAGTCCTTGTGTGAGAGACTACTCTCATATTGGGCGGAACGCGAAGCCTATGACAGAGTCGCCACCATGGAGTACGTAGATGAGATAGTGGACTATACCGATGCCGAGGAAGAAGTTATTCAGTTAGCTCCCGCTGCCTTGGACGACACACCGCCTCAAGTCCGCGATCCCACCTTACAAGTCGACGTGGGAACTGCAGAGAAACCCTTATTACTTTCCATCAGTGCCAAGTTGGCGGGACGAGAAAAGGAAGACCTTCTCGCCTTACTACATGAATATAGGGATTGTTTCGCCGCGCAGTACGAGGACATGCCTGGCCTATCCCCGGATTTAGTTTGTCACCGTCTGCCTACTTACCCCGACAGACGTCCAGTTCGCCAAGACGGCAGATTCATGCGAACTGAGACCCAGATCTTGGTCAAAGAAGAGATTGAGAACATGCACCGATCAGGTATCATTCGCGTGGCCAAATACAATGAGTGGCTGTCCAACATCGTTCCAGTCCGCAAGAAGAACGGCAAAACGCGCGTCTGTGTTGACTACCGTGACCTCAACAATGCAACGCCTAAGGATATATATCCCATGCCTGTTGCTGACCTCCTCATTGACGCGGCCGCGGGGCATGAAGTGCTCTCCTTTATGGATGGAACCGCTGGTTACCATCAGATCCCTGTCGCTGAGGAAGATCGCCACAAGACTGCTTTCCGCTGCCCAGGGTTCGCGGGCGCGTTCGAGTATGTTGTCATGCCATTCGGACTCAAGAACGCGGGGGCAACATATCAACGCGCCATGAACCTTATCTTTCACGACATCTTAGGCAAGTTGATCGAAGTCTACATCGACGACGTCGTGGTTAAAACCAAGACGCGGGCGACACACGTTGAAGACCTTCGGCAGGTTTTCACGCGGATGCGGAAACACCACCTGAAGATGAACCCCGCCAAATGTGTTTTCTTCGCGGAGGCAGGCGACTTCCTTGGTTTTCTCATCCATCAAAGGGGTATCGAGATCCCCAAACACAAGGCGCAGGCGGTAATCAACGCCTCGCCTCCTACGACCAAAAAGGAGCTCCAACAATTGATCGGGCGAATCAATTTCCTCCGCCGTTTCATTTCGAACGCGGCTGGGAAAGTTCAGTTTCGCCTCTTCTAAAGCTCCAGGGGGCAACCGAGTTCGTTTGGGAGCCACAACACCAGGAGGCCTTCGATCATATTAAGGACTATCTTGCAACTCCACCTGTTTTGGTTCCCCCTCGCCCGGGCGTTCCGCTTAAGCTCTACATCGCCGCTGCTGACTTGTCCATTAGCGGACTCTTGACGGGGTGAAACACGCCGTTTACTATCTTAGCAGGGTGTTGACCGATTGCGAGACGCGCTACTCCCCAATGGAAAAGTTGTGTCTCGCCCTTTTCTTTGCAGGTTGCAAGCTACGCCACTACATCTTGGCCTTTACCACGGTGGTGATCGCTCAGTCCGACCTAGTCAAATATATGGTTTCCCGCCCTATCCTACGCGGACGCATAGGTAAATGGATATTGGCCTTGTCTGAATTCTCGTTGCAATATGTTCCCCAAATGGCAGTTAAAAGACAGGCCATAGCGGACTTCCTCGCGCATCACCCGCCCACTGAGCTGACAGCATTCCGCGAGTTGGAAGTCGTTGCAGTCTCCCCTTCTCCATGGACTCTCTACTTCGACGGCTCGCGCACTGAACTCGCTGCCGGTGCTGGAATCGCCATCGAGAACCCTGCAGGAGACCGTTTTTCGTACTCTTTCCAGCTGGACTTTAAATGTACAAATAATCAGGCGGAATACGAGGCGCTCATCATCGGCCTGGAAATCTTGCTGGACTTAGGAGTCCGCGAGGTTCAAGTCTTTGGCGACTCCTTACTAGTCGTCAACCAACTTGTGGCGAAGTGCAAGTGTTTAAGCTCGTCCATTGAACCTTACTTGCGAAAGTTTTTGATGTCTTGGACCGCTTCGACGATGTTCACATCGAACACATCCCGCGCGAATTCAACTTCGCGGTGAACGAGCTCGCGCAGATCGCATCCGGTCTTAGCCTGCGCGATGGAGTGCGCGAATGACTCCTCAAAGTCGAGCGACGTACACTTCCTTTCTTTCTTGCTAGGGGGCAATATGACACAGAACCTCTTAACGTCGCCGCCTTAGATCCTATCGATGAAGATTGGCGGCTACCGTTTATTGCCTACCTCGAACACCCTATGACGCCACCCATTCCAGGTAAATGCGGTTTCTCGCCCTCAACTTTGTGCTTCGCAATGGTGAGCTTCGCCGGCGCGGCAAGGACGGTAATGACTTCCGCTGCATGTATGGCAATGAGGCTAAGCGGCTTATGCGTGAGGTGCATTCCAGTGTTTGTGGTTCGCATCAGGCTGGACCCAAGATGCGTTGGTTAATCCGCCGCCACAGTTACTATTGGCCTACTATTCTCAAAGATTGTATTACTTTTGCCAAAGGATGTCAGGATTGCCAGGCCCACGGACCAGTGCAACACATTCCAAACATTCCGTTATAGCCGATCATCAAACCCTGGCCATGTCGAGGTTGGGCGATAGACTTCATCGGTCTCATTCACCCCCATTCCTCTGAGCAGCACAAGTTCCTTATCGTGGCCACCGATTTCTTTACCAAGTGGGTTGAGGCTGAGCCACTCAAGGTTGCTTCCGCGACCTCGGTCCGTAACTTTATTTTCAGCAACATTATCTCCCGCTTTGGTATCCTAGAATGCATCGTGACGGACCGGGGGGCAGCTTTCATGGCGGATTCTGTCGTCACTTTCCTCACTGGTTATGGCGTCAAACTCCTGCATTCAACCCCTTATTATGCCCAGTCCAATGGTCAGGCGGAGGCGAGCAACAAAGTTATCCTCGGCATCCTGCGCAAGATGCTAGAGTTGAACCCCCGCGTTTGGCATCTAGAACTTCACCATACTCTGTGGGCCTACCATACCTCCAAGCGCGGTCCGACCGATACCACCCCTTATGCTCTCATGTTTGGCCATGATGCCGTCCTCCCCTTGGATGTCCACGTCGCCTCGCTTCGTATCCAGGAACAACACCAGTTGCTCGGTGACGATTACGTCCAGGCAATGTGGCAGGAGCTTGAAGACCTTGACGAACATCGCCTCACCGCTTTCAACAATCTCATCCTTGAGAAGCAGCGCGTTGCGCGATCGTATGATAAAATCACTCACGGCCGAAGCTATGCCGAGGGCCAGACGGTTTGGCGTGCTATGCTCCCACTTGGGGAGAAAACCGAAGGCCGCGGGAAATGGTCCACGCGGTGGGAGGGACCCTTTATTATTCATCGCATATTACCTAAGGGGGCATACCATTTGCGCGACCTTGACGGTACACTCCATCCTAATCCTATTAATGGTCGTTTCTTAAAACGCCACATCGCTAGTGTTTGGGAGCGTGCAGATCCTCCCCCTTCTCCTGATCCCGCGACCACTATCATTAGTGTCACGCGCCGTCGCGCTTACGCTCCATCCCCTCCCACTAGGGGGCAATACCAGGGAGAAGCATGCAATTAGTTTTTTCTTCATAAAACGTGCGTGGTCTAACTAACAGACCAGTACAAGATTGGGGCCTATTCCAGAGGCCCTAAATATTTAGAAAATTTTAAATTCAAGTGTTTCTCAGTTATCAGTTTCTCCCTTTGTAAACGTGCGTGGTCTTACTAACAGACCAGTACAAGATTGGGGCCTATTCCAGAGGCCCTAAATAAAAAACAACTTCATTCAAGTATTTCTCAGTTCGCCGACTCTGTTTGATTGCCTCTCATTGGTTCGCACTGGGGGGCAGCAAAGTACATGGCCATTATCTTTCCATGTTGGTCCGCTATCGCCAAGAACTCGCGTATGTGCCATGTACTATGTCTTCTAAGTGGAGCAGGCGAATGCGGATTAAGAGCACACGAATGCAAAAGTGGAGCAGGCGAATGCAGGCATTTTCAAGTTCAAGTCCAAATTGCCTAGGCGAGCCGTGCGGCAGTTCGCTATGATGCCTTACTGGGTGCTTGAGTTTCAAGGCCTATTCACAGGCTTGTTTCTTCACACTCCTTTTATGTATGACCCGAGCCAATACTATTGGCTTTAGAGCAACTTGAACATAAACCTCTTAAGTCATTCTCGACATTTCATAACTTCGAGGCTAGGGGGCAATGTTTACGCCTAAATTAATATTTTACTGGACAGTATATGTCGATGTAAATATTAATTATTTCTTGGACCATGTCATACCGGCGAGATGGAGTTTCTCTAAGAGTACAAGTGATAGTCCGCGTAGGCAATGAACGCACGCGAGCCAAGTTAGACTTCACTTAGCTCGAGGCGAACTGGACTTCACTTAGCCTTCGTGCGGAATGGACATAGGCGAACTACGCAGTTCGCGTGGAACACTTAGCTCGCGCGCGGAATCACTATCTGCCAGTCCGCATGGGCGAGGCGAGATGGACTCTCCGCATAGGCGAGGCGAGATGGACTCTCCGCGTAGGCGAGGCGAGATTGCCAGTCCGCATAGGGGAGGCGAGATGAACTCTCCGCGTAGGCGAAGCGAGGCGAGCTTGCGAACTGGCTCGCGTAGAAGACTTCGCGAGGAAGCAACATGCGGAGTCCGCGCACACCACGACAAACGTTGAAGACTTTTACAAGTCTTTAACATGCTGCGGGCCAATCCCTGTGGCCCATTAAATATAAAAAGCCCTTTTAAGGCTCGCGAGCTGCAATAGCCCGCGAAATGGACGCGAGCTACGGAAGCACGCGAGATAGCACCCTGTAGCAGCCCGCGAGATGAGGATGCTCCTAATTCCAGTTCGCATGGGAGTCTACAGTTGGTAGTGCGGAATGAAGTGTGCGAACTGGACATGTGTCACAAGAAGTTTGGTTTGCATGGACGAAACAATGTTCTGGTGCTATTAGGGTTTCCGAATCCAACTTGAAGTATGATTATCTCTCTCTTCTGCCGCAAGTCAAGCTCCACTATATAAAGGGTTCGAAGGACAACTCTAGGGACAACTCTCTGAAAAACAATACACAAAACCACAAATACAACTGAAACCAGTTACCCTTCGAGCTCCTCGAAAACCCTAACCCTAAGCGCCGCCGCCTAGGTTTCTTCTCCAGAGCCCTCCGGACTCTACATCCCCGCTTCTCTCTAAACTCCCTATAGTTGCTCTGCTCGCGCCGCCGTGAGTATCGATTCGCTTGTGCTTGTAAATCCTCCTCCGAGGTGGCACCTATAACCCCCCTTTGCCTGATCAAGAAGTCAAGCGCACCCCCTGCAACCTTTTCCTCATCCACGAGGTGGCACGCCCGCAACACTCACCCATTCTCTTTGTTCGCTAGAAACCTCTGCTCCGCGTGCTGAGGATCGTGGCCAAAACAGACCCCCTTACTGCCCTTATCGCCGGAGTCTGGTCAACGGTTTAAGGAATCCGGTCATAGGTCAACGGAGTTCGGTCTGTTACCCTCTATTGCTCCCAATAAACCCCCAGACATACCTTTATTGCCCCCTATAGAACCCTTATCGCCGGAGTCCTGTCAACAGTCAAATGTCCACCGGAGTCCGGTCAATGGTCGTTGAAATCTGGTAAAAGGTTGTCGGAGCCCGGTCAAAAGTTGCCGGAGTCCAATCAATATCATGGGTGACGTGGCCTCGAAACCGGGGTGCGACAATTATGAACCCTTTTTGACAATTGTATTATTGGTAAATAAGGTTCGATCAATCCGGGGACTTTAGGGTGCTCATGCGTTTACAAAACTAGAAGAGTTAATCACTGGATATAAACAGCAATTACATTTACATGATTTCAGGGGGGGATTTTGAGAGTTTGTTCTAACATTCCTACATAATACTAAACTACTATGTACAAGTGATCAACTTCATTCCACTCAAACATATAAAATCATGTAACAGATTGCTTCAATCTACACAACTTAAAATCATGCCAATCAAGAGTGATGAAACGAATTCAGAATTACACACCGTAGCGGTCATGCAGCCTATAATAATCTGCTTAAGTATCCAATGTTTGCCTTAGCGGTTTAACACAGAAAATTCCATACAATATGTCATGTTAATAGTTAGCGCAACCATACAACATATAACATGAATCATTAAGTTCACAGAAGAATTCGAACATGTAAACAAGTTTATCTTAGCGCTTAAACAGTTCACATGCAACTCATGATCAAAACCTGACCCATTCCCATGAATCTAAGCTTTTGCCACTTAATCAATCTATGTTTGCCTTAGCGGTTTAACAAAGAAAAATGGCACTACCAACCCTACAGAAGTTAGTAATTCATAAACCGGATCACAAGTTTTCAACATCAAGAATGACACAGGAATAAGTTACGCAAATTTCATTAACAATCTAAGAACAAAACTTTATAAAATTCATGCATAAAACATATTGTCAACAACAGTAATCATAATCCATGCGATTAGGAATACAAAGGCAGTAGGAACCAAATAATAAATCCAGAGCATAGTTTTACACTTTTGAGTCTTCTTGGCCTTGAAGCTTCAAAGGGGTGACGAACTAGTGCAGGAAGAACCTTGGCAGCATGAGGCAACTCTTGTGGCTGCGTGCTTGCTCCTTTGCGGCTTGGCACTCACACAGATTAGAGAACGGAAGAGACAGAACGTTTTTCTGAATTTTTGGTGGAAGAAGTGATACCAATTCTGTTGCTCTCTGCTTCTTTATATAGTAGTCTGGCCGAACCCTAGCTCTTTTCTCAGCCCTTGATGAACTTCTGATCCAACGGTAAAGAATATTGCACAAAATCTTCCCCAGAATTCTTTGGAATGTCTTGTGCAGTAATTCATTGCATGAGGCTTGAATAGAGACCATGTACGTTCCTTTTCTCCAAAGGAAATCCCAGCGATTAAGAACTTTCCCTCTTCTGCCTTCAATCAAACTTCTGACGAAAATCCATGATTTTCCTTCCTTTATTTGTGCGCAATTAGGGTTCCTGGAAAAGAAATAAAGTCAGATAAATATGGTAGGGAATAACAGAATTCAAACCATGAAATTAAAGGAAAGAATATCCCTTAATTTCTTATTTATATTAGCACAGATAACTCCTTGATTACTGCAGAATTCGTCCTTTCCTTTTATACCTGTTCAAACCATTCATATTCCAAGTTGGATTAGGTTTCCTGACTTCAAACGGTTTCCCTGTCTCATTAGAATAGAAAGTTTTCTAAATATTTTAGGAAAATCATAATAGGAAGGATTCAGAAATAGTAAGTTTCCTAAATCAAAATAAGAAAGTTTCTTAAAATGAAATAGGCAACTTTCCATTTTCAAAACAGGAAAGTTTCCTAAATGACTTATCCTCAGATTTGGCAACTTAATGAGACTCCTTGCTGCACCAGGAATCCTTCTTTGATTAGGATTTCTCTCAACTCTTGCGTTTTAGCCTTCTTTTGTGTAAAACTGGCTCTTTCGACCTATAAAACAGAAACAAGCTAGAAATGACATTATTAAGGAAATAACAAAGCTAAAGAAGGTCGAAAATACATTAAGAATATAGCATAAAATGCGTGTATCAAATTCCCCCACACTTAGCTTTTGCTAGTCCCTTAGCAAAACCAAACTAACAAACAGACTCTAACAAACACAAACACAAACAAAAATTCATAAAACAACAAATACTTAAACTCTAATGCCCATAACTATTGTCTCAGAATCTCAACTCTCATGGTATCAAAATTAGCACTTAACCAAGAATCATTCCATGAAGTTTCAGAAGCTAATTGCCATGCACAGATCACATATTTACACGTAGGACCTAATAGAACAATGGTGATATTTAAGCTCAGCATGTTTCAAATAAGTATGACTCATTCTCACAAGGTATACACTCAATCTTCACTCAGATTTTCTGGCTAAATCACTCAATAAGTATACAAGACAGAATCGGAAAGCTTGCATTTATATGAACAGAAACCCAATAGAATAGATATAAACCTCAAGAAAGAATATGATTACTCACACAAATGAACCATACCATAGGCTTAACTCTTGGAACAAACTCCACAAATCAAGTTTTACTCATCTTTTAGATCAAAAGAAACTGTAAAAGGTGTTAATGGGGCTAGGCTAGGGGTATGAATTTAAGAGTAAGGAATTGCAGAATTCCTAAAGACCTAGCAGAGCATTATCCAATGCTTTATGTCGCCAAAACAAGGACCAAGATATCATTTGTCCTCCAAAAACGTCACTGTACCTCCTTACACAACATGAAACAGAACAAAGGCCAAATATTTCGATTTTTAGGCCTTCCATTTACATCACAACTCCACATTCACAAACGAAGAGTATGTCCAATATTTCTTTTCTTTTTCTGCCGAAATTTTATTCTTTATTTCCCTTTTATTCTTTTCACGACATTTTTCTTTAATTTTCAAACAACAAGGACATTTCAGCAGCTCCTCCCCCCACACTTGCTCTTCATCGTCACCTCTAGTAGTCTTCACACAAAATGCTCTACTAGGTCCAAATGACAAGGGTAGAGATATGCTATACTAAGTTCAGGTAAAAATTACATAGGTGATGAAATAAAAGGCTTAATGTAGGTTCAAAGGGGGTCACACTAAGGGGTGTGCAGCGCACACAAATAGGGACACAAGTTTATTTGGCAATGGTGATCATCCTAAAAAGTTCCATTTATCCTCTCTATAATCAGAGTGTTTTATGATTAAAAGTTTCGAAAGTTCACAAGAGTGAGTTCTAGTCATCTCTAGTTCATTAACAGCTATGGTGAGCAATCAATTAAATTGAAAGAATAATGAGGTTTTCAACAATTTATAGCCAAGAAAATGAAGAAGAATATTTCAATGAACACTCAGAAAGAATAGCACATATAAAGGCTTAAAAGCTCACATTTAGGGTCATATGAATCAAAAACTTGTCTTAGCATACTCATTTCTGTACCAGAGATTCAAATCATATCCACTACATTTCACATGATTTCCATTCATTTCAATTAACTTCAGAATATCAGTTGGAAATCATCTTGTGATCTTATCCATAATTTCAAAGATTATAATCATCAAAGACAGTTAAGGTCTCCTAAGACTCAAAAACAAACAAAAGACTCAAAAAGCAAACGAATTTTTTTTTAAAATTTTGACATTTTTCAATTTTTATGTATTTTTCAATAAATGACGCAATAAATATGTAAATCTTTCACCCACACTTAAACTCTACATTGCCCTCAATGTAGAACATAATATAGCATGCAACATAGAATAAAGCATGGAAACATGGATTCACAACAAAACAAACTAAACAAAAACTAATTAACAAACAGTAAGAGATTAAAGTTTGAGAAAGCTCCCCCTTGTAGACATCCCATACTCACGGCCTTCGGGTAGGATTGAAATTTAGGCCCCTGCCTCAAGGTACAAGACCTTGACCTTCAAATGAAAGCTCCTTGCAATCGATACTTCAAAGTAGATGTAGGGTGTCCAGAGAATGGAGAAACACTTGTGATGTCAAGACCCACCCCGAATTTCACCCTGAAACCCGAGGTAAGTCCTGCGGGGACCACCTCCAAGGAAAATTTACCGAAGGACTCGGCAAACCTCCCTTGAAAATGGACAACCCTAACCCGGAAAAATATAGAACACCCTCTTAACCAAAATATTAATCTTCAACTCAATCCAAATAACTGAATAAAATATTACACAATTATTTTTCCGAAAGTATTCAGAGCTACTACAAGAAAGACAACGGAAGCTGATGAAAAACCTAGTGGTTTAAACAAATGACCTACTGGCGAACAATAGTGAAAATGTGGGTGACTATGCCTCGTCGCCTCCTTCTAGACCCCACTCGAACTCTGCAGACTGGGCAATTAAAAACGAAAGAAAAGCCCAGGGGAAAATATTTAATTACGTCTGAGTGAGTGGACAAAATAATCTCGACAAGCAATAATATTTCCCCAAGAAAAACTTTCAAGGACACGACTAGTTCTGGCTAGTCTCCAAATCTTAAACAAATACAGCCTCTCAAGCTAAAATTATATATTTATATCAGTATGTATTAACACCCGTCTACTCCATGTATGCTATCTATGAATAAGCTTGAAAGTAGATAGTCATACCAGGCTACTACGCTCGCGTCTAACGCGCACGTCACCCCATAATGGAATTTTTCCTCAGTATGGGGGAAACGACC
The DNA here is from genome assembly GCA_009720345.1 of Fragaria iinumae. NCBI lineage: Eukaryota > Viridiplantae > Streptophyta > Magnoliopsida > Rosales > Rosaceae > Fragaria > Fragaria iinumae. The sequence goes on along the minus strand of CM019122.1, from coordinate 19,467,830 downwards.
GAGTGGTATAAATACGTGCTTACTCCTTATACGAATTCTATGAATGAATCTAAAAACATAGAATGAACTCGAAAAGTAGAAAGTCGTACAGGGCTACGACGCTTGCGTCTAACGCTCACATCACCCCATAATGGGGGGAAATCACGTATTGCTAACTAGCGTTCTCTCATATACATACTATTCTCATAAACGTCAATAAATGAGTATAAACACCGAAATTCTCAATTCAAGATAAATTCCAACAATAAAACATTTAAAGCACATTATTTAAAACAAAGGTCCACTCACAACTTAGGCCTAAGCCTGACGTCGGTCGGAGGTCTCCTCTGCTCGAGCCTCCTCGCGTCCTGTTCCAAAACATAAATAATTCCTTAAATAAAACACCGACGCTTAAAGAAAATACGCATAATTAAATATGAGCTTCTCGCGCTCAACCATGCCTATCGCCCTAAATCTTTACTTCACTGCCAACCACAAATCTCCATAAATACGGACATCCTCAAAATCACCTTCCAACGTCCTAATCATAAAAATAATCCAATGGCTGGATTTTAACTTATTAATCCGTCAAAAATACCAAACTTAACAAATTCCAAAACCTATCCAAAACTCCTCCAAAAAATTCTAAAACTCATTCCATTAAACTCCTCATAAAAGTCTCCACCAAAAATAAATTTTCAGCGGCGGCCGGCGACCAGCTCCGGCGACCTCCAATGCCCACCAAAATTTGACAGTACCTTCCTCTCAACCTCCTCTACAACATTCCTAACTACCACAAACTCCAATTCTAAGCCTAACCATGTCAATCGAACGCAAACACACAATTAAGCCCTAGAATTTCAAATACCGATTTCTCCTTACCTAGCTCAAGATGGAGCCCTTTGGAGGGATTGAAGCACGGGAGGAGGGCTTCCTTTTGAGCCAAGGCTCGCCAGCTATGGAGGCCGGAGGAAGGAGTTCCGGCGAGAAAACCGATTCGGCAGTCGGAGCTTCCGGGCGGCGTTTCTCCCTCACGGCGGCGCTAGAGAGGTTGCCACCGGTCTAGAATGGAAGCTGGGTTGGAGACCGAACGATTGGGACCGGAGCGGCAGTCTGGGGCGGCCGGACGGCGGCGAACGGCGGTCGGAAGTCTTCCGGCAGTGAAGGCTCGGGGAGAGTGAGGAGAACGGGAGGAAGAGAGAGAAAGGAAAGAGGGAAAATAAACGGGCTTGGCCCAACCGGTCCAACCCACCATATACCCAATCCAAAATTCAACACCCAAAAATAATACCCCAATAAAAATTACCTTTTACTAGCTAAAATTTACCATTTTTACCGTCGTCACATTTTCTTCCTTCGAATAATTCTTTCAAAATATTCGTCCCTCAACACACCTCTAGTGACTTAGGACTATAAATTCAATGACGAAGACGGTAAAATTCTTATTACCACAATGCTAGTAATTAAGGTAAAATTTAAGAGTCGGGGCGTGACATGTGATTTCCATGCAAATGCCTGACTTGAGTTGATGCAAAGTCAGTAAACTGCATTTCAAAAACAAGAGATTAATCCACTTTCACAAAATGAAATGAAATGAATAAAAATAAAAATAAAAATACGGAAATACAAATAAGGAAAAAGTTGTCCAAAAATAGTTGCAAAAAGGTGCAACAAACCACTAATAAGTCTAATACAATATCAAAAAACTTGAATAAAAATAAAAACGGAAAGTCTCAAAATTGCACAAGTGTACGACTTGATGTAGGGTTGCCTCCCTAGAGCGCCTCGTTTAACGTTCATGAGCTCGACTGAATACTTCTGATCAAGCTCATTGAGAAACCACTCTGTGGCCTCCCCACTCAAGCGTCGATGAAAGTGGTTCACAGCCACAGCTTCTCCATTGAGCTCCATTGGAACCATGAGTGTACACACGTTCTCCACATGTGCAATGTGAGATGCTGCATCCCATTTTCCAGTGCCATTGAACTTTGGTACCACCTTAAGCATGTTGTCGAATGTGTCACCCTTCTTGAAGTAAAAGATTGTGTCCAGGATTGAAGGCTTATTTGGGAAAGTCATCTGTACATTCAAAGTAATTGTTAGTAAAAAGACATACAGTTTACAGAAGTTAGAATTAAAGTAAGAAAAGTTAAACAAGAATGAGTTTCCATAAACACATAAGACACTACACGTCTGCATTATCCTATGCTTAAGTTTATTTCAACTCCACACTTAGGTACAAGAACAGAGGACAGTGGTGTGCAATGGGACTGAAACAGCTACCCAATCCATAGTCATGTTTTGTCCAATATACCTTAGTGTGAAACACAACAAAGTTAAAATAACATTAATACAACACTGCTGATTTTAAATTTTATTCACCCTTCAAATTCATATCTCAAGTTGTAAACTGTATTGAAAGGGACAGAGGCATTGACATCTAAACACAAGCAATTCCGTGGTTTCAGAAGGCTTGAATGACAAGGCCGAAGTGAAACGGGCTGGTAAGGTTTCGTTTTTGGTGGGCTACGGAGGTTGAAACCCCTATCGTGCTTACGCACAGTCTATAGCCCTTTGAAACCCAATTTTGGTCCCAGTCGTTTACTCGGGCCTTGGCACCACTCAAAGTGCCCCTTACTCAGCTAAGAACTACTTATATTTTCGATGGTTCGACAAGAACACAATATGGGCCGCCCTCAACCTCGAGAGACCTCAGAAAGGAACTCACGAAGGGTTAAGGCCCAAATCTGCTTTGTGGCCTTGACTGAACAGTTTACCAAATGAGATATAAACCTGAAAAGAAAATAAAATAAACAATTAGTACTACAATTAATTAAGTAAACTGAAAAATTAAACTAAAAGAAAACCGTAGGAAACTTTAAAAGTCCCCGGCAACGGCGCCAAAATTGACGTGGCCTCGAAACTGGGGTGCGACAATTATGAACCCTTTTTGACAATTGTAGTATTGGTAAATAAGGTTCGATCAATCCGGGGACTTTAGGATGCTCCTGCGTTTACAAAACTAGAAGCGTTAATCACAGAATATAAACAGCAATTACATTTACATGATTTCAGGAGGGGATTTTGAGAGTTTGTTCTAACATTCCTACATAATACTAAACTACTATGTACAAGTGATCAACTTCATTCCACTCAAACATATAAATCATGTAACAGATTGCTTCAATCTACACAACTTAAAATCATGCCAATCAAGAGTGATGAAACGAATTCAGAATTACACACCGTAGCGGTCATGCAACCTATAATAATCTGCTTAAGTATCCAATGTTTGCCTTAGCGGTTTAACACAGAAAATTCCATGCAATATGTCATGTTAATACTCAGCACAACCACATAACATATAACATGAATAATTAAGTTCACAGAAGAATTTGAACATGTAAACAAGTTTATCTTAGCGCTTAAACAGTTCACATGCAACTCATGATCAAAACCTGACCCATTCCCATGAATCTAAGCTTTTGCCACTTAATCAATCTATGTTTGCCTTAGCGGTTTAACACAGATCGATGACACTACCAAGCTAGAAACAAGCTAGAAATGACATTATTAGGGAAATAACAAAGCTAAAGAAGGTCGAAAATACATTAAGAATATAACATAAAATGCGTGTGGAAATTCATGATGTATATAGAAATATGATAAAATCACGAATGTTCTTTTAAAGAACAATAAAGTTGTTGTAACAAAAAAAAAAGAACAATAAAGTTTGTTCTGGCTTGATGAAGCAATGATCGCAAAAGGCAAGCCAGAAAATATATATCATGTGTGGTGGAAAGAGTATATAAGGGAATCCAATATTATTTGATTGTAGGGAAGGAGGGATAGGATATGAATGATGGATGAACGAGAGCAATGATGAGTTTGTCTTCTGACTCGAACGTTCCGACTCCAAACGTTCAGGGGGGAGAGGCATAGAGCATTATGTGCGTATAATCAATTAAGCAGCGCACTATATAATGTATACAGTGGCGGTCTATCTCACATGGTCGGGTCACCCACATGCAAAATATTGCAATGTCTCAAGAATTATAAGAACCTAGAATGAACAAAGATAACCATACCTTCAAGTTTTACCACAAACCACAAAGTCTATCGGTTATGAAGAAAGTGTACCAGTTATACTGAGATGCATAACATGTGGTAGGAAACAAACCTTCATTCATCAGCTTGGTAGTTGACTCAGAACTGGTACGGACAAGGGGAATTCAACTGTTTAATTAAAACAAATTAAAATAACGCATTGCGATGGTTCCTGCGGATGTTAAACAAACCTTCATTCATCAGCTTAGTAGTTGACTCAGAACTAGTACGGACAAGGGGAATCAGACTATTTAATTAAAACAAAACATTACGATGGTCCATGCAGATGTTAACGCAATGTGATTTCTACCCAGTGCTCTGAATGTCAAAATGAAGAAATTCAACTAAGCGCGGAAAACAACGAGAGTAACTATGACTCTCTTAAGGTAGTTGATACACGCATTTTATGCTATATTCTTAATGTATTTCCGACGTTCTTTAGCTTTGTTATTTCCTTAATAATGTCATTTCTAGCTTGTTTCTGTTTTATAGGTTGAAAGAGGCAGTTTTACACAAAAGAAGGCTAAAACGCAAGAGTTGAGAGAAATCCCAATCAAAGTAGGATTCCTGGTGCAGCAAGGAGTCTCATTAAGTCGCAAAATCTGAGGATAAGTCATTTAGGAAACTTTCCTGTTTTGAAAAGGGAAAGTTGCCTATTTCATTTTAAGAAACTTTCTTATTTTGATTTAGGAAACTTACTATTTCTGAATCTTTCCTATTATGACTTTCCTAAAATATTTAGGAAACTTTCTTTTCTAGTGAGACAGGGAAACCATTTGAAGTCAGGAAACCTAATCCAACTTGGAATAGGAATCTGTGAACGTGTATAAAAGGAAGGACAAATTCTGCAGCAATCAAGGGATTTATGTGTGCTAATATAAATCAGAAATTAAGGGAGATTCTTTCCTTTAATTTCCTCATTTGAATTCTTTTATTCCCTACCATATTTATCTGACTTTATTTCTCTTTCAAGAACCCTAATTGCACACCAGGAAAGGAAGAAAAATCAAGGATTTTCGTCAAGGGTCTGATTGAAGGCAGAAGAAGGAAAGTTATTCACTGCTGTTATTTTCTTTGGAGAACAAGTAACGAACCTGGTCTTCATTCAAGCTCCATTCGAGATATGATTGCGCAAGATATTCCAGAGAATTCTGGGGAGTTCTAAATCAAGATTTGAAGCAATAATTCACTACCATTGGATCAGAAGTTGATCAAGGGCTAGGAGACGACCTAGGGTTTGGTGTGTTCACTATAAATAGAGGCTCTCTGCTTCACAATTTTCATCATTCATTCACGTTAAAAATAGAGAGATATGAGAGCAGCAGCAGGCCATTTTTTCCTCTTTTGCCGAGTTCATCCTGTCTTGCCAGACCTTGAAGGACTTCTCCACGAAGGTAGCAAAGTTGGAGACTTGAAGCACTGAAGCCAATCATCCCTTTTGACGTCGCCAAGCTTCCTTGGAAACTAAAAAAGTGTAAACACTGCCTTTACTTTGTTTTAATTTTCTTTACAACTTGAAAGCATGTTTCGGATGTTAACTTTTGGATTTGTAAGCATGTTTTGTTTGTTCTTGTATTCAATAGATTCAGAATTTTATAAAACATATTGATGTTTCGTTAATGATTTTCTAGCGATCCGATCTCGTGAGTTTTAATGATTGAAAGTTTGCGTTTATGTTTAAATAAAATAGTTAGAATGCATGCTAACTATTGCCATGATTCGTGCTAAGCTTCTTCAAGTAAGTATGTTTCTCTAAGTGGTGAAAACTATGTAATAATAGTTGAAAACGTAAACTGCAGTAAATGCATATCACGACTTCTCGGGTGTGCCTTACTGTTCAATCTCAATTCTTTATTTCTTAATGATTTGTGTTTATTGTGGACAAGTACTCTTCAGTATTGAATGCAGAAATTTACATGAAATAATCAAAGTTCTAGACTTCTCTGTGCTTAGGTGATAAAGTAAGTAGAATTAAAGGAATTCATGTCCTCTTCAGGCTTGTGTTCCGAGATTGTTTCTCTTGTTAAAAACTTGCATGATAATCAGATTGCTGGAATGAGATTAGGTAGAATTCGAGTTTGCCTCTGTTTGCGATGTTGAATGAATCGATCACTTGTATATATTTTATTCTCTGTTTTTGTAGGAATGTTAGAACAAACTCTCAAAATTTCCCCCCCTGAAATCATGTAAATGTAATTGCTGTTTATATTCTGTGATTAACTCTTCTAGTTTTGTAAATGCAGGAGCACCCTAAAGTCCCCGGATTGATCGAACCTTATTTACCAATACTACAATTGTTAAAAAGGGTTCATAATTGTCGCACCCTGGTTTCGAGGCCACGTCAGTAGTCAAATGCCTCGTCATCTAATTAGTGACACGCATGAATGGATTAACCAGATTCCCATTGTCCGTGTCTACTATCCAGCGAAATCACAGCCAAGGGAATGGGTATGACAGAATCAGCGGGGAAAGAAGACTCTATTGAACTTAACTCTAGTCTGACTTTGTGAAATGACTTGAGAGGTGTAGTATAAGTGGGTGTCTCACGGCGCAAGTGAAATACCACTACTTTTAACGTTATTTTACTTATTCCGTGAATCGGAGGCAGGGCATTGCCCCTCTTTTTGGACCCACAGCTCGCTTCGGCGAGCTGATCCGAGCGGAAGACATTGTCAGGTGGGGAGTTTGGCTGAGGCGGCACATCTATTAAAAGATAACGGAAGTGTCCTAAGATGAGCTCAACGAGAACAGAAATCTCGTGTGGAACAAAAAGGGTAAAAGCTTGTTTGGTTCTGATTTCCAGTATGAATACGAACCGTAAAAGCGTGGCATATCGATCCTTTAGACCGTTGGAATTTAAAGCTAGAGGTGTCAGAAAAGTTACCATAGGGATAACTGGCTTTTTGATCCAAATAGTAACACATGCATCAGCTTGGTGTTATGACATATAAGGTGGTTAGCTTTGCATTTCTCTGTGATAAACGCACAAAGTATTATGATATTAACGTATTTCCTAACCTATTTAGTTATGTTATTTCCTTAATAATGTTAATTATGACATATTTTGTGATTATAGAGGCAATGAAAGCTTAAATTGAGAAGAAGGCCCCTTCTTGCAGTCCAAGGAAGAAAGGAGAAGTAAATTTGGATTCCAACTCTAAAAAGGAAGGAGAAAAGTCAAATGTGTTCACCTAGTCCGACATCTTTTTGGAAGGAGAAGTAAATTTGGATTCCAACTCTAAAAAGGAAGGGGAAAAGTCAAATGTGTTCACCTAGTCCCACATCATTTTGGAAGAAAAGTTTACTATATAAAGACAGCCTTATATACTTCTCAAATCATCTCTTCTTCACACAAAAATCAGAAAAGCCTTTCTTTTCCTTTTCGACGCCTCTCTCCAGAAAAGAAGAAGCAATCCAAGCCGGCACCTTTATAGGACTTCTCCAAAAGGCTGCCGAGAAGCATCAAGCGTGTGTGATCCTTCGAACATCTCAAGCTTCCTTGAAGATTCATAAAGTGTAACTCATGACTTGTTTCTTCTATTTTGTTATTGTTCTTTGTTTTCTTTTATTGGATTTCAAAGTTGAAATTGGTTGGTTGTTAAGAACATGAATAGGTTAATTTTTAGAATAAATTCAAACATATTTCGACTTGTCTATGATAGTATATGATCTGTTTTGTTGCCTTGTCAATTCATTAAATGCGTAGTTTTGTTTGAACTAAAGCTCTAATTTATAGGTTAGTGTTGCTAGGTCTTCGAACTAATTCACCTAATAGTTTTAGGCGGAGATCCAAGTAGCAAAAATTTATAATATAGTAACACTAATTATATTATAACACGAAATAATCTGCAACGAATAACATAATATATTTGTATTGATGAATTTGTGGGTTACAATCTCTGTGGGTATTCTTTTACAAGAATTTCCTCTAATTCGATCTCCAACGTCGATTTGATCCAAGGGTGACGAGCACTTGATCTTGAATCGATTGGATTTAGTCTGAACTTCTTGTCGTTTTGACGATTTGTAGAAGTTAATTGACCAAGGGTCGTAGAGGCTTGTTCTTGATCGGACTTAGGCCACGAACGGTGTCACGTGGTGAGCGTTCTTCGGCTTTGATGGCGGATGAATCGGCACGTGTATTCGGTGCTTGTTGATTCTCCACGAGCTTGTTGAAGAACTCGGTAGAAGTTTTGATTTGTTGAAAACATGAAGACGAGGGTTGATCAAGGGTCGTCGAGGCTTGATGTCGATCGGTTTTAGGCCACGAGCGGTGTCACGTGGTGGTTGTTCTTTGTCTTGTAGTTGGTGAAGATGTCGACTATTTGGCAGCTTGGTGACTCTTCGGGATTTGACAACTTGTAGGCTTGAGGTTGATGAAGAATCGGCTATTTGGCAGCTTGATGATTCTTCAAGGGTTTGGGAGACTTCTAAGCTTTCAGGAATAATTTTTCTCTCTTGTCCAGAAGTCCTCCTCTTGATATGAGAGGGGGTATTTATAGTGTCAACGTTCCTCCGTTTATGGAATGTTTTGAAGACACTGTTTTAATTGTATTTCCTTAACGGTATAATTAAATCAATCAGTCTTGATTAATTGATCTAATTATAATTATTAACATAATTAAATCAATCGGTATTTATTGATTGATTCGATTATGACCGATAAGGTATTTTGCCAATTTGATTAAATGTTTGAGTTCCTTTCCGATAATCAATTCAATTTGATTGAAATTTGATTATCAATTGACATTTAATATTTGCTTTTAGTCAGGATTGATGATTTTTGTTGTCGACCGACCATCCACAAGTCGCCACATGTCATTTCTGAAAACTTTTCAACTTTTCCGACTCATGAGCCACGTATGCAATTTGTCGGGACCATGCGTCGTATAAATAATCTAATGATTATTATTCTCATTAAATTTTATGCATCTACATGTTTATAACTAAAATGTTGAAAATGCGCAAGTGCGAAAATGGAAAACACGCCCTTTTGGTAGCATTTTTCAGAACTAGCTAGAAGTGGTTATGCAATCAAGCTCTCATTGCAAAACCACTTCCAACACGTTGTACTAAATATTACTGAGCATAAACAAAGCACTTCCTAGAGAAGCATTCCAAGTCCCAACTACAATTAGCTTGAAGCCTTGAACATGCATTTATAATTAGATCAAAAACTAGCTACTTGTAAAAGAGACTAGGAGTATGAGAACTTACTGGTCTTGGTATGAAGAAACCAGAGAAGAGGTTGAAAAGTAAATAGAAAGCTGCAGCGAATATGGATGCTACTTGGTGGTTTGGGGAAATGGTAACAGTCATCATTCCATAATATGTGAAGTAAAGGAATGATAAGAAGTTGACAAAGAAGAACCAGAAGAATTTTGCTGTTGTCCATGAAGCTCACCATGGCATACACGATCAGCATATGATACGTGGTCTGAAGAAACACATATAACCTGCCTTTTGAATTGTTTGATTGAATCAAATGACAAAATATCAGAAAAAAAAATTCAGCATAGTAAGTGATATATATTAAGTATGTGACAATTGGATGAATAGTTATCTAAAGTTATCTCACTTCCAAGATATTCTAGATTTCCAGCATGTCTAAGTATATTATTCTAAACTAAACTCAGATATAAACAACAATGAATCATTTGTTATAGTTTCACTGTTTCACACCATATCTCTAGCTAGAATCTGCAATACCGTAATGCCCCGTTTGGTTAGCAAGAAAGTAAAAATGAGAAATGAATTTATTTTTCTTTCCAAACAGATATGTAATGGAATATGTTTTGGTATTTCTATGTGGATGTTTGGTACATATTGGAAATGACGGAATCAAGTATATTAGTTTCTATTTTAATGTTTGGTAAGTCATTATAATGAAATACAAAGTAATATTTTTTAATAATGCCTCTTTATAATTTCCAAATACGTACAACATTAAAATTTATTAGAGGATAATTTATGTAAATATGGCTTTGAGAGTGGAAATGGAATTGAAATATCACACCTTGACAAAGTAATTGAATTCAGGTTTTATGAGAGAGTCAATTTGTAGTCAAATCTTTTTTTTTGTTTTTTTTCCTGTCTATATGTACAACCAATCAACCCCTTGGAATGGAAAACCAAATTAATTTCTTTCTCATATCATGGTTTCTTACCAACCAAACGAGGCCTAAAAGAAAGGAAAGAAAAGAAGAAGAATAATAAGCAGATTTACACACACCAAGTTAATTAAGATCCAAAACAATAACATTGATCTGAGTTCCTAAAATTTCAGAACAACTAAAGACAATAGCTTTTGTATAGTTTCAAAGGTAACCTAAGTGCCATCGTAAGGGCAACTCGAACAACAAGTGCTATTTGGAGGTGTTACTCTCATTTTAGCACCTCCATGTGGCACTATTCATATTTCACTCATTTCCATTCTCCGATAATAAGGTATTATATGGAGGTGTTATTCTCAATATTTTTAATTAAAATATAATTTGAGTATAATGTTAATGAATATTACATCAAATAATATGTTAATTTAATTGAAAAGAGTAAAAATAATACTTTTTGTTTTGTTTTTTTTTTTTATATTTTGAATTATTCTTATCATTTAATATAATATTTAAAAAAAAATTATATATACATGTCAAGTCTTTTATGGAGTTTTGTCGGCATATATGACAAAATTGCCACTATTTTGTAGATATTTTGATATGTTGTGTCGGCATATACGACAAACAACAGAATTTTAATGTGATTTTTGTCGTCACGTTTCAAAATTCTATTGAGCTATCCAGATTACAGGTTGTATGTGTCTGACATGTGTCATATCTTATCCGTTCGTATCATCCCAAATCGTCCATAAATATGAGGTTATTGTCATCCTCATCTCTCACAAATTCACAAACACTTCTCATATCTAAATCCTATAAACCCCCCCCCCCCCCCCAATATTGTTTTCCTATTTACTTTGTCAAACTCCTTCAGTAATGAATCGTTTGACAATTTTTTATATTAAAAGATCAAGAAGAGGCTGTCTATAGAAACTGCCGAAGATCCAACAAGATGGACGCCGCTACTTTGCAAATTCAAAGCAAGGAAGACGAAGAGACACAATGGGGTGGATCTTCAGAAGGTCGTACTTATAATGCTAGAGATCGAGAGCTTATGGATCAACGACTTAAAACTCAATACTTTACGGATCCGTGCAGGTATGAGCCAAATATATTTCGTGGGCGGTATCGAATGCAACCTTGGGTCTTTGACAGGATGATGCACAACGTGACCAACTATGATTCATATTTTGTTCAAAAAAGAGATGCGACTGGGAGAGTTGGCCTATGCACTGAACAAAAGCTGACATATGCCATTAGACAACTCGCATATGGGATCACAGCTGACTTCTTTGATGATTACATGGATATTGCAAAATCCACTGCCATCGAGATCTTGAAGCATTTCACTAGATCAATATGGAATGTGTACCACGAGCAATACCTCCGCCGACCAACACCGGCAGATTTGCAACGCCTACTCGACAAGGCTGCAGAGAGAGGATTTCAAGGGATGATTGGTAGCCTTGATTGTATGCACTGGAGGTGGAAAAATTGTCCCACCGGTTGGTCAGGGCAATATACTGGCCACAAAGGGAAACCAACTATCATCTTGGAGGCGGTGGCATCATACGATACCAAGATTTGGCATGCCTTTTTCGAACTTCCAGGTTCTCTAAACAATATTAACGTACTTGAACGTTCTCCTTTATTCAATGATGTGTGTCTTGGTGAAACCCCTGAAGTTCTTTACCATGTGAGTTATAGGTATTACAACAAATGTTATTACCTATTTGATGGCATATACCCTAAATGGGCTTCATTTGTGCAAGCAATTCGAAATCTGAGGTCGCTACAGACACAACACTTCACAAAGATGCAAGAAGCGTACAGAAAAGATGTTGAGAGAGCATTTGGTACTCTCCAAGCTCGTTGGGCCGTCATTAGAGGACTAGCTCGTGGGTGGAGTAAGGAAAATCTTCAATACATCATGATGACGTGCATTATCATGCACAATATGATTGTCGAAGATGAACATGATGAAGATGCAACAGAACTATTTGATCCGAATGATATCCTAACCGAACCAAGGAAGGAAGAAATATATGAAAGGGATTCTGAAAGAAAAACTGATGTTCATCGCAATCCGGAAAGGTTAGATGTCTGGTGATGAATAAAAATCTCCAAGAAGATCTAGTTGATCACCTATGGAGCATGAAGCTACAAGATGATCAAAACAATGAAGAATGAGTGCTTATCTCTTTGTGTTGTATGTTTTTACTTAGCGTTGTGTGCTTTTACTTTGGTGTGCTTATTTCTTTGTGTTATATACTTTTACTTTGTGTGGTGTGCTTTTATTTTGTGTGGTGTCCTTGCACACTTTATGTGGTGTTGCTTTGTAATAAAATAAAAGTTTGATGTTTTTTTTTTGGGTGCTTTTACTTTGTAATAATAAATATCACAACCTTTATATATATAATAATAAAGACAACAACTTTTATTTCATAATAAAAATAACTAACAATTATTTCATAATAAAAAAACAACTAGCAATTAAACCCATTGTGTCTCTTGAACGGGAACATAATCGACCAAACTATCGTTGTCTCCTTCGGAGGGTGCTTGATCTTGATGGTGTATAGGGATGCTTGAGGTTCCTTGATCCCTATCTATTATCGCTTGTTGCTTCCTTTCCTAATAACCCCTCTTTCTAAGGGTATTGAATGTTGATGGATCAACCATTGTCGTACGAGCATCATCTGCGTGTTGCTCAATTAGCCTAGCTTCCGCAAAAAGTTGTTGCCTTTGATGGTACTCTGGCTCATGTTGTTCATTGACTTTTTGCATTTGAATATGTAAGGCCTCTGAGTAGGGCTGGGCATAAAGCTCGTAGTCGAAAAAAAAAGACCGCCAAAGAAAAGACCGGCAAACCGACTTGGGCCGGCCGGGCCAGGCCGGGCTTTTTTCCCGGTTCGTCATAGAAAATGTGTGGGTCGGGTCGGTCCTTCATGTGTGCGGGCCGAGCCCGGTCCTTTATATTAGAAAAAAGTTAAGGCCCGAAAGCATGAGTGTATATAGATGTTATGAAAACAAAACCATAATTCCATTCATTCTGACTTTTTCTCCCATCTCTTTTGTCTCTTTCATTTCTATTAAAACCCACTAGACTAACTAGAGTAGCAGCAAAGATAAAGTAGTTGGTCAAGATGGGTGCAGCAGCCTAAACCAAGCCTCTTTCGTTTCTCCCTCGTGGATGGGCTGAACGGCGGTGAAGGTTGGGTTCAAGGGAGGAGAGGTACTTGTACGGCGGCGTGGTCGGCTTTGAGGGAGGCTTGGCATATCTCAGATCAATGGGGGCTTTCTGGGTTCCCTTTTCTTGCTGTGAATTTAGGGTTTTTGTTTAAGGTTTGTCAAAGGGTTTGTGAATTTGTAGTTTTTGTTTAGGGTTTTTGATTGGAATGAGATTTGGTGGCGATTGAAAGGAGTCGGTGGTGAGATAAGATAAGGGACCAAAGGTTGGAAGGACCGGCCGGTCTTTTGCCGGCCCCAGCTTTTTTTCCATCAAGGCCCAGCCCGAACTTCATACTCCGGTCCTGGTCCATGTCAAAGTAGTGCTGGTCTGGGACCATGCCCAGCCCTACCTCCGAGTTATTTTTGTAGACATATAAAATTTAACGATAATAATAGTTGTTGAATAATCCAAGCAAATACATGGCTCGTGAGTCAACAAAGTTGGAAAGCCGTCGGAAATAACACGTGGCAACGTAGAAATGCTCGGCCGACAACAAAACCTTAAATCCCGATTGAAATCAATTATCAAGTGTCGATTGATGATCAGATATCAATTAAATTAAATTAATCGGACATCTCCAAAAATAATTGGTGATGGTTCGCCAACGGTCAGAAGAGCTAGAGAGTAGAGTTCGCGAGGTAAACTAGACTTCGCAAGGCGAACAAGACTTCGCGAGGCGAACTGACCTTCGCGAGGAGAAATAGACTTCGCGAGGCGAATAAGACTTCGCGAGGCGAACTGCACTTCGCGAGGAGAACTAGACTTCGCGAGGCGAACAAGACTTCGCAAGGCGAACTGAACTTCGCAAGGAGAACTAGACTTCGCGAGGCGAACAAGACTTCGCGAGGCGAACTGAACTTCGCAAGGAGAACTAGACTTTGCGAGGCAAAATGACTCCACGCGCATGTGCATGAAGGCGAGATGGCTCCGCGCGTGTAGATTGACATAAAGGCAAGGCGAGATAGCCCCACGTAGGGAAACTCGCGAAGTAGCTAGACGACAGAGTTCGCATGCATGCGGGGATGTACGTCCAAGATAAGTCGTCCGCGAAGTGGGATCAGAATTCACCGCTTGCTTGGAAATCAAGGTTCCGCGCGCCTTCCATCCGTGTCCGCGAGATGGCTCGCCCCTTACCAAGGATCTTGATCAAAACAGGACATTCAATCCAAAGCAATCTGGGCATATCTAAATATTAAGATTTGATTGATTTGATTATGATAAAATCAGCAAGTAAATCAATCAGTCAAGATTGATTGATTCGATTAAGGAAATATTATTGATTCAGAATCTTCGTTACATGCCATAAGTGGAGGCATGTTAACACTATAAATACCCCCTCTCATACCGAGAGGAAGGGGGCATAAACAAAGCAGCGAACTAGAGAAAGAGAAAAATCCCTCTGCGAGCTCAGAAGTCTCCCCAAAATCCTTGAAGAACTATCAAGCTCCCCAAACAGCCAGTTCTTCACTAAAGCCAAATCCAAATCTCAAATACTCGTTACGTGATCAATTCGCGTAACCCTCAAGAACAAGTGCTTGTCACCCTTGAGTTAAACCTATATTCGGAGATAGAATCAGAGGAGTTCACAAAGATTGTAACCTGCATTCGCATTTATTAAATTAAATTATTCTTTGTACACGTGTTGTTCTGTTATTTGTTGCAGATATTTTCGTGTTTACAATTTTGTTTGCCTTTTTCTTTGCTTGCTTTTGAGCTTTTTATCCTTGAGGGCGTGCTTGCCTTTTCAGGGGTGTCTCGGCCTCACTTGTGGGTATTCCTTCTTCACCCAAGTTGATAGAAGTAGGAATCCTTGATGTTGGAGTTGTAGGTGGCGCCGTTTCCCCAAAATTTTGAGTATCCAACAATGGTCAAAAAGAAAATCTTTTCCTTCCTTTCGTAGTAGATTGACTTAACTCTCATGAGCTACATATAATGTTAAGTAAATAAATTTTATGACTAATTAAAAATTAAACATTTATATAAGATAGAAAATATAACAAAAAAGGGGTGTGTTAATAGCAGTATCCTAAATTAAATATGATTTATATATAAACAAAACATTCACTGATGAAGTGAAAGAAATCTGAGAATAGAGAATCGTGAAAAATGATGATATATTATTCATTGATAGGAGCCCTTTATATAGGGAATTACACAATACCAATTAGGTAAGGAAAATGAATACATAGATCTAGACAAACTACATATCCTATTGGCATAAGGCCAAGGCACATATAAAAAATATCTAAAAAGATACAGAATATCCTAGAACATTCACAACCCTTATATTATAATGAAAATATATTTCATGAACTTCATATTTTCTTCAAATATAAACAAAACTTTTACTTAATATAAACAAAAATTTGAGCACAACATTAATAAATATAATTACCTCGTCAACTTCATTTTCGCCGCTTAGGTGAAGAGTTTTGGCTTTGTCAAGAGATTCTCCCCACTTCCCATAAGCTTGATTTATCACCTTCCAATGAGAGTTAACACTAAAAGGTCTTCTTTCCATACAACTCGTCGGTTTGTTCTTATTGTACTCCACCGCAACACGCTCCCACAATGTATCCGCACTTTAATTGATTTAGTCCGGTGGCACTATCACCACCAACGGTGATCCAAACTTCACAAAGAATATAATAGCTTCTTCATTATGCCTCTATGACCCTCTAACCAATTTCTTTCTCTTGAAACCTTTAAACAAAAAGAGTGAAGGAATAAAATATTTAGAAGGAAATATGATGTTTGGTGTGAGGAATTATGCAATAATGGGTTGGCATTTATTAATATGTGAGTAGATCATTTCTGCAAAATTTCAGCTAATCCGCACTTTAATTGATTTAGTCCGGTGGCACTATTTATCAAGATCCACCCTGAATTTCACCCTGAAACCCGAATTAAGTCTTGCGGGGTCCACCTCTAAGGAAAATTTACTGAAGCACACGGTAAACCTCCCTTGAAAATGGACAACACTAACCCGGAAAATTCAAGAATTTACCCTCCTAGACGAATCAACCAACGTCCAATTCAACCCAAAAATATCCAAATAATATAACATAAATTTTAGCACACCACCATTAAAATATTCGCTAACCCCAAGGGTAGTCAAAGCTACTAAAGAAAACTAGAGGAAACAGGAAAATATTGATAGGTTTAACATGTAACCTACTCGTGAAGAGTGGTGGAGAAGTAGGTAACTATGCCTCGCCTTCTACTAGTGTCAACCCGAACTCTGTAGACTGGGCATTTTTAAAACGAAAGGCTCAGGGGAAAACATTCGAAAAACGTTAGAGTGAGTGGACAAAATAAAAGAAGAAAAATAGAGAAAGTAATAACAAAATTTATGTTTTCCCAATTTAAATTTCAAATAAAATCAAATGCATGCCTCAAACGATAAATCTTTTATCTCTAAAATATATACAAATATATGTATGTATTTACACACGTCCATACTCCCTAAATAATTATTTTATAGATTTAAAATAATTTCTATAGGGCTACTACGCTCGCGTCGAACGCTCACGTCACGCCTTAATGCGGTGCTACACTACACCATTAAGGTGGACGGACGGGTGTATAAATATGTGCTCATACCTCCTATATGAATTAAACACTCATATAGGGCTACTACGCTTGCGTCTAACGCTCACATCACACCATAATGCGGTTATATACTACGTCATTAAGGTGGACAAACACATATGGCTAGCTAGCATTTATATACATACTCTCCTCATATAAATATTTATAATTTACCTAAAAATCCCATTTTCAGTAATTCTTCAAAATAAAATAAAAAATCAACAAAATAAAATGACCTCAAATGCTCCAACAAAAGAAATTGTTCGACCTAGAACCGTAGCATGCATTTAATTTAAAATACACATCCACTCACAAATTAGGCCTAAGCCTGATGTCGGTCCGAAGCCACCTCATTTCGAGCCTCCTCACGTCTTGTTTCAAACACATAAATTAATTCCCAACTATATACCAACACTTATATAAAAATAGGCAAAATTAAATGTGGTCTTATCTACTCTCTTTCTTGCCCAACTTCGCCAATCTTAAAATCGATGTGATCCAAACTTCACCACAATTACCGCCGGCCTTAAACCAACAATAATCTAACCGCTGGATTCTATCCAAACTAACGGCCAAAATACCAAATTTTGAAAAATCCCAAACCTATCCAAAATTCCTCCAAAAAATTCCAAAATTCACATCATTAAACTCCTCTTAATAAAACACATATAAAACCATAACAATCCCCCTAACAGCGGCAGCCGGCGGCCGATTTCGGCGACCTCCAATGCCTATCAAAATTTAGCACAACCTTCTTCTCAACACGCACAACAACTTCCCTAACTAGCACAAACACTAATTCCAAGCCTAGATAGCGTAATCGAACCAAAATATAAAATTGAGCCCTAGAATTTCAACTCACCGATTCTCCTTACCAAGCTCAAGAGAGAGCGAATCCTTTGGAGGGATTACTACACGGGAGGAGGGCTTTCAAACGAGCCAAGCGGCTCCGGCTATGATGGCCAGAGGAGAGAGTTCCGGCGACCGGACCTCCACGGCAGTCGGGGCTTTCAAGCGGCTTTTCTCCCTCATGGCCGCACTAGGGCGGCTCCCACCAGTCTAGGAAGAAGCTGGGTTGAAGGCCGACCCATTTGGACCGATGCTGCGGTCTGTGGTGACCGGACGACGGCGGACGGGCGACGGAAAGCTTCGGTAGGGAGAGAGCTCAGGGAGAGAGTTGGGAGGGAGGAGAGAGAGGGGTTTGGGCTTTTTCTGCCTAACCTGGTCCAACACCCCAATATAACCCAAATCCAAAATTTACACCCCCAAAAATAATACCCTGATAAAATTTACATTTTTATTAGCTAAAATTTATCATTTTTACCGTCGTCACAATTTTTCTCCTACAAATAATTTCTCCGAAATATTCATCCCTCAACACTCATCTAGGGACCTTTGAACTATAAACTCATTTACAAAGACGGTAAAACTATTATTAATTCCAAGCCAGTAAATAGGGTAAAAATTTAAGAGTCAATTCTCCCCTCCTTATAA
The DNA here is from genome assembly GCA_009720345.1 of Fragaria iinumae. Taxonomy (NCBI): domain Eukaryota; kingdom Viridiplantae; phylum Streptophyta; class Magnoliopsida; order Rosales; family Rosaceae; genus Fragaria; species Fragaria iinumae. The sequence continues at coordinate 19,449,314 of CM019122.1, read as the reverse complement.
AAATTTCGTCCTCAAAATTTACATATCTGTCAATCAAAGAGGTAGGGATACTGCTACCTGATTTGTTCCTCTGATTCCCAAGTAGCATCCTCTACTTGATGACTTCTCCAAAGCACCTTGACAAGTGAGATTGTCTTGTTCCTAAGCACTTGCTCCTTTCGGTCAAGAATCTGAACCGGTTCCTCTTCATAGGTCAAATCCTTTTGCGAACTAATCGGCTCCTCTTGCAGCACATGAGAGGGATCGGCAATATACTTGCGAAGCATGGATACATGAAACACATTATGTATCCTGGATAATTCTTGAGGTAAAACTAACTGATAAGCAAGTGAGCCAACTCGTTCTATTATCTCATAAGGGCCAATATATCTCGGACTAAGCTTCCCACGCTTACCAAAACGTACTACCCCTTTCCAAGGAGATAGTTTCAAGAACACCCAATCACCCACTTGAAACTCAAGGTCCTTCCTACGAACATCTGCATAACTCTTTTGCCTACTTTGAGCGGCCTTGAGTCTATCTCTGACCACTTTAATCTTCTCATTTGTATCATAGATTAACTCAGAACCACAAAGCTCTTTTTCCCCTACTTCATTCCAACACAAAGGTGTATGACACTGCTTCCCATAATGTGCCTAAAGGGGAGCCATACCAATACTAGAATGGTAGCTGTTGTTGTAAGCAAACTCCATCAAAGATAGGTTTTTATCCGAACTCCCCCTGAACCGCAAGGCACAAGATCTCAACATATCCTCTAAAGTCTTAATAGTCCTCTCCGATTGTCCATCGGTCTGAGGATGAAAAGCAATGCTAAAGTGCAATCGGGTGCCTAAAGCTGCCTGAAGAGCTCCCCAGAATTTAGAAACAAATCTAGGATCCCGATCCGACACTATTGATTCAGGTAAACCATGAAGTCTCACGATCTCATTCACATAAAGCTCCACCAAGGTTAACACCCTTGCTAGTGAAAGGAATCCAATCCTCGTGGGTTCGACAATCTTTCTTAAATCCCTATACTATTACTTGTACCCATTATACTTGAGGGTGGCTTTTTGGCTAACAAGTTTTTGGCGCCATTGCCATGGATTGGTTTAAAATCCTATCCCTAGCTCGGTTAACCTTTAGGGAATCTAGAAATTCTACTTGTGTTTTGTAAATTTTGTTGTTGTTTAAGTTTCTAGAAAAGATCTATCTTTTTCTTTAAAAGATCGATCTTTGCTGTGCATTTTGAAATTTTCAGTGAAAAAAAGATCGATCTCTTTCATTTAGAGATCGATCTTTTTAGAGGTACCGAGAGCATCATTTAGTAAGGGAAGATTCTAAACAAAAGGGAAGATCGATCTTTTTTCATAAAAGATTGATCACTTCACAAAAAAAAATTAAAATAAAAGGATCGATCTCTCCCATTTTGAGATCAATCTTTCGGTGTCACTGAGGGCAACTATTTTCAGACATCTGAAAAGATCGATCTTTTCCCCTCTTTTTTCTATTTTTATTTTTATTTTCAAATTTATTTTTATTTCTTATTTTTATTAGTTACTAATCATTTGGGAAATTATAGGTGCATAAATATCATTGAATCATGGATGGATGGAACCAAGGATGGATTGATTCAAGGGAGTTTGAGCAACAAAGTCATTATGGTGAAGCTTATCAACCATGGGAGTCATACACCCAAAGTTACATGTCTTCCAACCATATTTGTGTCTTGTGTGGATCTCCACAACACTCACCTCTTGAATGTCTTTTGAGATTTGAGTACCCGGAATTCATGCAAGAGTATGAGTATACGATGAGCATGCATCAAGAGCCCATGGCACCCCAAGCATTTCTACAAGAAGAAAATGGTGACGAGTCTCCAAGTTCTCAACTTCTTGAAGTCTTTGCCGATTGGCAAGCTTCTAATGCAAGAAGTGATGAGGCATTCGCCATTTTTCAAGCTTCCAAAGAAAGAATGGAGGAAGAGGTTGATCAACTCATCCTCCATCTTGAGTTGGAGAAACATTCTATCACCTTGCAAGAGCCACAACTTTTCTTTGATCATGAGCCTCCCGCACTTTATCAACCAAAACTGGCCTCACATGGAAACTAGCTACCAAAACACCAACATCATTCACCGCTAACTCCACCCCTGTAGCTCGCAAGTCATAAAGAAGTGGAACTCGAACCCTCCTCATGTGAGACAAAGATATGGTGGGATTTCGACTAAGAGCATCAGCTACCACATTAGCTTTTCCAGGATGATACTCAATAGTGTAATCATAATCATTGATTAATTCCATCCACCTTCTATACCTCATATTTAACTCTCTTTGAGTGAAGACATACTGAAGACTTTTGTGATCGGTAAAAATCTGACACTTAGCTCCATAAAGATAGTGTCTCCACAACTTGAGAGTAAAAACTACCACTGCAAGCTCTAGATCATGAGTGGGATAATTCACCTCATGCGGCTTCAATTTCCTAGAAGCGTAGGCAATAACTCGATCACGTTGCATCAATACTCCGCCTAGACCTCGTCTAGAAGCATCACAATAAACCACATACTTCCTACTATCATCCGGAAGTAACAAAACAGAAGCACTAGTCAAGCGATTCTTTAATTCTTGAAAACTTTGCTCACACTGATCTGACCATTCGAACTTAACTCCCTTCTTGGTTAATCTTGTAAGTGAAGCAGCAATCTTTGAAAAATCTTGCACAAAGCGTCGATAATAACCTGCTAACCCCAAGAAACTACGAATCTCCATCACAATGGTGGGTCTTCTCCAATTTGACATTGCTTCCACCTTTTGGGGATCCACACTAACACCTTATGCCGAAACCACATGACCCAAGAACCCCATTTTATCCAGCCAAAATTCACACTTGCTAAATTTAGCATACAACTAAGCATTTCTCAAAGTCTGCAATATCATTCTTAGATGTTTGGCATGCTCCTTCTCACTTCTAGAGTATACCAAAATGTCATCTATGAATATGATCACGAAGCGGTCAAGTTATGGACGAAACACCTTATTCATGAGATCCATGAAAGTAGCGGGTGTATTAGCAAGTCCAAAAGGCATCACTACAAACTCATAATGACCATAGCGTGATCGAAAAGCAGTCTTGGCTAAGTCACTCTCCCGGATCCACAACTGATAATAACCAGATCTCAAGTTAATCTTTGAGAACACAGAAGCACCCCTCAACTGATCAAATAAATCATCAATGCGAGGCAACTGACGTGCTCATAACCGGGCGCGTAATTTAAAAACCCTTTTGTTATCAGAGTGTAGTATTGACGTGCTCGTAACCGGGCGCGTAATTTAAAAACCCTTTTGTTATCAGAGTGTAGTATTGGTAAATAGGGTTCGATCAATCCAGGGACTTAAAGGGTGCTCCTGCAGTCACGGTTACACTAAAGTATCAGTAACTAAAAGTATTTACAAGTATTTAGTTACAAATATACACATGGTACAATAGATAAGGGGGATTCTTTTGAATGTTTGTTCTACGTTCCTACTAAAACAGAAAATAAAATATATACAAGTGATCGATTCATTCAACATCGCAAACAGAGGCAAACTCGAATTCTACCGAATCTCATTCCAGCAATCTGATTATCATGCAAGTTTTTAACAAGAGAAACAATCTCGGAACACAAGCCTGAAGAGGACATGAATTTCTTTAATTCTACTTACTTTATTACCTAAGCACAGAGAAGTCTAGAACTTTGATTATTTCATGTAAATTGCTGCATTCAATACTGAAGAGTACTTGTCCAGAATAAACACAAATCATTAAGAAATAAAGAATTGAGATTGAACAGCAAGGCACAACCGAGAAGTCGTGATATGCATTTACTGCAGTTTACGTTTTCAACTATTATTACATAGTTTTCACCACTTAGAGAAACATACTTACTTGAAGAAGCTTAGCACGAATCATGGCAATAGTTAGCATACATTCTAACTCTTTTATTTAAACATAAACGCAAACTTTCAATCATTAAAACTCACGAGATCGGATCGCCAGAAAATCATTAACGAAACATCAATACGTTTTATAAAATTCTGAATCTATTGAATACAAGAACAAACAAAACATGCTTTCAAATCCAAAGGTTAACATCTGAAACATGCTTTCAAGTTGTAAAGAAAATCAAAACAAAGTAAAGGCAGTGTTTACACTTTTTCAGTTTCCAAGGAAGCTTGGCGACGTCAAAAGGGATGCTTGGCTTCAGTGCTTCAAATCTCCAACTCTGCTACCTTCGTGGAGAAGTCCTTCAAGGTCTGGCAAGAGAGGATGAACTCGGCAAAAGAGGAAAAGACGGCCTCCTGCTGCTCTCGTATCTCTCTGGTTTTAACGTGAATGAATGATGATAATTGCGAAGCAAAGAGCCTCTATTTATAGTGAACACGCCAAACCCTAGGTCGTCTCCTAGCCTTTGATCAACTTCTGATCCAATGGTAGTGAATTATTGCTTCAAATCTTGATTTAGAACTCCCCAGAATTCTCTGGAATATCTTACGCAATCATATCTCGAATGGAGCTTGAATGAAGACCAGGTTCGTTACTTGTTCTCCAAAGAAAATAACAGCAGTGAATAACTTTCCTTCTTCTGTCTTCAATCAGACCCTTTTGACGAAAATTTCCTTCCTTTATTTGTGCCCAATTAGGGTTCCTGCAAGGGAAATAAAGTCAGATATATATGGTAGGGAATAACAGAATTCAAATGACGAAATTAAGGAAAGAATCCCTTGATTACTGCAGAATTCGTTCTCCCCCTTTTTTATACACATTCACAGATTCCTATTCCAAGTTGGATTAGGTTCCCTGACTTCAAATGGATTCCCTGTCTCATAAGAAAAGAAAGTTTTCTAAATATTTTAGGGAAGTTGATTCGCGTGTTTTCAAGCACTTATTTAAACACTCAATCAAACACAAATACAATTAAAACCCTTCTTTGTAGATATAGCATTGGTAAGTAGGGATCGTTCTTAACCGGGGATTGAGGGTGATTGCATAACTATGCTAAGGTTGTTTAGGGGGGTGCAAGATTGTTTATTCTAAGTTCCTACGAAATAAAACAAGAAGATGGGTAGATACATATCAAGAAATCACAAGTTCTAACATGTTTAAACTCATAGACAAGCAAACAATCAAGAGCACATAATCCTAACATGCATCTAGCCGAAAATAAGTTCCTAAGTCTATTATTTACAAGTGATCATCACATCATGTTGCTTAGGCCGATTACTCCCTCCTTGGCTGAATCCTACGAAATTCACATGTTAATTAGAACATATACACACACTTGCATCGAATTAGAGGGCAGCCAAATCATCTAGCAAACTCCCTAACCCAATTTTATCTTGATCAGATCGGTGGAACATGCATAGGGTGAACCAAATCATCTAGTGTCATCCTAAGCAAATTCCAGAGCATTAAGAACATGGCAAGCATACATACACGTCCCAATCAACCTATAAACACATGGAAGAATTCAAAACAAATTAGAAATAATCATCTTTACACCAAAACATTAGTCTTTCTATACAAAGCCTTGAAACAAAAAAACAATACAAAGTCGAAATAAATACAAAGAGGCCATGTTACACTTTTTGCTCCGAGGAATTCGTCTCTCTGCAAGCTCCGAGCGCACGTCCATTTGGTGGAGGATGGCTACGCAAGTGTTCAAAGCCAAATCTAGCGAGAGAACACTCACGGATGGAGGAAGGGTGTCTATGAGGTGGTGGAGATGGTATTTCGACTAAGAGAGGCTGATTTTGGCTAAGTATGAGAGGAATTAGTGTTTAGACAAGGCTTCGGCTCGATGAGTGTGTGATCCTTTCTTCCTCCTCCAAAGCTCTTTATATAGGGGATGATGATGGTGCCGTTCACCTCATTTCAAATACAACCATGCACAATTATGCTCCATTCAATACAAAACCGTTACAGCCATTAGCTATTAAGCTCCCACCATTACATCATGCAATTAAGCATATCCATTCATCCATGCCATTAAGCCATGAAAGACAGCCATGCAAAACAGTTTCAAATCCAGCCATGCATAACACCATCCATGCAATTGTCAATTAAGCTATTTAAGTAGCCGTTCAAAACCGTTTCAATTATACATCCGTTTCACCCAATTTACTCACCACCGTTACATCCATGGCAATTAAGCTCCTTTTCGAAAACTGCCATGCATATTAGCTCCCCGTCTAGACTTCATCAATGTCCATGCATCACTACTTGCTCCATATCCTAGTCACATAGGAAATTGTTTCCTAGTCAACACAAGCTTCCTTTTTGACTCCAATTCTTCTTTGGCCGAGAATACCATGTAATTGCACATATTTTGGTCGAAATCGCCTCCTTTATTATTTCTCCTTTATTTTCTACCTAAAAACATAAAACAAGTTAGAAACATATTTACTAAGCTCATAACAAAGCAAAATGTAGAGAGAAAGACATTAATAATCAAGCATAAAATGCGTAGATCAAATTCCCCCACACTTAGACTTTGCTAGTCCCTAGCAAATACAAAACAAAACAAGGGCTCAAAAACAAAGAAAAACAATAAAGGGAAAAATAACAATGGGGAAAAAAAAAACGTCACAAAAACACTTAGAAGTCTCAACGTTTCAAAGCCACAAATTTTCATGTTATCATGCTTGAAAACGTAAGAGATACTAAGTAAAACAACACTAAGCCCTTAGTCAAAATTTGTCTCAGAAATTTCTTAATGTATATGGCAATGGAATCACAATGTGTCAAGCACGAATGACCTTTGAATTCAATAGATAATAGAGACATGATCACGCTATGAACAAGTAAGACATAGAGAAAACAATGGTGAGTTTAAGTCTGTGCATGCTTCGAATGAAGTTCAAATCAACTCACATGGATGCTCTCATCATATTTCCACTCATGCAAAGGGTTCACTCAAAGTGTTTAAATCAATGAATGGAATGAATTACTTGCTCAAATGACCAAAACCATATGCTTACTCATGCAACTTACTCCACAGATTCAATTATACATCCGTTTCACCCAATTTACTCACCACCGTTACATCCATGGCAATTAAGCTCCTTTTCGAAAACTACCATGCATATTAGCTACCCGTCTAGACTTCATCAATGTCCATGCATCACTACTTGCTCCATATCCTAGTCACATAGGAAATTGTTTCCTAGTCAACACAAGCTTCCTTTTTGACTCCAATTCTTCTTTGGCCGAGAATACCATGTAATTGCACATATTTTGGTCCAAATCGCCTCCTTTATTATTTCTCCTTTATTTTCTACCTAAAAACATAAAACAAGTTAGAAACATATTTACTAAGCTCATAACAAAGCAAAATGTAGAGAGAAAGACATTAATAATCAAGCATAAAATGCGTAGATCAGAAGTCATAATAGGAAAGATTCCAAAATAGTAAGTTTTCTAAATCAAAATAAGAAAGTTTCTTAAAATGAATTAGGCAACTTTCCCTTTTCAAAACAGGAAAGTTTCCTAAACCACTTATCCTCAGTTTTTGCGACTTAACGAGACTCCTTGCTGCACCAGGAATTCTTCTTTGATTAGGATTTCTCTTAAATTGTCAGTTTTAGCTTCCTTTTCTTATTTTCTGCTCTTTTGCCTTCACACTCACAAAACATGTTAGAGATGGCATTATTACAAGAATAACATAGCTAAATAGGGCAGGAAACATATTATAAACATAGCACTTTGTGCTCGTATCAGCAACGGATATTTATTCTTCACCGTGACTTGATTTAGCTTCCTATAATCAATGCATAGTCTCATGGTGCCATCTTTCTTCTTAACAAACAACACCGGAGCACCCCATGGAGACATGCTAGGCCGAATAAAACCCTTGTCTACCAACTCCTACAGTTGAGTCTTCAACTCTTTCAATTCCGCTGGAGCCATTCTGTAAGGTGCCTGAGAGATAGGCATAGTTCCGGGAAGTAACTTAATAGAAAAGTCTATCTCCCTTACAGGAAGCAAACCAGGTAACTCCTCGGGAAAAACATCCAGAAACTCTCTTACTACATGGATATCCTCAATTTCTAACATTCCCACACTTGTAGCTACAATGTGAGCTAAGTATGCCTGACAGCCTTTATTTAACAATTTCCTAGCAACAACAACTGATATCAAGCAACTCGAAAATAACATCTCTTTCCCCTTGAAATGCAACCTCAAATCCATCTGGACTTCGAAACACCACTTCTTTTCAGAAAAAATCTACCATAGCTCTATAAAAAGTCCATTCCCAAGATCACATCAAACTCCACAATATCTAAAGGGATTAGATCCGCCTTAAACTTAGTCCCTTCTACCAATACTTCGCCACCACTAAACACCCAATTTATTCTCATCACCTCACCGGAGGGTAGAGACACATGCCACTCACCTGGAAGAGACGATGATGACACATTGGCAAGGAAGGCAAATCTACTAAACATAAATGAATGCGTGGCTCCAGGATCAATAAAGTAAAAGCTGGCTGACCAAAAATTAATAACGTACCATTGATGACATCGGGGGAAGTACGGCCCTCCTGCTGGGTCATAGCATGAAGTCTAGCACGAGTCATAGGACGTCCACGCTGACCACTACTCTGCTGAGATCCGCCCCTGACTGTTGAACTGCCATGAGTACCACTGCTGGAGCCTCTGGCTGAAGGCTGACCAAATGGCTGAGTAGGGGTAGGGGCGGTCCTCTGAGCCAATAAGGGACAATCTTTCTTGAAATCATCCTGACCACCACACTCATACCCAAAAGACTGTTGCTGACCAAAAGAAAAAGTCTGACCACTAGATGTCCCACCATGGAAACTGCCACCAACACCAAACTGACCAGTCTGCTGCCTACCCAACTTGCTCTGAAAAGGTATCCTATGACGCCCCCTAGCTCTAAACCGAGAATTAGAAATCGATCCCCCACTATCGCCACTACCCGCTGAAGATCCAGAAGCGGATGATGAAGGGGCCTTCATAGAGGGACCCTCACTGGGACCACTGAAATCTCAGGGCCGAGCACTATATGTTCCTCTGGTCTCGATGGCCATGACTGCACTAACCGCATCAAGAAAGGTCGGGTAAATAACACTTGTCATCCTATCTGCATACACTCCACCAAGTGCCCCAATAAACATATCAATCCTGGTGTTGGGGTCATTTTGAACAGAGGTTAATAGATTTGCTTGAATGGCTTGGTTTCCTCTTTCTACCCTTTTTGAGTTCAAGAACTGGGCCTAAAGTTTTAAGGAGCTTTGTGCGTGTTTTTTCCAAGATCTCTCTTGCAGTAATATTGGCTTGCTGCAGGGATGATAGCCTGCTGCGGTGACATGTTGCTTGTGATCTGGAGGCATGGACTTTAATGTAGATTTGGTATCATGACAGATGAACAAACTACATGAAAGAGCTTGCAAGATGGCATGAGGCGTGGGAGCTAGAAACACATGAGTTGCAGAAGATGAGAATTTCCTATGGCTAAGGGTTTGTTGCGAGGTACTCTACTGCAATAAGGAGAAAAAGGATTTGGTGGTGTTTGATGGGTTTAGGGTTGTATAGAGGTTGAGAATGGTATTGGATTGGAGGCTAGGGATGCTTGGCTTGATGCTTGAGGCCTGCTTATGTGATCTAGGATGTATTTCTTGGGGGTTGTGTCACGCCCCGGTTCTTAAATTATTTTACAGTTATTTACTTTGGTATTATTTTGGTTTTTTACCGTATTAAGTAACGGTTTACTATTTAAGACTCCAAATGTTGACTTTTGCTTCTGTTTGGAATTTGGAAAAACTTTTTTCATGAAAGTCGTAGAGGATGTTGTTACAAATTCATAGACATGCTATGCGTTAAAATCGGAGTTAGCATGGAAAAGTTATCAATTAAAAATGTAAGTTTTATTGGGGTATTATTTTGGGGTGTTAAATTTTGGAGCTAGGTTATATTTTTGGTTGATGTTTAAGTTGGACCGGGCCAGTTTTTTTTGGGAAAGCCCACTCTCTCTCTCTCTCTCTCTCTCTCTCTCTCTCTCTCTCTCTCTCTCTCTCTCTCTCTCTCTCTCTCTCTCTCTCTCTCTCTCTCTCTCTCCCACTCCCAATTCTCCCTCCCTGCCGGAATTTCTTTCCAACCGCCCGCCGCCATCCGGCCACCGTTAGCCGCCGCACCGGTCCCAAACGGTCGGCCTCCGACCCAGCTCCCATACTCCCTATATAAATTAATAATAATCTATATGGGGCTACTACACTCGCTGATACGAGCACAAAGTGCTATGTTTATAATGTGTTTCCTGCCCTATTTAGCTATGTTATTCTTGTAATAATGTCATCTCTAACATGTTTTGTGAGTGTGAAGGCAAAAGAGCAGAAAAGAAGAAAAGGAAGCTAAAACTGACAATTTAAGAGAAATCCTAATCAAAGAAGAATTCCTGGTGCAGCAAGGAGTCTCGTTAAGTCGCAAAAACTGAGGATAAGTGGTTTAGGAAACTTTCCTGTTTTGAAAAGGGAAAGTTGCCTAATTCATTTTAAGAAACTTTCTTATTTTGATTTAGGAAACTTACTATTTTGGAATCTTTCCTATTATGACTTCCCTAAAATATTTAGAAAACTTTCTTTTCTTATGAGACAGGGAATCCATTTGAAGTCAGGGAACCTAATCCAACTTGGAATAGGAATCTGTGAATGTGTATAAAAAAGGGGGAGAACGAATTCTGCAGTAATCAAGGGATTCTTTCCTTAATTTCGTCATTTGAATTCTGTTATTCCCTACCATATATATCTGACTTTATTTCCCTTGCAGGAACCCTAATTGGGCACAAATAAAGGAAGGAAATTTTCGTCAAAAGGGTCTGATTGAAGACAGAAGAAGGAAAGTTATTCACTGCTGTTATTTTCTTTGGAGAACAAGTAACGAACCTGGTCTTCATTCAAGCTCCATTCGAGATATGATTGCGCAAGATATTCCAGAGAATTCTGTGGAGTTCTAAATCAAGATTTGAAGCAATAATTCACTACCATTGGATCAGAAGTTGATCAAGGGCTAGGAGACGACCTAGGGTTTGGCGTGTTCACTATAAATAGAGGCTCTTTGTTTCGCAATTATCATCATTCATTCACGTTAAAACCAGAGAGATACGAGAGCAGCAGGAGGCCGTCTTTTCCTCTTTTGCCGAGTTCATCCTCTCTTGCGAGACCTTGAAGGACTTCTCCACGACGGTAGCAAAGTTGGAGACTTGAAGCACTGAAGCCAAGCATCCCTTTTGACGTCGCCAAGCTTCCTTGGAAACTGAAAAAGTGTAAACACTGCCTTTACTTTGTTTTGATTTTCTTTACAACTTGAAAGCATGTTTCGGATGTTAACCTTTGGATTTGAAAGCATGTTTTGTTTGTTCTTGTATTCAATAGATTCAGAATTTTATAAAACGTATTGATGTTTCGTTAATGATTTTCTGGCGATCCGATCTCGTGAGTTTTAATGATTGAAAGTTTGCGTTTATGTTTAAATAAAAGAGTTAGAATGCATGCTAACTATTGCCATGATTCGTGCTAAGCTTCTTCGAGTAAGTATGTTTCTCTAAGTGGTGAAAACTATGTAATAATAATTGAAAACGTAAACTGCAGTAAATGCATATCACGACTTCTCGGGTGTGCCTTGCTGTTCAATCTCAATTCTTTATTTCTTAATGATTTGTGTTTATTGTGAACAAGTACTCTTCAGTATTGAATGCAGCAATTTACATGAAATAATCAAAGTTCTAGACTTCTCTGTGCTTAGGTGATAAAGTAAGTAGAATTAAAGGAATTCATGTCCTCTTCAGGCTTGTGTTCTGAGATTGTTTCTCTTGTTAAAAACTTGCATGATAATCAGATTGCTGGAATGAGATTCGGTAGAATTCGAGTTTGCCTCTGTTTGCGATGTTGAATGAATCGATCACTTGTATATATTTTATTTTCTGTTTTAGTAGGAATGTAGAACAAACATTCAAAAGAATCCCCCTTATCTATTGTACCATGTGTATATTTGTAACTAAATACATGTAAATACTTTTAGTTACTGATTCTTTAGTGTAACTGTGACTGCAGGAGCGCCTTTAAGTCCCAGGATTGATCGAACCCTATTTACCAATACTACACTATGATAACAAAAGGGTTTTTAAATTACGCGCCCGGTTACGAGCACGTCAGGAGGTTTACCTAGCTTATCGGTAAATTTTCCTTGGACGTGGTCCCCGCAAGACTTACTTCTGGTTTCAGGGTGAAATTCGGGGTGGGTCTTGACAGGTTGTATATTCTGTTGCGTGAGAATTGTGTCCCGTTTGCAACACCTAAAGGCCCTAATTTATAGGCTCGAAGGGTGAGGTTAATACACAGGAATGAGGCAAGTCTGCTAGACAATCAAAGAGATGTATCATGTTGAGTTCAAATGTACAAAACACCGTAGTGACCACAAAATTAAGAGGTGATGTATATTGTTATGCGTGAAGTTGGAATTGGAGTAGCAGATCTCAAGGAAATGTTGATGTGTGTTGATAGATGTGTATATTTGTATAGCATGTGGAGTCTAGAGCTTAGAACAGAATGAAGGGAAAAAGCTAATAGAGACTTATGCTTGGTGTAGAAAAAGCTGACTTGCTGCAGGGTAAAGTAAAGCTGATGGGGACTTGTGCTTAGCGTAGAGGAAGATGAATTACTGCGGGGTAAAAGCAAGTAGTATTATTTGTGTGGCAGGAAAGCTATTGGTTTTGTGGGTAAAATAGGTAATTAGTTTAAGTCTATGGATTTGGATTATCTCATCTTTGCAGCCCATTAAGCGATTTAGACTGTTGGGCTTGGATTTTGGTCCCAAGTCCAAAATCGCCAACAATCAAAACCGAGAATGAGCCTCATGTACTTCCGTTACCTTCCACACCACACCCATACTTGTATGCCCCAAGAGCGTGATTGTGGCTTAGGTCCACATGTGTGGCATAAATATTCGAATAAATATGTAACTTTTGTGTTTCAAATGTGATTTGCATGTGTATTTCTTTATTGAGCTTGGAATATCCATTGAGCATGAATATTGATTTTTTTAGGTATCAACATTAGCCCCCTTGATTATGTGTGCTATGCAATGTCTATGAAGTAGGCTACATAATCAATAAGAAAGTACCCAATGTAAGCATGAAAGCCTAGTGTATAGAAGCATGACATTTGAAGAGTAATAATCGCATGAGAACTTGAAATATTAGCATGGTTAGCTTTTGAGGATACATGGTAACCCAAGAGTATGTGTTTGGCTAGGATGAGAAAATAAGTAGGCATTGAGTAATTAGAATGACATAAGTAGAAGTAAAATTGATAAAGATTTAGAGTAAATAAGTAATAGTAGATTTGGAAGAAAGAATGACAAGTAAGGCTAAGAGCATAGCTTGTGTTTTGTCAAGAATGAATGATTTGGAAGTAGTATAAGATTTTGAGAATTTTTGCAAAAGAAAGTTGGAATGGAATAGGCAAGTGTATGAGTGGGATGCCTTTTATGGTTAGAGTAAAATTGGATTGACAAGTTGAAAATGAGGGCATATATAAAATATTATATAGATAAGTATGGGGTTGTCTTCTGAGATGCATGAGAGCTTGCTTTGCATGATGTATAAAGATAGTTTCTTTGCTTGGCTAATACATATTTGATTTTATGCCTGACATGCATAAAATGAGAGTTTGGTTTTGCTAGACTTGAATTTTTTCGAGCTTGTGGCAACCATGCTTGGGCATTTACTAGGCTTGTGCATGAATGATTTCGGCTTGAGGTTGCCTTAGTTATTTAATTAATGGACCAAGTGAGAGTGTGCGTGGAATTTGAAATGCGTGTGATTAAGGGTATAAGCTTGGCATGACTCACATGGTCTCGAATAGATACACAACCTTGACAAAGAGGAGTTTGGTGTTTTTGGTTAGTAAGTGCTTGGCATGAGCTTGCGTAGGGCTTGTCATGCCTCTTTGGTCGTGAATCAATCTTGGCATTGTATTTAGCTTGGTGCGGGGCTTGAAGTATGTATAGCTTGTCCCGTTTTATGATTTAGCATATGAGTTGGTAGTATGCATGAAGTGATGAATTTCTCTTAGATATAGTGGATAATCTAGAGTGTGCTTGGGCATAGACATAAGCTTGCTACTTGGGATAGAATTGTCATGGGTGGCGTGTTTTTTTTTTTTAACCATCTTGTAGCTATGTAGCTAATGGGTCAAATACTTGGCCTGAGTTCCTTTTTTTTCTCGATTAGAAATTTAGAATGCTTGGTCTGAGTTTTCCAGTAAGAATAGGCCATTTTATCCAATTGCTACAGAAAAAAAAAAGACAAGACTTTCTTTTCCGTTTAAAGATCAAGATAGAGTATGGGGAAAACGTCCTCACTAGATGAGTTTCAAGGGGTAAGATGAGCTCAATATGATTACTGCGGTGACAATTTTGCTTTGGTGTTTGAATGGGTAGGCTTCAGATGTTTGAAAAAACTGCAATAGAGCTTGATATCTAATATGGGTAAGCTTGATTAATGAACATAGCAAGTGAGTATGGATTTCGAATAAGAAAATTGCTTGTTGCTTTATTGAATTTTGAACAGATCGCTCACATCTGTGACTTCCCACCATATTTTGTGTTATGATTGCATATGAATTTGCATTCATAACGCTTGATTTGATACAGGCATGACTGAGGCATGGAGCTTTCAATTGAAGAACAAGAAGCTTCAATGTCGGCGTGGTATTTACTAACTGCAGTGATCATTGCAGCAACATCCTTAGCCCCCAGATGTATTGACAAGACTGACGTGAAATTGGAATACAATATTAGACCAAGCTAGGTCATCTCAAGTCGACCCCTTGCTCGAGATTCATTGCGTGGGAGCAACTCCTTGGTCTGTAAGTACACAACCTTGTTTTCATTCTTCTCATGACCTTATTGCAGAAATCATGTTTTGCAGTAGTATATATGCAGTTCCAACAATGACTTGTAGACTTGTGAATTCTTTGAGTGTATAAAGGAATGCTTTGAGAATGCAAAAAAGTTTTTTGCTTGATATTTAGCATGTGCACTTTGCATAATAGTATATCTTTCCTTGGTGGACTTACTGCATATGCACTTAGTTTAAGAGAAATGAGCATGACAATATATGTAATATTGTTGAGGTGATAACTGACTACCAGAGATAGGTGGAGGGGTGTCGAAAGCTTGAAAAAGAGAATATGAGATAGAGTTGAATCTCTCAAATTCTAGAGTTTGGACATGAATTTGGAAAAATCAGGTTTATAAAGCAGGGTTCTAGATAAACATGAATGTTCACCACCGCGGTAAACATGGTAAATTTCACCTCTGGGATTGGGTTAGTAGAGTTTGCTGCCTGAAATCTGGTGAGTAGAGGATTGAATTTGTGGATATCAACTTTTTGTTGCTTGAGGGTTATAACTTTTCTATGGTAGAGGACACAAATTGCTTAAAATGTAAAATGAAATACATGAACTCGACTATTGTTGTTATAGGGATTCACCTTGCTGCAGGGATTAAACTTTAGGCAGAGTACTGATTATTTTGGTTTGAGAAAGACTCACCGTAGTGACATTGGTTTGACATTAGACTAAGAATAATGGTGTGCTTGGTTAGGCATAGGATATGATGTTGTGATTGATGTTGTTGAGATTCAGGTTCTACAGTAGAATAGTTACTGTAGTGAGTGTATATGACATGAGATTTTTTTTTCTGACGTGGTAATGAAAATGGGAGGAATAGCTGGAACTGGCGGGAGAAATAAACAATTATGAATACAAATCATATATTGTATATTAAGATTAGCAATGGCTCTTTGGCTTGAGGAAAGATTTGTAATAGAATTGTCATATTGACATTGAGACCACTTGAATAGAACAGGACACATTGATTGAAAAGTACATGATTTGGCTGGAACAAAAGCTTAAAAGAGATATTGGCTTATAGAAAGTAGATCACACAGAAAAGGAGGCTATTAATTTTGAGGTGTGGGTTTGAAAGATATATGCATGATATACACAATGGGATGATCGCATGAATATATTGGTCACTAGAATTTCACAATAACCCTGAACTTAATCATCATCAATCAGCCCCCAAGGGTCATAGCACTTTGAGGGACTGACAATGAATAATGCATGATGCTTGGAATTGGTTTGAATCGCTTGATTAAGTAAGTTTTGAGTTTGGTTTGGTATTGATTGCTTGTTCTAATTATTTTTGCTTGATTGAGTATTGCTTGTTGCTTGAGGTTGTGACTCCTCCACGGTAGAGGACACAAATTGCTAACTAGCCTATTGTTGTTACAGTATTAGGATTCAACTTGCTGCAGGGGTAAGACCTTAGATAGAGTATGACTATTTTGGTTTTACAATAGCTTTGGATGAGTATAGAGGTGGGCATTGTGTATGGGGGAGAGTGTTGTGACTAATATTGATGAGGCTTGAGTGGAATAGTTAGTGCAGTGAAAGCTTTGCTACGGTAGAGAGTTCTCCACTACAGTAATGAAAAGTTGAAATAAGATTGGGAGCTGCGAGGAGAAATAATTTTGAAATCAAACTACTAGCATGGTTCTTTGGCTTGCAGAAAGACTTAGGATCAAATTTCACCTTGATATTAGAAGCACTTGGAAATGACAGAAAATATTGACTATGAAAAGTACATGATTTTGGCTGGATAGAAGTTTGAGAGAGATATTGGCTTGTATAATGCTTGGTTATTTTTTTTCTTTAATAATGTCGTCACCGCTTTAGCCCCCAAGTGTCTTAGAATATCATCTAAGATAAGGTGCTTCAAGCCTTCTGACGATTATGCCCTATGTTTGGAATTTGGCTTGATTGAGGTATAATTTGTTTGCTGCAATAGTTTAAGTTTGATTGAATATTAGTTTAACTGAATTTTGCTTCCTGCTTGATTAAGCATTGATTGCTTGTTGTAATGATTTTGACCTGACTGAGTATTGCTTGTTGTTTGATTGGGTATTGCTTGTTACATGTTCTAATGGTTTCCTTCAATGCATGCCTATTATTTGAAATCAACATATTGTTAAGCTTTGAGAGAGGGCATGAATGGATTGACTGGCTTTCTATGCTTAAGATGGGGATTTTATTTTTACTTGAAGGCTTTGAAAAGATAAACTTGTGCTGCAGTAAGAAAGAGTTCACTGCAGCTCCCAATGAGCTAATGAAAGATACCAGTTTGATTTGATGAACATATGGATACAAATATACGAATGAAAAGCTAGGGGTTAAAGAATGGTATTGGAACTTGTGTGCTTGACTAAAATTTTTGTTTGAAGTTTCCAAGACAATGAAATTTAGCATGATATGTGGATCTTGTCTGCTGACTTTATTGTGCTGCAATGTTCAGTCACATATATGACTGTTGTGTAAAAGAGTTCTTGCACATTGTGTAAAACTGTGTTTCTGCTTTTTCTAACAGTGCAAACTATTGAATTATGCATGTCAGTAGCAAAAACATAACTTCAAACGCTTGATTGCTTGATTTGAATAAGGCTTTAAGTGCATGATGCTTCAATTTCTTGCTTTGAGCTGTTTTTTCTTTCTTTTTTGCAAGAATAATCTTTTTTTTTCTTCTTCTTTTTCCCGCAGCAATGACTTATGATGCTAATATCATATGCATAGATCACAATTGTCTCACGATACATAGCAACAATGATATGGTGGTCTCCAGCATAAAGATGTAGCTTGTTTGCTTGCCGTAGAACATCAAATAGATTTGTGAAGCTTCTGAAAGTAAGAAGACTGAAGATGAGTGGTGATGAGGTTATAAGGAAAATAATTGAGGTGAGCAAGATATTTTTTTTTTCTTTTGGTTCAAATCTGGAAGAGCAAAAAGAGTGATGACAGTGAGTTTATTTTGTTTAACTAGAGGGGTGAATCATTAATTGTTTAATTGTTTAGCATGAGACACATATGGTTGGCCTGATTAGATCTGCATTGTCCATCTATTGGAGATTGAAATAAGAGGATAAAGAGGAGCTTGCTGGCATTTTGGTACAACACTGGTGAAATGAAAAATATGGTTTGAAATGAACTGAGGTCTAGAGAGAATCAAAAATATGTGTAGAGTTTGGATCTGGTTACAAGACAGACTTGAGGCTTGGAGTTCATCTTGACCTAAAGAATATTTGATTATGGCAGCTGAGGCATCATTGATGGTTTTGGCTGGCTGAGAAAGTATAGGTATTTGTTAAAATTTGATTGGATATTTTGGAGAAGAGAAGGATAACAGTAGCAATGGGAGAGAGAAATTGGGGATATTAAACCCAATCCCCAGCGGAGTCGCCATTTATGTTGGGCTCATTTTGAACAGAGGTTAATAGATTTGCTTGAATGGCTTGGTTTCCTCTTTCTACCACTTTTGAGTTCAAGAACTGGGCCCAAAGCTTCAAGGAGGTTTGTGCGTGTTTTCCCCAAGATCACCCTTGCAGTAACATTGGCTCGCTGCAGGGATGATAGCCTGTTGCGGTGACATGTTGCTTGTGATCTGGAGGCATGGACTTTAATGTGGATTTGGTAGCATGACAGATGAACAAAATACATGAAAGAGCTTGCAAGATGGCATGAGGCGTGGGAGCTAGAAGCACATGAGTTGAAGAAGATGAGAATTTCCTATGGCTAAGGGTTTGTTGCAAGGTACTCTACTGCAGTGAGGAGAAAAAGGATCTGGTGGTGTTTGATGGGTTTAGGGCTGTATAGAGCTTGAGAATGGTTTTGGATTGGAGACTATGGATGCTTGGCTTGATGCTTGAGGCTTGCTTATGTGATCTAGGATGTGTTGCTTAGGGGTTGTATGTTCTGTTGCGTGAGAGTTATGTCCTGTTTGCAGCACCTAAAGGCCCTAATTTATAGGCTGGGAAGGTGAGGTTAATACATAGGAATGAGGCAAGTCTGCTAGAAAATCAAAGAGATGTATCATGTTGAGTTGAAATGTACAAAACACCATAGTGACCACCAGATTAAGAGGTGATGTATATTGTTATGTGTGAAGTTGGAATTGGAGTAGCAGATCTCAAGGAAATGTTGATGTGTGTTGATAGATGTGTATATTGGTATAGCATGTGGAGTCTAGAGCTTAGAACAGAGTGAAGGGAAAAAGCTAATAGAGACTTATGCTTGGTGTAGAAAAAGCTGACTTGTTGCAGGGTAAAGTAAAGCTGATGGGGACTTGTGCTTGGCGTAGAGGAAGATGAATTACTGCAGGGTAAAAGCAAGTAGTATTATTTGTGTGGCTAGAAAGCTATTGGTTTTGTGGGTAAAATAGGTAATTAGTTTAAGTCTATGGATTTGGATTATCTCATCTTTGCAGCCCATTAAACGATTTAGATTGTTGGGTTTGGATTTTGGTCCCAAGTCCAAAATCGCCAAAAATCAAAACCGAGAATGAGCCTCATGTACTTCCGTTACCTTCCACACCACACCCAAACTTGTAAGCCCCAAGAGCGTAATTGTGGCTTGGGTTCACATGTGTGGCATAAATATTCGAATAAATATGTAACTTTTGTATTTCAAATGTGATTTACATGTGTATTTCTTTATTGAGCTTGGAATATCCATTGACCATGAATATTGATTTTTTTGGGTATCAACACCTGGTCCTCTCATCAAGAACCAAATATGGCACATGGTAGCTCAAGGTAGTGAACCTCTGCTCAAACTCTATGACACCCTTATCATCCCTCTTCTTCATGTTTAGAAAATTCATCTGAATCCTACTACGATGAGCATGACTGAAATACTGACCCAAGAAGAGCGCCATAAACTGCTCCCAAGTCATGTCCTGAGCACCACCATTATTTCTTCTAGCGAGAGTCCACCAATGATGCGCTGAGTCATCCAGAAAAGTCACTACCATCTTCACTTTCTTTTCTTCCGGCAGATCAGTGCTCTCAAAAGCCTTTTCCATCTTATCTACCCAAGTGTATGCATCAAGGGGTCCCTTGGCACCATTGAACTCAATTGCCCCAACATTGAAGACATCCTTCTTCTTCACAGACCGAGGGTGCTAAACCCTATCTAAAACACCTCTCAGCATATTCCCAATAGAATCGACTAATCCTCTAACTTCATCACCCTCATTCGCGTTGGTCGAGGTAGCCACACGGGGTCGGCGTCTAGGAAGCATAGTACCTGAGGAAGGAGATATTTAGTAGTCTGTACACAAGACTAACGAAACTATCACACATACCCAATAACACATAGCATCCAAAGCATAAAATGCTAGTGAATACGTCGCGGTCGGATCACCACTCTATAGGCACTACGTGCTTCTTCGGCAAATATGATAGTACTAAGGATGCAGGAAATTAAACTTAAAGCTCTAATATCAACTATCAAGACCCACCCCAAATTTCACCCTGAAACCCGAAGTAAGTCTTGCGGGGTCCACCTCCAAGGAAAATTTACTGAAGCACTCGGTAAACCTCCCTTGAAAATGGACAACCCTAGCCGGGAAAATTCAAGAATTTACCCTATTAGACGAATCAACCAACTTCCAATTCAACCCAAAAATATCCAAATAATATAACATAAATCTTAGCACACCACCATTAAAATATTCGCTAACCCCAAAGGTAATCAGAGCTACTAAAGAAAACTAAAGGAAACAGGAAAATACATTGGTAGGTTTAACAGGTAACCTACTGGTGAAGAGTGGTGGAGAAGTGGGTAACTATGCCTCGCCTTCTACTAGTGCCAACCCGAACTCTGCAGACTGGGCATTTTTAAAACGAATGGTCCAGGGGAAAACATTCGAAAAACGTTAGAGTGAGTGAACAAAATAAAAGAAGAAAAATAAAGAAAGTAATAACAAAATTTATGCTTTCCCAATTTAAATTTCAAATAAAATCAAATGCATGCCTCAAGCGATAAATCTTTTATCTCAAAAATATATACCAATATATGTATGTATTTACACACGTCCATACTCCCTATATAATTATTTTATAGATTTAAAATAATTTATATAGGGCTACTACGCTCGCGCCGAACGCTCACGTCACGCTTTAATGTGGTGTTACACTACGTCACTAAGGTGGACGGACGGGTGTATAAATATGTGCCCATACCTCCTATATGAATTAAACACTCATATATGGCTACTACGCTTGCGTCTAATGCTCACGTCACACCAAAATGCAGTTATATACTACGTTATTAAGGTGGACAGACATATATTGTCAAGACCCACCCCGAATATCACCCTGAAACCCGAAGTAAGTCTTGCGGGGACCACCTCCAAAGAAAATTTACCGATAAGCTAGGCAAACCTCCCTTGAAAAAGGACAACCCTAATCTAGAGAACTAAAGTGTTACTTTCCTAAATATTATTGAGCATCCTCCAAAACAACCCACAATTATACGAAAGTGAGAATATAACAATTACAAACTTCGTATATTGTAAAATAAAACAATAGTCTTAGCACACCACAAGAATAATTATACGATGAACCCCAAAGAGTATTCAGAGCTAATAAATACTAGAGGAACCAGAAAATACCCTAGTAGGTTAAACAGGTAACCTACTAGTGAAATGTGGCTGAGAAATGGGTAACTATGCCTCGTCGTCTCCTACTCGTACTGACCCGAACTCTGCAGACTGAGCATTTTTAAAACAAAGAGCCCAGGGGGAAAACATTCGCAAAAATTAGAGTGAGTGGACAAAAATAAATAAAGAAAATATTTTTCAACATTTTTGCTTTCCCAATTTTTAATTCAAAGAAAACGAATGCATGCCTCAAACGATAATTAAATCCTCAACTATATATCAACGCTTATATAAAAATAAGCAAAATTAAATGTGGCCTTATCTACTCTCATTCTTGCCCAACTTTGCAAATCTTAAAATTGATATCGTCCAAACTTCACCACAAATACCGGTGGCCTTAAATCCACCTTCTACGGCCGAAACAACAATAATCTAACGGCCGGATTCTATCCCAATTAACGGCCAAAATACCAAACTTCGAAAAATCCCAAACCTATCCAAAATTCCTCCAAAAATTCCTAAATTCACATCATTAATCTACCCTTAATATTCCACATCAAAAACCATAAAATTTCCCAAAATAGCGGCGGCCGGAAGTCGACTCCGGCAACCTCCAATAGCTACCAAATTTTAACAGCATCTTCCTCTCAATCTCCTCTACAACTTTCCTAACTAGCACAAACACCAATTCTAAGCCTAACTATGCCAATCGAATGAAAACACCTAGAAAGCCCTAGAATTTCCTTTACCGATTTCTCCTTACCTAGCTTAAGAGGGAGGGAGTCATTTGGAGGGATGAACGTACGGGAAGCGGGCTTCCTTTTGAGCCTAGCAGCTCCGGCTATGGCGGCCGGAGGAGGAAGTTCCGGCGAGAAAACCACCACGGCAGTCGGACCTTCCGGGGTTGATTTCTCCTTCACGGCGGCGCTAGGGAGGCTGCCACCGGTCTAGAATGGAAGCTGGGTCAGAGGCCGACCGTTTGGGACCGGTGCGGCGGCAAACGGTGGCCGGACGGCGTCGAACGGACGAAATGAAAATCCGGCAGAGGGAGAGGGAGAGAGAATCGGGAGAGAGAGAGAGAGAGAGAGAGAGAGAGAGAGAGAGAGAGATGTTTTTGGGCCTTTGACCAAAAATAAGGGCCCGGTCCAACTTAAACATAACCCAACTCCAAAATTTAACACCCCAAAATAATACCCCAATAAAACTTACCTTTTTAATTGATAACTTTTCCATGCTAACTCCGTTTTTAACGCATAACATGTCTACAAACTCGTAACAACATCCTCTACGACTTTCATGAAGAAAGTTTTCCCAAATTCCAAACATAAGCAAAAGTCAACTTTTGGAGTCTTAAATAGTAAACGGTTACTTAAAACGGTAAAAGACCAAAATAATATCAAAGTAAATAACCGTAAAATAACTTAAGAACCGGGGCGTGACAATTCTCCCCTCCTTATAAAAATTTCGTCCTCAAAAGTTACATAACTGTCAAACAAAAAAGTAGGGATACTGCTGCCTCATTTGTTTCTCTGGTTCCCAAGTAGCTTCCTCTACTTGATGACTTCTCCAAAGCACCTTAACAAGTGGAATTGTCTTGTTCCTCAGTACTTGCTCCTTTCGGTCAAGAATCTGTACCGGTTCCTCTTCGTAGGTCAAATCTCTCGTCAAACTAATTGGCTGCTCTTGCAAAACATGAGAGGGATCGGCAATATACTTGCGAAGCATGGATACATGAAACACATTATGTATCCTGGACAATTCTGGAGGCAAAAGTAACCGATAAGCAAGTGAGCCAACTCGCTCTATTATCTCATAAGGCCCAATATAGCTCGGACTAAGTTTCCCACGCTTACCAAAACGTACTATCCCTTTCCAAGGAGAAAGTTTCAAGAACACCCAATCACCCACTTGAAACTCAAGGTCTTTCCTGCGGACATCTGCATAACTCTTCTGCCTACTTTGTGCGGCCTTGAGTCTATCTCTGACCACTTTAATCTTCTCATTAGTATCATGGATTAACTGAGGACCACAAAGTTCTTTTTCTCCTACTTCATTCCAACATAAAGGTGTACGACACTGTTTCCATAAAGTGCCTCAAAGAGAGCCAGACCAATACTAGAATGGTAGCTGTAATTATAAGCAAACTCCATCAAAGATAGGTTCTTATCCCAACTCTTCCTGAACTGCAAGGCACAAGATCTTAACATATCCTCCAAAGTCTAAATAGTCCTCTCTGATTGCCCATCAGTCTGAGGATGAAAAGCAGTGCTGAAGTGTAGTCGGGTACCTAAAGCTGCCTGAAGAGCTCCCCAGAATTTAGAAGCAAATCTAGGATCCCAATCCGACACTATTGATTTTTGTACACCATGAAGTCTCACAATCTCATTCACATAAAGTTCAGCCAATTTATCCAGTGTATACTTCTTTCCCACCGGCAAGAAATGTGCAGATTTGGTGAGTCTATCCAATATCACCCAAATACCGTCATGCCCCTCACGGGTACGAGGTAAACTGAAAACAAAATCCATGGTGATGTGGTCCCACTTCCACACTGGAATAGGCAACGGCTCAAGCAATCCTGAATGTTTCTGCCTTTCAGCTTTCACTTGCTGACAGATCAAACACCTACTTACAAAAGCTGCCATTTCCCTTTTCATGTTTGGCCACCAATAATAATCCTTCAAAGTCCGATACATTTTTGTACTACCCGGATGAGCAGCATATGCAGAACTATGAGCTTCCTCCATTATCTATATCTTTAACTCTTCATTTCTCTTTGGAACACAAAGTCTATTTTTGAACAATAATTTCCATCTCTTCTTACCGAAAAATCCACGGCGGCTCCATTCGTTGCTCTTTCAATCAACCGAACAATGGAAGGATCATGATACTGCGCCTCCCGCACTTTATCAACCAAAACTGGCCTCACATGGAAACTAGCTACCAAGGCACCCACTTCATCCACCGCTAAATCCACCCATGTAGCTTGCAACTCAAAAAGAAGTGGAACTCTAACCATCCTCAGGTGAGACAAAGATATGGTGGGATTTCGACTAAGAGCGTCAGCTACCACATTAGCTTTTCCAGGATGATACTCAATAGTGCAATCATAATCATTAATTAATTCCATCCACCTTCTCTGCCTCAAATTTAACTCTTTTTGAGTGAACACATACCAAAGACTTTTGTGATCGGTAAAAATCTGACATTTGGCTCCATAAAGATAGTGTCTCTACAACTTAAGAGTAAAAACTACTGCTGCAAGCTCTAAATCATGAGTGGGATAATTCTCCTCATGTTGCTTCAATTGCCTAGAAGGGTAGGCAATAACTCGATCATGATGTATCAATACCCCGCCTAAACCTCGTTTAGAAGCATCACAATAAACCACATATTCCCCACTATCATCCGGAAGTGCTAAAACAGGAGCACTAGTCAGGTGATTCTTTAATTCTTGACAACTTTGCTCACACTAATCTGACAATTCGAATTTAACTCCCTTCCTGGTCAATCTTGTAAGTGGAGCAGCAATCTTTGAAAAGTCTTGCACAAAGCGTCGATAATAGCCTGCTAATCCCAAGAAACTACGAATCTCCGTCACAGTGGTGGGTCTTCTCCAATTTGACACTGCTTCCACCTTTTGGGGATCCACACTAACACCTTCAGCCGAAATTACATGACCCAAGAACCCCACTTTATCCAGCCAAAATTCACACTTGCTGAACTTGGCATACAACTGAGCATTTCTCAAAGTCCGCAATATCATTCTTAGATGTTTGGCATGCTCCATTTTACTTCTTGAGTAAACCAAAATGTCATCTATGAATACGATCACGAAGCGGTCAAGATATGGACTAAACACCCTATTCATGAGATCCATGAACGCAGCGGGTGCATTTGTAAGTCCAAAAGGCATCACCACAAACTCATAATGACCATAGCGTGATCGAAAAGCAGTCTTGGCTATGTCATTTTCTCGGATCTGCAACTGATGATAACCAGATCTCAAGTTAATTTTTGAGAAAACAGAAGCACCCCTCAACTGATCAAATAAATCATCAATACGGGGTAACGGATATTTATTCTTCACCGTGACTTGATTTAGCTTCCTATAATCAAGGCATAGTCTCATGGTGCCATCTTTCTTCTTAACAAACAACACCGGAGCACCCCATGGAGACCTGCTAGGCCGAATAAAACCCTTGTCTCACTACAAAAAAGAATTCAGTTAGCCACCGGAAATCGCCACGGCTCGGATTTGACGTCGCCATTGGTTCAAGTTTCACGACGGCGCTGCGACTGCAAAGCTTCCGTGGCTAAATTAAAACCATTTTGCGACGGCAACTCTGCACCGTGGCAAAAAAAAATTATGTTTTGCGACGGCAACTTTGTGCCGTGGCAAAAAACTTGATGTTTGGCGACGGCAAATTTCCGCCGTGGCAAAAAATTTAAGTTCTATGACGGCGGAAAGAAGCCATGGCATACTTTATAATCAATGGCGACGACATGTTACCGCCGTCGCTAATTTTTCATTTTTTTTTTTTAAATGTCAACTCAAAAATAAGATTATGCTTCCATAAGGAAGCCCTATCACGGGGACAGAATGTCCAAAAATTTTTATATGGGTTGATACATCTCGTCCCCACGAGCGTGTGAGTGTTGACAAATCAAGAAAATAATTTGCGAGGAAGTAGATACAGGCATTTTTGTTTGATGGTTATTTAGTGTTTCGAGTTAACACGTCGATCGAGACCAAAACGATGACAAAAACATGTAATTTTTTTACCATAGTCATATTTCCTTATAATGATCAAGTCCAACGGTCGAATTTGTCAAATTATTTGTGCTCCACCTTGTTTGTTTTGAAATGTATGC
Source organism: Fragaria iinumae (assembly GCA_009720345.1). Taxonomy (NCBI): domain Eukaryota; kingdom Viridiplantae; phylum Streptophyta; class Magnoliopsida; order Rosales; family Rosaceae; genus Fragaria; species Fragaria iinumae. Next base: position 19,422,900 of record CM019122.1, on the reverse strand, counting down.
TTTCTCATATAACCAATAAACATGTTATACAACACTAGTAGGCATACAATGATTTTGAGTGATACCAATAATAAAAATTAAAAATTTATTTATTTGACATCGCCCATTTATTTAACACGTATTAATAATTGTTGTATAAAAAAAATAAACCGGACGTTTTTTGAAGCAAACGTTATGGATCTAAATTTCATATTAAATTTATGACGTTTTTAAATGTCGTTGTAGGTGCTGCTATTTAATGACGCTTTTTAGAGGTCATCATTCTTATGACTATTTACAGTAGTCATGGAAAATATTTTCATGACATTTGAAAAACGTAGTGATTGACATATGGGTCATGACGATTAAAACACGTCTTGAAAAATTTTTAAATGACGATTGATAAATGTTGTGATTGAAATGGTTCATGACATTTCTAAAACGTCATGAAAGTTTAATCTGTGACGTTTTATTAAGTGTCATAAACCTTAAAATGAGTCATGACATTTTGTAAACGTCATGAATGAATTTGACCCAAAATTTAAAAAGCCCGCCCTACTACGCCGAAAGTTGAACTTCCCAGTTATTTTTTTTTCTTTAATGAAAACATAAAAACAAAACCCTGACCTAACCCCCATTTAACACTTCCGCCGTTCAGCGTTGAGGAGCCCGATCCCAAAGTCTGAACCCCATAGCGCGACCCAGCCTCTTGCCGACCCCAACTGCAACCACCTCTGATCCCTTCTCCGCCTCCGACCGATGAAGTCTCAAATCTCTCTCAAACAAAGCCTTCAAATTTCTCTTACTTTAGCTTTCATTCTGTAATCTCGAAATCAATGGCGTCGTTCCCTGAAGCCTGACCGAGGGTGGAGAGAAGATCTTCAAGATCAAGTGCGCTCAGTGCCACACCATCAACGAAGGCACGGACCACAAACAGGGTATTTCGTTCTCTCGCTTCTCCGATTTCGATTGGTTTTGGTTTTGATTCTATGGATCTAAGAATTTTCTTTGATTATTGATTCTTGTTTCGATTTCTCTTATTTTGTTGTGGGTTATCTATTGGATTTGAATTTGTAGGATTTTGTTTTGTTGTTTGTTCAAATTTCCTATGCGTTCCGCATAATTGTTGAATTTTCTTTAATGGATGTCCTTTTTGTGTGCAGGAATTAATTCGGCAAGGAAGAGCTCCTTTGGAATAACCCCGTCAAAATCAATCTGATAATAGTCATACCATTGCTCTTCAATTTTCTAAATATTGGTACGGGTATCCTATCTAATAATTGTACGCATGTTCATAATTATAGCCTGACAATGAGCCTCCTCAGAAGGTTAGTTTTCGATTGAGTAGAGCTTGTATGTGAATCATTTCCATGAGTTATGTGTAGTCATGGACTTGCTTGTTTTGCAGATGGGAGACGCATCTGTCTTCAATCAGCTCATGTCCCTTTGCTTGTATCTAACTCTTATATCTTCTCAATCGATCGCCTTAATTAGGGAGATGTATTTGTCATGTGGAAAATCGAATTGATCAGGCATAGGATTATAGGGTGTTTTCAGTTTTCACAAATCTGTGCAGACAAACATTTTGAGTATCCAATGCTTGGTAATTGGGAAGAGGCTGCGAAGGATCTCCACTTGGCATCAAAGCTAGACTTTGATGAGGAAATTAGTGTCATACTAAGAAGGTTTCTTTCTCATTTTTTGCCACTGGTTTATGGTTCTATTACGCCCTTTTCCTTGTCCTGCTTCATATTTATGGATGTTTGTACTAACTAATCTATTGAGTAGTTATTTATACTATTAATCACTGGGAATGATTATATTTGCAGGTTAAATCTACATCCCGCAAGAAATATTGTGTATGACCAAATGTAGGTGTTATCTTGCAAAAATCAGCTTGTGAATTCTCAGGTATTGATCATGCACCTCACTGAGTACACTCTGAGAAATGTTTGGATTTGCATGTAAACACTAACTTATTAATGGATATAGGAGCATGAGGGTTGCGTATGCCCCATTTTTATAGTGTTCCATTTTTTATATCGTAAAATTTTATTTGCTTTAGAAACATCAAGATATTGGCATTCTCTGGGCTCACAATGTTAATCAAATCTGTTGTTCTTTGCATTGTGCATTCTGATTGTTTTCTCCTATAGCTGAAACGCTACTGCAATATTAATTTCTTATAATCACATATTGAATGTATGATTTGTATGTTCAAACTCAAGCTAAATAAGTTTTATTTTTCTATGTGCAGGAACTGGTGCAATACTCACATGTTAGGTCAAGGCTGCAAAGCAACCAAACTTGTGGAGAGGACTGAAGATAAACCCCAGGTCTTTTGTAGTACATAAAATGGCAAATTGGCAATGACATGGACTGAAGAACATCCATTTTTCTCAGACCTGAAATGTCGCTTCCGATGTTAGTGTTATTGCTTGAGGTCTCTCAATTGGAAAGGTAAGAGTTACTTAAACAGTAAAATCTGTTAAGAGGAGGCTTGCAAACACTAAAGTAATTGGTTGAGGAAAATCCTGCAAAGCTTATCTTGAAGTAGAGGAACAAATGTACATTGTACTATCTTGTAAACTCTTGTGTAAGAGCTTTCATCTTTTGTAACATTCATGGGTGAAATTAAATGCAAGATTTTTTTTTCAATATGTCTTATTCCTTTTGTACAGCTTAAATTCAAAAATAAAAAACCTTTCATGCAATTTTTGCATGCCAGGTTTTTTTTTTAATTCATGAAAAAAACTTTGGGACTGCAATTTTACCGTGGCAAAAATGGGATTTGTGACGGTATAAGCAGTAGCCACTTGCCGTTGCTTAATTGGCGACAGCCTTTGCAGTCGTTGCTTGCCGTCGCCAATAAGGTGGCGACGGCTCGTTGCCGTAGCCAAAAGCAACGGCCACGCCCTCAACGGCGACGGCAAAAATGTCGTCGCTACGCCGTCGCCGTTGGTCTTTTGCGACGGCAAAATGACTTTTGGCGACGGCATTGCGCCGTGGCTAACTGAATTAATTTTTGTAGTGATCTACCAACTCCTGCAGTTGAGTCTTCAACTCTTTCAATTCTGCTGGAGCCATTCTGTAAGGTGCCTGAGAGATAGGCATAGTTTCGGGAAGTAACTCGATAGAAAAATCTATCTCCCTTACAGGAGGCAAACCAGGCAACTCCTTGGGAAAAACATTTGGAAACTCTCTTACTACAAGAATATCCTCTACTCCCAACACTCTCATACTTGTATCCACAATGTGAGCTAAATATCCCTGACAGCCTTTATTTAACAATTTCCTAGCAGTAATAGCTGATATTAAGCAACTCAAAATAACATCTCTTTCGCCTTGAAATGCAACCTCAAATCCATCTAGACTTCGAAGCACCACTTCTTTTCGGAAACAATCTATCATAGCTCTATAAGCCTCTAAAAAGTCTATTCCCAAGATCACATCAAACTCCACAATATCTAAAGGGATTAGATCCGCCTTAAACTTAGTCCCTTCCACCAATACTTCACAACCACTAAACACCCAATTTATTCTCATCACCTCACCGGAGGGTAGAGACACATGTCACTCGCCTGGAAGAGGCGATGATGGCACATTCGCATGGAGGGCAAATCTACTAGACATAAATGAATGCGTGGCTCCGGGATCAATTAAAATAAAAGCTGGCTGGCCAAAAATTAATAACGTATCAATGATGACGTCTGGAGAAGTACGACCCTCCTGCTGAGTCATAGAATGAAGTCTAGCACAAGTCATGGGCCGTCCACGTTGACCACTACCCTGCTGAGAGCCACCCCTGGCTGCTGAACTGCCATGAGTACCACTAATGGAGCCTCTGGCTGAAGACTGACCAGCTGGCTGAGTAGGAGTGGGGGTGGTCCTCTGAGCCAATAAGGGATAATCTCTCTTGAAATGTTTCAGACTACCACACTCAAAACACCTAGAAAACTGCTTCTGCTGACCAAAAGAAAAAGTTTGACCACCCGATGTCCCACCTTGGAAACTGCCACCAGAACCAAACTGACCAGTCTGTTGCCTACCCAACTGGCTCCAGAAAGGTCTCCTGTTACGTCCTCTAGCCCTGAACCGAGAACTAGAACTTGATCCACCACTACTGCCACTACCAATTGAAGACCCTGAAATGGATGATGAAGTAGCCTTCTTGAATGGACCATGACTGGGGCCACTATAATCACGGGATCGTACACCATGCGTCCTCATGGTCTCAATGGCCATAGTTGCACTAACTGCATCAAGAAAGGTTGGGTAGATAACACCTATCATCTTATCTGCATACACTTCACCAAGTGCCCAAATGAACATGTCAATCCTGGTCCTCTCATCAGGAACCAGATATGGCACATGATAACTCAAAGTAGTGAACCTCTGCTCAAACTCTATGACACCCTCATCATCCCTCTTCTTCATGTTCTAAAAATCCGACTGAATCCTGGTACGATGAGCATGACTGAAATATTGACCCAAGAAGAGCGTCTTAAACTGCTCCCAAGTCATATTCTGAGCACCACCAATATTTCTACTAGCGAGAGTCCACCAATGATGAGTTGAATCATCTAGAAAAGTCACTGCCATGTTCACTTTCTTTTCTTCTGGTAAATTAGTGCTCTCAAAAGCTTTTTCCATCTTATCTACCCAAGTATATGCTGTTTACGCCTAAATTAATATTTTATTGGACAGTAAATGTCTATGTAAATATTAATTATTTCTTGGACCATGTCATACCGGCGAGATGGAGTTTCTCCAAGTTTACAAGTGATAGTCCGCGTAGGCAATGAACGCACGCGAGCCAAGTTAGACTTCACTTAGCTCGAGGCGAACTGGACTTCACTTAGCTCACGTGCGGAATGGACATAGGCGGACTACGCAGTTCGCGTGGAACACTTGGCTAGCGCGCGGAATGCCTTCGCGCGGAATTACTATTTGCCGGTCCGCGTAGGCGAGGCGAGATGGACTCTTCGCGAGGCGAGGCGGAAATGTATTTCGCGAGGCGAGGCGAGATTGACTCTCCGCATAGGCGAAGCGAGGCGAGCTGGCGAACTAGCTCGCGTAAAGGACTTCGCGAGGAAGCAAACAGGCGGAGTCCGCGCGCACCACGACAAACGTTGAAGACTTTTACAAGTCTCTGACATGCTTCGGGCCAACCCCTGTGGCCCATTAAATATAAAAAGCCCTTTTAAGGCTCGCGAGCTGCAATAGCCCGCGAAGTGGACGCGAGCTACAGAAGCACGCGAGATAACACCTTGTAGCAGCCCGCGAGATGGGGATACTCCTAATTCCAGTTCGCATAGGAGTCTACAGTTGGCAGCGCGGAATGAAGTGTGCGAACTGGGCAGGTGTCACCAATTGGTTGGTTCGCATGGACGAAGCAGTGTCCTTGTGAATTAATGTTTCAGAGTCCGACTTGGATTCTAATCACTTTGCTTCTGCCGAACCACTATATAAGGGGGTTCAAACCCTAACAGAGAACTCTCTCAAATCAATACAAAAACAACAAACACAATACAACTGAAACCCAGTTACCCTTCGAGCCTTCCTCGAAACCCTAACCCTAAGCGCCGCCGCCTAGGTCTTTCCCCAGAGCTCTCCGGACTCTGCATCCCCTTCAGCTTCTCTCTGAACTCCCTGTAACTGCTCTGCTCGCGCCGCCGTGAGTATCGATTCGCTTGTGCTCGTAAATCCTCCTATGAGGTGGCACCTGTAACCCCCCGTTGCCTGATCAAGAAGTCAAGTGCACCCCCTACAACCTCTTTCCTCGTCCGCGAGGTGGCACGCCCGCAACACTCATCCTCCCTCTTTGTCTGCTAGTTACCTCTGCTCCGCGCGCTGAGGATCGTGGCCAAAACATATGCATCAAGGGGTCCCTTGGCACCCTTAAACTCAATTGCCCCTGCATCAAAAACATCTTTCTTTTTCACAGATCGAGGGTGGCGAACTGTCTCCAAGACACCTCTCAGCATGTCCCCAATGGAACCAACTAATCCTCTAATCTCATCACCCTCATTTGCGTTGGTCGAGGTAGCCTCACGGGGTCGACGTCTAGGAGGCATAATTACCTGAAGAAAAAGTTATTTAGTAGTCTGTACACAAGACTAACAGATCTATCACACATACCCAATAACGCATAGCATCCAAAGCATAAAATGCTAGTGAATCCACCGCGGTCGGATCACCACTCTATAGGAACTACGTGCTTCTTAGGAAAATATGGTAGTACCAAGGAGGCAGGAAATGAAACCTAAAGCTCTGATACCAACTGTCAAGACCCACCCCGAATATCACCCTGAAACCCGAAGTAAGTCTTCCGGGGACCACCTCCAAGGAAAATTTAACGATAAGCTAGGTAAACCTCCCTTGAAAATGGACAACCCTAATATATAATACTAAAGTGTTACTTTCCTAAATATTATTGAGCATCCTCCAAAACAACCCACAATTATACAAAAGTGAGAATATAACCATTACAAACTTCGTATATTCTAAAATAAAATAATAGTCTTAGCACACCACCAGAATAATTATACGATGAACCCCAAACAGTATTCAGAGTTACTAAATACTAGAGGAGCAGAAAAATACCCTAGTAGGTTAAACAGGTAACCTACTGGTGAAGTGTGGCTGAGAAATGGGTAACTATGTCTCGTCGCCTACTACTCGTACTGACCCGAACTCTGCAGACTGAGCATTTTAAAACGAACAGCCCAGGGGAAAAACATTCGCAAAAATTAGAGTGAGTGGATAAAAATAAATAAAGAAAATATTTTTCAACATTTATGCTTTCCCAATTTTTAATTCAAAAAAAACGAATACATACCTCAAACGATAATTAAATCCTCAACTATATACCAACGCTTATATAAAAATAGACAAAATTTAATGTGGCCTTATCTACTCTCATTCTTGCCCAACTTTGCAAATCTTAAAATTGATATCGTCCAAACTTCACCACAAATACTGGCGGACTTAAATCCACCTTCTACGACCGAAACAACAATAATCTAACGGCCGGATTCTATCCCAATTAACGGCCAAAATACCAAACTTCGAAAAATCTCAAACCTATCCAAAATTCCTCCAAAAATTCCTAAATTCACATCATTAATCTCCCCTTAATATTCCACATCAAAAACCATAACATTTCCCAAAACAGCGGCGACCACCAATAGCTACCAAATTTTAACAACATCTTCCTCTCAATCTCCTCTACAACTTTCTTAACTAGCACAAACACCAATTCCAAGCCTAACTATGCCAATCGAACGAAAACAGCTAAAAAGCCCTAGAATTTCCTTTACCGAATTCTCCTTACCTAGCTCAAGAGGGAGGGAGTCCTTTGGAGGGATGAACGTACGGGAGGAGGGCTTCCATTTGAGCCTAGCAGCTCCAGCTATGGCGGCCGAAAGAGGAAGTTCCGGCGAGAAAACCACCACGGCAGTCAGACCTTCCGGGGTTGATTTCTCCTTCACGGCAGCGCTAGGGAGGCTGCCACCGGTCTAGAATGGAAGCTGGGTCGGAGGCTGACCATTTAGGACTAGTGCGGCGGCGAACGGTGGCCGGACGACGTCGAACGGATGAAATGAAAATCCGGCAGAGGGAGAGGGAGAGAGAATCGGGACGGAGGAGAGAGAAGAGAAAGAGGGAGAAATGTTTTTGGGCCTTTGACCAAAAACAAGGGCCCGGTCCAACTTAAACATAACCCAACTCCAAAATTTAACACCCCAAAATAATACCCCAATAAAACTTACCTTTTTAATTGATAACTTTTCTATGCTAACTCCGTTTTTAACGCATAGCATGTCTACGAACTCGTAACAACATCCTCTATGACTTTCATGAAGAAAGTTTTCCCAAATTCCAAACAGAAGCAAAAGTCAACTTTTGGAGTCTTAAATTGTCAACGGTTACTTAAAACGGTAAAAGACCAAAATAATACCAAAGTAAATAACCGTAAAATAACTTAAGAACCGGGGCGTGACACATATGGCTAGCTAGCATTTATATACATACTCTCCTCATATAAATATTTATAATTTACCGAAAAATCCCTTTTTCGGTAATTCTTCAAAATAAAATGACCTCAAATGCTCCAACAAAAGAAATTGTTAGACCTAGAACCATAGCATGCATTTAATTTAAAATAAACGTCCACTCACAAATTAGGCCTAAGCCTGATATCGGTCCGAAGCCTCCTCAACTCGAGCCTCCTCACGTCCTGTTTCAAACACATAAGTTAATCCCCAACTCTATACCAACGCTTATATAAAAATAGGCAAAATTAATCGATGCGATCCAAACTTCACCACAATTACAGGCGGCCTTAAACCAACCTTCTACGGCCAAAACAACAATAATCTAACGGCCGGATTCTATCTAAATTAACGGCCAAAATACCAAACTTTGAAAAATCTCAAACCTATCCAAAATTCCTCCAAAAATTCCAAAATTCACATCATTAAACTCCTCTTAATAAAACACATCTAAAACCATAACAATCCCCCTAACAGCGGCGGCCGGCGGCCGATTCCGACAACCTCCAATTCCTACCAAAATTTAGCACAACCTTCCTCTCAACACGCACAACAACTTCCCAAACTAGCACAAACACTAATTCCAAGCCTAGATAGGGTAATCGAACCAAAACATAAAATTGAGCCCTAGAATTTCAACTCACCAATTCTCCTTACCAAGCTCAAGAGGGAGCGAATCCTTTGGAGGGATTGCTACACGGGAGGAGGGCTTTCAAACGAGCCAAGCGGCTCCGGCTATAGGGGCCGGAGGAGCGAGTTTCGGCGACTGGACCTCCACTGCAGTCGGGGCTTTCGAGCGGCTTTTCTCCCTCACGGCGGCACTAGGGTGGCTCCCACCGGTCCAGGAAGAGAGCTGGGTTGAAGGTCGACCGATTGGGACCGGTGCGGCGGTCTGCGATGGCCGGACGGCGGCGGAAAGCTTCGGCAGGGAGAGAGCTCGGGGAGAGAGAGAGAGAGAGAGAGAGAGAGAGAGAGAGAGAGGGGTTTGGGCTTTTTCTGCCCAACCCGGTCCAACACCCCAATATAACCCCAATCCAAAATTAACAACCCCAAAAATAATACCCTAATAAAACTTACCTTTTTACTAGCTAAAATTTACCATTTTTACCGTTGTCACAATTTTTAACCTACGAATAATTTCTCCGAAATATTTGTCCCTCAACACTCCTCTAGTGACCTTTGAACTATAAACTCATTTACGAAGACGGTAAAACTATTATTAATTCCAAGCCAGTAAATAAGGTAAAAATTTAAGAGTCGGGATGTGACACTATCACCACCGACGGTGATCCAAACTTCACAAAGAATATACTAGCTTCTTCATTATGCCTCTATGAATCGGTCTTACCAATTTCTTTCTCTTGAAACTTTTAAACAACAAAAAGAGTGAAGGAATGAATATTTAGAAGGGAATATGATGTTTGGTGTGAGGAATTATGAAATAATGGGTTGGTATTTATTAATATATGAGTAGATCATTTCTGCAAAATTTCAGCTAATTTGGTAACTGTTAAGGTCTCGAAAATACATTAAATCAATGAACGAACTGAATCTGTTCATTCTAAAGCGTATGTTCTATTAGTTCTAAATCACAGTTTGAATGCCTTAATGATTATCAATTTGGCTGAAAATTTAGAGAGATGATCTACTCATATATACCTACAATCAGAAAGGTTGAGATAAGAAAATATGATCAAAAAGTGGGTAAAACAACGAAATCGTTACCTTATCTAAGGTAAGGTGATCCTTACCTAATAAGCATTCTATATATACATTTGAATGGGCTCATAAAAAAATGTTACCTTATATTTGAATGGGCTCATAAAAAAGATTATCATTGGAATGAAGAATGAGAAATTTAAATTAGAATTAAATAGGCATTTTCTCAGGTAAGGATCTCCTTAACTTAATTATGGTGCGGATTTCTTAATTTGACGCACAATTCAATCATATTTTCTCATCTTAACCGTCTAGTATTTAGATATATATGAGTGGATAATCTCTAAAATATTTCAGCTAATTTGGTGATCGTTAAGGCATTCAAAACTGTGATTTACCATGAAAAACACGAAGGGTTTAGGTTGAACAGATTCAGTTTGTTCATTGATTTTATACATTTTTGAGATCTTAACAGTTACCAAATTAGCTGAAATTTTGCATAGATGATCTACTCACATATACCTAGATACTGAAAGGTTAAGATGAGAAAGTATGATCGAAAAGTGAGTCAAAATAAAAAAATTCTGCACCATAGTGAAGGATGTCCTTAATGGAGAAGGGTTGTGTGCATGTGTGTCAGTTCCTATTTAGAGCGGTGTCTCGTTTTAAAATTAAAGTGCGGGGCTTCTTATTTGACTCATTTTATATTTACACACACACACACACACACACACACACACACACACACACAGAGCCGTTCAAAAGCGGACGTCCGCACTCGGCTTAAAGTGCGGACGTCCCTCCGTTCCCCACTATACGGCGCCGGCGAGGGCGCGCCTCCACCCAACGGACTCCAACAGCGTCCCCGACCACTTTCCATCCCGGCGAGTCCGCCGAATTCCAGTTTTCCGGCCAGATCGACTTTCTTTGAAGTTTTGGGTGATCTGGCCGGAAAACTAGAATTCGGCGGACTCGCCGGTGAGGGAAAGTGGTCGGGGACGCTGCTGGAGTCCGCTGGGGTGGAGGCACTCCCTCCCCGACACCGTATGGAGGGACGTCCGCACTTTAAGCCGAGTGCGGATGTCCTCTTTGGAACCTTCCTGAATATATATATATATATATATATATATATATATATATATATATATATATATTGACACACTCACACACAAAGTTACTATCCAGAGCGGGACACCTCTTTGAAATTAAAGTGTGGGAATCCTTAATTGGCACCCTTTTAAGTCACATTTTCACATCTCCACTCCATCATTCAGTGTCTAGAACATTGTGAGATCTTTTCTTTTAAAGCTTTTTTTTTTTAAATAAACTTTTATTAAATAACTCACGCAACCTACATATGTTAACGAGGTTTGAACTCATGACCTCAAAGTTGTTAGTTAACATCCTTAACCAACCAAGCCACAGCTCACCCACAAAATTTAGATCATTCATGCAAAGTTTCATCATATTTGGATTTCATTTGGATACTAAATTAGATTAAATGAATTAACTAAACAAAAGTTGTCCAAACGGAACCGTTCATGTAAATCGTGATTATGAAAGCTCAAATGATCTCTAAATTGGATGAAAGTTTGCAAGAATGATATACACACTATGTTCTAGATATTGAACAGTGTAAATGTGAAAATATGACCAAAAAATGAGCTAAATTAAGAGTCACACACTTTAATTTCAAAGCGGTATCCCGCTCTGTATAGAATTTGTGTGTGTGTGTGTCTATATATATGCCCTTCCACTAAGGGATCATTTTTTTGACATATATGAGGAATTGGGCATTAGATCAACTTTTTTTTATTACATTTTTCAATCTTAACCGTTCAGATTTTAAGTCCTAATATGTAGATCACTTCTGTTAAATTTCATCTAAATTGGTGATCATTAAGGTGCTCAAAACAGCGATTTGCATGAACGGTTTAGGTTTGGCAGATTTGATACGTCTATTGATTTAAGCTAGTTCGAAACCTTAACGATCACCAATTTGGATGAAATTTTGCACAAATGATCCACTCATATAGACCTATAAAGTGAACAGTGAAATTTTAATGATCGTTTGGGTTTTCGTAATCGTGATTTACACAAACAGTTCTAGTTAGACATATTTATGGTCTGTTCATTGATTTAATCTAATTCAATATCTAAACGATCGTCAATCTGAATGAAATTTTGTATGAATGATCTATACATTAGTATCAATAAATTAAACGGTGAAGATGTGAAAATATGACCAAAAAGTTAGTCCAATAAGGAACTTCACACATTAATTTCAGAATGAATCTTAATAGGAACTGATATATATATATATATATATATATATATATATATATATATATATATATAATATAATATATATATATATATATATATATGACGTGCCTGTTACCGGGCGTGCGACAATTAAGAACCCTTTTCTTATCAAAATGTAGTATTGGCAAATAGAGTTCGATCAATCCGGGGACTTAAAGGGCACTCTTGCAGTCACGATTACACTAAATAGTCAGCAACTATAAGTATTTACAAGCATTCATTTACAAATATACATATGGTACAAGGTAAACAGGGGGGGTTTTGAAGGTTTGTTCTATGTTCTTAAAAACAGAAAATAAGATATGTACAAGTGATCGATTCATTCAACATCGCAAACAAATATAAACTCGAATTCTACCATACATCAAGATCAGTCTCATTCCAGCAATCAGATTATCATACAAGTTTTTAACAAGAGAAACAATCTCATAACACAAGCCTGAAGAGGACATGCATTCCTTTAATTCTACTTACTTTATCACCTAAGCACAGAGAAGTCTAGAACTTAGATTATTTCATGTAAATTGCTGCATTCAATATTGAAGAGTACTTGTCCACAATAAACATGAATCATTAAGAATTATAGAATTGAGATTGAACAACAACAGACATCCGAGAAGTCGTAACATGCATTTGCTGTAGTTTACGTTTTCAACTATTATTACATAGTTTCCACCACTTAGAGAAACATACTTACTTGAAGAAGCTTAGCATGAATCATGGCAATAGCTAGCATGTATTCTAACTCTTTAATTTAAACAAAAACGCAAACTTTCAATCATTAAACTCACAAGATCGGATCGCCAGAAAATCATTAACGAAACATCAATATGTTTTATAAAATTCTGAATCTATTGAATACAAGAACAAGCAAAACATGCTTCCAATTCCTAAGTTTAGCACAGGAAACATACCTATAAATTTGTAAAGAAAATCAAAATAAAGTAAAGGTAATGTTTACACTTTATCAAGTCTCCAAGTAAGCTTGTTGACATCAAAAGGATGCTTGGCTTCAATGCTTCATGTCTCCAACGTTGTTGCCTTAATGGAGAAGTCTTTCAAGGCTTAACCAAGGAGGAAGAAGCTTGACTAAGGAGAGGGAGAAGTTGTTGCTGCTCTCTTATCCCTCTGGTTTTTAATGTGAATGAATGATGATCTTAGAAGTACCCAAGGCTGTCTTTATATAGAGGAAACCTTAGTGGAACTTCTCTTCAAAAATGATGTGGGACTAGCTGAAATGTTTGACTTTTCTCGTACCTTTTTGGACTTGGGCCTTCTTTTGGGTTTTCTGCATTTTTCTTTTCCATCCTTGGACTTGGGCCTTCTTTTCTCAATTAAGCTCAATGTCCCTCTACAATCACAAAACATGTCAGAAATTGTATTATCAAGGAAATAACATGGTCAAATAGGGTAGGAAACACATTAAAAACATAGCACTTTGTGCTCATATCAATATATATATAGGCAAACGTATCTCAATACATCATGTGCATTCATTTATGCGTACATACATTTATGGTTAAACATATTAAACGTTTGTGTGACTTATGCATCATATTCGCGCATTCATGCATCATACGAATCATGGCATCAGTTTGCGAATGCTCTTCTTGCATTTTAATGATCTTTGATACACCCCGAACCTAGTAAATATTTTTATGTTGTGGTTTTCGATTTACTTGTAGTTCATCAACTTGGGAATTTGCTCTTTTACTTTTGGGAGAGGTGGTGTAGACGAACTTGTAGACTTTTAGTTACCCGAATAGGAGTTCGTAAGTGAAGGTTAACTAAAATAATAATTATTACCATTTTTGGGCTGGGGTATAAGTGGGGAAATTTACTATTTTTGCTAAGGTAGAAAAAAGAAAACCAGCCGTGCCTCACCTTCTCTCTCCCCGACCCCGACCCTGACCCCGACCCGTCCAACTTCTCCTTGACGGATCGTTGTCGTCCGACCATGCCTGGCCGCCGCACCAGTCTTGTTTGACAGCTGGGATGCCGCTTGTCCAGCCTAGGGTGGTAATCGGCCCTAACTCGCCGGTGTTGAGGCGCGGTGACGCCGCTGCCGTCGCGTGTTTGCCCTTGCCGGAACTCCCTTCTCCGGCCACAGATTCAAGGTATCTTTGGGGGGTTTTATAGCTCTTCTATTGGCCATTCAACCATCCAAAAGTGGTAGATCGATTCGGAATATAGAACAAATTGGAGTTTTTGTGTTCTTGATCTTGTGAGGTATTTTCCGGCCAAACCTTTGATTTGTGGATTTTGTGTTAGTCATAATTGTTGTTGTGCTTGTTGAGAAGAAGAGATTGATGTAAGTTTTATTAAATTTGGTTGTAGTTGATATGGTGGTGGTGGTTGACCGCCACTACCGGTGGTTGCTGTCGTTCATGGTGTTGGTTTTGAGAAATTTTGGTTGATTTCTAGAAGGGGATAATGTTGTTATAGTGTATGGTGATTTTTGGTGATGGGTGCTTGGAATTTGGGATAATTTGGGTTGCTCTATGGATGAGAAATGAGTAGTAAAGATGTATTGATAATTTTGGTGAGTGTTGATTGGGATTTAGGAAATTCTTAAGTTGATTTTGGTGGAGGAGAAAAGTTGAGTCTCATCCATAGGAATTTCTATATTTATAATTATGTGTTAGAACGTTGAGAAAGATTGAAGAAGATTAGCAAAAAAAAAAAAAAAAGGTTGGAGTTTTTCTTAGGCTTGGGAGGGTGTAGAGTGAGTGAGGATGACTTTGCTTTACTTTGTTAAAAATTGTTATTCTTGAGTTATTGTCTCGGACCTTAAATCTCGCTTTGTACAGGACGAGAGGAGACACCACGTGAGGAGAGCTCTGACCGACGTCAGACTTAGTGGTCTATATTGTGAGTGGACATTTTGGTTTTTAATTAATATGCATGCATGATTTTATAAGTGGTCCATATTATATTTTCCAAGCTTAAATTATAATATCAATTTTTGAATTGGTTATGTTAATAATAATGAACTTATAGATTTGAGCTTGGGTAAGAGAATTGGTAATTGAGATATATTACCCTTTATGATTATCAGTTTTAAGTTTATATAAAGGATTGGAGTATTCTCTAGTTTTTGAAAAATGTTGATTATTTGAGTTATTCATTCTCTTAAGCATTTTAACGTGTGGGACACGTTATCAAATTTAATTTATTTCTTTTCTCTTGGAATCTTCCGAGTACAGTTGGGAACCGTACTTATGCTTTAAATATGAGTTTCGGGGAAACTCACATTAATGTATATTTTCCTTATGCCATATTTGTTAGATTATATATGATGTCAATGCTAGCATGTTGTTCCACCTTTCGAGGTGATGTGACTTCCACGTTTCAAGTGGGGTCACGCAAGCCCTTTCCACCCTAGTGGTGATGTGATGTTGCCGGCGGCATCACGCAAGCCTTGTGCCCTATCCGTCAACTCGACGTGAAGGTACAGGAAGTATGGGAGTACTTTGCCTAGGAGGCAACCGAGTCTGGGAGGCTCACTTATATGGCCATATATGTTTTTTATTTGAGTTGCTAATTTGACTAGCGGGGTTAGTGCGAATTTTTGATATGCGTCCTTTTTGATGAGCTTATAAATATTTGCATGCATGGAATTTCTTAAATTCCGCCTAAACGGAAAAGCTTATAAAATTTAGTTTCATATTATTTATTCTTAGTCACTTATTAATTAGCTTTTTTTTTCGTCCACTCACGCTAACGTTTTAAATGCTTTTCCCTGGGTCCTTTGTTTTCGAATGCCCAAATTGCAGAGTTCATGTTCGGTTTCAATAGGAGTTGAGGCATAGTATCTTCCGATGCACCTTGTTGAACGTATGTTACCTGTTAACCTATGTGTTGATATTTTATTTTCTTCCTTTAGTGCTTTGATGACCATGGGTATATGTAAATTAAGTTGGAGTTTTTTTTAAGGGTTAGGACCCAAGTAGAGAGTTTAACTTTGAGTTTTGTTCATGTTTATGTAATGCAGTTGAATATTTGGTTTGGTTTGGTTTTATGTTGTTGTGACTTGGGTTGAGTTGTGTGGAGCGGAGGGTTCCAGGTGTTGTGGTTGATTGTTATAGTTGAAGTGTTCTTAGTTTTATCGCAGGTTGAGTTGTCTATTTTTAAATGAGTTTATGCCGAAATTTCGGTATAATCTCTTTTAAAGTCGACCCCGTAAAACTTGCATGTTTTCCTGTGTGTTTTCTGGGCGGGTCTTGTCAATCTTATGCATTCCATACGTCTATGCAGCTTACATCTTTACACTTTATGTGATTGCTATGATTGCTTGATACATATTGTATAATTATCATTTTATCGTACACTTTGTATACCTCTTATCAGTGCAGCTCACCCGACACAAATTGCATTGGTAAACCGTAAACGCGTGTTATGTTTTAATTTTTCATACGTTCCTAAATGAGTCCCTCCTTGCTTACGAAGTTAGGGGACTAGAGTTATCACATCATTTTTGTGACAGTCGTACTTGTCGACATTGGAGTTATAAACTCTCCAACAAAGAAATGTCTCTTTTATTTAGGGAATTGGGAGACTTGTTGATACACATAGTAAATTATATCATGTGTCGAACACTCTTGCCACCCTCATTCTTGAACCTAAGGCCTCAGCAGGGCGCGACCCCGAACGACCTGAAGAAAGACACGCGAGCCTCTCGAAGGTTTTGAATATCGACCTTAAAGTTATTTGGTTGACATAGCTAGTCTTATTACTGTTACATCAGGACAGTTTGAACCTTTTATAAGATTCTTCAACTTGTATGAGCCATGCCACATGGTGCATGCATCTCTGAATAATTTTTTTGATGTATCTCTGAATATAGGTAGCACCCGTCACCTATAATTAGAAGTCACCTCTACTCCTCACTCCCTCGTTCATAATAAGATGCTAGTCTTCTCTTGTACGTATATATCATCATGTTTTAGGGAGGTCAACCATTTACATTGTCTCTCTCTCAATCTCACACTTTGAGTGTCTGTAGGACTCCAAAAATCCCTCTCAAAATAATTGTATTAATTCGACAAATTTGGTCCTCGAGGATGCTTTAATTTTAGGAATTTTGTCTTTGAGGACGGACACTTGTTGATAGAGTCAGGGTTTGGCTCTTCAACAGAAATTGAATCTAACTTTGGCACCATTACAAAATATTGGTAGTTCGTACATATAGTAACTATCGCAGAGCACAAAATAAAATCTCTAAATGAAGGCTTAGTACTGCCGCCCTCCGAATTTATTGGTAATGCTTCTATCGTCATTACTTCAGCTCCTGTTTCTTTGCTTCCAAAATTTAAGATAATGAGATTTAAGATATTTCAGAACCTCTTTGTTGTTCCGTGGTGGATTTGAACAAGAAGAGAAAAGAAAACGAATAGATGAGGAGTGGACCACCGACACGTGCCGATTCTGACCGACCAAAATTGAAGTCGTCTAATTGTTTTAGGGATTTATGTTTGTATGGTTTGTTGACTTGTGGAACAAGACCTATTTTCTATTGCTTCCACCGAAAGGGCCGGGGGTGTGACTGACCATTATTACGTGGATTACTTGCATAGCATAAACCCTTGTTGACTTGTTTCTTTCCGATATATAACTTCGGAGCCCTTTTAATGAGGACTTTTAAGTTGAGGGCTTTTGGGTTTATGGTTTAAAAGACCTATTTTTCGATCACATCTTCGCATCTCATCCGTTCAGTTTTTAGGTCTATATGTGTAGATCAACCCTACAAATTTTCAGCCAAATCGGTGATCGTTAAGGTAACAACTAGATCAAATTAATGGACGAACCAAATATGTCAAACATGAACCATTCAAGTTCATAATTAGTGAATTACACTTATGAATGTCTTAACGATTTTCAATATGCTGAAAATTTGCAAAAATGATCTACTTATAAATACATATAAACTGAACAATCAACATGTAAATATAAGATCGAAAAGTAAGATAAGCCGAAAAGTCATCAACTTAAAAGTCCTCGTTAGAAGGACTTCATATAACCTCTTCATATAACCTCTGCATTTTTTGTTTTTCCGTATACCATTTCAATCGTAATCAACTACCATTAATCATATAGTTTTGTCTTTAGGAAACTTGGACGGTGAGAGGCCAATTTTAAATACGTTTTCTTTTTCTTTTTTAACTCTTTAAAAATGTTATGCAAGTAATCCACGTAATCATACAAAATCATGTTTTTTCTGTCATGCAGACTTGGGTTGCGAGAAAGAAACGAAGTGGGTGGGTGGATGTTGCAAATGGAAAGCTAGAATGAGCCGTGTAGGGCCCGAAGAAAGCCGACCAATCCCAACATATTCTCTCCTCTTGATCAAGATCTTTATATGCCTTCTTATAAACCCCACGTCTCCTCACCTCTGTTTCTCGATCAACCCCTCCGCTCTGAACTTTTTTTTTTCTTTTTCTTCCAGAAACATCTCTGCTGCTCTGCCACCTAAAGACTTCAAATTCAAACCCGAACTTTTGCTTTCTCTCCTTGTGTACGTTAAAATATTTCAGATGCATTTTATGTTTTGGAACACGATGCTGTTTTGGGTTCGACGGGATTAGATATTCAAAGTGAAACCCAGATTTTTTTTTTTCTTTTTTCTATTTTCTATTGGTTAACCAAGTCTTGTATCTGGGTAGAGTACAGAATTTTGGTCTCTTTTTCGAGTTTCCTTTGTTTTGTTCAATACCTCAAATTCGGTTGAATCTTCTTTGGCTTTGGAGAAAGTGAGTAAACGAACATAAAGCATGGCCGCTGCAAAAAGGAGTGGTGAATCAAACTTTGAAACTCAGATGGAAACAAGCAAAGATTGTGACCTTGACAAAGGCAAGGAACATGATTTTCTGTTGGAGGGGCATCAATGGAAGCCGGTTTTTGATGAAGCTCCAGTATCAAATAGACCTCTTAAGAAGATCAAGAGCCCTGAACGTAGCCATCAGCACCGATCCTCTGCTTTGTTCCCTGAATTTCAAATCCCATCTCCTCCTCCTCCTCGTAGTTCATCAGACACATCAACAATCACTTCTTGTTGTCCTCTTTCTTCAAGAATAGTCTTTCCTTTTGCTTTTGATGGGTCTCTGCCTCAGCAGCTGCAGCAGCAACCTATCCAATTTCCCCGCCAATTTCATAGCACAGGTCTGCAGCCTAATCAGTTCCCGCCAAATACACACGTTGTGGGGCAGCAGCAACAACAAAATCAGCAGCAAATGATATCATTTGCTTCGCAGCAGGAACACATGATATCTTGGCAGCAACACCAGCAACAGCAAATGCTTCAGTATTGGAGTGATGCTTTGAATTTGAGTCCAAGAGGAAGGATGATGATGATGATGAACAGGTTTGGAGGTGCTAATAGTAGTGGTGGTATTAGATCACCAGCAATCCCTATAAGTACCACTAAGCTTTACAGGGGAGTAAGGCAAAGGCATTGGGGCAAATGGGTAGCTGAAATTCGTCTTCCTCGAAACAGAACTCGCCTCTGGCTCGGCACCTTCGACACAGCTGAAGATGCTGCCATGGCCTATGACCGCGAGGCCTTCAAGTTGAGAGGAGAGAATGCTAGGCTTAATTTCCCGGAGCTTTTCCTCAACAAAGAGAAACATAATGATAATGCTGCAGCTGCGCCGATTCAACAAGTTTCAAAGCCATTGAGGTCCCAAGGTAAGCAGCAGCTGAAAAACCTTGATTTACAGTTACAGGTTCCAATTTCAGATAACGAAACAGTTGCACCTCCACCAGCGCCATATGCACAGCCCCAGGAAGACGATGACACTTGTAAAAGTGATTTGGCCAATGCCAGCCATCAACTTGAGGTTGAAAATCATGGAGAAAGAGGAGGGATCATGTCAGATGCCCCAACACAGGAAATGGTTTGGGGAGAAATGGCAGAGGCTTGGCTGAATGCAATTCCACAAGGTTGGGGTCCTGGTAGTCCTGTCTGGGATGATTTAGAGTTGGACATGACTTCCAACAATCTTGTGCTGCAATCTCATGATCATAACGGTTTTACCGCCAATAATTCGAATCGGCATGACTTTCCGCAACAGGAAGACAACTCTTCTTCTGCTTCATCTTCTTATCCAATGCATCCCTTCTTTTGGAAAGATCAAGATTGAAAATTCCCTTCTCTTCTGCCTTTGCCATTGACAACACCAAACTACCAACTTTTCTCCCCTAATCACTTTTCACACGTACCTATGTCTTTCTCATATCTTCTAATCACTATTAGCCCACCTCTTATTTCTCCTCCTATTGGATCGAGCCTTTCAATTTCAAAATGATCATATACCACCTATGCATGATCCTTCCCTTTGCAACTCTGTCATTTTTTCGTACAAGTTACAAGGGATGTTCTGACTTTTCAGTTTCCTCCTGCATTTACACCATTCTTCCCTTAATAGAGTAGAAGAAGCCGGATACTGCTCAAAGGCTGCGTCTTTTTTTGCAGGCCTTTCAGCAATGGCAACCAGCAGGCTCATGTGTGTTATTGTTAGTATATTAGGGCATTAGAGTCAGTATATCTAGTTGGACTAGTCTGGACTCTGGACAAGTTATTTCATATTCTGTATTTAGTACGTGTTTAACCCATGCCGAGCTTGGAGACAGTTTGTGATCGCCTTCAAGTCGGTTTGTTTCTTAGTCCATCGCCAGCTTCATATTATAGCTCAGAGCATGGAAAGTCGAACACAATAATAGTTAGATTTTGTGTATCTCGCATTTCTCTAGTCATGATTACGTTTGTTTTTTTTTTTGTTAAATAGAAAATTTTTTTAACTTGTCCACAACAAGATTTGGCTTACATTAACTTGCCTACTCACGACCAAAATATCTAGTTGATAACAAGCAATAACAAATTAAGAGGTAGCCCTCTTTACATAGGGTCCGGTTTAAAGGACACTCTTTTAATACAAATTTTGACACCGATTTTGAGTTATTGAATTTTAAAATGTTGAACGATCCATATTTATTGTTTGAATGATGTCAGGACAGCTCCAAGTAATGTGGAAATTATATGTCATTTTATATTTCTAATTTAAAAGTAAACTTTTCTTCCAAGCAAAGTTAAAATCTGAAAAATCAAAATCAACAAAACCCCGAAAGAGAAAAAATAGGAAGAAGAAGAAAGAACTCAAGGAAAATACTAAACCCTAAACCCAATGATGCCAAAAGACAAGTAATTTGTGCCTTCACCCTGAGTTGGGTTAGCATTCCAACTTATCACGACAGCTTCCCTTATCACACCTTGGGATTCCATTCTCAATCTCTGAATTGGTTTTGTCATCTTCATGTACATATTCTCCCTTGGTGAGATGTGACAAATCAATGAGCAATTAGCATAGATACTACTGATGTCGAATTCATGATCAATATGCATGATTCTAGAATTTTGAATGGCACCTAGTATTTGTGGAATTGTTTTGTTCCAATTAGCAATGTAATTGGGAGAATGGCTGGAAAATAGGATGACAACTTGAAATTAAAAGACGATGTTTCTAGCTTCTGGCATTTGACGTCTTTGGGTTCTTTGCTGGTTTCTTTCTTCTTCTTTTTTCATTCTTTTTTCTCTTTTGATCGTGTATACCCTAAGAACAATAGTCATTCTTATTGCTTTATTCTTCCTTTTTCTTTTTGAGTGCGGCTTTTTCCACCCCACCAAATGCTCAGTTCACTCTACGCCTCATTTTATACTCTTAGAGTTCCAATTTTACCCTTAACAGTTTGAGAAAATATGTTTTTTATTTTCCTTCTTTCTTTTAACTTAAAATTATAAAAGATATTTACTTTTCTCAAAAAAAAAATTATAAAATAGATGAATTTAAGAATAATTACAATTTCATTGATATATTTTACGCATACCTCCATCTTTCTCAAACCATCCTATGATTTCCTCGATCTCTTTCTTGAGGTTTTTCTTTCTGATTATATATATATATATATATATATATATATATATATATAACTAAATTCAGTTTACCTCACTGTGGTTTAGAAGTGAATTTATGTTAGTCCTTAAATTTTCAGTTTCATCAGATTACCCCCCGGGCTCTTGTTTTTCTGTCTGTCGTCTCCTATTACTCATGCTCCGTCCAATTGGGACGTTGAAATTTGATGACGTGTGATGACGTTTTGGGGGTTGAGAAACTAGATTACTAGAAAAACAAGTGCTCGGAGGGTAATCTGATGAAATTGAAATTTTAGGGACTAACATGAATTCATCTCTAAACCACAATGAGGTAAACTGAATTTAATTCATATACATATATAGGGTAATGCTATTAACACACCCTATTTTGTTATTCACACACCTCATGCATTTTCATAACATTATAAATTTGATTATGTTTACGAAATTGCCCTTTAAAGTTGCTTTATGATTGGTCCACATTATGAAGGGGGTGTGTGAATAGCAAAATAAGGTATGTTAATAGCACCACCCTATATATATATATATAGAAGCCACAAATATATCAATGTGTGGCTGGTCCTCTGTTTATCAAAAAAGAAGCCACAAATATAAGAAAAAATATAAAAAATAAAAATCTCACCACATTGATGACCACCCTTTTGAAGATTGAAGCGATTGTCAAATATGATTTGAGAGATACATGCAGTATGAAGAATTGTTGTCGTTTCAAATTAGTAGATTTTAGTTCAATTATATTTTTTCACAAAAATGCTTGATTGTGGGGGTTAGTATTAGAATATTTGGTGTAAAATTTTAATGTAGGGTGAACTAAGCTTTTGGTGGGCTGGCAATAGCTGAACCCTTGTTTTTTATGGTTTTGTTGATTTTTATTTTTCAGATTTTAATTTTGCTTTGAAGAAAAGTTTACTTTTAGATTAGAAATATAAAATGCCATGTAATTTCCACATCACTTAGTGTTGTGCTGACATCTCAGATAATAAATCTAAACCGTTGAGCATTTTAAAATCCAATGGCTCACAATTGGTGTCAAAATTTGTGTTAAAAAGAGTGTTCCTTGAACTGGACCCCTTTCCATGATCCGCTCAATTAAACCTATCACATCTAACTTCCAACTATTCCTATCTAAATCCCATGTAGCGGAAATAGTCGTCTCCTAAGGACCTCAATTGGTGTACAACTAAGTAAAACCGAGATTTAAACAAGAATAGTCTTCCATCAGATGTCTAGATAAGATACAAGAAAATTAAACTACCTCCTTGCCCTTATTATTAGGGATAGCTTATCCTCGATCAGACCTCGAGGATGTCATGTGAGACGGAGTAGACAATTTTCGGGCAAGCTTTGGCTTAGGTTCACCAAAAGACCCGCATAAAGGAATAAGCCCAAACCCAGGCCCAAAAGCCCAAATCCAAGCCCATACCTTAACAACCCCAATCCAAGCTAACAACGTCGTTCTTGTCAGCCACCATCTGCGGATCTACGGCAGCCACGTTTTCCAGTCGTCAACTGGTCCGATCGAAGCAGTTGAACCCACCCGGAGCCCCACAGTCGCTGCAAGAGATTTGTAATTATGGTTTTGAACCACTATTGTCTGATCAAGGCAGAGGGAATACCAATCTTGAAAACTGGTACTTCAACCCTTAGAAAAGAGGGAGCGTCAATCTTCAAACTAGTACTTCAACCCCAGGAAAAGAGAGAGCACTAATATTTTGATTGTAATTTCATGCTCATATTCATAAAGATTCAAGTAAAAACAAGACGCAAATTCATGAATTGCCCGAAGTAGACAGATGAATATAATAAAAAACACATCATTCCTTATTAAAAAGCCCTGCAATACCACAATTTAAAAGGGAACAATATCAGGTAAATTCTTTGGGACATGGCAACACATGGGCATTGAAAAGGCCATGACAATTTTAATATCTCTTTCCAGCTTAGTCATAGCTCATTACTTTGTATAAGCAACGACAAATTGAAGGGGTGACATATGTACAACTACCAAGTGAACTTTTCAAATGGTAAATTAAACCATTCTTACATCTTAGAGGACAATTGGGGACAACGGACACGAGAATCATTATCTCATACACAAATCCAACCACCACGAATACCAATTTTCTCATCTCCAATTCATCTGCAGAAAGAAAAAGTTGAACGCTAGAGTCAAAATCGAGAAGATGTAATGTTCAATTCTTTACAGAAACCCTAACTTTTGGGCATTTAATTGATGGAAAAAGAAAAAATATACTGGAAAACGTTGAGAATTTACCTGTTATGGTGTGGGGAAATGGGTGTCTCAATTCTTTACAAAAATATTAGCCTTGAATGGTTCAATACCAACTCAAGTTTCAAAGTGCATAATTATACTTTAAGAGGCAACAACAATCTCTCCTTACGAGCTCACTGCATTAGAAATTTGCGAGCTCAGATGACAAATACTTAGGTAAGATTAGCTAATCATGAACTTTGAAAGGCAATAACAATCTCTCTTTCCAATTAACCGAAGGCAACTCATAAATCAAAGTGTAGAATCATGAACTTTGAAAGGCAACAACAATCTCTCTTTCCAATTAACCGAAGGCAACTCATAAATCAAAGTGTAGAATCATGAACTTTGAAAGGCAACAATAATCTCTTTTTTCAACAATCTCTCTTAATACCCTTTCTTTAGGGATCAATTGTTACTGGGCACACCAATTAATCAAAGGCAACTCATAAATCAAAGGCAACATAGTAATCATGAAGTGGGCACCACCAATTCTCATGCAGAGGGAATACCAATCTTGAAAACTGGTACTTCAACCCCGCAAAAAGATAGAGCACCAATATTTTAATTGTAATTTCATGCTCACATTCATATAGATTCAAGCAAAGACAAGACGCAAGTTCATGAACTGACTAACTCAACATTCCAGATTAGAAAGCCCTTCAGCAACATTTAACATGAACTTAAAAGGGAACAATCTCAGGTAAATTCTTGGGACATGGCAACAGATGAGCATCGAAAAGGCAATGACAATTTGAGGTCGCAAACAACAGATCGGGTAAACCCCTCTCTATGTGATAGTGAAACAAGCGAGGCAACAAACCCCTCTCCTTTTTCAAGACCACAACCGAAACCAATTCTCGGAAAACAATTATCTGATTGTAGATCTAAGGCAAAACAAACAAGAGAGAGAGGGCACCCATAATTGGATTGTAATTCCATGCTCAGATTCACGAAACACAAATTGACAAGGAACAAAGAGAGCCACTTCTTACACGGAATTGAGAATGATCGAGAAACAATCCCGGGCAGCGACAATCTCCAATCCTCCATCGAATTACCGAGGATCCAACAAACAATTGGAATTTGGGTCTCTCATCCATCTCTCTCTCGCTTTCTCTGTACATAACTGAGAGGAAATCAGATCCCCAAACGTGGTTTGAATTTTGAAATAAAGCTAAAGGGACCCTGAGTCGGAAAAACAACTCTCTCAAGTCGGCAGCCCAACGCATCTTGTCATATTCCTTCTTATCAAACAAATTTCATTCTTTTCAATGTTTTTTTTTTTATAAAATAAATTACAAACTGCGTGAGTCGAACTCATAACCTTCTCATTTATTAAAGAAAAAATTATGTCACTGCTGTTTTGGCCACGATCCTCAGCGCGCGGAGCAGAGGTTTCTAGCGAACAAAGAGAAATGGGGGAGTGTTACTGGCGTGCCACCTCGCGGACGAGGAAAAGGTTGATGGAGGTGCGCTTGACTTCTTGATCAGGCAAAGGGGGTTACAGGTGCCACCTCGGAGGAGGATTTACAAGCACAAGCGATCGATACTCACGGCGGCGCGAGCAGAGCAATTACAGGAAGTTCAGAGAGAAGCTAAAAGGGGTAGAGTCCAGAGGGCTCTGGAGAAAAACCTAGGCGGCGGCGCTTAGGGTTAGGGTTTCGAGGAAGGCTCGAAGGGTAACTGGGTTTCAGTTGTATTGTGTTTGTTGTTTGTATTGATTTTTGATAGTGTTGTTTGTATTGATTTTTGAGAGAGCTGTTTGTATTGATTTTTGAGAGTTTTCTGTTAGGGTTTGTGATAGGAGCACATTGTGCGACGTTCTTAATATGTTTTTACCCTCATTTATGCAATGTTTAGCCCTTAGTATTGTAATATAGAGTCATTGAGTAATGTTAGGAGTCTTTGGCAGAGTTGGTTGTGAAATGAGCATAAAACGCAGAAATTGTCTGAAAATGTGAAGAGTCCCAGTTTGAGTAGGAATCCTTGTAGACTAGGAAACCTGTTTGGATTAGGAATCTTTATTGTTCGTTGTTTCTGTAACATTTTAGGACAAGTTTATTAAATGATTTATTCTTCCATTATCCTAATTATTTCTTTTTTTTTATTTTAGGTGAGATAAATCAAAGGAATTACCTTGGGGAGTAATTGCCGAATTACCTTAGAGAGAAGAAGATTTCGGTTGAAGATAAGGAGAGATTTATGGAGGAAGGAGATCAGCCAAAAATCAAGGGAGAATTCATTGTGGAATTCGGCAAAGATAGGAGGAAAAGAAGGAAGATTAAGATCAAGCTTTAAGGGATTAAAATTGCCTAAAAATATCAAGAGGATTTCAAGGGGAAGCAAGGAAAATCTGCCGAAATTGTCAAGGAGAAGCTAGGGTTGCCGACCTCCCTCTCCCTTGCTCCCTATATATAGCTTGGCAACTTTGTAATCTCTCATCTTTTGTCTCTCATATTTCACTTGCCAAAACTCTGTCAAAATCCCTACCAAAAATATTCAGTAAATTCACAAGCCACAACCATCCTCCATCACCATCAAGACGTCACTTTGTCAAGCCTCTTCAAGGTTCAACAAAGTGTGATTCATCCTTTCTCATGGCTATGTATTTATTGATTTGTTTTACTTTGTCTATGGAGTGTAAACAGATTTTTGTTGTTGGAATTTTGTGTAATAATTTGATATTGGATTTCCGAATTTGCTAAATGGTTATTTGTTATCTTATTTCTTCATAGCATGAAACGAAATTGGTGAAGGAATAGAGCAGTAAAAATACATGAGTTCTTGTTTTATCTTGATTAATTTTCTACATTCATATGCATAAAAATCGATGCATGAGGGCAGCCTTGATCATGGCTGTCCCTTGTGTATTGGTTTCAATTGCCGGATTTAATATAAGGGGAAACATACACAAAGTTGTTTCTCCTTATGTTTATTCAAAGGGCTAGAGTAATACAGAAAATTTACATAGAGAAAGGAGATGAGGTGACGCCATACTCCCTAATATGTTTCCAATTTAACTCATTGTGCATATGTGTTTCTTGTTTCAGTTTCTACACGAAGTGTTTCTGAAAAATTTAGCACTATGTCTAGTATTACGCACGAAGCTAGTTCTAGATAATTAAGGAGTTTTGCATGATTAGAATAACCATGAAGGCTCTAATTAAATTGGAATTAGGATGAAATTAGAATAATTGTCGAAAATTGCTGCCTTGTTTCTTTGTTGGTTTTGTTAAATGAGTTTTTGGTGATGTGTTGTGTGAAAGATGAAGATCATGTAAATAATAAAATTAGGTTTTATTTTATTTTATATTAGAAATTTTCAGTAGGATTTAATATATTTTTCAACCCCCAATTTGTTATGTGACACTTTGTGTAATTGAATACCCTAGGATTCCCCGGATAGAACGATCCCTATTTGTCTAATACTACATGCGATACAAAAGGGTTTTAATGTGATTGGAGTTTTATTGCAGGTACAATAACTTGGTTAATAAAAGTCTCGTCAATTTTTGGCGCCGTTGCCGGGGAATTCTATAAATTTCGATTCATGAAGTGTTACTTTGTTACTTTGTATATTCGGATGTGTATAATTGTAATTGGTTATGTAATTTTATAGTTTTCATATATGGTATAGTTTTATAGGATTTTTGATTTCATTTTCGTAAATTATGTGTTACATTATATGGTATATTTGTAAACTTAGCTAAATTTCTAGGAAGTTAAAGTTTTATTTTCATAAAGTTTATTGTAGTTTCTAAAGTGTACCGTGGAGGATGAAGTCGCTTTTGTTGATCTTAACCTAAACCCTCCATTTGTACCTTGCTAAGGTCACTTGGGGTTGAGGGCGGTTTCGATCAACACTTGTCGTTGACTAGTGACCCGTAGTTTGTTTTACAAGTAGGGGGCATGTTATTATTCATAGATATGGTTCTCAGGTTTGTTTAACTGGATCTCAAGATCATAGACTGATATCTCTTCTCGGTGAAGGGGTCGATAGGGGGATTTATCCCTCCGTGATCACTAAACGAGTCCTGCCTAGTTCCTGTAGTGGATTCGTCCTCCGTGAATCTTAACCACTGTTTCTGAAAGTTTAACACGCTCGAGCTAGCCAAAAAGCTTGAACCGGAACACCCACTTTAGACGCTAGAACATAGCTTTGTGTAAATATAACTATATAGCTTCAAAATAAAATATCTTTAACTTTTGAGGTATATCGGATTAAGCATGACACTACCGGGGGCTGTATCAGTCCATTGCACCGTTGACTCCACTGCTCCACGTACCTAAAATTTTATATAAATCTTGTATTAATTTTCTTTTCCTTTTACTAATATCTTGTTCTTCAAACAAATTCAAGGTACATGAATGTCCAGAATTGAAGGTTGGGCCCAAGAAATTGAAGATAGACTGAATAGAGTTTGTGGAGATAGAGAAACTGAGCAACCATCACCTAGCACACCATTCACTGAGCATATATTCATATCTCTCACTTCATCATTGTTTGGACGTGACTTTGTAAGGCCGTCATCACCATTTCCATCAGAGGCCTCATGTGAACTTAATCCTTTGTTTCACGAAGTCCCAGAGTTTGAGCTTTTGCAAAGCCCATTTCCAGTACACGCCTTGAACTTGGACCTACCAGATCCTCCACCACCAATGGCATCAATCAGAGAGCAAAATGGGCACGTTAATGGAGAGAATGGTGCGCCATCAAACATAACATATCCTGCAGTTGCGGCCGGAAAATCAGATGACTTTGAGCTTAGGAGCGGATTCCTACATGAGTTGCCCAAGTTCCATGGCCTATCAGGGGAGGACCCTAACTCACACTTGAAGCTCTTCCAGTTTACATGTGACTCGATGTGCCCTAGAGGAGCAGACCCTCAACTTGTGAAGATGAGAGCCTTTCCATTCTCATTGGATGATAAGGCAAGGAGATGGATTTTCGAGGTACCAACAGGAAGAATCACTAGTTGGAACACGATGGTAAATGAGTTCCTACTCAAGTACTTTCCAGCATCTAGAGTCACTCAATTGAGGAGCCAAATCACTGGGATCAGACAAGCTAACGACGAAACATTTGGGGATTACTATGATCGATACAAGAGTCTCATTGCCTCTTGTCCAGCACATGGCATTAGGGAAGGTCTTCTCCTACAGTATTTCTACGAGGGGATGCGTGAACAAGACAAGGAGTTCCTAGACTCAGCGGCCGGTGGATCATTCTTAGAAAAGGGGAACGTTGAGGCCAAAGCTTTGTTGGATATCAGGGCCTTGAAGAATCAGCAATTTGGAGCCCAACAACGGTCAAGGCAAGTTAATGAGACAAGGACCAACCCTGCATTGGAAGAGAAGGTGGACAAGCTTTCGGATATGATGGCTCGGTTAATGAAGCAACAAAAAGCACAAGTTTGTGGGGTATGCACCGAGGGACATCCCACAGATCAGTGCCCCCAAATCGCCAACGAAGGGTATGAGGAAGTCAATGCGTTGGGATACCAGGGAGGGTACCAAGCAAGGCCACAATACAATCCATTCTCTAACACTTACAATCCAGGCTTTCGTGACCACCCCAATTTCAGGTGGGCTAACAATGATAATGTGTTGAGGCCCGATGTTCAACCACAAGGCCCACGACAAGGGAATATGGCGTTTCAACCTAGGCCTCAAGGGCAGCTTCAACCAAGGCCACAAGCCTCATATGTACCTCCAATGCAAGGGAATCAAGGTGTGTCTAGTGCACCTAATTATGATGAGTTGTTGAAATCTCTAGCTATGTGGCAAAGTCAATTGAACACAGCCACTCAAGCCTTGTTTGGTGGGGCAGCAGACCAATGCCAAGGACATTACCGAACTCAAGAACCAAATGGGCCAAGTAGTAGATTTCATGGGCCAGTTCAGTGAACAAGGAAAGCTTCCAGGGGGTGTCATCAAGAACCCAAAGAAGGAGCAAGCCCAAGCTATTACCACAAGGAGTGGTAAAGAGTTGGAGGACCCGACAAGAGTCCCTAAAACGAGAAGGGCTACCAAAAGCCTTATCGTTGAGAGGGAGGAGGATGATGAGGATGTTGGCAATGCAAGCAAGGATGTTGACGCCAAGGTTACCCTACATGATGAAGGTGACGTTTTGTTCAAGGATAATGACCTTGAGAAGGATCCAGCAACCTCTAAAAATGAGGCACCAAAGGTAAACAACCCTAACTCTAGTGGTTTAGTTAATACTAACCCATCTTCGTGTTTACCATTTCCCTCTAGGTTCACAAAGTCCAAGAAGGACAAATCTGATGAGGAGGTGCTAGAGGTGTTCAGAAAGGTGCAAGTGAACATCCCTCTTTTGGAATGCATCAAACAGATTCCAAAGTATGCCAAGTTTCTGAAGGAGATGTGCACCACGAGAAGGCATACGAGGAAGGAGCAAGTAGTGCGCATGAACGAGACGGTTTCCGCCGTCATTCAGAGGACGCTACCCCCCCAAAATGAAGGACCCAGGGTGTTTTTCTGTACCTTGTGTTATAGGACAAACTCGTTTTGAAAATGTTATGCTAGACCTAGGGGCGTCAATTAATGTGATGCCCTACAATGTTTATGAGTCCCTAGCTTTAGGACCTTTGAAGAGAGATAATGTCATCATACAACTTGCTGATAGGTCTAACAAATACCCTGAGGGGTATGTGGAAGATGTTCTTGTGCAGGTGAACCAGTTGATCTTCCCAGCGGATTTTTATGTCCTACACATGGAAGAGTCCCCCCTAAATTCCACTCAATTGCTTTTGGGGCGACCTTTTATGAGGACAGCAAGAACGAAGATTGACGTTGCTGCAGGAAATCTCACCATGGAGTTTGATGGTGAAGTGATTGGCTTCAACATTTTTGAAGCAATGAAGTATCCGGTTTCTGATCTTAAACCATGCTATGCTATTGACGTTGTTGACTCTATTGCGCAGGTTTCATTAGAAACTTTGGATCTATAGCAATTAGCCATTGAGCTAGGGGCGGGATATGACAAACATGGGGAGGAGATAACAAAGGAAGCACGGCTTGATCTTGAGCCATCTATTGCTAAAGTGGTTGCCATTCTAGAGGCGACACCCTATGTCAGGTATAACAAGTTCGAGTCAATTCCCATTTCCACTAACAAAATTCTTCCATCTGTGGAACAGGCCCCTAAATTCGAACTGAAGGTGCTTCCGAACCATTTGAAGTACGTATTCTTGGGAGACGATGACACTCTACCAGCTATTGTGTCATCACAGCTGAGCGAACAGCAGGAAGCAAAGTTGATTGATGTGCTTAAGAGAAACAAGACCGCCATTGGATGGACGTTGGCGGATATCAAGGGTATCAGCCCTACTACTTGTGTCCATCGGATCTTGCTCGAAGAAGGAGCGAAGCCCACTAGGGAGGGTCAGAGGCGCTTACACCCCCCTATGATGAAGATTGTGAAGGAGGAGGTTATCAAACTCCTTGATTGTGGCGTCATATATCCGATCTCGGATAGCCAGTGGATATCGCCAGTTCAGGTCGTACCCAAGAAGAGTGGAGTCACAGTAGTGAAGAACGACAAGGATGAGCTCGTGCCACAACGGTTGGTGACTGGACATAGGATGTGTATTGACTACAGAAAGTTGAATGCGACTACAAGAAAAGATCACATGCCTCTTCCATTCATGGACCAGATGTTGGAAAGACTAGCTGGGCACGAATTCTATTGTTTCTTGGACGGGTACAGCGGTTATAATCAGATATGCATCCACCCAGACGATCAAGAAAAGACAACATTTACGTGCCCTTTTGGGACGTTTGCGTACAGACGGATGCCATTTGGGCTATGTAATGCCCCAGGTACGTTCCAAAGATGCATGTATTCCATATTTTCTGATTATATCGAAAACATTATTGAAGTCTTCATGGACGACTTTAGTGTTTATGGTAGTGATTTTGATGCATGTCTACAAAATTTGGAATTAATCTTGGAAAGATGTGTTGAAACTAATCTTGTGTTGAATTGGGAAAAATGCCATTTTATGGTAACTCAAGGGATAGTTTTAGGACATATAATTTCTGCTAAGGGTATAGAGGTTGATAGGGCCAAGATTGATATTATACTTCACTTACCCTCCCCTACAACTGTAAGAGAGGTACGTTCGTTCCTTGGCCATGCAGGTTTTTATAGGAGGTTCATCAAAGACTTTTCATTGGTGGCCAAGCCCTTGTGTACCCTATTGCAGAAAGACGTACCGTTTGTGTGGGATGAGAAGTGCGAGAAGGCATTCATGGCATTGAAAGAGTTGTTGACATCTGCCCCCATTATGGCGCCACCTGATTGGAGTTCTCCATTTGAGCTCATGTGCGATGCATCAGCCTATGCGGTTGGAGCGGTTCTTGGACAGAGAAAAGAAAAGAGGCCTTGTGCTATATATTATGCTTCTAGAACCCTCAATGATGCTCAAATGAATTACTCTACGACTGAAAAAGAATTGTTGGCAGTCATTTTTGCTTTAGAAAAATTCCGTTCATATTTATTGAATTCTAAAGTGATTGTTTATTCTGATCATGCAGCCCTCAGATATCTGATGAAAAAAAAAGATGCAAAGCCACGCTTGATTCGATGGATCCTCTTATTACAAGAGTTTGACATTGAGATCAAGGATAAGAAGGGAAGCGAGAATGTGGTGGCGGACCACTTGAGCAGAATTGTGCAAGAGGAGGAGACGTTACCCTTGCAAGAGTCATTTCCAGATGAGCAGCTTTTTCGATTGGAGGCACACGAACCTTGGTATGCGGATGTTGTTAATTATATAGTTACTAAGACTTTTCCTAGTACACTATCTCAGGCATCCAAGGCGAGACTGAAGAAGACGGCGAGATACTACATTTGGGATGATCCATACCTTTGGAGACATTGTAGTGATCAGCTCATTCGACGTTGTGTTCCACAAGAAGAGCATATGTCGATACTCAAATTCTGCCATAGTGAGGCGTGTGGAGGACACTTTGGAGCGAGGAGGACAGCCCTTAAAATATTGGACTGCGGATTCTATTGGCCCACCATATTCAAAGATGCATATGCATTTTGCATGACATGTGACAGGTGCCAGAGGATAGGTAATATCGGCCCTAAAGATCAAATGCCCCTTTCACCAATTATCGTTGTGGAAATTTTCGATGTTTGGGGTATTGATTTTATGGGCCCTTTTCCCTCTTCTAAGGGATTCTTGTATATCTTATTGGCTGTTGATTACGTATCTAAGTGGGTTGAGGCAAAAGCCATGCGGACTAATGATTCAAAGGTTGTTGCAGATTTCTTGAGGACTAACATATTTTCCAGGTTTGGGGTACCACGTGTGCTTATTAGCGATGGAGGTTCTCATTTCTGTAACAGAACGATCAAGGCTTTACTCAAGAAGTATGGGGTCACCCACAAGGTGTCCACACCATATCATCCTCAGACGAGTGGCATGGCAGAGGTATCGAATAGGGAAATCAAGCGGATTTTGGAGAAGACTGTGGGCCCAACGAGGAAAGACTGGAGCGACAGACTCGACGATGCGTTGTGGGCCTACAGAACAGCATACAAGACACCCATTGGAATGTCTCCCTTTCGATTGACCTATGGCAAGGCATGCCATCTACCAGTGGAGTTGGAGCATAAGGCGTGGTGGGCGGTTCAGAAGTTCAACATGGACTTGGATGAGGCAGGATTGCACAGGAAATTACAAGTGAGCGAGTTTGAGGAGATCAGAAATGACGCATACGATGCCGCTTGGATCTACAAGGAGAAGACGAGAGTGTTTCATGACAAGCACTTAAGGGGTAAAATGTTTCACGTAGGACAAAAGGTCCTATTGTATCATTCTCGTCTTAGATTATTTCCTGGCAAATTACGTTCACGTTGGGTGGGTCCTTTCATTGTGACTAACGTGTTTGTTCATGGTGCTATAAAGATTAAAAGTGATGTTACAGGTAAAGTTTTTAAGGTGAACGGACATCGACTTAAACCTTATTACGAGCCTTTCGAGGAGCAGCTTGAGGAGATAAATGTGGGAGACGCCCCAAGATCCAAGGGAACATGAGAAGAGTCTAGGCTAAAGGACTATAAATAATTAAGCGCTGCATGGGAGGCAACCCATTTCAACCATAGCATTGGAGGAGCCATCACCGATAGTTTGCTCTGTCTAAATCCCTACACTCTCTTGGTTGAATTGTATAAGTGTGAAACGTGTGAATTTATCCTATGCTTAAAAATTACTTACAATTATTGGGATTACATTGAGGACAATGTAACTTCTAAGTGTGGGGTACGGATACATGTTTCCATGCTTTTATGTTTTTGTGTGTTTGATTTATGTAATTGATTTTCGTCACTTTTGGTTAAAAATAAAAAATAAAAAAAATAATAAAAAATAAATAAATAAAAAAATAAAAAAATCGTTTTTTTTTAGGATTTTTAGTTAGAGTCTTAAGTTATTGCCCCTAAAGTCGATGATGATTATATCTTTGAGCACATAGAAGATTGTTTTGCATGATCATAATAATTAAATTGTGAGCTTCATAGATATTGTGATTGGTATGAACATGTGAGTATTTGAATGATATGTGAAGCATGCATGTTGAGTTGATTCGTTTCCATAACATCCTATATGAGCCTTAGAGCTTAATTGTTTTCTTCTTGAGTGTGAATTGGTAACGTGGCAGAAATTTTTCAAAACTTCATCATTCTTTGATTATTCAATAACTATGTGCCATAGCTTTTAATGGACTCTAGAATTTACTAGAACTCGCTTTTGTGATTGTTAAAGCATATATGTCATAAACTGCTCTGATTTTGAAAAGGATTTATGGATCATTTTAGGATTACCACCACTTGAGCCAAAAAGCCATGTAACCCTATTTGTGCCCGTAGTGGGACCCCTTAGTTGACCCCTTTTGAGCCGACATTGAGCTTTTTCTTCATCACCTATATTATCTCCATGCTTAGTATAGTTACCTCTACCTTGTCCTATAGACTTGGCAGAATTCTATTTGAGATGATGTTGTGATGTATGATGTATGAAATAAGTGTGGGGTGGAAGACTTAATAAAAAAAAATAAAAAAAATAAAAAAAAAATTGCCTAAAAAAAACATATATGGAATAAGTCTTCTATGTGTGATCGAGGAGTTTGATGATTAATGGAAGGTCTAAAAATGTTTATTTGACCTTTGTCCATTTGCATGTTGATGGTTGGGCCCAGCTTATTATATTTGGCCCTTGGGTTTTACTTGGTGATACAAGGAGGTGTTGGTTTCTGCTAAGTCTATTAGGATTATCTTTGTGATTCCTTGATATTCCATGCCTTTAGCTAAGCCTAAACATTAACCTTATATATTGATCCTAATGATTCTTAAGATGAGCAATCCTTGTTTTGTAGAGATAATCACAAGAGTTGAGCATATGGTGTTGGTCCATTTGTGCACATAGTGTTACATGAAGTTTTTTCTGAAAATATTATTCACAAAGTGCTTTTATTTGATGAAATATGCAAGCTATTTGTTGCCCTACAATCTGTTCTCTTGCATATACTTGAGGGAATATTGCCATTTCATGAGTGAAAAGAAGAGAGTATGCCTAGTGAGGAGTAATTGAATTAACTTGACATGTTGACATGCTTATTTTCTCACTT
Source organism: Fragaria iinumae (assembly GCA_009720345.1). Lineage (NCBI taxonomy): Eukaryota > Viridiplantae > Streptophyta > Magnoliopsida > Rosales > Rosaceae > Fragaria > Fragaria iinumae. The sequence goes on along the minus strand of CM019122.1, from coordinate 19,386,998 downwards.
CTTACTTGTTCATGCTGTGAAACATGCCTATGACACTTGGGATTTTGTGCCTACATCTGAATGCTTAACTTGAAAGCTATGTGTTTAAAAGATCCTGAGACAATCATTTAGGGGCAGTAGTTTTGCTAAGGGACTAGCAAAAGCTAAGTGTGGGGTAGTTGATAGGAGCACATTGTGCGACGTTCTTCATATGTTTTTACCCTCATTTATGCAATGTTTAGCCCTTAGTATTGTAATATAGAGTCATTGAGTCATGTTAGGAGTCTTTGGCAGAGTTGGTTGTGAAATGAGCATAAAACGCAGAAATTGTCTGAAAATGTGAAGAGTCCCAGTTTGAGTAGGAATCCTTGTAGACTAGGAAACCTGTTTGGATTAGGAATCTTTATTGTTCGTTGTTTCTGTAACATTTTAGGACAAGTTTATTAAATGATTTATTCTTCCATTATCCTAATTATTTCTTTTTTTTTATTTTAGGTGAGATAAATCAAAGGAATTACCTTGGGGAGTAATTGCCGAATTACCTTGGAGAGAAGAAGATTTCGGTTGAAGATAAGGAGAGATTTATGGAGGAAGGAGATCAGCCAAAAATCAAGGGAGAATTCATTGTGGAATTCGGCAAAGATAGGAGGAAAAGAAGGAAGATTAAGATCAAGCTTTAAGGGATTAAAATTGCCTAAAAATATCAAGAGGATTTCAAGGGGAAGCAAGGAAAATCTGCCGAAATTGTCAAGGAGAAGCTAGGGTTGCCGACCTCCCTCTCCCTTGCTCCCTATATATAGCTTGGCAACTTTGTAATCTCTCATCTTTTGTCTCTCATATTTCACTTGCCAAAACTCTGTCAAAATCCCTACCAAAAATATTCAGTAAATTCACAAGCCACAACCATCCTCCATCACCATCAAGACGTCACTTTGTCAAGCCTCTTCAAGGTTCAACAAAGTGTGATTCATCCTTTCTCATGGCTATGTATTTATTGATTTGTTTTACTTTGTCTATGGAGTGTAAACAGATTTTTGTTGTTGGAATTTTGTGTAATAATTTGATATTGGATTTCCGAATTTGCTAATTGGTTATTTGTTATCTTATTTCTTCATAGCATGAAACGAAATTGGTGAAGGAATAGGGCAGTAAAAATACATGAGTTCTTGTTTTATCTTGATTAATTTTCTGCATTCATATGCATAAAAATCGATGCATGAGGGCAGCCTTGATCATGGTTGTCCCTTGTGTATTGGTTTCAATTGCCGGATTTAATATAAGGGGAAACATACACGAAGTTGTTTCTCCTTATGTTTATTCAAAGGGCTAGAGTAATACAGAAAATTTACATAGAGAAAGGAGATGAGGTGACGCCATACTCCCTAATATGTTTCCAATTTAACTCATTGTGCATATGTGTTTCTTGTTTCAGTTTCTACACGAAGTGTTTCTGAAAAATTTAGCACTATGTCTAGGATTACGCACGAAGCTAGTTCTAGATAATTAAGGAGTTTTGCATGATTAGAATAACCACGAAGGCTCTAATTAAATTGGAATTAGGATGAAATTAGAATAATTGTCGAAAATTGCTGCCTTGTTTCTTTGTTGGTTTTGTTAAATGAGTTTTTGGTGATGTGTTATGTGAAAGATGAAGATCATGTAAATAATAAAATTAGGTTTTATTTTATTTTATATTAGAAATTTTCAGTAGGATTTAATATATTTTTCAACCCCCAATTTGTTATGTGACACTTTGTGTAATTGAATACCCTAGGATTCCCCGGATAGAACGATCCCTATTTGTCTAATACTACATGCGATACAAAAGGGTTTTAATGTGATTGGAGTTTTATTGCAGGTACAATAACTTGGTTAATAAAAGTCTCGTCAGTTTGAGCCCCCTTATATAGTAGTTCGACTTGCGGCATAATAAGAGTATAATTAGAATCCAAGTCGGACTCTGAAACCCTATTCGCACAAGGACACTGCTCCGTCCATGCGAACCAACCATCTTGTGACACATGTCCAGTTCGCACACTTCATTCTGCATAGGGCTTTGTTTCCGTGCTGCCAACTGTAGACTCCTATGCGAACTGGAATTAGGAGCATCATTATCTCGCGGGCTGCTACAGGGTGCTATCTCGCTTGCTTCTGTAGCTCGCATCCATTTCGCGGGCTATTGCAGCTCGCGAGCCTTAAAAAGGCTTTTTATATTTAATGGGCCACATGGGTTGGCCCGAAGCATGTCAAAGACTTGTAAAAGTCTTTAACGTTTGTCGTGGTGCGCGCGGACTCCGCATGTCGCTTCCTCGCGAAGTCTCCTACGCGAGCCAGTTCGCCAGATCGCCTCACCTCTGTTACGCGGAGAGTCAACCTCGCCTCGCCTCGCGGAGAATCAACCTCGCTTTGCCTCCGCGAAGTGTTGAATAGTAATTCCGCGCGAAGTCATTCCGCGCGCGAGCTAAGTGTTCCACGCGGACTGCGCAGTCCGCCTATGTCCATTCCGCGCGCGAGCTAAGTGTTCCAGTTCGCATGCAGTTCGTTCCGGGTGAAGTCTAACTCAGCTCGCGTGATCTCATTGGCGGGCCGACATTTGTAAACTTAGAGAACTTTTGGCTCGCTGGTATGACATGGACCAAGAATGTAATTAATATTCACATAGACATTTACTGTCCAGTAAAATATTAATCTAGGCGTAAACAACTGCACCAAATGATACTGAGTTTCATTGTTTGTTTTAATTAATAACTATTTTTTCTTAAGGAACTAAATTTCTTTTATTATTGTAAAGATAACCATTTGCACAAAAACATGGTTTCAAAAGACCATTTCAATAAATTTATTTGTGTCTAAATATACAAATATTTATTAAAATCAAAATAAAATAATATTTTTAAGACATTTTTACCCTTATCTGTTATACATGCTTAGAGAGAGAAAGTATAAGAGAGGCAAGAAGACTTTGCTGGAAGCTCTGATCTTCTGACACCGGTGCCTAACTCCGGTCACTGGTCGCTAGAATCTTGTATGTCGCCAGAATCTTGCCGGTCACCAGAGTTCGGTGCCGGAAGCTCATCCAACTTTTTAAAATGTCATCAAACATTGCAGGAAATGTACCCTTGCTAAAAGTTATTGAGTGGCAGTAAGGTTAAAAATATTTTACTGGGGTTCAATAAAAAATTTATTAGAGGACAATAAACTTGAAATCTCATCAGAATATTCTGAAATAATTTATAAAAACTAATAGACAGTTTATTAGAGGGCGATTATTAGTGGTAGTAAATGTTGAGAGTATTTTACTACCCTAATAAAAAAAATTATTAAGTGACAATAAAGATAAAATTTTACTAAAATATCTCCAAATAATATATAAAAAGTAATAAACCATTTAGTGAAGGAAATAAATGTTCAGAGACTTCTTACTACCCTAATAAATGTTTATTGACCTCAATAAATTGATATGTTACCCTCCATATTTTTCAAAACTAACCAATCTGACCATATCTCAACAATCACTGCCTCCAAGACAAAACAAAACACATTAACAAAGATTATTGGCTGTAGTAAAAAAGTATTATTGGCATCTAGTAAACAAAACGATTATTGGCCCCTAGGTAAAACAAAAAAAAACAAAAATTTAAAAAGAAAAAAAGAAGTTTCAGTCATCTTTCGAACCCTCCTTCTTCAAATCCTCTAAAACCAAAACTCAGGTGAATTATGTAAGAGGAGTCAGGTTAAGGTCGAGGTCGAATCCTCCTTCTTCGGTCGAATCACGTACCTGCTGGTTTAGATTGACCACTGTGGACGAGTCCGAGTCACTCTGCCATCGAATCATGTAAATGCTAGTTCAGTCCGGTCGAATCACACCGATGACGGCTCCAACCGGCGAAATCTGGTGATGCGCAGGAAGAAGAACCTCATCGGAGATCCAAATCCGGCGATGCCGCTAGTGATATCGTGAGCATGGTTCAGATCCAACGGCGAGGACTCAACAACCGGCTTCCGTCTGGACGACACCACCGTATTGCTCTGGCGGAGGCGAGGATGAGGTCGTCGAAGAAGGTGGAGGCAAAGATGAGGTCGCCGGCGGAGAGAGAGATAATAACTGATATTTAAGAAGGACAATATTGTCTTTTTATTTAAGATTTGTTCAAATTGGTAACATGTAAAAAAAACTTATTGGAATGAGCAATAAGCTCGTAAAATTGGTATGTAACGGTCAAATGTCCTTCAAAATAAAAGAGAGGACTTATTTTGGTAAGGAAAGATGGGCGGGTACGTACACCCTCAAGTTGTGTTCATTATGAGGATACAGAATTGCAGGTTTGATATAAAATGTTAAACTTTTTGTTTTAATCTCAGTTATCCAAACTCATTAAAAATCAAATGGTGTAGGTTTCTCCGTAGAAATAAACAAAATTAGGGATCCCTCATTGGAATGGTCATGTGTGTGCATATATGTATATATACACATTTATATAGCATTTTTTTTTTTAATTTCTAAAGGTTCTCACCTATAATGTTTTAGCTCCATCACTCGTGTTATTCATTCGTGATTGAAAACTCATTTAAAATAAAATAAAAACATAGTTTAAATCTATACCGATTATCAACTCATGAACAACGAATACCTTGTTATATTATAAGATTTTTTTTATAGTATTATTTTACTTTTGTGCCTAAATACATTTGAATTTCTGGTTCCGCCACTGTTTTAAACCATCCTTCAACGAAGAAGATTTGACAACAAGGATAGAAATACTTCCAAGATTACGTGAACCAACCATTAAGGAAGTACCATTTTAATCTCGGATAACAAATGAAGCGACATCATCACCCTAAATAACTCTAACTACATATGTTGGGGCCTATATGTTATTCCATGTGAGTTCTATACATTTAATGTATTTTTAGTTGAGAAATTTTAAATACACACCCCTAGTATCTTAATACACATCTCTTACTTAATACACCACCTATCAAGTTTTTCATTTCAGTATCATACTTAATACACATCCCAAACTGCCTAAAATGCCCTTAATTTATGAAATATTATGTTATTTAATATAATTAATATATATTTACTATTTAGTACCTCTTTTTACATATTATTTCATCTAACTTTTGCTAGAAATTTTTGATTATCATCGTTCAATTTATAATCAAATGATTATTGTTATATTCCAATTCCAAATCACCAATACAAGTTTTCAAATTTCACAAGCTAGTAGAACTGGAGAAGTACAGTAGCTATTAAACATAGATAGCTAGTTATTCGATAAAAAATGTCATGATAAAGATGCAGTACATGACAATATGATCTGCAAGATCAAACTAAAGCTGATACAAATTTAAAAAAAACGAAGAAAAAAAAAAGACAACCTAGATAAATTGTGAAGAACAGTTGGGGTTAGAAGAGAAGTCGTGCTTTCGCCGATTTTAGGGTAGAAGATGTTGAAAAGAATATTTCTTGCGTGAATTTAAATTTTTTTTTTTAATAATAGATGTTTGTTTTAGTCATTTAACGTACCTATAAAATGTCAATATAAACATAAAATAATAGAGGTGTGTATTAAGAGATTAGGGGTGTGTATTTAAAATTTTTCTTTTTTAGTTATGTGTTAACATAAGAATTGTAAGTGATCAAGTTCTACAAGAAAAAAAAAAAAAAAAAAAGGTGATCAAATCACTTTAAAACTTAAAAGGTAATATATATTGTTTGTCGCATCGGCCGTAATATCATAAAGGTAAGTTGGTTAATGGCAGACCTAGGCTAAAAGTTAACGAGAAGTTTACTGTTTTGGATTGAGAGGCTGTAGGCGAGACGAGTATGTGTTTTCGAAATAAGGAATGGAGAGTGAGGACAATACCCATTTGCCCTCTCTAACGACTGAAACAAACTTTAGCCAATGACCGTCACTCATTCACGTTCCGCCCTGGATTAGATAAGATAATACGGATCCACGTGGCATGGACGTTGTGGTGACTAGCGATGATAAGGCTAGAAATCAAAACTTTCTTGCCTTATGTGGTCGATAAAGCGTATTGTCATCACATAAAGGATCTGACGGTCCATAATTCGCCTTGAATAGAGTCAATTGAACTGGGGTGGTCGGATGTGGTTGTGGTGGATCATACCATTATATATACGAAGCTAGGTATAGCGTGTTTCCTCAACTCGACCACTCGAGAAGAAAGAAGAGGGCTAGAGCTCAGCTATACAAAAGCATAAAGCAGTAATGGCCTCCTCCATGTTCTCATCATCGGCTGCCGCAGTCGCCACCGCCGCCTCCCCGGCACAAGCCAGCATGGTCGCACCATTCACTGGCCTCAAGTCTGCCTCAGCTTTCCCCATCACCAGAAAGACCAACAGTGATATTACCTCACTCCCAAGCAATGGCGGAAGAGTGCAATGCATGCAGGTGAATGAATTCACCATTGTATATATATAGTTTAATTTCCACTTACTAGCGTGAAGCTTAATTACTTGCTAGGTATCCTACCTTACTAATTGATCGACTCCAATTATATATTATGTATAGGTGTGGCCTCCACTTGGTTTGAAGAAGTTCGAGACGCTGTCCTACCTTCCACCGCTTACTCCCGAGTCCTTGGCCAAGGAAGTTGATTACCTTCTCCGCAACAAATGGGTTCCCTGCTTGGAATTTGAGTTGGAGGTATTAATTAGTTATTTTTTCACTAATATAATTTTTACTCAAGTTAAATTAATTGTACTTGTTTAACTACTGATCATTGGTTCCGGTGGTGCTCTGTAACTGTAATTGTGTATATATAGAAAGGATTCGTGTACCGTGAGAACAACAAGTCACCGGGATACTACGACGGCCGCTACTGGACCATGTGGAAGTTGCCCATGTTCGGATGCACCGACGCTTCCCAAGTGTTGAAGGAGCTCGAGGAGGCCAAGAAGGCTTACCCAAATGCTTTCATCCGTATCATCGGATTCGACAATGTCCGTCAAGTTCAGTGCGTCAGTTTCATCGCCTACAAGCCTGCAGACTACTAATTCATTTGTATTACTCAAAAATCATATGTTTCATCATCCACCCACACCCATCCATCTCTTATATCCAATGCATGTAATGTACTCCCCCCCCCCCCCCCCCCCCCCCGGTAGCTAGCTGATTAAGCTGTTGCTGGGTCCGTTTGTGGTTCCCTTTGAATTTGCATTTGAATTTGTATTTGGTTCAATTAGGCTGCCTGTGCAACACCCTTCTTTCTACTTCCTTTTTCGAGACAATCTTGTTTGTTTTCGAATTTGGTTCTGTTTCTCGGATTCAGAGACTGGTTGGTTGTTGAGAAGTACTGAATAAAACATATCCGTGTTTCACCGTGTTCCTTCCTTCTTTTTTTTTGGTCAAGCACCGTGTTCCTTCTTAAATATAAATATTCCATCCCCATCCCCTCACAACACACAACTGACACAAGTATGCATCTCGATCTGGACCCCCTCGAGCCTGATCCGGATCTTACCCAAGGTCTTTAAAATCGAGATTTTCAGCAATATTTCGTCGAGAATATCGTTTTTCTCATCATCCGATAATCTTTGCTTACCAACTGAATATCGTGAGAAACTTTCGAAATTTCGTAATATTCTGAGAAAGTTTCGATATTTTGCCGAAACACACAAGATTATATCATTAATCTGACTCAACTCACATCAACTCGGCCCAAATGTGAGATATTGGAATAAAAGTCAAAGCGCATGTGAGGGGAATCAAACCATCGCTTCCCCATGTTCAAACTCCCCCAACCACTACTGAAGTGATATTTGGTTAGCATGAAGAACATTTTAGTATATAACCAGTGTATGTATATTTCACATAATTTTTACTTTCCTTTCAAAATTTTGCTCTTATCGATATTTCCTTTTAAAAATCTATTTTTTAGAGCATGGAAATATCCTTAATCGAAATTTTAGTTCTTGATCTTACCACATTCATACTATGATTATGATCGATATCAGGTAACTGTTTTTTGTTGGTTAGGTTAATTTACTCGGGTGCAAATAAAGAAAATCAATCTAAACGCAAGAAATCAACACGACACCACACATGCCTGAAAACGCCGTCTTTTCGTGCCTTCCCATCGCCGATCAGATCTTCTTGGCTTATCACGTCTTCCATCAGCACCTCACTTATGCTAATCTCAGCCTCTTCAAGACCAACTCTCACATCCCGACGTCTACGTCACCAATAACATCGTCATCCATGACGTCGATTACTCTGTTATTACCATCGTTGTCGTCGACTCTGCGCCGAAGCCGAAACAACAACAACAATCTCGTCCATTGTCGTTGCCATTGAGTCGTGATGCATGAGTTGAAGGCGAGAAGGCCCATTTCATCGTCCACGTGAAGAAAGAGCAAGAAGAGGAGGATGAGGGAGAGGTACTGGTGGTGCTTCATGTTTGTGGCTTTTGAGTTACTGTACGTGGTTGTGGTAATAAGAAACACAAGGTTTACATTACGTGCTTCATGTTTGTGGCTTATGAGTTACTTTCTGTAAACTTTATTAATGAATTTCTTAATATTTATTACCTCTAATAATATGTTTATTTCTTTATGTAAATCGTTAAATACCATTAATATATTATTTGAGTTGTTTCGGTAAGATTTTATCTTTATTTATATTTTATTTTTTTATCCAAGGATGTCAGTTTTCACTATCACAAAAGTGGGCTAAGCACCCTATTAAAAATGGTGTGTATTGGATCAAATGACACAATTGATTAGTGGGGATAATTAATAGACTCGGCTTAGTCACTAATATTGCTGTTGGTCCCTTTCGCTGGCGTGGCTAACCAAACAAAGTCACTATCGGTTTGTTGGTGAGTAAATAATTGTGGGTCTTTGAACTGAGTGGTGACTCCATAGAAATTAAAAAAAAATCAGATTTTTGAATGGGTATCCATCAGGGCGTTAGACACTCATGACACGTTTACTAACTTAAAATGAAAATTATCATGAATCGGTATCAACAACAATTGGTATCAACAAAAATCGGTATAAGAATATTTCATACAATTCTACTGTTTACTTACCATAAGAAATCAAAATATGAATAAAACTAATTACGATTGATGTTGTTTACTTATTATATGAAATCGAAATTAAAATTAGTTTGATTACTAAAACACCCCTACAAGAAATGAATTTAAAATATCCCTAAAATGCAATATATATTTTTAGGATTAGGTAATTTAGAAATATTATAATTATGTAAGGATATTTTAGGGAGAAAAAATTGATTCCATTACCTTAATTTTGATACTCATCTTCCCCCACTACCACAAAAGTGGGCAAAGAGCACCATTGTCAATGGTGTGGATTGATGGAAAAGACAAAAATTATTGGTGTGCAAAAGCAATAGCCACCCCCTTGGCCACTAATTTCTCAATAGTGGCCTTTTCTGGCGTGGCTTACTTAAATAAGACACTATCACTTTTTTGGTGACTTCCTAAATGTGGGCCCCATCATCACTATTAGTGACTGAAACTGAGGGGTCCATCACCGGAAACAACACACCTTAATATCAATGGTGACTGAAATAATTTTAAATTTAAAAAAAAAATCTGTATACAGGTACAATAATTCTTATCAAATCACTGTTGTAAAACAAATTGGCAGTCTTATTTTTAGGGATGATATCTGCAATTTCCTCAACTCCATGGATGACTGCAACACATAAAATGAAAGCAATATTTAGAAAATACAAGACTTACATAGTCATAATAATATGAAAAATCAACTAAAATGTTTTCTTGTGCGACAATATAAATTCTACACATACAAGCATAAGGAAATGGTTATATGATTATCTTACCTGGAAGAAACTGTCCAGCAAGAAAACTGTCAAGTACTAGTAACAACAGGTCTTGCTAGGCATGAAATCATTAAAAGTCTCCTTCCAGCAATAGCTCTTTGCATCACCACTTTAGAAAACTCAATTGGGAACTTGATATCCATTGGCTGTCGATCCAAAACAAGTGCTTGATATTCATTAGATTCCTGAGAGAAAATGCAATGAAAAAATCAGTCACAATCTGTTGTAGATAGATTTATTGTTACATTTTATTACATTTATCTAGTTGTTTCTATTTTCTACTAAATATAAAGGGAACCGACACTAATAATGTCACTCAACTCACTTGTTATGTATCTATATTACAATTTACAAAGCTAATGACTTGGAAAGTGTATTGGCTAGACATAGGTAATATATCAAGGAAATTATAACTTTTCTAACATCAACAGACTGAAAATTTAGGAAGAATGCTCATGGCAGCACCATTATGAAGAATGCCATATTCCTCCTAAAGTTTCAGATTTAAGGCTACAAAGTAATTTACAAAAAGGAAACACTGAATTGGATGAGAAAGGATGTATCACCAAAGACAAAGATACGTAGTCAATGTCACAAAGTATACGCTGCTACTCTAGCCTGTTTAAAATAATAAGATCAAACATTTGTTATTGGAAGTCAGGTAAGCAGTTTGGAACCTACATAAGATACTATGCAAACAGAAAAAAGAAAGCAAGTGAAGCCAAAATTATAACACTCTACGCCTCTTTTAAAATGCTTTCCAGAATTAAAACATTATGCAACATTACAGTGTAGAGAAAATCTTAACCTTGTATACTGAGTTAAGAGTATTACAAAGTATGTGTAAAGTCCTTAGACCAGAGCCACATAAAAACTTAAACAAAGAGGAATAATCTGGGACTGCAAAGTAATTATAAATGAAGAAACCACATGTTACCTTGTCCAAGAATATAAATAGCATTTGCAGCCAACGAACTAAGGTCTTGAATCTTTTGCCTAGTGAAAATAGTGAGACCAGCTAGCTAGAAAAAAGAAATAAATTTTCAAAATACTGGAAATAAATTGATTATACAAGCAACTGCATTTGAACTTAAGGAAAAAAAAGAATGACCCCTAAATTAGGCTATCAGGGTATCATGGGTTCCAGACACTTCATGGAGAAGTTTCAACCACCATAGAACACCAGTCATGAGAATAAAATTGCATAAATACTTCATTTCAGAGCAATCTTTAGTAGTAGTATTGAAAACACATGTAGGTTTTTTGACATGTAAGGAAATAAGTACTATAGAATTAGGGATTTAGACCATGAAATTTAACAAGAAAATTAAGGTCCGATAAAAAACCTGTGATATGCTATAGCTTTTCCTTGCTCTCATATAAATCATTTTCCCTAACTGCAACATCCATGTCGGATGCCATGCCACCTCATCAGCAAAGAATTGTAGCCATCTGACACCCAAACAGATTAGATTCCTGCAAAATGAAATTGTAAGTATGGTTGGATAGAGGTCAAGATTCATATATCTAAAATTCCAATGAGCTGGAATAGAAGAGTGTTTCAATCACTAAAGTTTCTATCGACTATATACAAAAAGGCATAGACCATGCTACCTCCAACACTCGTATCATGCAATCATTCCTGAATATAAATGAAAAGATGAACGAGCAGGTTAGCTTTACTAAAGTTTATCTGTAGATTTCATATTTTCTACTCATAATGAAGCTATATTCCACTAAAAAACAATTAAGAGGAAAAGTATCACCAACCGACCACAACATGTACCAAGTGATGAAACCCTTAAATTGCTCACAAATTATCATTTCCAAAACAACATGAAACTCAAGAATCACACTAATCTCAAATATCAACATAATGCCTAACTGAACAGAAACCAATTTCAAATGCCCGGATAATAAAACATAAGATGCAAAACACTAAATTTCTCAAAATTTTCCCTGAAATCAAGCAGATTGACCGTGCATACAAACACTTATTCGGAAATCAAATAGAAACAAACTGTAATGAAGTAAAGAAATCAAACCCGGTGTGAGGAGGAAGGATAAAAAATTAGCTGAGATCACAGGCTAAATCGATGACTTGGAGAGATAAGGAAAATTCAATCTGAAACAGACTTGAGGGCATTTGATCCAAGGAGAAGAGGCAGATGATCGAGATCCAGTGACGGCTACCAGATCTGGAAGCCAAAACCCTTGACTTGAGTACCAATAATTTTTTTCTCTTTTTTTTCTTTCGGGAAGAAATTAGAGCGGGGTGAGAGTGAGTGGGATTAGAAAGGATATTATTATGGGGTTATCAACAATATTGCTTTAGAATAATAGTTAATGACCCACTGAGCTAGTCACGTGGCAGGTTTTCATCAAAATAGATCAAATTGAAACTATATCTGCACCATTATGCGTATTGGTGATACTGGAACAGTGATGCTCCACTACCCAAACCTAGGATATGATCGAGTATGTCACCATTAGCCTAAATGAGACCAGAGATTGGTATCCTTTGTCCACATTTGTGGTAGCGCCCCTTAGGAATCAAATAAGGGTTTCGTCAGGAATCGCAAGTGAGACCCATATCAATTCCAATACATTGACATGTTAGTAAACGCCAGAATTCACCAATTTCGGAATCAATTACACCACTTTCAATTTCATTACAGGTTAGTAAACAAGCTCCTAGTCACGGTTAGTGAATAAATTTAACACTTTCTCATAAAACAGTAAAAACACAATCCGGACTCTTGTTTAACACCAAAATTATTCATAAATCTCTCAATTTATAATAGATCATGACTTTCTCCTCAAAAAAATAGATCATGACTAGAACAAAAAACCCACTTAACCAACTGTCCCAAAGGCAATGCTACTAATGAATCTAAATATACAGTCTTCCTCAAAAATTCAAACAAAGCAGATGCCCACGATGAGACTGAGAGTTGAGAAGATACTCCTTGTGTATACAAACCAGTGAATTACATGTCCAATATGTAATAAATAACAACAATTAGGATCGAAATTTCACGAAACAAAAAAAAATTAACGTAATGATAAATCAATGGTTCTTGGTGGAAAGATAACCAAGGGAAGATTAATTAGAGAGATGTAGGGAAAGATTGTGTGTTCAATTACCTTCAATAGGGCATACACTTCAGGAATGCTTTCTATGAGTTCTTGTGGCTTCTAGTAACAGGATGACACCATGATTCTTGTCTGAACATGATAGAACTATTGCCCAAACTTGCAACAATTTTGGTTTGATCTGATGAGTCAATAAAAATGAATTGGTATCCAAATTTTGAACAATTAAGGAAAGAAAAATATATAATATCAGTATCATAACTCACAAGAGGAATGCGATTCAAAAACTAAAATATCAAGAACCAACGCGAAAAAGCTTCAGAATTTTGTACATAATTACAACGGTGTTGGATTCTGAAGATGTAGATTACAGTTATCTACCTTTTATCTATATTGTGTATTTTAACATCCATTTGTGATGGACAAATATTTAATCTACTGTAACATACATTGATATCACAACTAACTACTTACTGCTTATATTTTTGTGTATTATTACTGTTATATGAATCGTCGATCTTAACCAGCGGCAGCGCGCGGGGACAGAACATAGTGTATATTGTGCTCCAAAGTTTAGAATATTTACGTACTGAGACTTGACGTTTTTGTTTTGATAATGTTGCCACTGATGAAAATTATTGCAGGTTGTTAGCACAACAAAATATCAGGGGAATTGATGTCATTGATCTCTTGCCTCAGTCTTGCGATGCTGTGAGTAATTGTTTCTAAATATTCTGATTTCAATTTATGTTTAGCGCTGTCTGATATAATTGCCCATGTATTATTCAGTTTTTCTAACATGAAATTGATTTTTTGTAGAAATGTGTCTCATAACAACGTGGCTAGAGATAGTTCCACATGTGATAACTTCTCAAGGTTTTTCCCTGACAAGTTACACTTATTAATGTTGTATTTCCTAAGCTTCTAAAATTTAAGCTGCATATTGATGTTTCAGCTTACTTCATTGATGTCCACCAGATGTTGTTATCACAACTCCTTTTTCATGTTTTTTTCTTCCTTTTAGGCTAATGTAAACTTTTCCTTGCAGTTTTGTTGGAAATCCTGATCTTTGTGGCTATTGATGGTTCAACTCAATCCTGCTGAGTGTATAATTACAGGTTGGTGCTTTGGGAATCCTTTTTGATTTGAAGCCAAAAAATTTAGTAGGTATTCCACTGCTCATGTATTTTATGCATATGGCCACAGTTCCAATTGAAGTTCATGTATCCATATTTTCCAGGTTAGTTATTGATATCCCAGCAACAACTGCTGCAAGCTCTGGTTAGTACTTTACAATTCTCCACTTAATTTGTTCTATTGGGTTATTTCTATAATATAAATTTAATTTGTAACGAGCAATAATTTCAATAAGACTAGCAGAAAATGCAAAGCGAGACTAGCATTGATAAAGTGAAAGATAGAATAGTATTTGGGTTTGTGCTTGCTTGTATGCTTTTTATTTTTGGTTCTGTTTCGAGATTCTAATATTGGTATTTGTTCAGGGTTTAATTTTTTCTCATAACTGTGTTATGTGATCAAAATAGAGTTCAAGCCGCTAGCCGCTTTGGCCTTTGATTTGGTAAAAAATAATATCCCACCGTTGAAGACTAGTTTGTTCTTATTTGTCCATATTTTGAGCAGCTCCAATGTCACAATATTTCTCATCATTTTCTTTTGGTTCTATCTATAATTTTTTTTTTTTTTTTTCATTTTAGGTGTAGAGCCGATGAGGTATCTTTGAGTGAAAATCTATGGAGGAGTGATTTCCACTGTTATGCTCGAGCTGAATATAGCTATAGGTTTTTATTTTTATTTTTCGTCAACTGTGCAAACAACTAATACAAGAACAGTGTTAGGTCTTGTTGTTTGCCCTAACCTGGGTATAAAACGTTTTCAGCCTCACCCTCTTCCGATGTTTCTTGCCTCTCGGACCTTCTAGAAATGTAGAGAGCTCTCTCCCCATCTCTATTGCTTCTGTCTTTTCTCCCGCTTCTTGAAGCTTTCGGCCTTCTCCGTCTCAGAAATCTATTTCGCCTTGGGTTCGTTCTGTGATCGATTTCTGTTTGTTAGAAAGAAGAGTTGTATCAAGCTCAGAATTTGGAATTGGTGCTACCAACTATCTCCTTTTGTTTCTGAATTTGATCGATATTACTATTCCTCTTTTCTTACTCCCTTAATCTCATTCTTCTTCTATTTAAAAAAAAAAAAAAATCTCATTCTTCTTCTGCATATGTTTCTCGGTTTGTCCTCAGATTGAGAGAGGACAAGAATGACATGGAGAAATAACTAGATTCCAGAAATCAATTTCGTTTCTTTTCTGATCAGTTTCTTTTGATGTTTTCAGATTCTGTGACTGATTGGTGTTCTTAGAAAGGGGAGTTCTATCAAGGCCAATAAAGGTATATTGTTCTTCTTGCTCTGGGTTATTGGTTTTTAAATTTTAAATCATTTCTTTCTTCTTCTTTGTTTTCAAATTTTATCTGTTTCTGTTTTGGATTTTCATTTGTGGTTGTGTTTTGGTTTCTGTTTCTCTACCTTAGGTATTATTTGCTTAACTGTCTGTTGACAGATGTTCTTGGCTATTGTTGTGTTTGTGTCTGTTTTGGTGGTCTATGTTTGAATTCTTCCAGTTAAACAGCACATGTCAAACAATTACAATTGAAACTTGCATTGGGTGAAATCCTTGCTATTCTTTTTTCTCTTAGCTTATTGCAGTGGGAGAAGGACACAGAGGTAGATTTAATTTCTTATTGATTCGATCTCAGTGATGAATATTTGAATGGATGGGTTTCTTTCGGATTTGAAGCCATGTTTCTTTTTCTTGTTTTCAGTGTTTTGGTTCTTCGTTTGATGTTTAGCTTAATTGTTAATTTAGTTGATTTGTATATTTGTCAGTTCATTAGCGTGGGGCTTCTTTGTTGTTTTTAAACTAAGAAAATGAGGAGTTGATGATTATTTTGGTTAGTTCGGTTTTGGATTCAATCATATCATTCGATCCTAAGAGTTGAAATACTGTGTTTAGATGTGTTTGCAGTGTTGTGAAGGTTATTGATCTTCAAGAAGACATTGATGGGCAGTGGATGATTATGCCTGATCTTGAATGAATATGTTCAAAAGGCGATTCAAGGTGAGCATTTGAAATGTTACTCTTTTGAACAAGTTTATCCTTTGAGCAATTTCACAGAGAACACAAGCTGTCCATTTGAGACACACACACACACACACACACACACACACACACACACACACACACATATATATATATATATATACGGAAACGATATGAAGCGGACGTCTGCACCGAAGAAAAAGTACGGACGTCCCTCCGTTCTCCTCCGTCAAGGCGCCGAGACCTTGTCTGAAGTTTTGGGTGGAGGTTGCTGCCCAGACCTTCAAATCAATCTCGCCGGCAAGAGAAAGTGATCGGAGATGCCGTTGGGATGCCGCTGGTGTCCGCTCGGGTGGAGGAGCGCCGTCGTCGGCCCCGGACGGAGGAGAACGGAGGGATGTCCGCACTTTTTCTTTGGTGCGGACGTTCGCTTCATAGCGGGCCTATATATATATATGTAAGTTTTTGTCCATTAGTAACAGCAAAATGATAGAATACGTTCAATTTAATGGTGTATTGATGTAAATTCTTTCATTGTTCGGTGGCAGCTAAATAGTTTGAGAAACCAAAAGTGGAACAATGTAAGCTCTACTTGAAGAAGAATGGGTTCAAAGTTTTAAATTAACTATTGACCAAAAAAAAAAGTTTTAAATTAACTATTGACCAAAAAAAAAAAGTTTTAAATTAACTAGCGGTAAGAACATGGTTATTCATCGGATTAAGGAGCATCTACGCAAACAAATACACAACCACTTTCCAGACCAGGTATGATTTGATGCCTTCTGAAATTAGATTGAACATGAGTTGCTTTATCTGAATAGTAAATGGCATTGGGGAGGGAGGACAAATGGACAATCAATTGCTAACAATACAGTCTTGCGTCGTCTCTTTAGCTTAAAGTTTTGTTCTCTTACCAATACTTAATCTTATGGTACAGTAATCTAAAATCTTAATGTAAAATTGTTGATGGCTTGACTATATTTAGGCAAACTTAATAGTTGTAGAGCATGGTTCTGTGTTTTATTTTGATACGAATGTATAACCCAACTGGTCATTGAAAGAGAGTCAATGTAAAATCTTTGTTGTTTACCCTGGCTTAAAACTCTATTGTTAGGTGATTGCATTTTTTTGTTTGTTTGTTTGACTTGGTTATTTTCCAGAGGAATGGTAGAAGCATGTAATGCTAAGTATAGTTATGTATTAGTGTATTACCAATACAATTTGATAAAAAAGTGTAATTTCATTAAACTTCGAACTTCTCATATACGAACTACTACGACTTTGAAACTATTCACAAGTTTTCAATTTTAAGCACAAGAAGCATCTTCTCTTTTCTGATAAAATAGTCTCTTTAGAACTTTAAAGGGTGAGCTCAGCTCTATATCATATACATGCCACATTGTAGTTTTATTTAGTCACCTTCTCTCTTAAGTTTTGTAAAATTGTCCTAATGACTTTTACTTGCTTATATGCATGTGACCCCTGCTCATTTTCATAAGTGCTACTCAAAGCATATATCATGCATAAAACTACAACTACAACATTTGCTAGATTTCTTTTATCTGTTGCTTATACTAACATTTTTATCAATTGTTTACAGATCATAATGACAGCACACACAACCTTTAGAAAAGGATATCCAAATCAAAGTGTGTTGGCAAACAAAAAGGTTCAATTGTATTACAATTTATACAGAACAAAGTTTCAGACAAAAAAATGTTCACTACACAGGTTATTTTTGTGAAATTCAAATTAGATGTTTGATGGTGATGTGTTCTGAAGTTCATTCTATGTTTGATGGGTGATCGTCATCATGAATTATGTTTCTATGATTGTGTCTGAATTGCAAAGCTCTGATTTGTGGTGTAGTTGGAGAGTTAGGTGTGGTTTTTGTTCTTTCTTTAGCAAGGCATAGCTTTGGAGTCATTCATGTGTGAATAAGATACCCTTACTACTATAATCAGTGTTTTGCTGTTTGGTATTTCAAATTGAATGTATATAGATCTTGCACTTTGATATATCCAATTTAGAAATGAGAGAATAAAGATTATGAAGACAAATCCCGCGGCGAAGCACGGGTCATAATTCAGTATATATATATATATTTTTTTTTTTTGTCCATTGTGCACACAACCCAAAACACTGTTTCTAATTATTGTTCGCATAAACAGAGTTGGGCCTGAACCTTCGAGAGTGATCTCTTTTCTTCTTCCATTATCTGGCAAATGTTGTGTTCTCTCTTTCCCTTTTCTTTTGCCCTTTTCTCTGGCTGGGCACACACTTCTAGAAGAATCAAGATCGATCCCGAAACCTTTTCTTTTTCCCCTCTCTTATCCCTCTGCTCTCTCTGGCCTTTTGTTTGGCTGTCTCCAACCAGGAGTGATCGAACTCAGCTCTCTCCACAAAAAATAAATAGTAAATTCATTCACCATCTGCCGGGTTAGTGTGTAAGATTGTTTTCGGTTTTGCTTCGGTGTCTGATCGTTGTTGCTTACTTTGATTTTGGGTTCATGGTTTCTCATGTCCAGCTTCATCGTCTGATCGTCTGTTCCAGAAACGACGTTTACAGGTTTGTCTTTGATTTTGGTTCTTACTTTTTCATTAGCGAATTCGTCTTCAACATCTATAGTCAGTTGCTGGGTTTTCCTTTCCTCTGTGATCCCTTATTCTTGATTTGCATTTTCTCGACTTGGTCTAATGGAACGTTTTGTTGTGTTGTAGAGTTTCAATTTTCGGTGGTACCTCCCAATTTGGATAGCGATTGTAAAGATTGGAGCTCTATTTAAGAATTAGGTATTTCAATGTGGAAATTTAAGTTGTCTGTTTACAAATGAACTTATGATAACCTTGGATTTTGTTGTATTCTATCTAAAACAGGCTTTTAGGTTCTTTTACAAAGGTCTGTGCTTGATCCCGTTAAAATAATACAATTTTTTTAGCAGTGGTACCTGGAGAATTTCATTGCTGTATTGTTCATAATTGTTACTCTAAATCCTGAACTAATTAGTTTATAATTTTGTTGCACAGAAAAAGGAGAAAGTGATGTGAGATTCAAAGTATTATACTGGAAGGTATGCTGGGTATGTTTATGTTTGTACTGATTTGGAATGATACCAATATCTCTCTTTTCATGTCGCATGGGGTTTAGAAAGGGCTTTGGCATTTGCATGATAAACAAAAACAATGGCATATACCATACTTAGTTAAATCTCCATGTCAGGAATCTTAATGCTTCATTTAAAAAGATATAAAGATTACATAAAGGTAAAAATTTCAAGAATCACAAAATATTCATAAAAAAGTAAATTCAGAGGGTGAAACTATTTCATCGCTTTGATAGTCAGAGGTTTTAGAGCTTCTATAGGTCTGTGATCTTTTACTTTATTTCTGCTCATTAAGATTCAATGGCAATACTTGACTATCAGTCTTAGAACAAAGATTTGATTTGGGAACACTCCAAGGACCTTTTTTGAATGTAGAAACTACTAGGCTGCATTAAGTGTTTAAATGCCCTATGTTTTCCTTTACAATAATTTAGAAGCACCAAACTTATTTGATTATATTGAACATGCCTGACCATAATTTTCAATTACTAATACAGGAAAGAGAACATTAGAGCGACTCTCTGGGAAATTGAAGCTATAAGGACAGTTGTATTCACTATGTTTACAACTCTCAAAGTGTAAGCATATGAGAAAGTGTGACCATCTTCAATGAATAATTACAATATTTTGAAAATGATAGATATAAAACTAAAATGATAAATAACAAACTAAAAAGACAACCACAAAATTAGGCAACAGATCATCTATTTTAAACTTGAACATCTCTGATTTTATGGTTATAAAAATGCAGATTTTGCAGTCCGTACTACACACTGTACATCAATGGCGGACCTAAGATTTTAGAGTGAGGTGAGCTAATTTTTTTTTTTTAGATCAATGTATGGTAAAATGAGTTCTTTTTAGGTAATTTTTTTCATGTAGTTAATTGATATCCCTTAAAAAAGCCACATTTAGTTCGATAAACAAAACTCTAAGACAAAATTGCACCTCGCTCTTGAATAAAAGCAAAACCTTCAATTCGTAAAAAGAGAAATGACAAGTCAACAAGAGAAAAAAGAGAAATAGAGAGAAAAAAAGTAAGAAAAAATAAAAATGTTAAGCTGATTTATTTAAAAAAAAAAACATGCATGCGTTTTAGACGACCGTGCTTAAGAGCATCTTTAATACTCTATTTTGGCTTTTATCTATTTTAGAGTGTTTAGTTTTTTTTACATAATTCAAGAGCTCCAGCAAACTAGCTAAAGCTCAACTATTATAACTTTTAGCTATCTCGCTAGCCAAATATAAAGAGCGAGATGACTCAGATGAGGCTAGCTATAATTTAATGTCTTTTAAGATATCTTAGAGCATCTTTAGCAATGCTGGCCATTTTTAAGTTAAATTTTAGTCAAATTAGCTAAAATGTCATTTTGGCTAGCCACTTTAGAAATGTGGCTGCATCAATGCTCTCTATTTTAGCATTACATCAACATTATTCTTCAAATAGAAATTAAATAGCTTAAATATATTTATATATCATGTAAAATATCTTACAAGGAATGTATTAAATTATAGCTAGCCTCATCTGAGTCATCTCGCTAGCTATATTGAGATGCGAGATAGCTAAAAAGTTATAATAACTAAAACTTTAGCTAGTCTGTTGGAGCTTCAAAAAAAAAAAAAGCTAAACACGCTCTCTAAAATAGCTAAAATCTAAAATAGAGTCTGCTAAAGTTGCTCTTACGTAATATATAAATACATTTAAACTATTTAATCTTTATTTGGAGAATAATATTAATGTAATACTAGCTAAAATAGATAGCATTGATGCAGACATATTTCTAAAGTGGCTAGCCAAAATGATATATTAGCTAATTTGACAAAAATTTAACTCAAAAGTAGCTAGCATTGCCAAAGATGCTCTAATGCCTTTAAGAAAAATGAAAAATAAATTCAAAAAAAATGTATCAAGAATAGGAGAATATATATCTAACAAAAAAAAAAAAGATAACATGTGGACTAAAATTTAACAACATAAGGGCTAAATATATAAATTTGGGGTGTGCTAGTTTTAAATAATTAATGTTTTGAACTAAAATTAAGCCACAAATTAAGGTTTCTTCAAAATCTGGGGTGGGCTGTAGCACACCTTAGCTCGTGTGTACATATGTCTTTGTTGTACATTGACAGTCCTGCCAAGAAACTCATGAGTCTGCAAGAGCTAAACGTTGTGGGGAAAAAAGACCAGTGAATCAAAAATTCTTAATCCAAATATATACAAGGTAAAATTCCGATTTCCAGAGTCATTAATGCTTTATTTTCTGTTTAATCTACGAGATTAAGTACTTCATTACAAAAGTTGCAAGGAATGAGTTACAAAAGTTGCAAGGAATGAGTACAACTATATACTGATGCATGAAACAGAATTATATTAGTTTGTATTGGCTCCGGAAAATCCAGGTGGGTTCATAAATGGGAAGTGGAAGGCAACTGGCCCAGTTATCTCTACCTTCAATCCTGTGTACAATCATATTTGTTTGGATTTTTGTTAGACTCCATTTGTATGTGTTAAAGTTTGGATCTTTATACAAAACTAACCCAGAATGATGCATTTTATGATGTCTTTAGAATGCACTTATGAACTTATGAATATCAGATGCCCTCTTGCTTTGTGTTTGGCACTCTGCACATCTGTACTGCATTTTAGTCTGTTGGGCGTTTTAAGATATGTGTAATTCATTTTGGCTGATGGCTTATGAATATCAGATGCCCTATTGCTTTGTGTTTGGCACTCTGCACTGCATTTTAGTATGTTGGGTGTTTTAAGATATGTGTAATACCTCCGATGCCTCATGTGTACTAGAAATAAGATGGGACGCTCTCATTTTAAAGTTTAATGCAAGAACAGGAGCTTTCCTATGAAGAACCTTTTTTTTTTTGGGAGTCAATTCTGTAAACATAATTATTCCATATCGGTAGCATTCAATATTATAGCTTTGATTGCATTCATTAAGGGTATATATTTGTACTATGAGTTGTTCATGATTGATGAACATAGGTAATGACGTGCGTATTGCTTTGAAATGAATTGGATTCTTTTTCTACAGTCTAATGTGTTGAATGTTTGGTTTGCTTGATATTTCCATTTGTTTTATTTTGCAGGAAATCAAGGATTCAGTTTTGGGTTAGCCCTGAGGGTTCAGTTCATATTTAGCTTCTCCTCAACATCAATAATATCAAATGCTGGGTAAAGGTTTTTTTTCCTTTTCAAATTTGGCTACAATATTGCTCATTGTTTGTTGTACATTCCTTAATATTTTTGCTCTTAAATATGGTTTTTTTTTTTTTTTTTTTTTTTTTTTTTTTTTTTTTCTGTAATAGTATTAATGTATAATATATTGCTGCATCTGTATTATCTCACCATTCCAATTTGTAACTGATAAAAATTGGGGCCTTCCATTAAACACTCACGCAATTGGAGCATGAACTGAAGATTCATTTGGGAGAAGCATATCCTCATGTATTACTAAAGCTGACTGAGGACAACCCAGACACATCTATTTCGGTAATTCTGTAAGTCTCACACTTTTAAACACGAATAAGTTATTTAATGATTTAGTGTAGTTATTCTGTAAGTTTCTCTTTGTGCCTCAGAGAAATATGTGGTTTGAAATAGCTTCTCAACTATATCCCCATTATGATTGCATTGTCTCATCAGATTCTTAATAAAAATTATAGGCTACACGCACCCAAGGCTACGAACAGCCTAGCGACATAACGCCGGGAATAAAAGTGACATGCGGGTCAAAAGATCGATTCCCAACTTGTTTGCTTAGAATAACAATTGCTAGCACATAATACAATACGTTGCATACAATGGAATAAACACGACACATGCGGGTAAAAGATCATGTCCATCGCGATCGGGTGTGTTGGGGTCGTTTCCCATCATCCATCATACAATACGCACGGACGCACAAATGTCCGCATAATACAAAGTCTTTTCAACTCCTCCAACTCCATAAGGGTTTATATGCCCAAAACTTGTTTGAACGCACTTAGAACCGTGAATGTACGAGCGTTTTCTATAGACGTCTTTGCTTAAACTCTCGAACCAAGTCATTATCCTTAACTAAGAATTTGGGGGACTTGTTGAGGGAACCAATGCCAAGCGCTTTAACTAGCTTTGCGCGTGCATTCACATATCATAAACTTACCCCAGAGCGCATCCCGACCGAACACGTGGATTCATGTGTGCGCCTCGATTCTATGTGCGCTTCTGTAAGATTCTTTTCGTGCCAGGTTGTCAACAGCCACAAAGATAATCTGCCTCGCTCAACCTCTATAAATAAGCATCTAGCCTCACAAATAAAGGTAACTAACTCATTCCCTCACTTTGAGTTATAAATTGTCCACTAAGATTTCTAACTTGAGTGTCAGCGAGCGATTGTCCGGAGCAATCAAGAAATTCCCTCAACCTCTTTGTTCGTTTCGCAGGTCTAGTGGACAATCTTTTGGCGGATAAATCTCAATTCGCACGGATCTCTTTTTGTGGATTCCTTTTTAGCCCCTAACCAGATTTTCATCCTTAACATTTGTTGTTCCTTTGTTTGGGCCTTTGGCCTCATGTATCCAACAAAAAAAAATATTGAGTGCGCGTTGCTCTTATTCTTGGCTATACCGATATACTCACAGATAATCAGACCCATCTCCGCTTATGTAAAACTGCAACCATAAGTTTTTTTCTTCATCTTTTTATTATTATTATTATTATTATTATTATTATTATTATTATTATTATTATTATTATTATTATTATTATCAATATCAACTTAAATAATTGAACTGATTTTTCATAAACTCACATCCTCCCGCTTATCTAGAGCAGACTATCACAATCATCATTTTAAATGACAGAATTGTTAAAAAGAACAAATTAGGTGTTATTTATTACAAATATCTTAGTTAACATCTCGTCCTTGTTCGAGAGCCCATCGAAAGAGAGAGAACCCTACTGATTGCATCGATTGGCCTAATTCTTCCTTCGTTTTCCGGCGAATTCCTTAGTCTTCTTTTCTGAAGTGGTGGCGACGTCGGTCTTCACGTTCTCCGCCCTTCCACTCGGAAGCGGCGGAGTTTCTGATACTTCAATGTTACAGCACAAACGTACCAAATCTGGAAACGATATTTCTTCAGATCTAGAAAATCTACGTATGGAGGAATTGGATTCTTCCTGTGTTCAACCTCCTCAGTCTCTACCCTCTCTAAGCTACGCATCTATGCTCAAGAATCCTGTTGACCGATTTCAAACAACAATGACGGAGGACTTCAATTTCTCTGATGCTGATTGCGGCTACTCTCTAGGCAAACATGGTTTGAATGTTTGCTTCTCTGAGAAGGTCCATAACAAACTGGTTTTTGGATGGCGCTGCTCTGTCATCATCAAGTTTATGGGTAAGCCTAACTCTACAAATACTTTCGATTTCATTCTTAAGAGTCTAAGATGCAAATGGCAGATTAAAGGAGGTTGGCAACTTGTGGACTTGCCTAATGATTATTTCATTGTCAAGTTTAATCTAGAAGATGACATGAATGAGGTTTTATGTGGAGGGCCTTGGATTATCGCTGGTCAGACCTTGATTGTTAGGAAATGGAGCTCAGATTTTAATCCTGAAACTGATGTTATTGGCAAAATGGCACTGTGGATTCGAATATGTGGTCTACCTGTTAAATTTTTTAAATCCTATGCTATTGAGAAAATAGGCAAAATCCTAGGTGATGTTGTTAAGGTTGATCTAATCACTTTAGGCCAAGCTAGACGCAAGTTTGCCAGAGTCTGTGTTGAAGTGGATTTGGGTAAACCTCTTAAGCCTTTTGTGGAAGTGGAGTCAGTTGCCTACAGTGTCATTTATGAAGGCATTTCTCTTATTTGCTTTGAGTGTGGTTGCTTTGGTCACTCCAAAGATAAGTGTCCTTAAATTATTGTCTCTTCTGCTGTGAATCCTTCCTCAGGTGACCCTAATTGCTCTTCTGCTATTTCTAATTCTGCTGGAAATGTTGAGATGACTAATAAGATGGAGGCTCGCAATGAGACACCCTCAGTAATTAAGGAAGATATGGGCCTCTGGATGCTTATGAACTACGGAAATAAGAAGAAAGCCTCTAAGCATGGAGGTACTGTGAAAAGTCCTATCAAGGGCTCAAGATTTTCTGTCCTTCAAGATGAAATTGCCAATGCTACTAATGAACCTGGAACCATTGCTGACTCTTCAAAAAACCCTCCAGCTCCTCTTATTGTTAAACTTTGGACCAGCTTCCAAGACAAGCAGAAGAAAATACAAGCTCCATCTACTTCTAAAGCTACTCCCTCAGCTACTCTTATCTCTAAACCCTCTACTATGAATGCTTCTTCTGGATAAAAATTCTTTTTCTGGTAATGATAATTCTACTTCTAGATTGCCTTTGGTTGACCAGTCAAATGTTCATTCTGGTACTGTTGCTAAGTCTGCTATGAAGTATCAGAGAAAAGTGAAAGTTTCTACCCTTCCCTCTGCTAAACACCAATCATCTATTTCTAAAAAACTCTCTCTTGAGAATGCTGATAATGTGTTTAGCTCTAGAGTTTCTGGTATTTTTGGTCATTGCCCCCCTGATGACCATATGGTTGAGAGTAGTACTTCCTTACAACCTGATCAAGATTCCTCTTGTTTTGTTGAGAAAGTCTTTACTGATAATAGTAATTTGACAGTGGATGAAAACCTTTCCTCCTCTCTTGAGGAGATGGTCAATGCTTAATTTGGACCTTTTCTACCCTTTCCTCTTGATTCAATGGATCGCATCCTTTTTTGGAATTCTAGAGGTGCTGGTAGTGACAAATTTAGGTCTTCTATCCAAGATCTGGTTAAGATGAACAATGTTGACATTTTATTTATCTGTGAACCTAGAATTCAGTTCGAAGGTGCTAAACAATTCCTTCTCTCTCTTGGTTTAGGGTTGTGAGAGAAGCCAATGGTTCTTCTGGAGGATTATGGCTTCTATGGAATAAAAACAAAGTGGATATTGATATTGTGGATTCAAACTTTCAGTCTATATCTGCTAAAGTTTCTTGGATTGGTTCCTCTCCTTGGTTTTTAACTGGTGTGTATCCCAGCCCTTGTAGCTTGTGGAGTTATTTTGACTCTATTTCTCAGAAATTTGGCCTTCCTTGGGTTTTATTGGGTGATTTCAATGAGTTATTTTCTTATGCTGATAAAATTGGTGGTTCTAACCATTATAGATTTGGAGGAATGAGAGATTGGGTCTCTAGAAATGGTTTGGTGGACTTAGGATACCAAGGTGCTGATTATACTTGGTCAAACAATGCTGTTAAGGAGAGGCTAGATAGAAGCTTTTGCAAATTGGGGGATCTTGTTTCTAGATGCGTGTCTGATTCACCTAGCTAGAATGAAAACCTAATGTTTATCACTTTTAGTTAATCAGGTAATTAAGTTAACAAACAAGTTTCCTACTTCTTGAAGAACATAAAGTTCAACAGATAACAATAGAGTCCCAATTAAAGCAAAGCAAACTGATTGCCATTATCCACCTAAAAGATTGCACACAAAAAAACCTAGCATTACTAAAGGGACAATTGATTGCCTCACAAAGCACCAGAACTTGCACTTATGATCCTACATTCTACAAAACCCCCACATTTTGCCTACATTTGGTCAATTAAACAGTACAAAAGCATTATAGTTAAAATCACAGTGATTGCAGCGGATGCTAAAACAAACAATGAAACATAGAAACGCAATCGGATGATGAAACTGAACAGAGTATCTCTTACTAGAGCAAAGCAATTAAAAACGATAACAAAATCGTGAAATTGAACGGCAATTCTCGTACACAGAATCAAGCACATTATTATATCCAAAAGCAGCACAATAAAGCCCAAGCCTCCATTTCAATTCAACACATTATTCAATCAAAAACTCTTACCCAGGGCTTGGACGATATGGCAGCCGAGCGTGGAGTGCTTGTTGAGAACCCTAGCCCCAGCGGTACAAAACGTCGTAGGTCCGCGGCGGCAGTCCTGAGCGATGTTGACCGAGAGTGTGGCCGGTGAGCCCGACTATCTCGGAGGAGAAGGAAGAGCCACCGAATGAATTCGCCACACTATGCCTCGCTATGTGCTTCCACATCTCTCCTTGCTCTTTGGCTCCTCAGAAAACCAGGTAAAAAGAGAGATCGGAGTGATTAATTGGAGTTCCGGTATTGCTGCGGGTGAGAGACATCTTAGAGCATTTTACGTTACGGTAAATCTTGTTTTACTCCGTCGGGAGGTTTTTTGGTTTTGTTTTTAACGCTACTTGACTAACGCCCTTCCTTATGTTCATCGCCTTCTTCCCATCACATGCACTGCACATGGCCGTGGACATTCACGTAGGGCTGACAATTTGGGACATGTTGAAACCAACCAATCGAGTATCAACCGTATCAACTTAGTTGGTACTTGGTAACCGACTTACTTGGTAATATGGTTGGTACTTAGTATTGAGATTTTCATACCATCGGTATACCTACCAACCATGTATATGTAATTATGCAAAAATACACTCATATCTATGTAGGAAACGAGAATTGAACCTCTAATCTCTTACAAACAACCTATAAAATGTATAATATATGTAAAGACAATTAAAATATATGTATAATATATATATATATATATATTGTTTTATATTTACTAGTCTTTTACCCGTGCATCTGCATGTGAGTATATAAATGGAAGAAGTTTAACTTGAACTACTCCACTTAAAGTGGAATGAATCTGATTATCTTATTTCTTAATTAACTGCTCCACCAAAAGTGGGAACAAATCACGTCCTTTTTTTTCTCCATAAAATTCTAATAGTGTTTTATGGTTATGCTCACAGAAACTTAAGTTTATTTTCGTTAAGAATTTTCTATTATCTTGGTTTTTTATGTAATTAAAATATAAAATGTTTAAATTTAAGCAAGAGGTATATTTCGAAACCATGATCGCTCTAATGGAAAATATGACCACATACCATCAGACTAAAGCTATCATTGCATTATATTTGTGAAAAAATTATATTTATCACTTCATTTTTTAGGCCACAATCTAAACTTGGTAGACCCCTATTACCAACCGTACCAACTAAGTCGGTATACCAACTTCGGTGGTTGGTTTTGATAAACCAATCATAA
Organism: Fragaria iinumae; assembly: GCA_009720345.1. Lineage (NCBI taxonomy): Eukaryota > Viridiplantae > Streptophyta > Magnoliopsida > Rosales > Rosaceae > Fragaria > Fragaria iinumae. Next base: position 19,358,712 of record CM019122.1, on the reverse strand, counting down.
GTTGGTTCGTATATAATATTGATAAATAATACTAGAAAGCCTATTAATTCACGGCCGTGCACACAAGACACTCCGTGTGTTTTGCTTTTTCTTGGTTATGTTTTTTTCTTCATCTGAAGAAAACGTGAAGAACCCCCGTTAGACAAGTATGGTTGATCGGAATGAGGAGTCGTCGCCGCACCTGAAGAAATCACGAACTATAACCGGCGTCGAGGCAACCCCAATTTTCCCGGGCCCACTGTTCCCAGCGGTTCGACGCAACGCTTCGGACCAGCGCGACTTCTCGGAGCGTGACTGGGTCTTTCCGTCGTTCGTGCTTCCGCAGAATCCTTCCAAACGAAGCAGCAGCAACAAGCACCGCGCCTCCTCCTCCTCCGATGCACCCGTCACCTCGCCTCAGCTTGCTGCTGCTGCTGAGAGTAAGAAAATTAAGTTGGTGACCCCGAGCGAGTTGACTCGCCCGAGTTCGCGGACCCGGACTCGAGATTTGAAACCTTTTTCTTTGTTGCTATTTTTGGTAATGGATCCTCTAGCCATCTTTCTTTCATTATTGATTTCGATGCATTTAGATCTCTCAACTAAAAAGGAAAATTTACAAGCACAAAAGAAATGCCTTTTTTTAGTTTGATATCATCCCACTAGTTTCCAATATTATTGTAACTTAGCCTACAGACTAGACATAATTGTGTATTTGTACTTGCTGCATTTGTGCTCTTGGGACACAACGGTTCATAATATGAAATGATAATGGAGAAATACAAGCATGACTGTATTTAGGGTTGAATACTGGGAACTGTTGCCATTGTCCTACTTTTAAATCCTTTCCTGGCTCAATGGTGAGCAAATTTACTGGATAGAAATTTAAATTCATGTCTGGTTTATTTCCCTGTATTTGATCAATTGCATTTAACTTCTGTTCTTGCAGCTCACTTTCATTTGTATATTATCTGTACCTTATGCAGTTTATATGCGGCAAAGAGTTGCAAAGCTTGAGGTATGTCTCATGGTTTGAACAACTCCTAAGTTTCCCATTTAAATTCTTCTTTTGACAAGCTATATTACATTAACCTAACACTACATTGTGATGCTTTCAGCAAATTTGTATGGATAAAAATATTGGTACATATGGCAATATTGAGGCTTCGCTGTCTGATAACAATCCGACAATTTTGAGTTTTCCTAATGCTGAAAGAAGAACTGTTGTTTTGTATTCTGTGGTCTTTACCCTAGCCATGCCAATTGTGTTGTACAAACATCTTGATTATTTTTCCCATTTGACGAGCCTTTCAAGAAAGAAGAATAACAAAGAGGAGGTTCCCTTGAAGAAGAGGATAGCCTATATGGTGGATGTGTGCTTTTCTGTATATCCATATGCCAAACTACTGGCACTTCTCTTTGCAACAATATTACTAATAGGGTTTGGTGGATTGGCATTGTATGCTGTCAATAAAAATAGCTTTGCTGAAGCTCTCTGGCTTTCATGGACTTTCGTTGCCGATTCTGGAAACCATGCTGATACAGAGGGCATTGGGCCAAGGATAGTTTCTGTCTCTATCAGTTCAGGAGGCATGCTGATATTTGCCATGATGCTTGGGCTTGTTTCTGATGCTATATCAGAGAAGGTTGACTCACTAAGGAAAGGGAAGAGCGAAGTCATTGAAAGGAATCACATACTCATTCTTGGATGGAGTGATAAACTGGTAAGTTTGAGACATTCATGCCCAGATCAAAGTGCTGAGGAAGACCATTATGGAGACTTAAATCGGTCTGCTGCTTTTTATTTGTATTTTTATTTTTTGTATTTGTTTCCTGTTTTTCTTTTCTTTTCTATATCCCATCTTATTTCATAATGATGACAAAAAGAAACAAAGTAATAAAAAAAATTGAGATTAATATATTCAAAGCGAGAGAAGAAATGAGTGGCTATTCAAGCAAGATGACTAAGATTTGAGAAAAGTTTCATATTAGCTTTCCTACAGTTTACAGAATTAGGATTTCTAAATATTATTTTTTCATAATTGTTGTTCAATATATTAATACAGTCTCAGAAAATATATTTTAGTGTTCTAACAAAAGTGGCCTATCTATAATGGCTATAATGGAAAATTTAATGATAGTGACTATATTGAAAGATGGTGATTAAGTTTAGTGATAAAGGTGATGTTTTTAATAGTTCAGTGACGAAAGTGTCAGATTTGTCATAGTTGAGTGACCATATGACACAGGAGTGTTAGAAGCTTTAACTTGGCTGTATTATACAATGAATTCCAGCTACTCACATTAATCACTAGCTGAAGACTCTAAACCATAGTTATCTAGTCAAATAGTGCTGGTGGTCGGTAGTGTGAGAATTAATTGGTTTGTCTTCTGCTATTGGCTTGTTTTTGTTTGCTTCTAGGAGTCTTTCAGTTTCCCAGCAAGTCTCAGTTGATCTTTACTAGTCTTCGGGAAGGTACATAGGTTGGGAGGTTGTTCCAGGAGTCCTATTATATTTTAGACTCCTTTGTATTAAAGAAGTCAGTTTTTGGAGAGAATATCAGAATAGACGTTTCCTGGAGAAACCTTCTTTCTTACTCTGTATCTCGTTGGTTCTTAGACCATTGAGTGGTGAGTTCTTTTGATTCCTTGACAGACACTTAGTTGGTGAAATTTCTGTATCCTAGTGTTGGTTGGGAATAGGTTCTTGTTTATCTTTTAATCTGCTGTTCCGGTATCACCATATGTGATTTTTAGCCTATAAGATCTAAGTTTTAGTTCTGTATTGATCTTTACATGGTTTAACAAACAACTCTTGGTTTAACAAATACAATTCCTATCTTTGTTCCATTAAAATATTGGCATGGAGTTCCCTTGATTGCTCTTCTGTTCTCCTTAGTTTAGTTGTAAAACATGGTCTCTAACGGAGCTTTTATTAAGGACTCATACTTAAAAGTAAAAGTGAAAACTAAAACGTAATTGTACTGCAGGGTTCGCTTCTCAAGCAGCTTGCTATAGCAAACAAGAGTGTTGGTGGTGGTGTTGTTGTTGTACTTGCTGAAAGAGACAAGGAGGAAATGGAGATTGATATTGCAAAACTTGAATTTGACTTCATGGGTACGTCTGTTATATGCAGAAGTGGCAGTCCTCTTATTTTTGCTGACCTAAAGAAGGTATATTGGGGAGATTTGATATATGCTCATGTACCCCTACTACTTCTGCTTCTGTTTCTTGTCTTGTCTGAGTGTCCAGTATACCCTCTCCTCTCAAAAAAAAAAAAAAAAAAAAAAAAAAAAATCTATAGCCATTCTTCCGACTACTTGTAGATTTTATTGGGACGTCATTATCAACGGTTGTCAGAAGTGGCTCCTAATTTTTCAGTCTCATTTTTTTTTTTTTGCCTCTATTTCTCTCTCCCCCACTTTTCTGTTTTTCTAAGTTTTTCTAAATGCATTCCTTTTCATTTTCTTGTTCTTGATTAGATCTCAAGAAACTATATCTTGCTATTCAGATTAGCTTTGTTTTCTCATTTCCAGGTCTCAGTTTCAAAGGCGCGTGCTATCATTGTATTGGCATCTGATGAAAACGCAGATCAGGTTAATTCCATTGCGAATGCCCTCTTACATTACCCCTTGTAGAAACTTTAGTCACATGAGGTGTTCATATTTCAGAGTGATGCACGTGCTCTGAGGGTTGTTCTCAGCCTCACTGGGGTGAAAGAGGGTTTGAGGGGACATGTTGTTGTAGAGATGAGTGACCTTGATAATGAGCCTCTGGTGAAGCTTGTTGGAGGAGAACTCATTGAAACTGTAGTAGCACATGATGTAATTGGGCGGTTAATGATACAGTGTGCTCTACAGCCTGGTCTTGCGCAGGTATTGTTGTTAGCTATACTTCTTAAAGGACCTGGTAATCGTAGAAATGACTAATAAGAGTAGATTTGACTGTAGGTAAAAAGTTTGTTTCCCTAAGTTCTATAGATGTGATTTCTTTCTGATTGAAGTAAACTTGCATAGTAACAGAGTTCGGTGCTGTGACCGAGGTGGAATGGGGTAGGTTTGGATACGCTGGTCAAGTTGGGCCACTTTTTGTGCCAGGGATTACATGGTCTCATATATAAGCAGGGTGGGACCTATATGGTTGTGCAAACTTCTGTTTTCCCAGCTTAACAATACAGGGCTTGGGAAGGTCCCAAAACCTACATTGATACAGGTGCTCCGAATTCTAGCTTTATCGTAGGAAAAAATTGAAAGATTTAAATAAAAATGAAATCTAAGACTTAAACATTCCTTCCATATGTTTGAACTAGTCTGATGTTATTATTGCACTTTGCTATTCATTTTCCTAACCTGTTATGATTACCTCACGTTAAATGCTAATTCTTATAGCCAAAACTTTGAAGCAAGGCGTCATCTATCATTCTCATTCAAAATTAAGACCAAGAAAAGAGAATCTTTAGTCTGTTTTCTACTTTCAAACAAAAGATAAGAAACCCCAAGTCACCTAGCACCAAGTACAGAGTGGGGAGGCTTCCCGTAGTCTCCTTTCTTCTATTTTTCTGTTCCGTTCTCCTTTGGTAGTCTTTTGTAGTCAATGCCAAGTCCCTTGTGCTGACTTTATCTGATCCCTCATCACATCTTTTTCCCTTATCAGTGAGGTCGGTCCTTCCCCCAATACCCTCTCTAAAATATATGTTTATCCCCGATTAGAAAAAAATTCGCTCTTATATGTCCACTTGCTTTTGGCAATCTTCATCTGATTCTTGTGTGGTTAAGAGTTTGTTGGGTTCACTATTATTTGCTCAGTCTGCAATTTCTTCTTGGTTGGTGAGATGCAGTGGGTTCTAGTACGGCTTCAGTTTGGCGGTACTCTCATGCTTTAGGTTTATAAATTCTTCTAGAGTTTTGATCGTTTTGATTCTGTGGGCTTGGCCAGGGATCATATTTTGGTTTGCTGATGTGGCTTTGTAATTTTAGTGCGGCTTTTGTCCACTTTTCTATCGCAGGTTTGCCCTTCTTGGCCTGTTGCTTTTGCTGTGTTGTTGAGTTTGGCTTCTTTTCCAATTATCTTGATGTAATGTTAAAGTTACACTGTAAGTTATTGAGTTTATTAAAAAAATAATTATTAAAGGAAGGGAGTTCTGGGAAAAGTTTTATGGTATTTCTCATCATACTTTTAGCAGGATCTTTTATTAAATAGGCATCCCCAGTTTTCTCCTTTGCAAAGCTAGCCTTCATAAAGAAAAATAATTTCTGACTTATCACAATGAAAATTAACATTAGGAGATTAGGATTCCATTGAGGGATTCCATTCTTGACGTCATCTAGGTTCCACTCCTCAATGTACTTGAATGATTAAAAATGTCAACCTTTTTACTTTTCATTCATGTATCAGCAATACTAACCGTACCTAAATATAAAATTATATAGAATTGAATTGCAGTCCTACTTAACATTTGATAAATCGTGGACTGGTATGATAATGAAATGGTTATAAAGTTTCCTATGAATTTTTAGCAAATTAGGTCGGAGAAAGGGGTTCCTCTTCGCTGTTCCTGTTACATGCACACGTTGTTGTATGTAGATCGCTGTTAAACTCAGTGAAATTTGTCCTTTAATACTGTTTCAAGGATAGGATTCCTATGTGTTTTAGAGTTGCACACAATACATGCACAATCACAACCAGATACTTGTTTAATCCGTCTTTCTCTTGTCATTTCTCCACCATTATACTGTATAATATCTGTTTTTCAATTCTGGAAAACCATTTGTACAAGACTTTCTTTGGTATGATATAGATCTTATTGCTAATGCATTATTTTTCTTTGGTAAGATATGGGAGGATATATTGGGATTTGAGAATGCTGAGTTTTACATCAAGAGGTGGCCTCAGTTGGATGGTCTTCGTTTTGAAAATGTGCTTATTTCATTTCCTGATGCAATTCCCTGTGGGATCAAGGTAGCCGCAGATGGTGGAAAGATAAACTTAAATCCAGATGATAAATATGTTATAAAAGAAGGGGACGAAGTTCTTGTTATAGCTGAAGATGACGACACTTATGCTCCATCTGCCATTCCAAAGGTTATTGATCTCTTCTCTATGTAGCATCATCAAGTAGAAAATCCATATTTGCTTGTAGCAACCATATCATATAACTAGAACATAAAATTGTGAGGACCTTTGGCAAGATTCAGCCGAAATCATGCAATAGTCGTGTGGGAAGCTGTTGAACAGTTTATCATTAGATTTTGGTAGCCCACTCACATCCATGCAATGGTTCAGTGGGCTGTAACCGAATAGTAGGTTGCTGTGATAGCATGGTTGTGGGTCAAGATAGTGGGCTGTTACTAGAATCGTGGTGAATGGTAGGTTTTTTTTTTTTTTTTTCCTTTTCTTGTGTTTCAATACAATTGGAGAGGTATAGTGCAAAGTGAAAATTGATTTTTTTTTTTTTGGGAAGAAATGATAAAAGGTACTAAGGTAGTGCATAGAGGATCTGTATGGTCGAAAGGAAAATGTTCATTGGTCCCAGTGTGAGTTAAGAAACATAAATAGTAAAAAAAAATAAAAATTCAAAGACTGGATGATAAAGTTGGAAGGTAACCTTTGTGGCATAGTCAATTGTTACGTGAAAGTGCCACATTGTTCCCCTCCAAAAACAGGTTTGACACGTTCTGATGGCAGGGTTGGAGATGCTATTTTGCTGTGATGCATCTTTCTTTTCTGCTTCTATCTCTGTATGTGTAGCTATAACCCACTATGTTGCTCAGTCATAATTACTTGGTATACACATGCTGGTTAAATTTACGGCACAGTTTCTGGTTGTCAGTAAATCATATATGGACTGTGTCCATGTATTCTGTTATATTTCTTATGGAATCAATAATTGTCTAACAGTAATACTAATAGTGTATCTATAGTTACTCATTTGCAGCAAGAAATCAACATTGTATTATGACTAGTATCCTTTAGTCCTTTCTAAGTAAAGAGAATATACTTTTATTTTCCTATTGAACATGCCCGAGTGTTGTTGTCCTTTCGGCAGGTATGTGCTGGCCTTTGTCCAAACACTGTTGAACCTCCCAAATACCCTGAGAAGATATTGTTCTGTGGCTGGCGTCGTGACATAGACGATATGATACTGGTAACTCAATTAATACCATATTTTCCATTCCCTGCATTAGCCAAGGTATACCTGAGGAACAAAATAGTTTTGGTTTATGTGGGATGAGAAACAAGTTAACTATCCTAAGAGTGACAGGAAATCTGTTTCCGCTGAAATCCTTGGATTCTTTGTGATCCTCTATCTCTCTCTCCCTCTCTCTCTCTCTCTCTCTCTCTCTCTCTCTCTCTCTCTCAAACAAGGCAACCTTGGTGAATATTAAATGATAAAAAAATAAAATAAAAGGTCATCAAGTGGAAAGTCGGATTCCAGTCATTCCACGAATAACTCAGGTTTCAAAACTCTTGACTTGATTTGTTGATATTCCATTCTTCAGGTTCTAGAGGCATTCTTGCCTCTAGGTTCGGAACTTTGGATGTTTAATGAGGTTCCAGAAAAAGAAAGAAAGAAGAAACTTACAGATGGTGGACTTGATATTTCTCGATTGGAGAACATAAAACTCGTTCACAGAGAAGGAAATGCTGTGATAAGACGGCATCTAGAGAGTCTTCCCTTGGAGACTTTTGATTCTGTATGTACCAATCCACTCCTCATATTTCAGAATTTGGTTACCACCTGCATAATGTTTTCAGCTGGAGCTTAACTGTTAATTGTAGCACTCATCATGCCACTTGTTTCCTTGACCATTGACACTGATTCAAATATAGCATGCTATGCCTCTAGACATAAATGAGTCAATTTCAAAGTTTCCTTAAGACTTCTTTTTATCTGATAGCTAACTCTAAGCCAACAGATATTAATTCTTGCAGATGAATCACTAGAGGACTCTGTTGTGCATTCTGACTCTAGATCCCTTGCCACTCTTCTCCTTATACGAGATATACAGGTAACTGTAATTGCTGCATCCTACAAGACATGTCACACGATAAAATAAAAGGCTTACATAATTGCTTATCAAAACCTGTGATAATATCTTGCTTGTTCTAGAGTGCAGTCCTTTAGAAAGGGGAAACATGTTTGGGCCCACACTATAGTTGGTCAAATGATGCAAACGATCCATTAATAAGTTCCCTTAGGGAATCACCCTTGGATTTTTAATTTTTAGTTTTTTACTGTAGTTTTTTAAATATTTTTAAATGTGATGTGTTAGTAAGTAATCATCTAATTCATGTTCTATTGCGTGCGAAGAGGTCATAAAAAGGGGTGGATGGTTATCCTACCACTTCCACTCGTACAGTATCTGAGTTTTTTCACTCCTGTTTGCTTGATCAATCACCAATAAAAAAAAGTTTATTGCTCCTGCTTGCTTAATGAATCCCTATAAAAAAACTGTTGAATCATTAATGCATTATCATAATATTGATAAAGTCTGATTACTAAACAATGATATTCCTTTGTTTTGGATTGTAGTCAAAGCGTCTTCCTTACAAAGAAACAAAGCCAACTTCCTTACGGTTATCTGCATTTTCGCATAGCTCTTGGATTCGTGAAATGCAGCAAGCTTCAGACCAATCGATAATAATAAGTGAAATTCTGGATTCTAGGACTAGAAACCTGGTCTCTGTTTCCAGAATCAGTGATTATGTGCTGTCAAATGAACTTGTTAGTATGGCACTGGCAATGGTTGCTGAAGATAAGCAGATAAATCGCGTTCTTGAAGAGCTATTTGCGGAGGAGGTACTCTCCAGTCTTTCTGGAATTGATTTTATACGAACATGCTGTGGTAGTTTATATGTGCATTAGGAAAACAGAAAAAACAAATGAGGACGCAGTGTAAGTTTTGTAGGCTTTGGATAGATCAATATTGACAAGTGGTTGAAATTAAGAACTGAAACTCTATAGGCTTGGATTATTGTGGTTGAATGCAGGGGAATGAGATGTGCATAAAACCGGCTGAACTCTATTTATACGACCAGGAAGAGCTCTGCTTTTATGATATAATGCTTAGGGGTCGTCAAAGGCGGGAAGTTGTGATTGGATATCGCCTTGCAAATACAGAGAGGGCCATAATCAACCCATCACAGAAATCAGCAGTACGGAAATGGTCTCATGATGATGTTTTTGTGGTCATCTCCATAAGTGAATGAAATGTCATTTTTTCACATGTACTAAATGGACTACGGGTGGCATCTGGACCTACCTGTTTGTCATCTCCCAACTTGATACAGCAACTGATTTAATGAATTCAAGGGTCTTACTATACTGGAAACGAATGTTCTGGATTCATGGGGGAAGAGATTTGACATTGTGTAGTGCCTGTTCATATTGAACGACATGGTGTCATCTCCCACTCGAGTTCTTTGTAGATAGTCAGAATGTCTAGTTGCTTATATGGAAAAGGGATATCTGCATTGTAACTTAAAATCAGAATGTCTAGTTGCTTATATGGTGTAACCTGCAAGGAATCCTTGTAGTTGAACAATTCTGTCTAGCATGACAGATTGACAGATTCTGTATCTGTCAATCTGTATTGACAGCATGTTGTTTACTAAGTTTTTATTTTTATTTTTTTTGGTAAGAATGAGGCCAAAGGCCCAGGACAAAGAAACTACAAATAGAAACTAACCAGTACTACTGGTTCTAAAACTCCCACAATATCGTCAAGGAGAACTTCAGTAACAATAGCAGGGGGCTCATAGAGAGATAACAGATGCCTTGAGCATTGAGAGTATTGTTTTTGGCCAGCAAATCAGCAACCATATTCCGCTCACGGTGAATATGCTTAACATGGGGGCAAAATGTTGAAGCATAGACCTGCAATTTGTCACAATGGTGCCCAGAGGGTGATACTCACTTTCATAATTCTGCAGAAGATTGATGAGAACAGTAGAATCTGACTCCACTTCCAAATTGGAAATTTGCATGTCTAAAGCCAATTTAATGCCATAAAAAAGACCCCAGGCCTCAGCTTGGAGCACATCTCCAGAACCAATGTTAATCATAAAGCCATTCTTTCATCCCTTATAACACCTCCAGCACCAATGTCCCCATTTCTTGATCTTGAACCATCCACATTTAGCTTGTAAAACCCATCAGTGGGCTTAATCCAAGAGAGGTTTTTAACATGTTTCAGCAGCTGCATATTAGGCTTAGCCATAGCCTTAGTCCAATCAGTAGCATAACCAAGGATGATATGAGTAGAATTATGGGGATACTGGTACCTATCATCAAAAATACTTTTGCACCTCCATTTCCATATAAACCAGCAGCAGAAAACAAAGAAAACATTCCAACTTAAATTGTGAATGTGATAGCCATTTTGCATAAGATTAGCAAGCCATCCATCCCAATCTAAAGTAAAGGTGGCCAACATATTTACAGGAATATTAAAAGAGCTCCAAATCAGTCTTGCCTTAGGACAATCCCAAAAAATATGAAGCATGGTTTCAGGAATACCAACACAATGCTTACAAGAAGAATTACCAGTCAATCGTCTATGAGATCTCTGCACATTAGTTAATAACTTACTCGAAACAAAGGTCCATAGGAAAATTTTCAGCTTTGGAGGGATATGCAAAGACCAATTCTTCATCCACACATACTTCTGGTAACCAGACTCATCACAGATTAGCTGATAGGCAGATTTAACAGAAAAGATCCCAGAGGAAGTTTTTCCCCAAATAATCTTGTCCTGCAAATCACGAACAACAATAAGAACAGTAGTAATAACATGCACCACATCAGTAGGTAAATGAACCATCAACGTATCCACATTCCACATTCTTCTGATCCAAAATTCTTTCACAACAACATGTAAATCAATAACATCATGATTCAAAGCAAGATTTTCCAATATACCACATGGGGACCATTTATCAGTCCAGAACTTAGTAGTGCATCCATTCCCTACTCTCCATTGAATCCCTTTCCAAACACAATACCAGACCATGTACTGGAGCACTTTGTTGGCTTCTTATAGTTTTCCTGCAAAATAGAATCAGAATGGAGGTATTTTTTCTGGTAAATTTCATTCCATAAACCCTTATCATTTTGTATCATTCTCCAACTAGCCTTTGCAAGCATTGCCTTGTTCATGTCAGTCGATTTTTTAATTCCTAGTCCACCAAAACATTTTGGCCTACAAACCATATCCCAATTGGTTAAGTGGACTTTCCTCTCTGATATGAGCACAAAGTGCTATGTTTTTAATGTGTTTCCTACCCTATTTGACCATGTTATTTCCTTAATAATACCATTTCTGACATGTTTTGTGATTGTACAAAGAGCTTAATTGAGAAAAGAAGACCCAAGTCCAAGGATGGAAGAGAAAAAAATGCAGAAAGCCCAAAAGAAGGCCCAAGTAGTCCAAGGAAAGAAGGCCCAAGTCCAAAAAGGAAGGAGAAAAATCAAACATTTCAGCTAGTCCCACATCATTTTTGAAGAGAAGTTCCACCAAGGTTTCCTCTATATAAAGACAATCTTGGGTACTTCTAAGAGCATCATTCATTCACATTAAAAACCAGAGGGATAAGAGAGCAGCAGCAGTCTCTCCCTCTCCTTAGTCAAGCTTCTTCCTCCTTTGTTAAACCTGGAAGGACTTCTCCATCAAGGCAGCAACGTTGGAGACTTCAAGCATTGAAGGCAAGCTTCATTTTGATGTCAACAAGCTTCCTTGGAGACTTGATAAAGTGTAAACATTACCTTTACTTTGTTTTGATTTTCTTTACAAATTTATAGGTATGTTTCCTGTGCTAAACTTAGAAATTGGAAGCATGTTTTGCTTGTACTTGTATTCAATAGATTCAGAATTTTATAAAACATATTGATGTTTCGTTAATGATTTTCTGGCGATCCGATCTTATGAGTTTAATGATTGAAAGTTTGCGTTTTTGTTTAAATTAAAGAGTTAGAATGCATGCTAGCTATTGCCACGATTCATGCTAAGCTTCTTCAAGTAAATATGTTTCTCTAAGTGGTGGACACTATGTAATAATAGTTGAAAACGTAAACTACAGCAAATGCATGTTACGACTTCTCGGATGCGCGTTGTTGTTCAATCTCAATTCTATAATTCTTATGATTCATGTTTATTGTGGACAAGTACTCTTCAGTATTGAATGCAGCAATTTACATGAAATAATCTAAGTTCTAGACTTCTCTATGCTTAGGTGATAAAGTAAGTAGAATTAAAGGAATGCATGTCCTCTTCAGGCTTGTGTTCTGAGATTGTTTCTCTTGTTAAGAACTTGCATGATAATCGGATTGCTGGAATGAGATTGATCTTGATGTGTGGTAGAATTCGAGTTTATCTCTGTTTGCGATGTTGAATGAATCGATCACTTGTACATATCTTATTTTCTGTTTTTAGGAACATAGAACAAGCCTTCAAAATCTCCCCTCTGTTTACCTTGTACCATATGTATATTTGTAGATGAATGCTTATAAATACTTATAGTTGCTGACTATTTAATGTAATCGTGACTGTAAGAGTGCCCTTTAAGTTCCCGGATTGATCGAACCCTATTTGCCAATACTATATTCTGATAAGAAAAAGGTTCTTAATTGTCGCACGCCCGGTAACGAGCATGTCACCTCAGCATCTCTAATCTTTTCATGATTAGCAATAAGCTTCTTCTTAAGATCCTGAAGAAACAGGTTATGCCCTCTTCGTAAGCATTTCTGAATACCACAAATTCTTGCGTTAAGAATTCTTTTCTGCTTAATAATATTCCCAAAAACATTTTTGTTCCAATCAATCACAGAATTAGCCAGATTACTAGTTTTAGAAAGTCAATCACTAGAGCAATTATTCCAAGTCTCAGACACCATGTCCAAGTAATTCTCATGGTTCAGCCACATAGCTTGAAATCTGAATAGAGAATTCTTTCTGGACCCTCTAATACTAGGAAAAAGTTTAATCAAGATGGGGCAATGGTTAGATTTAGCTGATAAGGACTCAAGTGAATCTTGGACTCTAATAGATGAGCTGAAGATTAATCCTCTAGGCACCTATATATATATCAGATAGCAGATTATCTTCTATTATGTGAATTGGTATTGCTGTGTGGATTGTCGATCGAGTGTTGCTTCATCGTTTGAAGACTTGCTGCCGATTGTTCCTGCTTAGCTGTCTGAAGAAATGGCTGGACAAAATGCTGATATAAACTATCTTACATTTGCAGTCTCATTAGATAACTATAGTTCTTCATCTAAATGGATTTTTTTATTACTGTTTCATGATTATTGTAAATTTATGCTAAGATAAGCATAGAACCTAAAGAAGAGTTACTACAAGTGGTTGATCACTTTGAAATGTTGGATAAAAAGAAAGTAATGCAACGAGTATTTACTTCTGCAGCTTTGTGATTGAATGCATTTTTAGTTTTTTTTTCTCCTTTATTTGAAGAGTGTCTAATCAACAATTCCCTTTGAGTGAATAAAGTTTGGCATCACTAATGAAGTAATACTCCAAACCCCGTATGAATTAACATTTTGCCAAAACAATGTGTCGGCACTGGTCTAGGAAACCTACAAAAGTGTGCTTCTGTGTGTCTAGACAAGTGTGTATATAGAAGTAGTGCTCAAGTTTGAACGATAACTAGTTCTTGTAAGGCAATGATGTTCTATATCTAAGCTCACCTTCATGTATGTCCCAATATCCGGATCAGGAACAATAAATGAGTTTGTATCTTGACAAGCATATATGTCACATTTCTATATATCATAGTATAGAGACATTTTTACATGATGATTTAAGACCTGTACATTTCAGGTAAGAGTTACAATATCTACCACATGAGCTTCTGTTGTGAGAGTTACAATATCTACCACATGAGCTTCTGTTGTGACATTAGCGATGTCAAATTTAATGCTTTTTCATTTTTAACACATTTCATTCAATTAAATCCTATAATGCCTACTAATGTTGTTTACTTTTGTTACTTTGTTATGTGGACAACACCACATTATACAATAACAACGTGGAGGAAACGTATTTTGGCATTTTTGGGTAATCACACCGTTCGATTGTCTCACGAGGAGATAAAACGGCTATGCTAAAAAATTTACCTATTTACGTCATTGATTGGGCATTGGTCAACTCAATCAACCATAAGTTTCTAAACACCTGTCAAGAAAAAACCAAACTGAAAATAAAAGGAAAGTCAAATCAAACGGTTTTATAACGAAGTACGTGGCATTATGAGTATGTGAGAGTTTTCAGGACGTATTTCGGATACCCAAGCTATTTATTACATTTTTCTAAAGTACACGGTGATTCTTTAAGGACGTCGAGGATATTTTCTAGAGTTTTTCATGATCACGAACCTCAAATTAACGGACCTAATTGTGAAGTGAGTCTCGCGAGTGGTCCGTAACATTTTTCGGTGAATTTTTCCGACACCTGAGCTATTTTCTATGAATTTTTAAAGTTCTGAAATGGTGGAAAAAAAAAAGTAAGACTTTAATGACATGGACATGTGCGCAGCCCTCAATGCGCCATGTGGGTCAAATCTCACTATTAAATTATTTTTTTGATTTGAAAATCTGAAAATTCTTGTATGCACGACGTAATCTTAACCGTTCATAACAATTCATATGTTTGGCCACCATGTTTCTATATTATTTTCTCTAATCTTGACCATCCATGTATGTATGTAAAGATACATTCCGTGTACTGAAGATGCTATTTTGAAAATCTTGTGAAAATGGTAATAAATAGCTCGGGTGTTCGAAAAATTCCGTGAAAATTAGTGCGCACTCAGGGTGATGCGCTTTTTCTACCAGTTTAAAAATTTTGAGAAAATGATATATGCGTGACGGGGCTTCCTTTAGGGAGGAAGAAGGGTGCATGGGGTTGACCGGTTTGACCGACATCAAAACGACGGCGGACGAGATCTATTTCTTTACCAAGAGCCTATTACGACTGCCCAAATGCTTATTACTCCTCCGTAATCACATTGACGATGTCAAATTTAACGTTTTTTCAATTTAGTACGTTTTATTCAATAAAATCCTAGTAAGTCTACTAGTTGACCGACTTACTAGTTGACCGAGTGGATCGAGACTCAAACGTTATCGAAAATTGGTAAATTTTTGTCTATAGCCGTATTTAAATACACTGATCACATCAGAGGGTCAAGATTTAATATTTTTTTAATTTTAGTCATTAGAACCACAACGTGTCTACTACAGTGGTATAACTTGTATAGTAGGTTTTATGCAAGCGTACACCTTCATGAAACAACTATATCTTACAAACAGAATTTTGAAAAATCGTCCGTAGGATGTGATAGGTATAGTGAAATACGGCTATGGAAGAAAAATCACATATTTGCGATAACGTTTTGACTCCGATCAAGGTGGACAACCCTATTTACGCTTATTCTTCCTGACGTGCTCGTTTCCGGGCGCTCAATTTAAAAACCCTTTTTTTTTTTTTTTAATCAGAATGTAGTATTGACAAATAGGGTTCGATCAATCCAGCGACTTAAAGGACACTCATGCAGTCATGGTTACACTAAAGAGTCAGTAACTATAAGTATTTACAAGCATTCATTTACAAATATACATATGGTACAAGGTAACAGGTGGGGGGGGGCGGTTTGAAGGTTTGTTCTATGTTCCTAAAAACAGAAAATAAGATACATACAAGTGATCGATTCTTTCAACATTGCAAACATAGATAAACTCGAATTCTACCACATATCAAGATCACGTCTCATTCCAGCAATCCAATTATCATGCAAGTTCTTAACAAGAGAAACAATCTCGGAACACAAGCCTGAAGAGGACATGCATTTCTTTAATTCTACTTACTTTATCACCTAAGCACAGAGAAGTCTATAACTTAGATTATTTCATGTAAATTGCTGCATTCAATACTGAAGAGTACTTGTCCACAATAAACACAAATAATTAAGAATTATAGAATTGAGATTGAACAACAATGCACATCCGAGAAGTCGTAACATGCATTTACTGTAGTTTACGTTTTCAACTAATACATAGTTTCCACCACTTAGAGAAACATATTTACTTGAAAAAGCTTAGCATGAATCGTGACAATAGCTAGCATGCATTCCAACTCTTTAATTTAAACAAAAACACAAACTTTCAATCATTAAAACTCACAAGATCGGATCGCTATAAAATCATTAACGAAACATCAATATGTTTTATAAAATTCTGAATCTATTGAAAACAAGAACAAACAAAACATGCTTCCAAATCCTAAGTTTAGCACACGGAACATACCTAGAAATTTGTAATGAAAATCAAAACAAAGGAAAGGTAATGTTTACACTTTATCAAGTCTCCAAGGAAGCTTGTAGACATCAAAAAGATGCTTGACTTCAATGCTTCAAGTCTCCAACGTTGCTGCCTTCATGGAGAAGTCCTTCAAGGCTTAGCAAAGGAGGCAGAAGCTTGATAAAGGAGAGGGAGAGGATGCTGCTTCTCTCTTATCCCTATGTTTTTTGATGTTAATGAATGATGCTTTGAGAAGTACATAAGACTGTCCTTATATAGAGAAAATCTTGGTGAAACTTCTCTTTAAAAATGATGTGGGGTGCACGTATTTGAATTTTTTCCTTTAGGTGCACATGTTTGACTTTTCTTCCATCCTTGGACTGCTTGTGCCTTCTTTTGGGCTTTCTGCATTTTTCTCTTCTATCCTTTCACTACTTGGGCCATATTTTGTCAATTAAGCTCTTATTGCCTCTACAATCACAAAACATGTCAGAAATGGTATTATTAAGGAAATAACATGGCTAAATAGGGTAGGAAACACAATAAAATCATAGCATATTATGCTCATATCAAATTGCCCCACACTTAGCTTTTGCTAGTCCCATAGCAAAACCATAACAACAAGACTCGATAACAATTACAACAATACAAATGTCACATACAATTACAACAGGTGATGAATAAATTCTAATGCCCTTAACTATTGTCTCAGAATCTCTAATCTTATGGCATCAAAATTAGCAGTCAATCAAGAATTATTCCATGAAGTTTTAGAAACTAATTGCCATGAATAGATCACATATTTACATGTAGGACATGGAAGAACAGTGATGATGCTTAAGCTCAGCATGTTTCAGGCAAATATGATTCAATCTCACAAGGTTTGCACTCATTTTTCACTCAGATTTTCTGGCTTAAAACACTCAAAAAGTATGCAAGAGAAAGTTTTTTGAGGCATTCAAAAAGCTTGCATTTATATAAACAGAAAATACATGTTAAACATAAATAAAACCTCATGAAAGAATCAACTACTCACACAAATGAACCATACCATAGGCTCAACTCTTGAGACAAACCCCACAGATCAAATTTTACACATCTTTTAGATCAAAAGGAACTTTAAAAGGTGTTAATGGGGCTGGGCTAGGGGTATGAATTTAAGAACAAGTGTTGCAAAATTCCTAAGGACCTAGCAGAGCATCAAACACGCCTTATGTCACGCCCCGACTCATAATTTTTACCTTATTAACTAGCATGGTGTTAATAAGAGTTTTACCGTCTTCATCAATGAGTTTATAGTTTAATTGGTCCTCAGAGGGGTTTTGGGGGACGATTATTTCGAAGGAATTATTTGTAGGAGAAAAACGTGACGACGGTAAAAATAGTAAATTTTAGCTAGTAAAGGTAATTTTTATTGGGGTATTTTTTTTGGTTAGTATAAGGAGTTGGGCCCGTTTGGAAAAAGCCCAAAAATCATTTTTCTCCTCCCTGCCGATTCTCTCTCCCTCTCCCGCTACCGTAACTTCTAGCCGATCGTCCGCCGCCATCCGGCCACCAGAGACCGCCGGACCGGTTCTGTTCGGACCCCCTCCGCTTCCTCTCTCTTCCAGGGCCGGTGACCGCGCGCGGGACGCTGCCAAGCGGGAGGAAACCGCTTCTAGCAGCCGACTGTTTTGTCGCCGGAAATTGCTCCTCCGGCCACCATAGCCGGAGCGGCTTAGCTCGTTGGAAAGCCCTCCTCCCGTGCAGCAACCCCTCCAAAGGACTCCCTCCCTCTTGAGCTAGGTAAGGAGAAATATGGAGTTGAAATTCTAGGGCTTATTAGATGTTTTCGTTCGATTGACATAGTTAGGCTTGGAATTGGTGTTTGTGCTAGTTAGGAAAGTTGTAGAGGAGATTGAGAGGTAGATGCTGTTAAAATTTGGTAGTTATTGAAGGTCGCCGGAGTCGGCCGCCGGCCGCCGCTATTTGGGGAATTTTTATGGTTTTAGATGTGGAATATTAATAGGAGGTTAATGATGTGAATTTAGGAATTTTTGGAGGAATTTTGGATAGGTTTGGGATTTTTCGAAGTTTGGTATTTTGGCCGTTAATTTTGATAGAATTCGGCCGTTAGATTATTGTTGTTTCGGCCGTAGAAGGTGGATTTAAGGCGGCCGGTATTTGTGGTGAAGTTTGGACGGTATCAATTTTAAGATTTGCAAAGTTAGGTAAGAATGACAGTAGATAAGGCCACATTTAATTTTGCCTATTTTTATATAAGCGTTGGTATATAGTTGAGGATTTAATTATGTTCTTGGATCAGGACGTGAGGAAGCTCGAGCAGAAGAGGTTTCAGACTGACTTCAGGCTTAGGCCTAATTTGTGAGTGGACTCTTGGTTTAAATAATGTGCATGCAATTGTTATTTGGTTGGAGCATTGGACGTCATTTTTATTTGACGATTTCACTCATTGTGGTGAGTTACCGAAAATGGGATTTTCGGTAAATTATAATATATTTACGAGGAGAATATGTATATAAATGCTAGCTAGCCATATGTGTCTGTCCACCTTAATGACATAGTATATAACTGCATTATGGTGTGACGTGAGCGTTGGATGCAAGCGTAGTAGCCATATACGAGTGTTTAATTCATATAGAGGGTATTGGCACATATTTATACACCCGTCTATCCACCTTAATGGCGTAGTGTATCACCGCATTAAGGCGTGACGTGAGCGTTAGACGCGAGCGTAGTAGCCCTATATAGATTATTATTAATTTATATAGGGAGTATGGGCGAGTGTAAATACATACATATTTTGATATATATAGTTTTGAGCTGAAGAGGCTCGATATTTATGAGATAAGAGAATTATCGTTTGAGGCATGCATTCGTTTTCTTTGAATTAAAAATTGGGAAAGCATAAATGTTGAAAAATATTTTCTTTATTTATTTTTGTCCACTCACTCTAATTTTTGCGAATGTTTTCCCCTGGGCTCTTCGTTTTAAAAATGTCCAGTCTGCAGAGTTCGGGTTAGTACGAGTAGGAGACGACGAGGCATAGTTACCCATTTCTCAGCCATATTTCACCAGTAGGTTACTTGTTTAACCTACTAGGGTATTTTCAGGCTCCTCTAGTGTTTAGTAGCTCTGAATACTCTTTGGGGTTTATCGTATAATTTTTCTGGTGGTGTGCTAAGACTTATGTTTTATTTTAGAATATATGAAGTTTGTAATTGTTATATTCTCACTTTCGGATGATTGTGGGTTGATTTGGAGGATGCTTAATAATATTTAGGAAAGTAACTCTTTAGTTTTCTAGGTTAGGGTTGTCTATTTGAGTATTTTCAAGGGAGGTTTACCTAGCTTTACGGTAAATTTTCTTTGGAGGTGGACCCCGTAAGACTTACCTCGGGTTTCAGGGTGAAACTTGGGGTGGGTCTTGACACCTTATGTTACCAAATTAAGGGCCAGATACCATCTTGTTGGGCCCTTCGTCATTCTAACCACCTTACAACATCATGAACCAGAACAAAGGCCAAATAATTTCGTTTTTGGACCTTCTATTTACAGCAAAAACTCTCATTTCACAACATAAAGACAATGTCCAGATTTCTTCTTCTTTTCCTGCCGAAATTTTCTTTTTTCTTTCTTTTACTGTTTGCGGCATTTTCTTTTCTTTTCCACAAGGACCAGTGATTTCCCCCACACTTGTTTCTGATCATCACTTCCAAAAAATTCTTCACAAAATGCTCTACTAGGCCCAAAGGAAAAGGGTAGAAATATCACTGTACTAAGCTTGTGATAATTGCATGGGTGATGAATGAAAATGCTCAATGTAGGCTCAAAGGGAGTTCAACTAAAGGGGTGTGCAGCGCACACAAATACGAACACAAACTTGTTTGGCAATGGTGTTCATCCTAAAAAGTTCCATTTATCCTTTTCAAAATCAGAGTGTTTTATGATAAAAGTTTTGAAAGTCCACAAGAGTGAGTTCTAGTCATCTAGAGTTCATTAAAAGCTATGGTGAGCAATCAATCAAATTGAAAGAATAATGAGGTTTTCAAACAATTATAGCCAAGAAAACGAATAAGAATATTTCAATAAGGACTCAGAAAGAATGTCACATATAATGGCTCAAAAGCTCACATTAGGGTTCATATGAATCAAAATTTGAATTAACATGCTCATTTCTACACCAAAGTTTCAAAACCACATCCACTACATTTCATATGGTTTCCATTCATTTCAATTAACCACAGAATATCAGTGAGAAATCATCTCAATCTTGTGATCATTCTTTATCCATAATGAAGAGAATTACACTCATCATCGACAGTTAAAGGCTCCTAAGACTCAAAAAAACACAAGACTCAAAAGCAACACAATCTATTTTTGGATTTTTCAAATTTTTCGAATAAAAATTCAACAAACATGTAAATCCCTCCCCCACACTCAAACTCTACATTGTCCTCAATGTTCACAAAATAATGTGTAGAATTAAAGCAAGAATTAGGAACTCACGACCCAACAAACAAAAACAAAACAAATAAAAACAGAATAGTAAAAGAGAAGGAATGGAAAACAAATCTGCTTTGACGATTCCGCCACATCTGAGTTGGGTTGTCTCCCAATTAGCGCCTCGTTTATTGTCCATGAGCTAGATGATTGTACCACACATCAGTTCTGTGTGAATGGTGCCTCTTGGAGAGGTACTTCCTCCACATTGTATTCCTTGAACGCCTCATAGTATGGCTTCATGATACACGCATTTTATGCTATATTCTTAATGTATTTCCGACCTTCTTTTGCTTTGTTATTTCCTTAATAATTCCATTTCTAGCTTGTTTCTGTTTTATAGGTCGAAAGAGGAAGTTTTACACAAAAGAAGGCTAAAACGCAAGAGTTGAGAGAAATCCTAATCAAAGTAGGATTTCTGGTGCAGCAAGAAGTCTCATTAAGTCGCAAAATCTGAGGATAAGTCATTTAGGAAACTTTCCTGTTTTGAAAAGGGAAAGTTGCCTATTTCATTTTAAGAAACTTTCTTATTTTGATTTAGGAAACTTACTATTTCTGAATCTTTCCTATTATGACTTTCCTAAAATATTTAGGAAACTTTCTTTTCTAGTGAGACAGGGAAACCATTTGAAGTCAGGAAACCTAATCCAACTTGGAATAGGAATCTGTGAACGTGTATAAAAGGAAGGACAAATTCTGCAGCAATCAAGGGATTTATGTGTGCTAATATAAATCGGAAATTAAGGGAGATTCTTTCCTTTAATTTCGTCATTTGAATTATGTTATTCCCTACCATATTTATCTGACTTTATTTCTTTTCCAGGAACCCTAATTGCGCACAAATAAAGGAAGGAAAATCATGGATTTTCGTCAAGGGTCTGATTGAAGGCAGAAGAAGGAAAGTTATTCACTGCTGTTATTTTCTTTGGAGAATAAGTAACGAACCTGGTCTTCATTCAAGCTCCATTCGAGATATGATTGCGCAAGATATTCCAGAGAATTCTGGGGAGTTCTAAATCAAGATTTGAAGCAATAATTTATCACCGTTGGATCAGAAATTCATCAAGGGCTAGGAGGATAGCTAGGGTTCGGCCAAGATAGTATAAAGAGGAGCAGAGGAGCAACGTTTTGGGCATCACTTCTTCCACCAAAAATTCAGAAAAACGTTCTGTCTCTTCCGTTCTCTAATCTGTGTGAGTGCCAAGCCGCAAAGGAGCAAGCATGCAGCCACAAGAGTTTCCTCACGCTGCCAAAGTTCTTCCTGCACTAGTTCGTCACCCCTTTGAAGCTTCAAGGCCAAGAAGACTCAAAAGTGTAAAACTATGCTCTGGATTTATCATGTTGTTCCTACTGCCTTTGTATTCCTAATCGCATGGATTATGATTACTGTTGTTGACAATATGTTTTATGCATGAATTTTATAAAGTTTTGTTCTTAGATTGTTAATGAAATTTGTGTAACTTATTCCTGTGCCATTCTTGATGTTGAAAACTTGTGATCCGGTTTATGACTTACTAACTTCTGCAGGGTTGGTAGTGCCATCAATCCGTGTTAAACCGCTAAGGCAAACATCGATTGATTAAGTGGCAAAAGCTTAGATTCATGGGAATGGGTCAGGCTTTGATCATGAGTTGCATGTGAACTGTTTAAGCGCTAAGATAGATGTGTTTACATGTTCGAATTCTTCTGTGAACTTAATGATTAATGTTCTATGTTGTATGGTTGCGCTAAGTATTAACATGACATATTGCATGGAATTTTCTGTGTTAAACCGCTAAGGCAAACATTGGATACTTAAGCAGATTATTATAGGTTGCATGACCGCTACGGTGTGTAATTCTGAATTCGTTTCATCACTCTTGATTGGCATGGTTTTATGTTGTGTAGATTGAAGCAATCTGTTACATGATTTTATATGTTTGAGTGGAATGAAGTTGATCACTTGTACATAGTAGTTTAGTATTTTTAGTAGTTTAGTACAAACTCTCAAAATCCCCCCCTGAAATCATGTAAATGTAACTGGTGTTAATATTCTGTGATTAACTCTTCTAATTTTGTAAATGCAGGAGCACCCTAAAGTCCCCGGATTGATCGAACCTTATTTACCAATACTACAATTGTCAAAAAGGGTTCATAATTGTCGCACCCCGGTTTCGGAGCACGTCACTTCAACCGATTGCAATTCACCTTGAATTTTTCTTCGGTCTTTTCACTCTTAATCTGTACAGCACCTTGTGGAAAAACATAAGTAACTATGAAAGGACCGATCCATCTAGAATGTAACTTACATGGAAAAAGTTTAAGTGTAGAATGAAACAATAAAACTTTCTGGCTGATAGCGACCGAAACCGAGCGTTTCAATTAAAAACCTTTTTGTGTCAATTGTAGCATATAGCAAATAAGAGTATCGTTATAAAAGCCGGGGATTAAGGCTACCTTTACAATTTACGTTAATTATAAAACAAGATAAAACAAAAGATGATAGTACTAGAGATATGAAGTTTTGTGATTATAAAGAAAAGAAAAGAAAGAAACAAAATAAAGCAGAAAATATCAGATGGATGAGACGTTAGAGACTTGGAAATCCACCACCAAGTATGTTTCAAGACATGTTAACAACCAAAGCTTCAATTATTAAGTCGCAAATCGGTATCAATCAAGAATAAACCGTGAACGCACTGCGTAAGTCCTTATTACTTCCTTAGATTACTTAAGCAAGATGAACTCACCGTTACCAAGCCTTTAGAATAACCAATCAAGGTATAGACGCTATCCTATCAACAAATTGTTCTAAGCATTAAGATCAATGAAAGTTTGATTGAACAAGTATGCAAAACTAGTGTGGAACGCCTACCTAGCATGCAATCCTTTTTATTTGGTTTCACCTATTGTCCTATAGGTTTTACTACTTTGAAACATGCCTTTTAACCGTTTAGGAGATTAATCAACCTATTTCTAGCCCCACTCACAAGTTCATAATGTTCTATGTTGCACATACATGAACATAAACAAGTAAGAGTTTGTCACGCCCCGATTCTTAAGTTATTTTACGGTTATTTACTTTGGTAATATTTTGGTCTTTTACTGTTTTAAGTAACCGTTTACTATTTAAGACTCCAAAGTTGACTTTTTCTTCCGCATGGAATTTGGGAAAACTTTCTTCATGAAAGTCGTAGAGGATGTTATTACGAGTTCGTAGACATGCTACGCGTTAAAAACGGAGTTAGCATGTAAAAGTTATCATTAAAAATGTAAGTTTTATTGGGGTATTATTTTGGGGTGTTAAATTTTGGAGTTGGGTTTGGTTTATTAAGTTGGACCGGACTAATTTTTTGGTCAAAGGCCCAAAAATATTCATCTCTTCCTCCCGTTTCTTTCTCTCTCCTCCCACCCGATTTTCTCCTCCCTCCGCCCGGAAATTTCACCACCGCCGTCCGCCGCCGTCCGGCCACCACCGACCGCCAGACTGGTCCCGTTCGGACCCTTGCCTCTTCCTCTCTCATCCTGGACCGGTGCACGCGCGCGGAACGCCGCCGTGAAGGAGCGGTCAACCCCGAAAGGTTCGTCTGCCGGAAAGGGTTTTTCGCCGGAGCTCCGTCCTCCGGCCACCATAGGTCGTGATTTTTGGCTCAACTTGTAGCCCTCATCTAGGTGAGTAATCCCTTAAAAGGATTCGGCTAAATTCGATTTCGTTAGGGTGGTTTGTATAATTGAAAGTTTTAGGGATTTATGGATGTTTTGATTCGATTACCATAGTTAGGCTTGAAATTGGTGTTTGTGCTAGTTAGGAAAGTTGTAGAGGAGATTGAGAGGAAGATTCTGTTAAAATTTGGTAGCATTTGCAGGTTGCCGGAGTTGGTCGCCGGCCGCCGCTACCGGCGGAGCCGCCGCTGTTTTGGGAAATTTTGTGGTTTTTGATGTAGAATATTAAGGGGATATTATTGATGTGAATTTAGGAATTTTTGGAGGATTTTTTGTTAGGTTTTGGAATTTGTAAAGTTTGGTATTTTTGGCGGATTAATAAGTTAAAATCCGGCCATTGGATTATTTTTATGATTAGGACGTTGGAAGGTGATTTTTGAGGATGTCGGTATTTATGGAGATTTTTGGTTGGCAGTGAAGTTAAGATTTAGGACGATAGGCATGGTTGAGCACGAGAAGCTCATATTTAATTATGCCTATTTTCTTTAAATGTTGGGATTTTATTTAAGGAATTATTTATGTTTTGGAACAGGACGCGAGGAGGCTCGAGCAGAGGAGACCTCCGACTGACTTCAGGCTTAGGCCTAACTTGTGAGTGGACTTTTGTTTTAAATAATGTGCATGCAGTTGTTTATTTGGTTGGACCATTTGACGTCATTTTTATTTGACGATTTTACTCATTGTGATGAGTTACCGAAAATGAGATTTTCGGTAAATTATAATATATTTTTAAGGAGAGTATGTATATAAATGCTAGCTAGCGATATGTGTCTGTCCACTTTAATGACATAGTATATAACTGCATTATGGTGTGACGTGAGCGTTGGACGCAAGCGTAGTAGCCTTATATGAGTGTTTAATTCATATAAGGGGTATGGGCACATATTTATACACCCGTCTGTCCACCTTAATGACATAGTGTATCACCGCATTAAGGCGTGACGTGAGCATTGGACGCGAGCGTACTAGCCCTATATAGATTATTATTAATTTATATAGGGAGTATGGGCGAGTGTAAATATATACATGTATATATTTTAGCCTGAGAGGCTGTATTTTGATATATATATATATATATATATATATATATATATATATATATATATATATATTTTAGCCTGAGAGGCTGTATTTGGATATATATATTGTTTTGAGTAGTAGAGGCTCGATATTTATAACGATAAGAGAATTATCGTTTAAGACATGCATTCGTTTTCTTGGAAATTAAATTGGGAAAACATAAATATTCTTTTTATTTATTTTTATCCACTCACTCTAATTATTGCGAATGTTTTTCCCCTGGGCTCTTCGTTTTTAAAATGCCCAGTCTGCAGAGTTCGAGTTAGAACGAGTAGGAGACGACGAGGCATAGTTACCCATTTCTCAGCCACCATTCACCAGTAGGTTACATGTTTAACCTACTAGAGTATTTTTCCTACTCCTCTAGTGTATAGTAGCTCTGAATACTCTTTGGGATTTATTGTAATGTTTCTGGTGGTGTGCTTAGACTTTTATTGTATTTTTGAATATACGAAGTTTGTAATTATTTACTCACTTTCGTATAATTGTGGGTTGATTTGGAGGATGCTCAAATTTATTTAAGAAAGTAACACTTTAGTTTTCTAGGTTAGGGTTGTCCATTTTCAAGGGAGGTTTGCTTTTTAGTAAATTTTCCTTGGAGGTGGTCCCCGCAGGACTTACCTCGGGTTTCGGGGTGAAATTTGGGGTGGGTCTTGACAGAGTTCCTCATAAACCAAAACCAAATAAACAATTTGAAAGACTCAATAATTTGAAACCAAGGTTCAAAACAATATCTAAAACATTCTTGGGGCTTCAAACCTTGCCCCTAACTAAGAGAAATCAGCCACACATGGCTGCAAAATCACACAAGGAGAATAAAAGATGACAAAGGAAAGGTAAACCGTGGATGATGGAGAGATCGTTGATGGCTTGGCGGCTTCCTTGTGTGAGTCCGCAACTATGGAGGTTCTGATGATGTAAGATCGTTGGCCTCCTCTAATTTTCACGTCCTTACTTCTTTTTTTCTGCTGTGATTAGGGTTATAAAACCCTCAAAACTCGTCCATGGGCTTGCCAATGTGGTCTGGGCCTCAAAATATAAGTTTTGGTCCAAATCAGAAATTCGGGCAGACAGACCTTTGGTCACTCAAATAGTCATAACGTCTTCTTAAAAATAGGTATTGACTATCCGTAAAAGGTTCTGGAATGTAGACTCTTGTAGCTTTCCATATATGGCACATCTCCTGCATCGTTGTGAGCTGATCACAATATTCTGTCGAAGTTGACTAATAATTTCTGACATATTTTCTTATTTCAATCCTTGCACGACATGGATTCTTTTTCCTTCAAGATTTCTCCTCTTTCGTCTCTTTTGGGCTCCTCGGCTTTATTTATGACCTAAAAACATAAACTTAGTTAATATGAATATTTTTAAAGGAATTACATTGCTAAATAGGGTCAAAATACAATATAAACGTAGCACTTTGTGCTCCTATCAAATTCCCCCACACTTAGCTTTTGCTAGTTGATAAGAGCACAAAGAACTATATTTTTAATGTGTTTCCTACCCTATTTGGCCATGTTATTTCCTTAATAATAACATTTCTGACATGTTTTGGGATTGTAGAGGGACAAAGAGCTTAATTGAGAAAAGAAGGTCCAAGTCCAAGGATGGAAGAGAAAAAATGCAGAAAGCCCAAAAGAAGGCCCAAGTCCAAAAATGAAGGAGAAAAGTCAAACATTTCAGCTAGTCCCACATCATTTTTGAAGAAAAGTTCTGCCAAGGTTTCTTATATATAAAGACAGCCTTGGGTACTTCTAAGAGCATCAATCATTCACATTAAAAGCCAGAGGGATAAGAGAGCAGCAACAGCCTCTCTCCTTATTCAAGCTTCTTCTTCCTTTGCTAAGCCTTGAAGGACTTCTCCATCAAGGCAGCAACGTTGGATTCTGAGAAGTATTGAAGCCAAGTGTAACCGTCCGGCCCAGTCCATTGAGATATTGTCCGCTTTGGCCCAACGACCCTCACGGTTTTGCTCTTGAGGTTTCACCCCAAAACGCGTCTCAATGTAAGGTGCTAGCTCTGCACATATAAGCATAGCAACTTGTCTCCCCCGGGCGATGTGGGACGGATGCACCTACTAGCTTACTTGCCTAGTCAGGTCATCACAATCCACCCCCCTTAGGGCCCGACGTCCGCGTCGGCACACTTCCGGCCGGGGACAGGCTCTGATACCAAATGTAACCGTCCGGCCCAGTCCATTGAGATATTGTCCGCTTTGGCCCAACGACCCTCACGGTTTTGCTCTTGAGGTTTCACCCCAAACATATGCAGAACTATGAGCTTCCTCCAAAATCTCAATCTTTAACTCTTCATTCCTCTTTGGAACACAAAGCCTATTCTTGAACAACAAAGTTCCATCTCTTCTTACCGAAAAATCCACGGCTGTTCCATTCGCTGCTCTTTCCATCAACTGAACTATGGAAGGATCATTAAACTGCGCCTCACGCACTTTATCCACCAAAACTGGCCTCACATGGAAACTAGCTACTAGGGCACCTACTTCATCCACCGTCAAATCCACTCCTGTAGCTCGCAACTCACAAAGAAGTGGAACTCTAACCATCCTGAGGTGAGATAAAGATATGGTGGGATTTCGACTAAGAGCATCAGCTACCACATTAGCTTTTCCCGGATGATACTCAATAGTGCAGTCGTAGTCACTGATCAACTCCATCCACCTTCTCTGCCTCATATTCAACTCCCTTTGAGTGAACACATACCGAAGACTCTTGTGATCGGTAAAAATCTGACACTTGGCTCCATAAAGATAGTGTCTCCACAACTTGAGAGTAAAAACTACTGCTGCAAGCTCTAAATCGTGGGTGGGATAATTCACCTCATGCTGCTTCAATTGCCTAGAAGCGTAGGCAATCACTCGGTCATGCTGCATCAATACCCCGCCTAGACCTCGTCTAGAAGCATCACAGTAAACTACGTACTCCCCACTATCATCCGGAAGCGCCAAAACAGGAGCACTAGTCAAGCGATCCTTCAATTCTTGAAAACTTTGCTCACACTGATCTGACCATTCAAACTTGACTCCCTTCCTGGTCAACCTTGTTAGTGGAGCTGCAATCTTTGAAAAGTCTTGCACAAATCGCCGATAATAACCTGCTAACCCCAAGAAACTACGAATCTCCGTCATAGATGCGGGTCTTTTCCAACTGGACACTGCTTCCACTTTCTGGGGATCCACACTAACACCTTCCGCTGAAACTACATGACCCAAGAATCCCACTTTATCCAGCCAAAATTCACACTTGCTGAACTTGGCAAATAACTGAGCATTTCTCAAAGTCCGCAAAATCAATCTTAGATGTTTAGCATGCTCCTTCTCGCTTTTAGAGTACACCAAAATATCATCTATGAACACGATCACGAAGCGGTCAAGGTATGGACTAAACACCCTAAAATAATACCCCAATAAAAATTACCTTTTACTAGCTAAAATTTACCATTTTTGCCGTCGTCACATTTTTCTCCTACGAATAATTCTTCCAAATTATTAGTCCCTCAACACCTCTGGGGACTAATTAAATTATACACTGAGTGACGAAAACGGTAAAAACTCTTATTACCACAATGCTAGTAATTAAGGTAAAAATTACGGTTCGGGGTGTGACACCAAGCATCCTTTTGATGTCAACAAGCTTCCTTGGAGACTTGATAAAGTGTAAACATTACCTTTACTTTGTTTTTATTTTCTTTACAAATTTATAGGTATGTTTCATGTGTTAAACTTAAGAATTGGAAGCATGTTTTTTTGCTTGTTCTTGTATTCAATAGATTCAGAATTTTATAAAACATATTTATGTTTCGTTAATGATTTTCTGGCGATTCTATCTTGTGAGTTTAACCATGAAAGTTTGTGTTTTTGTTTAAATTAAAGAGTTAGAATGCATGCTAGCTATTGCCATGATTCATGCTAAGCTTCTTCAAGTCAGTATGTTTCTCTAAGTGGTGGAAACTATGTAATAATAGTTGAAAACGTAAACTACAGCAAATGCATGTTACGACTTCTCAGATCTGCGTTGTTGTTCAATCTCAATTCTTTATTTCTTAATGATTCATGTTTATGGTGGACAAGTACACTTCAGTATTGAATGCAGCAATTGACATGAAATAATCTAAGTTCTAGACTTCTCTGTGCTTAGGTGATAAAGTAAGTAGAATTAAAGGAATGCATGTCCTCTTCAGGCGTGTGTTCTGAGATTGTTTCTCTTGTTAAGAACTTGCATGATAATTGGATTGTTGGAATGAAATGTGATCATGATGTGTGGTGGAATTCAAATTTATCTCTGTTTGCAATGTTGAATGAATTGATCACCTGTACATATCTTATTTTCTGTTTTTAGGAACATAGAACAACAAATCTTCAAAACCCCCCCTGGTTACCTTGTACCATATGTATATTTGTAAATGAATGCTTGCAAATACTTACAGTTGTTAACCATTTAGTGTAACCGTGACTGCAAGAGTGCCCTTTAAGTCCCCGGATTGATCGAACCCTATTTGCCAATACTACATTCTGATAAGAAAAGGGTTCTTAATTGTCGCACGCCCGGTACTGGGTACGTCAATTTTGGCGCCGTTGCTGGGGACTTGATAATTCTCTAACGGTTTTTCGGTTACTTTTATTTGTAAATATTTATACTACTTTAACATATCTGACTAATTGTTGATTGTTTTATTTATTTTCAGGAGCTCATCTTGTTTTGTAAACCATTGGAGGTTACTTTGGTTAATAGGATTCTAAACCCTTCATTAGTACCTTATCAAAGGTCTTTTGGAGTTGAGGGCGGACCTTATTAACTCTTGTACAACTGTCAACCATACATGTGTTTCTTAGCTAAGTAAGGGACATTTTGGGTGGTATCTAGGCCCGAGTGACGTGCTCCGAAACCGGGGTGCGACAATTATGAACCCTTTTTGACAATTGTAGTATTGGTAAATAAGGTTTGATCAATCCGGGGACTTTAGGGTGCTCCTGCGTTTACAAAACTAGAAGAGTTAATCACAGAATATAAACAACAATTACATTTACATGATTTCAGGGGGGGGGGGAATTTTGAGAGTTTGTTCTAACATTCCTACAAAAACAGAGAATAAAATATATACAAGTGATCGATTCATTCAACATCGCAAACAGAGGCAAACTCGAATTCTACCTAATCTCATTCCAGCAATCTGATTATCATGCAAGTTTTTAACAAGAGAAACAATCTCGGAACACAAGCCTGAAGAGGACATGAATTCCTTTAATTCTACTTACTTTATCACCTAAGCACAGAGAAGTCTAGAACTTTGATTATTTCATGTAAATTGCTGCATTCAATACTGAAGAGTACTTGTCCACAATAAACACAAATCATTAAGAAATAAAGAATTGAGATTGAACAGCAAGGCACACCCGAGAAGTCGTGATATGCATTTACTGCAGTTTACGTTTTCAACTATTATTACATAGTTTTCACCACTTAGAGAAACATACTTACTTGAAGAAGCTTAGTACAAATCATGGCAATAGTTAGCATGCATTCTAACTATTTTATTTAAACATAAACGCAAACTTTCAATCATTAAAACTCACGAGATCGGATCGCCAGAAAATCATGAACGAAACATCAATACGTTTTATAAAATTCTGAATCTATTGAATACAAGAACAAACAAAACATGCTTACAAATCCAAAGGTTAACATCCGAAACATGCTTTCAATTTGTAAAGAAAATCAAAACAAAGTAAAGGCAGTGTTTACACTTTTTCAGTTTCCAAGGAAGCTTGGCGACGTCAAAAGGGATGATTGGCTTCAGTGCTTCAAGTCTCCAACTCTGCTACCTTCGTGGAGAAGTCCTTCAAGGTCTGGCAAGAGAGGATGAACTCGGCAAAAGAGGAAAAAACGGCCTGCTGCTGCTCTCGTATCTCTCTGTTTTTAACGTGAATGAATGATAAAAATTGTGAAGCAGAGAGCCTCTATTTATAGTGAACACACCAAACCCTAGGTCGTCTCCTAGCCCTTGATCAACTTCTGATCCAATGGTAGTGAATTATTGCTTCAAATCTTGATTTAGAACTCCCCAGAATTCTCTGGAATATCTTGCGTAATTATATCTCGAATGGAGCTTGAATGAAGACCAGGTTCGTTACTTGTTCTCCAAAGAAGATAACAACAGTGAATAACTTTCCTTCTTCTGCCTTCAATCAGACCCTTGACGAAAATCTTTGATTTTCCTTCCTTTCCTGGTGTGCAATTAGGGTTCCTAAAAGAGAAATAAAGTCAGATAAATATGGTAGGGAATAAAATAATTCAAATGACGAAATTAAAGGAAAGAATCTCCCTTAATTTCTGATTTATATTAGCACACATAAATCCTTTGATTGCTGCAGAATTTGTCCTTCCTTTTATACACGTTCACAGATTCCTATTCCAAGTTGGATTAGGTTTCCTGACTTCAAATGGTTTCCCTGTCTCACTAGAAAAGAAAGTTTCCTAAATATTTTAGGAAAGTCATAATAGGAAAGATTCAGAAATAGTAAGTTTCCTAAATCAAAATAAGAAAGTTTCTTAAAATGAAATAGGCAACTTTCCCTTTTCAAAACAAGAAAGTTTCCTAAATGACTTATCCTCAGATTTTGCGACTTAATGAGACTCCTTGCTGCACCAGGAATCCTTCTTTGATTAGGATTTCTCTCAACTCTTGCGTTTTAGCCTTCTTTTGTGTAAAACTGCCTTTCGACCTATAAAACAAAAACAAGCTAGAAATAGCATTATTAAGGAAATAACAAAGCTAAAGAAGGTCGGAAATACATTAAGAATATAGCATAAAATGCGTGTATCACCGAGTAAGCGCCTGGGACCAAAATTGGACTTCAAAGGGTTACAGACTTTGCGTAAGCACGATAGGGGTTTCGACCTCCGTAGCCCATTACAAACGAAGTCCTACCAACCCGTTTCATTTCAGCATGACCATCCAAGTCTTCTGAAACCACAGAAACATTTGTATCAAGACGTTCATACCTATTTACCAATGGTTTACCATTTAAGATTTGAGCTTGAAAATTAATACAACTTATAACTGTTTAACAGATTGTTGTAATTTAGAACGTTGTAAAATGTAAAGTGTTTGCTTATTTCTAAGGCCTTTTGTGTTTGAGCTCATTCTACAACTTTAGTTATTTTGGTTTTGTTTAATTTTTATTTTGTTTCTTATTTTGTTCTTTTGTTTCTGTAGGGTTAGGAATGTCCGATGAGGGAATTCGTATTCCTGGATTAACCAACGAGTTTTTAACTAACTTGGAAAGGCGATTAGAGCGGATTAAGCAAGGAGGAGAACCTTCCCAAATTCTTGATCTTCAAAGTGGCTCAGAGTCAGACGAAGAGGAAAAAGTACAAACAAGGTCTATAATCTCATCATAACCTTCAGATCCTGAGGAAGACATTCCACAAATGGAACAGCAGACTATTAGATAGTTATCTAATTCGGTAGTACCAGGAGCCGGAGGTAATGCACCTTCATGTATCACTTATCCTGAACCGGCACTCACTAAGGAAGGAGAAATTGAGTTGAAGAGTGGGTTTCTACATCAAATTCCAAAATTCCATGGGCTTAGCAACGAAGACCCCAACAAGCATCTGAAGGCTTTTCAATTTGTGTGTGTGAGCATGTGCCCTAGAAATGCAGATATTAACATTCTGAAGTTGAAGGCATTTTCGTTCTCACTGGAGGACCGGGTCAAGTCATGGCTTATTGATCTACCTGCTGGACACATTGACTCAGGGAAAAGATGATGAGTGAGTTCCTGACCAAGTACTTTCCAGCGTCAAAGATCACGGTGATGAGAAAGCAAATCACCGGTATTCAACAAGAACTTGAAGAAACATTTAGTGCCTATTATGAGCGGTTTAAGGCCCTTGTTGCAGCGTGCCCCTCCCACGGATTCAAGGAGAACAACCTTCTGCAATACTTCTATGAAGGACTTTCATCTTTGGAGCGCCAGCTACTGGACGCCGCATCTAGGGGTTCCTTCCTTGACAAAACACCTAGAGAAGCATGGGCATTGTTAGACAATCGTGCCCTAAATGATGAGCAATATGTTGGTGCATTGGCATCTTCTCAGAAGGTGAATGAAGTAAAATCAAGCACCACTCTTGAAAGTAAGATTGATGCATTATTAGCTCATCTTGTGCTGGGGAAAAATCAAGAGGTGAGAGCTTGTGGTGTGTACTCAAATCAAGGGCATCCAACTGATCAGTGCCCTTAATTCCCTGAAAATGGTGGATGGGAGACTCTTAATGCTATTGGACAACAAAGATATAATCCTTTTTCCAACACCTACAATCCTGGACTAAGGGATCATCCAAATTTCCGATGGAGCAATACGGAGAATGTCCAGAACCCAACCCAATATTCTGGAAGCCCATTCCCATGTCCACAAAGCTTCTTTCAGAAGCCCTAGGTTCCTCAAAACTTTGCTTCTACTTCTAATTCTAATAATGCTACTCCTTCATATGATAAGATGCTTGAAGCCCTTTTTCAAGGGCAGCAAAGTTTAACAAATTCTACTCAAGCTCTTGTGCAGGGTCAAACGAATAATACGAAGGATATAGCTGAGCTCAAGAACTAAGTGGGGAAAATGGTGGATTTCATGGAAAAAAATATCTGAAAGTGGAAAGCTTCCACCAAGCACCGTTCCAAATCCAAACTCAAATTTTGAGTCCGCAAAAATAGTGGCAACAAGGAGTGGACGGGTGTTCAATGAGGTCCCAAAGAAAATCCGAAAGAAGACCCAAGGAGAGGAGGATGAAGTTGAAATGACCAAGAATGATTTGGAGGCAAATCCTGCCACTTTCAAAGTTGAGTCAAAACTACCCCAACCAACTGAACCGCAAAAAGGTAATGATTCTAACTTTCAAAGTTCAGTTATTACTAATGCTCCCTATGCGCGTGTGCCATTTCCAAGCAGGTTTCAAAAGTCGAAGAAAGAAGAATCTGATCAAGCCATCTTGGAAGTTTTAAGAAAGTTCAAGTGAACATGCCCTTGATTGACTGCATTACTCAAGTTCCCAAATATGCAAAATTTTAGAAGGAATTATGCACCACAAGGAGGCAGACACATGAGAAAGAAGTTGTGAAAATGAGTGAGACTGTTTCTGTAGTTCTCCAAAGGAAACTACCACCCAAGCTAAAGGATCCAGGGAGTTTTTCTATCCCTTGTGTAATTGGTGATACTAGTTTTGACAGTGCAAAGATATTGAAGCCATGAGGTATCCCTTGTCTAAGCTTAAACCATGCTATTCTATTGATATCGTCGACTCTCTTGCGCAGAATTTCCTAAATTCAACGATCGATGATAAATTGGAATACACCATTTCTCAAGAAGTGGGATACAATGCTGATGGTACCCCTGTGTCGACAGCAGAAGTTAATGACTAACCGAAGAGTTCCTCTTTTAAGTTCAGCATTTTTCTGAACATAGAAAGCATGGCAAGACCAAGGGGATTTACTAGGACGAATCAAGGAAGGTTGGTTCCATCCACACTTTAAGGACCCCGTTCAAAACCGTGTCCTTCCAAATTCTCTTGGCTACTGGACAATCCCACAAGGACTTTGCACCAACTTTCCAATTGTAATTATACACGTCTCTATATTACTATATTTTTTTCATCACTGGGGTACGGGTAACAAACGTCACATTATTTCTCAAGCTTACAGAGAACCTGTAAATTTACATTGTATTAAGGAATCAAATTGAATGCTGAATGGATACATATATAATTTAGATTATATCACAGATCCATAAGTAGGTCATGAACAACAGGCGGAACCTATCAGATGGTAAACCATTGATGTGATAATGAAACAAGCGAGCCACTTCCTACTTGTTAAAGAACTTATTTTCTGAACTGAAGGGTTTATGGCAAAGGTTTGGGATGCTTTTCAAGAACGTACCAACAGTATCAACACTATTAACAAGATAACCAGGCAAAACAACATCAATGAGAGATAACACACCCACCCAATGATGAGGCCAAAACTTAACAGTCATGCCATCCCTAATTCTACAAATTAGACCTTGCCTTAGGAGGGAGGATCCATGAGCAATGCTCCAGTAATCTGCATCAGTGATGTTTCTGCCAGCAAGGTATATAGCATATGTCTAATCTTTCCTTACGAGGCAACAATGATCAAACCCCATATGGGCAAAATCACTGAAAAGGGGCAACAACCGTATTAGCATAAACTCACAAAGCAACAAAAATCAACCTATAAGATAAACCGACGAAGCAACAATGGCTTGTAAATTTGCAATCTTTACAAGATAAACCGACGAGGCAGCAAGGGCTGGTTTGCAATATTTTTAAGATAAATCGACGAGGCAACAATGACTTGTTAATTTGCAAAACCCAACAAGGCAGCAATGGCTTGTTTCCAATCTTCATAAGATGAACCGACCAGGCAACAATGACTTGCTAATTTGCAATCTTTACAAGATAAACCGACCAGGCGGCAATGACTTGTTTGCAATTTTTAAAAGATAAACCGACAAGGCAACAACGGCTTGTTAATTTTAAATCTTTATAAGATAAACCGATAAGGCAAAAATTTCAGTAGGCTCCTCCAACAATGCTTTAATTCAGAGGCGGCAACTAGGGACCAACTCCCACTAGTCTTTTCAAATCTTTCACATACCCTCATTTCGATGGGATCAAACGGCAACCATGTCACCATTAATTGCTACCTTGTAACAATAATTAAGGGACGGATGAAAGAAGAAACCCCTCAGAATTCAAGGAAGGACAACATGAAACCCAGTCAAAAATGGTTCCTCAACCTCAAGAAAAGAGGGAACACCAATATTTTCAATTGAGATTTCATGCATGTCTCAATCAGATTACTGGTTTCGTCTTCATCATACCGAAGGGACTGATCGAGAACACATCACTGAATGATGATCGAAGGCAACAACGAGAGATAACATACCCAGCCAATGATAAGGCCCAAACTATACAGTCATGTCATCCCCAATTCTCCAATATTTATATAATAAACCGACGATTGGACTTGTAAATTTGGAATTTCTACAAGATAAACCGACAAGGCAGCAAGATAAACCATTTGTGTTGACCGAGGAGGCAACAATTTCCGTAGTCTCCCCCCAACAATGCTTTAATCTCAGAGGCAACAGTCAGGGACCGATTCCCACAAGTCTTTTCAAATCTTTCATCTACCCTCATTTCGATGGGATCAAATGACAGCCTTGTCACAACTAATTGTTACCTTGTAACAATAATTAAGGGACTGATGAAAGAAGACACCCCTCAGAATTCGAGGCAGGACAGCATGAACCCCAGTCAAAAATGGTTCCTCAACCTCAAGAAAAGAGGGAGCGCACCAATATTGAGATTTCATGCATGTCTCTCTCAGATTACTGGGTTCTTCATCATACCAATCTACAGACACAAATCCAAGGGGATAAACAATAGCAAGTAAATCATTAGAGCAAAGCAAATCGGTAGCAAGTAACATGTAAATCAGATTTTTATCATGTAAATCAGATGTTTATGTTAATGTATTCCCTCAGATTCATTATATCATGTAAATGCATTCTCTACGAAGTAGATACAAAGTAGAGACATCTCAGATTCATCATATCATGTAAATGTGTTCTCCATTTATCAAATCACAAAATCATATCAAGTAAATGTGTTCTCTATTAAGCACACCTTAGGAGAGAGGATCCATGAGCAATGCTCCTCCAAGTGCTTGAGAGTCTAGAAGGATGAGAGTAATCTGCATCACTGATGTTACAGCCAGTAAAGTATTTATCACATGTCTCCCCCAAAATATCTTTAATCCGGGGCAACAATTATGGACCAATTGCCACTAATCTTTTCAAATCTTTCATATACCCACATTTCGATGGGATCAAATGGCAGCCTTGTCATTGTTACCTTGTAACAATAATTAATGGACTGATGAAAGAAGAAACCCCTCAGAATTCGGGGCAGGACAACATGAAACCCTAGTAAAAAATGGTTCCTCAACCTCAAGAAAAGAGGGAGCACCAACAATTTGAATTGAAATTTCATGCATGTCTCTCAAATTACTGGTTTCTTCTTCATCATACCGAAGGGACTGATCGAGAACACATCACTGAATGATGATCAAAGGCAACAATGAGAGATAACATACCCAGCCAATGATGAGGCCAAAACTATAGTCATGTCATCCCCAATTCTCCAATATTTTATATAATAAACCGACGATTGGACTTGTAAATTTGAAATTTTTACAAGATGAAAGAAGAAGCCTCTCAGAATTCGAGGCAGGACAGCATGTAACCCAGTCAAAAATGGTTCCTCAACCTCAAGAAAAGAGGGAGCACCAATATTTTGAATTGAGATTTCACGCATGTCTCTCTCAAATTACTGGTTTCTTCATCATACCTTGTTAATGTATCAGATTCATTATATCATGTAAATGCATTCTCTATGCAAAGTAGCGACACCTCAAATTCATCATATCATGTAAATGTGTTCTCCATTAAGCGGACTAAGACACTAATCCAGATTCATCATATCATGTAAATGTGTTCTCCATTTATCAAATCACAAAATCATATCAAGTAAATGTGTTCTCTATTAAGCACACCTTAGGAGAGAGGATCCATGAGCAATGCTCCTCCAAGTGCATGAGTAATCTGCATCACTGATGTTACTGCCAGTAAAGTATTTATCATATGTCTAAAGAGGCAACAACCGTACCAGCACAAACCCACAAAGAAACATTTCTCAACCTATAAGATAAACCAACGAGGCAGCGATGGTTTTTTTGCAATCTTTATAGGATAAATGGACGAGGCAACAATGGCTTGTAAATTTGCAATCTTTACAAGATAAACCGACAGAGGCAACAGAGAATTTTTTGCAATCTTTACATGATAAACCGACGAGGCAGCAATAGCTAGTGAGCAATCTTTATAGGCAACAATGAATTTTTGCAATCTTTACATGATAAACCGACAAGGCAGCAATAGCTAGTGAGCAATCTTTATAAGATAAACCGACAAGGCAACAAGGGCTTGTAAATTTGCAATCTTTACAAGATAAACCAACAGAGGCAGCAAATAATTTTTTGCAATCTTTACATGATAAACCGACGAGGCAGCAATAGCTAGTGAGCAATGTTTACAAGATAAACCGACAGAGGCAGCAATGAATTTTTGGCAATCTTTACATGATAAACCAATATTTTAGGCAGCAATGGCTAGTGAGCAATGTTTACAAGATAAACCAACAAGGCAACAAGGGCTTGTAATTTGCAATCTTTACAAGATAAACCGACAGAGGCAGCAATGAAATTTTTGCAATCTTTTACATGATAAACCGACGAGGCAGCAATAGCTAGTGAGCAATGTTTACAAGATAAACCAACAAGGCAACAAGGGCTTGTAATTTGCAATCTTTACAAGATAAACCGACAGAGGAAGCAATGAATTTTTTGCAATCTTTACATGATAAACCGACAAGGCAGCAATAGCTAGTGAGAAATATTTACAAGATAAACTGACAGAGGCAGGAATGAATTTTTTGCAATCTTTACAAGATAAACCGACAAGGCAGCAATAATTAAGGGACGGATGAAAGAAGAAACCCCTCAGAATTCGGGGCCGGACAGCATGAAACCCTAGTCAAAAATGGTTCCTCAACCTCAAGAAAAGAGGGAGCACCAATATTTTGACATGAGATTTCACGCATGTCTCTCTCAGAGTATTACTGGTTTCTTCTTCATCATACCCAAGGGACTAAACGAGATCACATCACAGGGACCAATTGCCACTAATCTTTTCAAATCTTTCATGTACCCTCATTTCGATGGGATCAAATGGCAGCCTTGTCATTGTTACCTTGTAACAATAATTAAGGGACTGATGAAAGAAGAAACCCCTCAGAATTCGGGGCCGGACAACATGAAACCCTAGTCAAAAATGGTTCCTCAACCTCAAGAAAAGAGGGAGCACCAATATTTTGACATGAGATTTCACGCATGTCTCACTCAGATTCTTACTGGTTTCTTCTTCATCATAGACCCAAGGGACTAATCGAGATCAAAGGCAAAACCCATATGAAACCCACACCATTGAAACCCGCCACCGCGAACCGATCTGAAATTAAATCAAACGAAAACCGGAATCAAACCCCGAGATATGAAATGGAATAGAATCAAAGAGCGTTTGAATGGAATTTGATTACCGAATCTGAGAAGAACAAAACGACAGAGAGAAAGGAAAGGGGAAGGCGTGAGGGTTTTACCTTGCGGGGGAACAGCGAACCACGGCGGAGCGGGCGGTAGAGATCTCACTCATCTCAGACCAATTTTGAATTTCAAAACTCTGTGAGAGAGAGAGAGAGAGAGAGCCGAGCTTGAAATTCAAAATGGAATGAGACAGAGACCACCGACGTTTCTAGAGAGAGACTCGTAGATATTTGTTTGTGGTTGTAATGGGTTTCTTCCTTTAGAAGACTCCTCCTGTGCTGGTTCAAAATAAAATAAAAATAAAAAATAAAAAAACCCCTCATTCAGCTAATTACAAGCCGACACCTGTCTTACACCGGCGACACCTGTCTCTCTGCTTAACCCTGTTTTTTTTTTTATTTGGTCTGGTTTGATTACGACAAACCTGGTCTGCTTAACTCAACCTTAACCCTTTGTTTGATTACGATAATTTACAAGCTTCAAATGAATTACCATTAAGATAAAGCCACCAATTACACATTTTCAAAAAAATAAAATAAACCAACCCTTCAGAGTTCATACACTTAAATTCCATTAACTGTGAATTATTATATATGTAAAACTCGCTACTTAATTAGTGTTATTTTTCAAACAAAACTGGAAAATATTTTCAACATAAAAGTGAGAAATGTTGCTCGACTAAAACAAGTAGAGCAAGCTTACCTGTTAATCCATTTACACGATGAATACTCTCTCAGGTGCTGCTTCTCTTCCTGTCCCATGGCCCTTCTATACACCAAAGGCTGTCCAGTCTCTTCTAAACGCCGATATTGTGATTATGTCCTGAAGATAAACTGGAAATCTCATTTTTCTCAATACCCCTTGTAGCACCAGTAGAGGTTCAGGAACATGTTGATGACTGAAATTTGCCAAAGGCTACTTGTCACATCCCGACTCTTAAATTTTACCTTATTTACTGGCTTGGAATCAATAATAGTTTTACCGTCTTCGTAAATGAAATTATAGTTCAAAGGTCCCTAGAGGAGTGTTGGGGGACGAATATTTCCGAGAAATTATTCGTAGGAGAAATTTATGACGACGGTAAAAAATGGTAAAGTTTAGCTAGTAAAAGATAATTTTTATTGGGGTATTATTTTTGGAGTGTTAAATTTTAGAGTGGGTTAAATGGTGGTGGACCGGTTGGGCCAAGCCCAAATCTCTCTCTCTCTCTCTCTCTCTCTCTCTCTCTCTCTCTCTCTCTCTCTCTCTTCCGCTCCCCGAGCTCTCTCCCGCTGCCGGACTTCCCGTTGCCAGTCCGCCGCCGTCCGGCCACCGTTCGCCACCGCACCGGTCCCAAACGGTCGGCCTCCGACCCAGCTCCCATTCTAGACTGGTGGCAGCCTCCCTAGCGCCGCCATGAGGGAGAGAAGCCGCCCGGAAGTCCCTACTGCCCAAAACTTCCCGTCGCCGGAACTTCCTCCTCCGGCCGGCATAGCCGGAGCTGCTAGGCTCAAAAGGAAGCCCTCCTCTCGTACGTGCTTCCCCCCAAAGGATTCGCTCCCTCTTGAGCTAGGTAAGGAGAAATCGGTGTTTGAAATTCTAGGGCTTTTGTGATGTTTTCGTTTGATTGGCATGATTAGGCTTAGAATTGGACTTTGTGCTAGTTAGGAAAGTTGTACAGGAGGTTGAGAGGAAGATGCTGTCAAAATTTGGTGGGCATTGGAGGTCGCCGTAGTCGGCCGCCGGCCGAGCCGTAGCTGGCGTCATCGTTGAAAAAGTGTTTTTAGTAGGAAATTTTATGAGGAGTTTAATGGAATGAGTTTTAGCAGTTTTGGAGGAGTTTTGGATAAGTTTGGGAATTTTTGGCTGATTAATAAGTTAAAATCCGGCCACGTGATTATTTATGGTTACGAAGGTGGAAGGTGTTTTTGAGGATGTCGGTTAAAATTGTGGAGTTTTATGATTGACAGTGAAGTTAAGATTTAGGGCGATAGGCATGGTTTGGCGCGCGAAGCTCATTTTTAATTATGCCAATTTTCTTTAAGCGTCGGTGTTTTATTTAAGGATTTATTTATGTTTTTGGAACAGGACGTGAAAAGGCCTGAGCGGAAGAAACCTCCGACCGACATCAGGCTTAGGCCTAATTTGTGAGTGGACATTTATTTTAAATATTATGCCTGCAAAAGATTTATTGTTGAATATTTTACTTTTGTTGGAGAATAACCGAAATTGAGAATTTCGGTGAGTATATATGTTATATATGGATGAGTATGGGAATAGTGTGTATATAAATAAATGCTAGCTAGCTATACGTGCTTTTCCG
This sequence comes from Fragaria iinumae, assembly GCA_009720345.1. Taxonomy (NCBI): domain Eukaryota; kingdom Viridiplantae; phylum Streptophyta; class Magnoliopsida; order Rosales; family Rosaceae; genus Fragaria; species Fragaria iinumae. The sequence goes on along the minus strand of CM019122.1, from coordinate 19,316,575 downwards.
TCATAATGAGGTAAAATGTCATTATGGTGTGACGTGAGCGTTAGATGCAATCGTAGTAGCCCCATACGAATATAATAATGATTCATAAAGGGAGTATGCAAATATATAAATACACCCGTCTTTTCCGCGTAATGAGGCAAAATTCCATTATGGCGTGATGTGAGCGTTAGACGCAAGCGTAGTAGCCTTGTATGAATTTTTATTTTCTTATATTTCTTCATAAGAAATCATACAAGGAGTATGACGAGTGTAAATACATACATATATATATTTTAGCCTGAGAGGCTGTATTTTATTAAGTTTTGGAGACTAGCCGGAGCTAGTCAAGTTTTTTAGCTGTCGCATGCAGCATAGTTTCTATGGAAATTTAAATTGGGAAAGCATAAATATTTTCATTAAATTCATTTTTGTCCACTCACTCTAACGTTTTCAAATGTTTTCCCCTGGGCTCTTCGTTTTTTTAAATGCTCACTCTGCAGAGTACGGGTTGGTACTAGTAGGAGACGAGGCATAGTCACCCACCTTTCAGCAACTTTTCACCAGTAGGTTACCTGCTTAACCTAATAGGGTAGTTTCCTGCTTCCGTTGTTTTTAGTAGCTCTGAATACTCTTGGGATTATTGTATAATATTTTAATGAAGTGTGCTAAGATTCATGTTATATTATTTGGATTATTTTTATGGGTAATTCATGGATTCTCCGGTTTAGGGTTGTCCATTTTCAAAGAAGGTTTGCCGAGTCCTTCGGTAAATTTTTCTTGGAGGTGGACCCCGCAGGACTTACTTCGGGTTTCAGGGTGAAATTCGGGGTGGGTCCTGACACTGCTTCTGATTGTAGCATCTCCAACCACTTTCTCTTCGCGCCAAATAAACAAGTACACAGGTTGAACATAAATTGATAGAAATTGTTCAACAATGTCTTTTTATAGCCTTACACATATGTTAATCTCATATACCTGTTATGCCTAGGGGACATGCTTCGGAAAATTACTCGGGTCTTGCGGGGGTCTAAGTTTAAATCAGCCCATTTAGCCCATGTAGTGAGTCCTTTCTGGTATGCAACCATTGGATTCATACTTGTAAACAGAGATTGCCCCTCCATGTCTGAAATTAGTCATATCATTGCAAGTCGATCAAATTTAAGGTCCTGCATAATACTCCCAGTACTTACTCAACACACTTGACCAAATACATACAATACTTGATTTCCCAATAGCCAACTTTTCCAAACAAAACCAAAAGAATGAAATTAGCTAACTAATCAAAGAAATCAATGAACGGTATGCATTTGATAAACTAATTTTGAGTATTGTCTTACGACGATGTTTTGTCAAGAGTGAGTCCATCAGTGAGCTGAATCAAAAACAAGGACATCAACTCCTCTCCAGTAGCTTGATGTCTCGTATATCTGTTATTTTACTTTTAATTACTCGTAACATTCATCTGAGATAAGTGACCATTTTTCTCCACTGTTTATAGCTTAACTTGATAGATAGTTTAGAAATCCATAAAGCTGAAAATCCTAATTCAGTGGTTTACATATGATTATTCTTATCTTAATTCTTGTTAACAGCCCACATCCATCACAAGCAAAATGGGTGTTCATTATATCATACAAGCCACATGAACACAATTCTCAACCTCATGAATCAAAACGCACAAACCAAACCACAGAAGAACCCAAATGTGAGTGCAATTCAATCAAGTATGAAAACCCATTCGTATATCCAAACGACAACCCTTCCTGATGCAAAAATTGAAGTGTAAGTTGTCAAACATACCTTGTGTTGCTTCAGAAGTTAGCCGAAGCAAAATGCAAAACAGAAAAGCTGCAATTCGATCCCTTCAGAACTGGACGCCTGAATCCCTATAAGATGTTGAGTCTCTTTTGCGCTTGTATAACCCCAAAATCAAAACCAGAAGACATGGGGCTTGAATCCCTTTGAGATGTTGAGTCTGACATTGAAGAACGGAAGAATGCTAAAGGTCTTATGTACTTGGTTTTGTTCTGATTACGGGTCTGGGCCAGCGATGAATATATGGGCTCGGGCTTTAAACAAAACTGTATTTAAGGCTCTGTTCTTCTGAAGCATCAACAATAAACAAAACTGGATCCAAAATTGATTTTCTTGTTTTGTTTCCAAATCAAAACTAATTCATGATTTGCATTGTATGAAAGCCCAAAGCTTATTAGACTGAAATCATAATGATGCAGATACTAAAACATCATCCAATAACAGATATTTTTCATACTAACCTAAACACATGAACATCAATATCTTAACATATATGCGTTCATAAACAGAAGAACATAATACATTGATTAGTAACATCTTGAGTTACGACAAAAACTAGATGTCAGAGTTGGCTGATGAAAACGACACAGTAGACCCCTTCCCCTTAATACATTTTCCCCTAACAATGCCGTCAATTTGGTTTCTTAGATTCAGTTGGTTCATAATTCTTTGCCATTCTACTTCTCATCTATTTCTGTAACCTTCATTGATTACATTAGCCATGGATGCATTTGCTCTCAACTCTCTGGGGTTTTATTTCTAAAATGTCAAGAAATATAACTAGTGTCTTTGCTACAAGCGTTCATTGCTCAGTCAGTCACCCATGGAGAAGCAGTAACTCCAACATACTACATCAAGCTAAATTTTCGAAGAAATTTGGAAATTCTTGCTGCCATTTTCACTACTCCAAACCAATGTTTGAAATTATGTTATTTAACTGAATTGCTCAAGGTATCTTCAGAGGTTGAGATATCTGATGATGAAGAAGATGAAACATACTACCATAAAAATGATAGTTTCTAGTGTCTAATGATTCTGATCCTATTAGCAAACATACTACCATTCTATGATTCTGATCCTATTAGCAAACCTCTAGCATCAGACACTTGTAGCATCAGAGAAGCCATGTTTTTGAAGAAAATTTTTAGCTCTGGAGAAAGGAACTCTAGGTTCAGATACAATTAAAACATCAAACTCATATAGAGGAACAAAATGAGAAATAGCAATTCTAAACTTCTTTCCCCCAGAACCACACACATTCTAACATAACACTAAACATTTGAAGTTGTAGACAAGGTAGGGACTAATCCCATTCATTTTCAGAAATCATATCTTCCACAACATGGGAAGGCACCTTTTTAACTTGTACCAAAAAACTGTTTTCAGCCGAAGATCATATCAACAAAATTTCAAGCCGCATTAGAAATAGTATCCTCCAAATTAAACTCTCCCCACACAACTTTCCCTTCAAAAAGACAATGGCTTGCACTGCAAGCACACACAGACTTTACACAATATTCTCCTGACAAATACCAGTACAATTAACCCTTCCCAATAAAACTAGGGAAAATTCTAAAGTGAGTTAACGCATGTTATGCATCAACTTTTTAAAATATTTTTGACCGTTTGATATAATAAAAATACGAATATATCTAACGGCTCAAATAATTCAATATTGGTAACCTGTTTACCCGGTAGCAAGTGCAAATCTTTTTCTTTTTTAAATTACCAATATATCAAGTGCAAAACCCTAAATTGAAAGAATACGAAGAAAAGATGAAGTAAACTAGAGACAGCTCGAAGAATTAAGAGAAAACTCGTGTTTGGTCCTGTATCAATTTTTCGTTATTCATGAAGAAAACCTTAAAGTGAGGGAGGAGAAGATGAAAGGATGGAGGAAGAGGAAAAAAGAGAGAGATATTTAGGAGTAAGATGGATAAGTTTCTAGGATTCAATTTTCAATTTGATGGGATTTTGATTTGTAAAAACTACGAATTGGTGTTCACTTGTACCTAGCATAACCAAAGGCTTCAATCTAGATAGGTTCATTGTCTGTATCAGATTGAATTCATTTATATTGATCATGGAGATGAGTGAGATTGATGATGCGTTGTGCCTAACGATTGATAAGCCGGTGCAAGGTTATATGCTAAATGGGTGAAATACTGTGTTCATAGCCATATATGCTACTATGCTAGTAATTGTGAGTTGGACACTGATCGATACTACTAAATACTTTCACAATATATGAACATACTAGCTGAAACCTATGGAGGTCTTAGAGATAATAGTTCTTCTTACTTCTTCTTCTTACCCGGGTATTTGAACCAATAGAAATTTCATGCGAAGAAAACCCTAAAAAATCTAAATTTGGAACTCCTTTTTATCATCCTCTCCAATTTTGTTATATTTCTGATCATGTTGAGTAATAGTTGAGTGATTATCACTCAACCATTCCACCAAAAAATTCGCATAGTCGTCGTCATCGTCTTCCACCCAAAAAGTTCTTTCCATTTTTCTGGTCTTCTAATTCCTATAATCTAATGATACCAGAGGACTAAAATATGATAATTTTTTTTTGGGAAAATGCTCATTAGCCCTAAATTTGAAGATGTTTTTGAAGCTTTATGGGTTGAATTTGCAGAGGATAAGTGAAGAAAACTGGAGAGATGTGTTTTTTCCTTCGATAAAATTGGGGAACATGAGTTGTAGAGAGAGAAGGCATCGGGGATGGCAAACCAAATTGATTTTCTTTAAAGAAAGAAAAAAAGAAATACAAAGTCAGTCAAACTTCATCTTACAAGTTAAACAAATATATATACCAATAAAATAATAGATGTGTTGTTATACAAGTAAAATGTTATTAATATGAGTAAATTATTGTTGAGACCCTTATGATGTAATGAGGATGTTTATATTGTAAATCATGTCCTTTAAGAAGTTTTAAGTTATGTGATGAGGTTTTTACATCGTTTATCGACAATTGAGGTGAAAGTAGTAATTATGTCGATTTCATGGTAGTTCTTTGTATGAGAACCATTTGATTCATAAGTCGACAAATTGTTGAAAAAGTAGTAATCAAGCTTGTATTTCTACTAATTTTTGTTATAAAGTCACTAGACATGTGTAATTTGCCCGAGACGAAAACAACCAAACAAACAACAAATAAAGGAAGGAAATCAAAGAAAAAGGAAGCTTCTAGAGTTACAACATTATAACTCATTGATTCATACTAGTCTTGACTAACCTCAAATTTCACAACTGTAGGATACATAAATTGTCACACCCCAAATTTTCGAAGGATAAAATTTCAAAAATTTTGGGCGTGATAGAACTCAAAAACTTAAAATCCCAAAACCTGCTCAACAACTTCCAAACTAACAACAATACTGGAAGTGTACAAGTGAACAAACTCGTAATTCGAGTTAAACATTAAACCTACTTAATTACATTAACTTCAAAAGTCTAGTAATAACTAAGTTGCTCACATGAGCTTAAAACAACAGTCATAACACAATAGCAAAAAGTGCAAAGAAACTAAAATCTTGCCACTATGCCTCCGCCTCAACCCTGCTGATCAACACCTGCAGGTCTAACCCCTACACCAGGAAATGGTGCACCGGGTTGTAAACAACAAACCCGGTAAGCTAAAAAGCCCGCATAAGTAAATCTCAAAAACTAAATACTTCTACCAACAAAGTAAAACCCAAGAACAAATGAGAACAATAATTAAATCTACCAATCCAACAATTTACTAAAGATAAAACTGGAAATTCCTGCATTGGCAGCTTAGTTCAGGAATCGCCTAAAAGCAAGAGAATTCAAAGAATTAATTAAGAAAAACACAACAATTCAGAACACTAAAAAAAACAAAATAAATCCTGCAAAAACATAGTTCAGGAATTCAATTAAAATCACACAATTAAGATTTAAGAATCTCCTGCGGATGAGAAAAGTTCAGGAGATACTCAAAACAAAGAATTCAATTAACAACACATAAGAACATTACACAAATCATTTCTCTACTCTTACTTATGAGTTCGCCAACACTTAGTCATCCCCCATAAGTAATCACACAAACGCGTACTCATGGGTTCGTCAACACTTAGTCATCCCCCATGAAGTACCAACAGACAGACTAGAGCTCTATACTGACCGTAACCAATCACCCGGCCAAGGTTTGGTTCCCGGTCCACCACGAAGGCTCTTAATCTAATACACACAAACACCACTAAGACACCACATCCACAACTAATGCAATACACTCACCACTAAGGCATCAACATGAAACAAAAGTCAATTTGAAAGATTATATTTTTAAAAGAGAACTTATTTTCACTTACCTTGAGCCGTTGGCGATCAAGCTCATATATTTTAAAACGAACAAAAGATAAACATAGTTTTTTTTTAATCAAAACACTAACGTCATCATTTAATCAAAAATCATCATCATCATCATCATCACCAAAATCATCATTTAATCATCATCATATAATTAAAATGATCATCATCAAATCATCATCATATAATTAAAATGATCATCATCATATAATTAAAATGATCATCATCAAATCATCATCATATAATTAAAATGATCATCATCAAATCATTATTATATAATTGTCAACATTTTCATCAACATTAACAACATTAAAATCATCATATAATTACCATAACCACCATAAGTAAAAAGGTCACAAAGTGAACCTTGGTGAGATTTTACTCACCTCATAACCCCGCTGCGTCTTCAACAAAACACAAAGGGCCGATCCCAAATCACACTTCACAAGTCACCTAAATTATACAAATAAAACTTAGTAACCAACCAACAAAAAAAAGTAACAATGCCCTCTTAGCTCAAAACTAAACCCGAAGGTTTGCCTAAAGGAGAGCAACTCTCCTTCAAGACCTCCCAAGGTCTTCGATCCCAAAACAACACCTCCTGCAACTACCAAAAACTGCTCTTGCGTTCTAACTCGCAAACTCAACAACAACAACGAAAACACTCCAACAACTAAGCATTACATGATCTCAACCTAGCCCATAATATATCAACATACTCAGAACAGCAAGAGCTAGCTAAACCTTGAAACAAAGCCTACACACCCTGCCAGACGCGCCGCCACGCGCCACCACGGGCGGCGGCGAGTGGGCCCCACGCGCCACTTACCAAACTCAAAATTTCAACAAACTTCCAACAGCAAAGTTGTAGATTGAAGCAAGGGAAACATCTTTTATACCTGAGGTTTCACCCCGATCGGCCGGAAAACGCCCGAAAACGCCGGAGAACTCGCCGGAAAGTTGAAATCCGCCACCACCACTCTCCGCCGTGAGTCGAGCTTCAAGACTACCCGGGGACGAACCAGGACGCCAATGGGCTTCTACCCCGACCGTTTCCAAGCCGCGTCGCCGCCGTCGGAGGTGAGAATCCCAATCGGTCTCCAAGCCGAACTTCCTTGCTTCGGGTCACCACTTCGGGGTCGATTCGGCGTGAACCAGCTATGGAGGGACAGAGGCAAGGAGGAGAGGAAGCGATTCAGGCCGGTGGCGCGGTCAGGCGGCGTCGGACGGCGTCGGAATTTCCGGGTCGGATCGGCGGGTTCGGGTCGGGTCGGCTGGAAGACTTTGATACCGAAGGTATCGGGAGAGAGAAGGAGAAGAGAGGGAAATGGGTTCCGGAAATGGAACCCTCAACTTCTATATTTAACCCAAAAAAAAACATAAAACCACAACCTTCTACTGACCATAACTTCCTCATACGACATCCGTTTTACGCGTGCCGCGTGTCTACGAACTCGTATCGACAAAATCTACAACTTTCGTGAAGGAAGTTTATTGAGAAACCCAACAGATTAAAAAGTCAACTCTTGACCTTTCGAAATCATAAAACCGCTTCGGTAATTAAGCAACCGAACTCGTCCGCTCTTCCTTCAAATCTCAAAACACACTAACTTCTAACTCGAAAAATCCCAAAATAATATTAGAAACTAATATTAAATTTCCGGGGTATTACATAAATGTAGATGTAGTGCATGACTAGATAAATATAAACTAAGAGGGTAGATACATTGTCCAAATTGAGTCACAAAATCCCAATGTCAGGTCAACAGATACACGCAAACAGATTTTATAGTAGCTAAAGTACCGGCAGCAAGTACTTAACAACAATTGAATTTGATACCGAGTTATATATATATATATATATATATATATATATATATATATATATCTTTAGCCACAACACAGCATCATCACTTCAATATGTGGTTTTGATTATTGCTACCTTTTAACAGTTATTTTTAACATGGCATATTCAAGTAAATTCACAGTTATGCGTCATGAAAATGAGACAAGTTTCCTCAAAACAATTAGAGAAAATAAAAGTAATCTGATCTAGTATAGTGCCATTCCAGTGTAAAAAGTAGGAATTGAAGCAAGTGACCAAACTTGTCTAGCAAAATGACAATGCATGAATAAATGATTTATAGATTCATCATCCTGCTCACGAAAGGCATATAAGACATTGTGCTAACCTGATTCTAGTCTTCAAATGAATGCAGCTATATAGTAGATTTAACCTTTTGGAGGTATTAACTATTAAGTAGTAAGTTCCACATCTTGAGTAAGTTTGAAGAGGAGGAATAAGGAGGTGTAAACTATGAATTAACCAAGAAGCAATCTTAATTGCAGACTCACCTAAACTGCTAGGGCACCAAACAAATTCATCAGCATGAGGTTTAATAGGTAAGGGGATAGCCAAAATCTGTCGAACGTACAGCAGCAAAGCCTGGGAGTTCCTATGCTAAAAGAATGTTTCATAAAGCTGCAGGTTCAGGAATGAGTACAAGTCTTATACGATCTGTAATCTAAAAACAACTCCATTCTTGTCAAAAGAGAACAAAAAGGATATGAAAACTTGAAGCTGCTGATTTAAGTATGGAACTATATTTACATCATCTAACGTAATATGTTTTCTTGATACTTGGTAATATCTTTTTCTAATATAGACTAGCAACGAAAACGATATCCTTGCAGACATGCGCAGCTTAAAAAGTTAGCTCAATGAAAGATGTATGATTGGGAAAATTAATCATGGATATCATAAAAGAAATAAATAACTGAAATATTAGATATGCAAAGAGGATCTGCATCCCCCAGCAGGCACATAGGAGTAAGAAAACTTATGTCCACAGAAAATGTCACAGCAGCTGCAGAAAAGCAAAGAAGAAATCAAATAATGAAGCATGGAATTCTTTTTGAATTCCATTAGAAGTAGAAAAGGTAATACATAGTCTGGGGCCTCCAGCCATAACTAACAGGCATAAATGCATTGATTCAAACGTAAAGCATATATAAGAGATCAATCACAGAGATATCGAAACATTTCGATCATTCTGATCAATCTCAGATAACAGGTTTCAGCATCTGATAATTCTTCTTTGAATTGAATGCAATGACAACCAAACCAGTTAGATGTGTTTGGAACTACACCACAGAAAAAGAATTATCAGTTAAAATTTGGGTTTGGAACTAGACCACGTCTGGTCATTGATCAGGCTTCAGTGCAGGTACTCCACCCTAGTTCAGCCAAACTAATTCTAGCAGGTATATCATTTAAACTAAACTCAGCACAATATAAGATTCCAACCAGGGTCTAAATAAGGCTTTGGCAGGATACCCCAATTTGCATCCCTAGTGATATATGCGTGAGGGAACACCTAACTGAAATTGGACTATGGCATGTCCTACATATTTTTGTTAGTGAAAAGTTGATCATAACTTTTGAGGTCGCAATTTTTTTTGGTTAAAACAGGAACATCATCATGTTCTTATCTCAACTAATTAGATGTGTTACTCCAAGAATACTAGCTAGTTCTATCACATAACCAAAGGCTGTGATAGATGATGACAACACCACTTTCACTTGCCTCTGTATTGGCCACGTACTACCATGAAACCCCTATATAAACCTTTCATCTAAGCCTAACACTTTCAAAAGTCCTACAATAACACATGAAATCATGAACTTCATTATGATTTACGAAAGACAGATCACAAGTGAAATCATAAAGCCTTAAAATTTGCCTAAGCTTAGAACTAAAGCTGTAAATTACTAAAATTAACTCGAAATTTTCCCGAATGCAAAACCAACAGATTACATAAATTGAAGCTGAAACGGACCTCAGTGCCATCATATTGCACTATAGCCAAAACAGGTATCTTGATCACTATATCACATGACTATATATTAATCAAGCACTGCCAATAATAGATTGACAACAACCACATATAAGGTCCTGCTATACAACAGACAAACCATAAACACATGTAGTTGTAAAGTCACTTGACATGTGTAACTTGCGGACTTGCCCCAGACCAAAGCAACCAAACAAACAACAAAGAAAGGAAAGAAATCAAAGCAAAAGGAAGCTTATAGAGTTACAACATTATAACTCATTGATTCATACTAGTCTTGACTAACGTCAAATTTCACAACTGTAGGATACATAAATGTAGATGTAGTGCATGACCATATAAATATAAACCAAGAGGGTAGATACATTGTCCAAATTGAGTCGCAAAATCCCAATGTCAGGTCAACAGACACACACTAACAGATTTTACAGTAGCTAAAGTACCGGCAGCAAGTACTTCACAACAATTAAATTTGATACCGAGTTATGTATTTACCTATATATATTTATTTTTAGCCACAACACAGCCATCATAACATGGCATATTCAAGTTAATTCACAGTTACGAGTCACTTGTATACCATCACAGGGGGATAAAGTTTGAGACCAAATAATCAAAACAACAAGAAACTAAAAGGAAACAATTGTATAAGATGACATATTCAAGTAAATTCACGCTTATGAGTCGCTTGCATATCATCACATGGGGATAAAGTTTGAGACCAAATAATCATCAAAACAACAAGAAACTAAAAGGAAACAATTGTATAAGATACATGAAAGCAGATTTTAGAGGACGCTAAGGTTGTCATGAAATCTAACGAGTATCCATTACACTGGAATATAGTGATCCACAACCAAGACATGCAAGCCCAGAAGTATAACTTAATGATAACCAAGTGGCAGAGGTTTGGTTCTCCGCATCAGAACTTCTTTAGACTACTTTCCTCTAAATATCAATTCTCATAATGGTCTATGACAAAGGGTTTAAGATGTTAGACATTTGATAAAACCTGACAACAACGTGTAGACAATTTCAATAGCCATAAACAAAAAATCGACCAAAGGTCTTATATGATGTCACACCCCAATTTTCGAAAGAGAATTTTCAAAATTTTTGGCATGATCTAACTTAAAATATTAACATCCCAACCTGTTACAACAACAACAACAACAACAATTACAGAATAGAATTTCCCACAAAAACTATCTCTGAAATAAGATTACACTTCCTTGTTTACATAACGTGCAAAACAAGAACATGAGAAAAAAAATAAGGAGAACCCTGTTACTACGCCTCCGCCTCAACACTGCTGATCCTCACCTGCAGGTCTAACCCCTACACCAAGAATTGGTGCACCGGGATTGTAGAATAACAAACCCGGTAAGCTAAAAAGCCCGTATGAGTAAACTCAAAAATAAACTCCACATTTAACACATCCAACATACCCCAAATGAATTTTGATCAATAAATAAAAACCACACATTAACAAGAAATGTACCAATGAGTCCCAGATATTTAGTAAATACCCCTCATGGCCTACAACAACAATATGTGTACCCATGGGTCCCAGATACCATCAAGTATCTCCCATGACCTACACCGACAGACGGACTAGAGCTCTATTCCTAACTGTAACCAATCACCCGGCCAAAGGCTTGGAACCCGGTTTGACTGTCCAATAACAAATCACAAAATAAAAATAGCATCATAACCGTTACCAATCACCCGTTTTAATACCTGGGGTTTTGACTGGTTCGGCCGGGATCGGCCGGAAAACGGCCCGAAAATTCAAAACGGAAATCAAAAACAAAAGCTGCAAAACCGGCACCAAAATTTGATTTTCAGATCACCAAACACGTATAAACATCACTAGGGGAAGGAAAGGAGCAAGACTCACCTAACTCTCGCCCGAAAGGCCGCCGAAAATCGCCGGTTTTCTGGCGATACAGCAGCAGCTCTGCCGCCCCGTGGCGGCTTCCAGGCGGCGAGACGGCGGGCGGGACTGCTCCAGAAATGGAGAGGAGGTCCGTGCGGACTGAACGGGACCGGCGGCGTCCAATTTGGTGGCCGGAGGAGGGAGAAAACGATTGGAGAAGATGGAGGTCGGAGGACGTCAGGAGAGAGGAGAGAGAAAAGCTGATTTCTGAAATTCTAGGTTTCCAAAAATAACTCCCCCATATTTTTCTATTTATACAGTTTCCAAACCGGGAAACGAACTTCCTCTGATCATAACTTTCTCATATTACCTCCGTTTTGAGCGTGCCACATGTCTACGAACTCGTATTGACGAGCTCTACAACTTTCATGAAGGAAGTTTTCGAAGATAACTTACGGAAAATAAAGTCAACTTTTGAGCCTCTTAAAAGTCAAAGTACCTTAAAAAATACTTCCGAAACTTCAACTTCGCACAAACTAGAGAATTTCCATAAATAATCCTTCATTAAATATGGAAATAACACAAGGAAAGTAAAATGAAAATCTAGGGTATTACATATGAGCACAAAGTGTTATGTTTATAATGTGTTTCCTACCATATTTAGCTATGATATTCTCATAATAATGTTATTTCTACCATGTTTTGTGATATTAGAGGCACAAAGAGCTTAATTGAGAAAAGAAAGCTAAATCGCGAAAATAAGAGAAAAATGCAGAAAGCCCAAAAGAAGGCCCAATCATTCCAAGTCTAAAAAGGAAGGAGAAAAGTCAAACATGTGCACCTAAAGAAGAAAAGTGAACCTTGTGCACCTAATCCCACATCATTTTTGAAGAGAAGTTTCACCAAGGTGTTCACTATAAATAGAGGCTCTCTACTTCACAATTATCATCATTCATTCAGGCAAAAGTCAGGGAAACACTTTAGCTCTACTGAGCAGCCTCTCCCTCTCCTTTATCAAGTTTCTTCTTCCCTTGCCAAAGCCTTGTCGGACGTTCCACAAGAGCAATGACATTGAAGCCTTGAAACTTTGAAGCCAGAGCACTTTCTAGATGTCTACAAGCTTTTTGAAGACCGATAAAAGTGTAACCCTACCTCTTTTTTTGTTTAGTTTTCCTTTACAATTTTCAGAAACATATTTTTGGTTTTCAAATATTGGATTTGGATGTTGTTTCGATGGTTATGCTGTTAGTAAATTCAAAATTTTAGTAAAACATGTTGAAGTTTCGTTCATGATATTTTTAGCAGTATGATCTTGTCAACTCATAGGTTAGAAAGTATGTGTTGTTGTTTGATATACCTATGTTAGAATGCATGCTAACTAATGCCATGATTTATGCTAAGCCTCGTAGGTAAGTGTAGGTCTCTAGTGGTGGAAGTTGTGTCACAGATATAGCCGAATACGTATACTATGTAATTCCCTGTTGTGACGTTCATGATATAATTGTGTTCAATCTTGTTCTATAGATTCTACGGACTCATGTTAAGTATAGACAGATACGCTGAGTATTGATAGCAACCTTGCATGAGATGTCCTAGTTCTAGACGTTCTGTGCTAAGGATTGTTTTGGCCACGATCCTCAGCGCGCGGAGCAGAGGTCAATAGCGAGCAAAGAAGAGGGAGTGCTGCGGGCGTGCCACCTCACGAACGAGGAAAAGGTTGATGGTGTGCGCTTGATTTCTTGATCAGGCGGAAGGGGTTTCCAGGTGCCACCTCAAAGGAGGAATTTACGAGCACAAGGCGATCGATACTCACAGAAGGACGCGAGCAGAGCAACAAATAGGGAGTTCAGAGAGATCGGGGTAGAGTCTGGAGGGCTCTGAAGAAAAAACCTAGGCGGCGGCGCTTAGGGTTAGGGTTTTCGAGTAGCTCGAAGGGTAACTGGGTTTCAGTTTGTATTGTGTTTTTGTATTTGTTTGACAGAGAGTCTTTTGTTAGGGTTCGAGCCCCCTTATATAGTAGTTCGACTTGCGGCAGAAGAAAAGTAATTAGAATCCAAGTCGGACTCTGAAACCCTAATAGCACAAGGGCACTGCTCCGTCCATGCGAACCAACTATCTTGTGACACATGTCCAGTTCGCACACTTCATTTCGCATAGGGCATTGCTTCCGCGCTGCCAACTGTAGACTCCTATGCTAACTGGAATTAGGAATATCCTCATCCCGCGGGCTGTCACAGGATGCTATCTTGCGTGCTCCTGAAGCTCGCTTCTATTTCGCCGGCTATTGCAGCTCGCGAGCCTTAAAAGAGCTTTTTATATTAAATGGGCCACAGAGATTGGCCCGAACCATATCAAAGGCTTATAAAAGTCTTCAACGATTATTATGGTGCGCGTGGACTCCGCATGTGTCTTCCTCGCGAAGTCTCCTACGCGAGCCAGTTCGCCAGCTCGCCTCGCCTCGCCTACGCGGAGAGTCAATCTCGCCTCACGGACTGGCAAATAGTAAATCCGCGCACGAACTCATGTTTCCACGCGAACTGTGTAGTTCGTGCGAAGTCCCTTTTGCACGCGAACTCTGTAACTCAGCTCGTGTGGTCTCACTGGCGGGCCATCACTTGTAAACTTAGAGAAACTTGGGCTCGCGGGTATGACATGGACCAAGAAATAATTAATATTTACATAGACATTTATTTTCTAGTAAAATATTAATTTAGGCGTAAACATTGCCCCCCAGCCTTGAAGTCATGAAATGTCAAGAATGACTGAAGAGGTTTATGTTCATGTTGCTCCAAAGCCACTGGTATTGGCTCGGGTCATACATAAAATGAGTGTGAGTAGACAAGCCTGTGAATAGGCCTTGAAACCCAAGCACCCAACAAGGCATTGTAGCGAACTGCTGTATGGCTCGCCTCGGCACCTCAGACTTGAACTTCAAATGCATTCGCCTGCCCTACTTGTGCATTCGTCTGCTCTTTGCCTGCATTCGCCTGCTCAACTCAGAAGACATGGAACATTGCACATATCACGAGCGAATGTAGCTCGCATGGTTGTATCTTGAGCAGACGCATGTGACTTGAGTAGATTCCAAAAAATAGCCCTTCGCGAGCTCTTGGCGATGGCGGACTAACGTGGAATGACAATGGCTATGTACTTCGCTGCCCCCCAGTGCGAACCAGTGATAGACAAACAAACAGAGTCGGCGAACGGCCGTATAAAGCTTAAAAACTTTAAGAGGCCATGCACTTCGTTGCCCCCCAGTATATTCTTCGCTGCCCCCCAGTGCAAACCAATGAAAAGCAAACAAAAGAGTTGGCGAACGGCCGCCTAAAGCTGGCGAACCAAGTATGAAAATTTGGAGGAGGCCACAAGGGTTGGCCTAGATGATGACTAAGAAACACTTGAATGAAGTTGTTTTTTATTTAGGGCCTCTGGAATAGGCCCCAATCTTGTACTGGTCTGTTAGTTAGACCACGCACATTTACAAAGAAAAAACTGATGACTGAGAAACACTTGAATTAATTTTTTTATTTAGGGCCTCGGGAATAGGCCCCAATCTTGTACTGGTCTGTTAGTTAGACCACGCACATTTACAAAGAAAAACTAATTGCACGCTTCTCCCTGGGGTTGCCCCCTAGTGTGAGGTGATGGAGCGTAAGCGTGACGGCGCGCGACACTAATGACAGTGGTCGCGGGATCAGGAGGAGGAGGAGGATCTGCGCGCTCCCAAACATCAGCGATGTGGCGCTTTAAGAAACGACCATTAATAGGATTGGGATGGAGTGTACCGTCAAGGTCGAGCAAATGGTATGCCCCCTTAGGCAATATGTGATACACGCATTTTATGCTATATTCTTAATGTATTTCCGACCTTCTTTAGCTTTGTTATTTCCTTAATAATGTCATTTCTAGCTTGTTTCTGTTTTATAGGTCGAAAGAGGCATTTTTACACAAAAAAAGGCTAAAACGCAAGAGTTGAGAGAAATCATAATCAAAGAAGGATTCCTGGTGCAGCAAGGAGTCTCTTTAAGTCGCAAAATCTGAGGATAAGTCATTTAGGAAACTTTCCTGTTTTGAAAAGGGAAAGTTGCCTATTTCATTTTAAGAAACTTTCTTATTTTGATTTAGGAAACTTACTATTTCTGAATCTTTCCTATTATGACTTTCCTAAAATATTTAGGAAACTTTTTTTTCTAGTGAGACAGGGAAACCATTTGAAGTCAGGAAACCTAATCCAACTTGGAATAGGAATCTGTGAACGTGTATAAAAAGGAAGGACAAATTCTGCAGCAATCAAGGGATTTATATGTGCTAATATAAATCAGAAATTAAGGGAGATTCTTTCCTTTAATTTCGTCATTTGAATTCTTTTATTCCCTACCATATTTATCTGACTTTATTTCTCTTTCAGGAACCCTAATTGCACACCAGGAAAGGAAGGAAAATCAAAGATTTTCGTCAAGGGTCTGATTGAAGGCAGAAGAAGGAAAGTTTATCACTGTTGTTATCTTCTTTGGAGAACAAGTAACGAACCTGGTCTTCATTCAAGCTCCATTCGAGATATAATTGCGCAAGATATTCCAGAGAATTCTGGGGAGTTCTAAATCAAGATTTGAAGCAATAATTCACTACCATTGAATCAGAAGTTGATCAAGGGCTAGGAGACGACCTAGGGTTTGGTGTGTTCACTATAAATAGAGGCTCTCTGCTTCACAATTTTCATCATTCATTCACGTTAAAAACAGAGAGATACAAGAGCAGCAGCAAGCCGTTTTTTCCTCTTTTGCCGAGTTCATCCTCTCTTGCCAGACCTTGAAGGACTTCTCCACGAAGGTAGCAGAGTTGGAGACTTGAAGCACTGAAGCCAATCATCCCTTTTGACGTCGCCAAGCTTCCTTGGAAACTGAAAAAGTGTAAACACTGCCTTTACTTTGTTTTGATTTTTCTTTACAACTTGAAAGCATGTTTCGGATGTTAACCTTTGGATTTGTAAGCATGTTTTGTTTGTTCTTGTATTCAATAGATTCAGAATTTTATAAAATGTATTGATGTTTCGTTAATGATTTTCTGGCAATCCGATCTCATGAGTTTTAATGATTGAAAGTTTGCGTTTATGTTTAAATAAAAGAGTTAGAATGCATGCTAACTATTGCCATGATTTGTGCTAAGCTTCTTCAAGTAAGTATGTTTCTCTAAGTGGTGAAAACTATGTAATAATAGTTGAAAACGTAAACTGCAGTAAATGCATATCACGACTTCTCGGGTGTGCCTTGCTGTTCAATCTCAATTCTTTATTTCTTAATGATTTGTGTTTATTGTGGACAAGTACTCTTCAGTATTGAATGCAGCAATTTACATGAAATAATCAAAGTTCTAGACTTCTATGTGCTTAGGTGATAAAGTAAGTAGAATTAAAGGAATTCATGTCCTCTTCAGGCTTGTGTTCCGAGATTGTTTCTCTTGTTAAAAACTTGCATGATAATCAGATTGCTGGAATGAGATTAGGTAGAATTCGAGTTTGCCTCTGTTTGCGATGTTGAATGAATCGATCACTTATATATATTTTATTCTCTGTTTTTGTAGGAATGTTAGAACAAACTCTCAAAATTCCCCCCCTGAAATCATGTAAATGTAATTGCTGTTTATATTCTGTGATTAACTCTTCTAGTTTTGTAAACGCAGGAGCACCCCAAAGTCCCCGGATTGATCGAACCTTATTTACCAATACTACAATTGTCAAAAAGGGTTCATAATTGTCGCACCCCGGTTTTGGAGCACGTCAATTTTGGCGCCGTTGCCGGGGACTTTTAAAGTCTCCTACGGTTTTCTTTTAGTTTAATTTTTCAGTTTACTTAATTAATTGTAGTACTGATTGTTTATTTTATTTTCTTTTCAGGTTTATATCTCATTTGGTAAACTGTTCAGTCAAGGCCGCAAAGCAGATTTGGGCCTTAACCCTTCGTGAGTTCCATTCTGAGGTCTCTCGAGGTTGAGGGCGGCCCATATTGTGCTCTTGTCGGACCATCGAAGATATAAGTAGTTCTTAGCTGAGTAAGGGGCACTTTGAGTGGTGTCAAGGCCCGAGTAAACGACTGGGACCAAAATTGGGTTTCAAAGGGCTATAGACTGTGTGTAAGCACGATAGGGGTTTCGACCTCCGTAGCCCACCAAAAACGAAACCCTACCAGCCCGTTTCACTTCGGCCTTGCCATTCAAGCCTTCTGAAACCACGGAATTGCTTGTGTTTAGATGTCAATGCCTCTGTTCCTTTCAATACAGTTTACAACTTGAGATATGAATTTGAAGGGTGAATAAAATTTAGAATCAGCAGTGTTGTATTAGTGTTATTTTAACTTTGTTATGTGTCGCACTAAGGTATATTGGACCAAACATGACTATGGATTGGGTAGCTGTTTCAGTCCCATTGCACACCACTGTCGTCTGTTCCCGTACCTAAGTGTAGAGTTGAAATAAACTTAAGCATATGATAATGCAGACGTGTAGTGTCTTATGTGTTTAAGGAAACTCATTCTTGTTTAACTTTTCTTACTTTAATTCTAACTTCTGTAAACTGTATGTCTTTTTACTAACAATTACTTTGAATGTACAGATGACTTTCCCAAATAAGCCTTCAATTCTAGACACAATCTTTTACTTCAAGAAGGGTGACACATTTGACAACATGCTTAAGGTGGTACCAAAGTTCGACGGCACCGGAAAATGGGATGCAGCATCTCACATTGCACATGTGGAGAACGTGTGTACACTCATGGTTCCAATGGAGCTCAATGGAGAAGCTGTGGCTGTGAACCTCTTTCTTCAACGCTTGAGTGGGGAGGCCACAGAGTGGTTTCTCAACGAGCTTGATCACAATATCACTTGGGACACATGCAAGGAGCTGTTCCTGAAGATTCACAAGAGGAGGAGGAGCTGGAAAAGAGCAAGTCAAACATGAGGCAGAACAAGTGCAAACTGTATGTCTTTTTCTCAATCAGCAAGATCAACAAAAGAATGGATGCTATGAACTCCAAGATCATAGGACTCGTTGCAGAAGTCTTTGGTGGATACTTTGAGCCTGCACCTAAAGCACAAACTGTTCAGAATAGGAGGATGTCTGGGATGGATGCAGATGCAGAGGACGACTCAGAGAATGATTCTATTTATAGCCATGGCAACTCAAGGAAGTCTTACTCTCCCCTAGATTCTCGGTCTGCTGCAGAAGGCTGGATGAACAATGTTGATGACGAAACCCTGTTTGCTGATGAGGATTGAGGATGGAAGTATTCAGTCTAGCTCATGGACGTTAAACGAGGCGCTCTAGGGAGGCAGCCCTACATCAAGTCGCACACTTGTGCAATTTTGAGACTTTCTGCTTTTTATTTTTATTCAAGTTTTTTATTTTTATTCATTTCATTTTGTGAAAGTTGGATTAATCTCTTGTTTTTGAAATGCAGTTTACTGACTTTGCAGCAACTCCGGTCAAGAATTTGCACGGAAATCACAAGTGTTTCTCCATTCTCTGGACACCCTACATCTACTTTGAAGTATCGATTGCAAGGAGCTTTCATTTGAAGGTCAAGGTCTTGTACCTTGAGGCAGGGGCCTAAATTTCAATCCTACCCGAAGGCCGTGAGTATGGGATGTCTACAAGGGGGAGCTTTCTCAACTTTAATCTCTTACTGTTTGTTAATTAGTTTTTGTTTAATTTGTTTTGTTGTGAATCCATGTTTCCATGCTTTATTCTATGTTGCATGCTATATTCTGTTCTACATTGAGGGCAATGTAGAGTTTAAGTGTGGGGGAAGGATTTACATGTTTATTGCGTCATTTATTGAAAAATACATAAAAATTGAAAAATGTCAAAATTTAAAAAAATTTCGTGTGCTTTTTGAGTCTTTTGTTTGTTTTTGAGTCTTAGGAGCCCTTAACTGTCTTTAATGATTATAATCTCTGAAATTATGGATAAGATCACAAGATGATTTCCAACTGATATTCTGAAGTTAATTGAAATGAATGGAAATCATGTGAAATGTAGTGGATATGATTTGAATCTCTGGTACAGAAATGAGTATGCTAAGACAAGTTTTTGATTCATATGACCCTAAACGTGAGCTTTTAAGCCTTTATATGTGCTATTCTTTCTGAGTGTTCATTGAAATATTCTTATTCATTTTCTTAGCTATAAATTGTTGCAAACCTCATTATTCTTTCAACTTGATTGATTGCTCACCATAGCTTTTAATGAACTAGAGATGACTAGAACTCACTCTTATGGACTTTCGAAACTTTTTTGTCTTAAAACGCTCTGATTTTTGAAAGGATAAATGGAACTTTTTAGGATGAACACCATTGCCAAATAAGCTTGTGTCCCTATTTGTGTGCGCTGCACACCCCTTAGCTGCAACCCCTTTGAGCCTACATTGAGCCTTTTCTTTCATCACCCATGAATTTTTTACCTTGACCTTAGTACAGTGTATCTCTACCCTTGTCCTTTGGGCCTAGTAGAGCATTTTGTGAAGAATTTTGTGGAAGTGATGATCAGAAACAAGTGTGGAGGAAATGACTTGTCCTTGTGTAAAAGAAAAGAAAATGCCGTAAACAGTAAAAGAAAGGAAAAAATAAAATAAAATTTCGGCAGAAAAAGAAAAGAAATATTGGACATACTCTTTGTTTGTGAATCAGGAGTTGTGATGTAAATGGAAGGCCTAAAAATCGAAATATTTGGCCTTTGTTCTGTTTCATGTTGTGTAAGGAGGTACAATGACGTTTTTGGAGGACAAATGATATCTTGGCCCTTGTTTTGGCGACATAAGGCATTGGATAATGCTCTGCTAGGTCCTTAGGAATTCTGCAATTCCTTACTCTTAAATTCATACCCCTAGCCTAGCCCCATTAACACCTTTTAGAGTTCCTTTTGATCTAAAAGATAAGTAAAACTTGATCTGTGGAGTTTATTCCAAGAGTTGAGCCTATGGTATGGTTTATTTGTGTGAGTAATCATATTCTTTCTTGAGGTTTATATCTGTTCTATTGGGCTTCTGTTCATATAAATGCAAGCTTTCTGATTCTGTCTTGCATACTTATTGAGTGATTTAGCCAGAAAATCTGAGTGAAGATTGAGTGCATACCTTGTGAGAATGAATCATACTTGTTTGAAACATGCTAAGCTTAAATATCACCATTGTTCTATCAGGTCCTACGTGTAAATATGCAATCTGTGCATGGCAATTAGCTTCTGAAACTTCAAGGAATAATTCATGGTTAAATACTAATATTGATGCCATGAGAGTTGAGATTCTGAGACAATAGTTATGGGCATTAGAGTTTAAGTTGTCACGCCCCGGTTCTTAAGTTATTTTACGGTTATTTACTTTGGTAATATTTTGGTCTTTTACCGTTTTAAGTAACCGTTTACTATTTAAGACTCCAAAGTTGACTTTTTCTTCCGCCTGGAATTTGGGAAAACTTTCTTCATGAAAGTCGTAGAGAATGTTATTACGAGTTCGTAGACATGCTACACGTTAAAATCGGAGTTAGCATGTAAAAGTTATCAATTAAAAATGTAAGTTTTATTGGGGTATTATTTTGGGGTGTTAAATTTTGGAGTTGGGTTTTGTTTATTAAGTTGGACCGGATGGGTTTGGCCCATTTCAGTTTTCCCTCTCCTTTCTCTCTCCTCCCTCCCGTTTTCTTCCTCCTGTTTCCTCTCTTCACTGCCGGATCTTCCGACCGCCCGTCCGCCGCCGTCCGGCCACCACCGACCGCCAGACCGGTCTCGTTCGGACCCCCGACATCTCCTCTTCATTTCTGGGTAGGTGGCCGATCCCCTAACGCCGCCGTGAAGGAGCAGCCGAGCCCGAAAGCCACGGTTGCCGTGGTTGCACCTTCGCCGGAGCTCCGTCCTCCGGCCACCATAGGTCATGATTTTTGGCTCAACTTGTAGCCCTCATCTAGGTGAGTAATCCCTCAAAAGGATTCGGCTAAATTCGATTTCGTTAGGGTGGTTTGTATAATTGAAAGTTTTAGGGATTTATGGATGTTTTGATTCGATTACCATAGTTAGGCTTGGAATTGGTGTTTGTGCTAGTTAGGAAAGTTGTAGAGGAGATTGAGAGGAAGATTCTGTTAAAATTTAGTAGCATTTGCAGGTTGCCGGAGTTGGTCGCCGGCCGCCGCTGCCGGCGGAGCCGCCGGCGGCGCCGCCGCTGTTTTGGGAAATTTTGTGGTTTTTGATGTAGAATATTAAGGGGATATTATTGATGTGAATTTAGGAATTTTTGGAGGATTTTTGGTTAGGTTTTGGAATTTGTAAAGTTTGGTATTTTTGGCGGATTAATAAGTTAAAATCCGGCCATTGGATTATTTTTATGATTAGGACGTTGGAAGGTGATTTTTGAGGATGTCGGTATTTATGGAGATTTTTGGTTGGCAGTGAAGTTAAGATTTAGGACGATAGGCATGGTTGAGCACGAGAAGCTCATATTTAATTATGCCTATTTTCTTTAAACGTTGGGATTTTATTTAAGGAATTATTTATGTTTTGGAACAGGACGCGAGGAGGCTCGAGCAGAGGAGACCTCCGACTGACTTCAGGCTTAGGCCTAACTTGTGAGTGGACTTTTGTTTTAAATAATGTGCATGCAGTTGTTTATTTGGTTAGACCATTTGACGTCATTTTTATTTGACGATTTTACTCATTGTGATGAGTTACCGAAAATGGGATTTTCGGTAAATTATAATATATTTTTAAGGAGAGTATGTATATAAATGCTAGCTAGCGATATGTGTCTGTCCACCTTAATGACATAATATATAACTGCATTATGGTGTGACGTGAGCGTTGGACGCAAGCGTAGTAGCCTTATATGAGTGTTTAATTCATATAAGGGGTCTGGGCACATATTTATACACCCGTCTGTCCACCTTAATGACATAGTGTATCACCGCATTAAGGCGTGACGTGAGCGTTGGACGCGAGCGTAGTAGCCCTATATAGATTATTATTAATTTATATAGGGAGTCTGGGCGAGTGTAAATATATACATGTATATATTTTAGCCTGAGAGGCTGTATTTGGATATATATATATAGTTTTGAGCAGTAGAGGCTCGATATTTATAACGATAAGAGAATTATCGTTTAAGACATGCATTCGTTTTCTTGGAAATTAAATTGGGAAAACATAAATATTCTTTTTATTTATTTTTGTCCACTCACTCTAATTATTGCGAATGTTTTTCCCCTGGGCTCTTCGTTTTTTTAAAATGCCCAGTCTGCAGAGTTCGAGTTAGAACGAGTAGGAGACGACGAGGCATAGTTACCCATTTCTCAGCCACCATTCACCAGTAGGTTACCTGTTTAACCTACTAGAGTATTTTTCCTACTCCTCTAGTGTATAGTAGCTCTGAATACTCTTTGGGATTTATTGTAATGTTTCTGGTGGTGTGCTTGGACTTTTATTGTATTAATTTATATACGAAGTTTGTAATTATTTACTCACTTTCGTATAATTGTGGGTTGATTTGGAGGATGCTCAAATTTATTTAAGAAAGTAACACTTTAGTTTTCTAGGTTAGGGTTGTCCATTTTCAAGGGAGGTTTGCTTTTTAGTAAATTTTCCTTGGAGGTGGTCCCCGCAGGACTTACCTCGGGTTTCGGGGTGAAATTCGGGGTGGGTCTTGACATAAGTATTTGTTGTTTTATGAATTTTCGTTTTTGTTTGTGTTTGTTAGAGTCTGTTTGTTAGTTTGGTTTTGCTAAGGGACTAGCAAAAGCTAAGTGTGGGGGAATTTGATACACGCATTTTATGCTATATTCTTAATGTATTTCAGACCTTCTTTAGCTTTGTTATTTCCTTAATAATGTCATTTCTAGCTTGTTTCTGTTTTATAGGTCGAAAGAGGCATTTTTACACAAAAAAAGGCTAAAACGCAAGAGTTGAGAGAAATCCTAATCAAAGAAGGATTCCTGGTGCAGCAAGGAGTCTCATTAAGTCGCAAAATCTGAGGATAAGTCATTTAGGAAACTTTCCTGTTTTGAAAAGGGAAAGTTGCCTATTTCATTTTAAGAAACTTTCTTATTTTGATTTAGGAAACTTACTATTTATGAATCTTTCCTATTATGACTTTCCTAAAATATTTAGGAAACTTTCTTTTCTAGTGAGACAGGGAAACCATTTGAAGTCAGGAAACCTAATCCAACTTGGAATAGGAATCTGTGAACGTGTATAAAAAGGAAGGACAAATTCTGCAGCAATCAAGGGATTTATGTGTGCTAATATAAATCAGAAATTAAGGGAGATTCTTTCCTTTAATTTCGTCATTTGAATTCTTTTATTCCCTACCATATTTATCTGACTTTATTTCTCTTTCAGGAACCCTAATTGCACACCAGGAAAGGAAGGAAAATCAAAGATTTTCGTCAAGGGTCTGATTGAAGGCAGAAGAAGGAAAGTTATTCACTGTTGTTATCTTCTTTGGAGAACAAGTAACGAACCTGGTCTTCATTCAAGCTCCATTCGAGATATAATTGCGCAAGATATTCCAGAGAATTCTGGGGAGTTCTAAATCAAGATTTGAAGCAATAATTCACTACCATTGGATCAGAAGTTGATCAAGGGCTAGGAGACGACCTAGGGTTTGGTGTGTTCACTATAAATAGAGGCTCTCTGCTTCACAATTTTCATCATTCATTCACGTTAAAAATAGAGTGATACGAGAGCAGCAGCAGGCCGTTTTTTCCTCTTTTGCCGAGTTCATCCTCTCTTGCCAGACCTTGAAGGACTTCTCCACGAAGGTAGCAGAGTTGGAGACTTGAAGCACTGAAGCCAATCATCCCTTTTGACGTCGCCAAGCTTCCTTGGAAACTGAAAAAGTGTAAACACTGCCTTTACTTTGTTTTGATTTTTCTTTACAACTTGAAAGCATGTTTCGGATGTTAACCTTTGGATTTGTAAGCATGTTTTGTTTGTTCTTGTATTCAATAGATTCAGAATTTTATAAAACGTATTGATGTTTCGTTAATGATTTTCTGGCAATCCGATCTCATGAGTTTTAATGATTGAAAGTTTGCGTTTATGTTTAAATAAAAGAGTTAGAATGCATGCTAACTATTGCCATGATTTGTGCTAAGCTTCTTCAAGTAAGTATGTTTCTCTAAGTGGTGAAAACTATGTAATAATAGTTGAAAACGTAAACTGCAGTAAATGCATATCACGACTTCTCGGGTGTGCCTTGCTGTTCAATCTCAATTCTTTATTTCTTAATGATTTGTGTTTATTGTGGACAAGTACTCTTCAGTATTGAATGCAGCAATTTACATGAAATAATCAAAGTTCTAGACTTCTATGTGCTTAGGTGATAAAGTAAGTAGAATTAAAGGAATTCATGTCCTCTTCAGGCTTGTGTTCCGAGATTGTTTCTCTTGTTAAAAACTTGCATGATAATCAGATTGCTGGAATGAGATTAGGTAGAATTTGAGTTTGCCTCTGTTTGCGATGTTGAATGAATCGATCACTTGTATATATTTTATTCTCTGTTTTTGTAGGAATGTTAGAACAAACTCTCAAAATTCCCCCCCTGAAATCATGTAAATGTAATTGCTGTTTATATTCTGTGATTAACTCTTCTAGTTTTGTAAACGCAGGAGCACCCTAAAGTCCCCGGATTGATCGAACCTTATTTACCAATACTACAATTGTCAAAAAGGGTTCATAATTGTCGCACCCCGGTTTTGGAGCACGTCAATATGCGATGAATCATAAAGGGTCCCTCCCACCGCGCGGACCATTTCCTGCGGCCTTCCGTTTTCTCCCCAAGTGGGAGCACAGCACGCCATACCGTTTAGCCTTCGGCATAACTCCGACCTCGAGTGACTTTATCATAAGACCGCGCAACACGCTGCTTCTCAAGGATGAGATTGTTGAAAGCAGTGATGCGATGTTCGTCAAGGTCTTCAAGCTCTTGCCACATTGCCTGGACGTAATCGTCACCAAGCAACTGGTGCTGCTCCTGGACACGAAGCGAGGCGACGTGAACCTCAAGGGGGAGGACGGCGTCATGACCATACATGAGAGCATATGGGGTGGTATCTGTCGGACCGCGCTTGGATGTACGGTAGGCCCACAAAGTATGGTAAAGCTCTAAATGCCAGACGCGGGGGTTCAACTCTAGCATCCTTCGCAGGATACCGAGGATAACTTTGTTGCTCACCTACGCTTGACCATTGGATTGGGCATAATAGGGGGTCGAATGCAGAAGTTTGATACCATAGCCGGTGAGGAATGTGACTATAGAATCCGCCATGAAAGCTGCCCCCCAGTCTGTCACGATGCATTATGGAATACCAAAGCGGGAAATAATGTTGCAGAAAATAATGTTGCAGAAAATAATGTTGCGGACCGAGGTCGCGGAAGGGACCTAGAGTGGCTCGGCCTCAACCCACTTGGTAAAGAAATCGGTTGCAACGATAAGGAACTTGTGCTGCTCGGCCTCAACCCACTTGATACATCCATGCGAGCTACATTCGCTCGTGGTATGTGCGATGTACTATGTCTTCATTTGATGCAGGCGAATGCGAGATAGAAGCAGGCGAATGCAGGCAAAGTTCAAGTCCATGGTGCCTAGGCGAGCCGTGTAGCAGTTCGCTGCATTGCCTTGCTGGGTGCTTGGGTTTCAAGGCCCATTCACAGGCTTGTCTACTCATACTCATTTTGTATGGCCCGACCCATACAGCAGCATGAACATAAACCTCTTCAGTCATTCTCGACATTTCATGACTTCGAGGCTGGGGGGCAATGTTTACGCCTAAATTAATATTTTACTGGATAGTAAATGTCTATGTAAATATTAATTGTTTCTTGGTCCATGTCACAGCCGGCGAGCCCAAGTTCTTCAAGTTTACAAAATGATGGCCTGCCAGTGAGGCCGTGCGGACTGAGTTACACCGCATGCGGAAAGGACCACGCGGACTAAGTTATACAGTCCGCGCGCGGAACGTACTTCCCGCACGCTTAAGCAGACTTCGCGCGAGATGCGGATCTCACGTGCGGGATGTCTCCTCGAGGTGACAAGCGGATTACGCGAGGCGAACTGGCGAACTGGCCCGCCTGCGAGGCTCCGCGAACAAGTCTTGACATATGCTTCCGCGTATACCACTTTTAAGGCTCGCGAGCTGCAATAGCCCGCGAGATAGAAGCGAGCTAGAAAGGCTCGCGAATTGGAGTCAGAAGCCTATGCGAAGTGTGCGAACTGGACATGTGTCACAAGATGGTTGGTTCGCATGGACGAAACAGTGCCCTTGTGCTATTAGGGTTTCAGAGTTCAACTTGAAATATGATCATCTTTCTTCCGCCGCAAGTCGGATTGCTATATAAAGGGCTCGAAGGTTTACAGAAAAGAACAACTCTCTCTCAAACAATACACAAAAACACAATACAAACTGAAACTAGTTACCCTTCGAGCTCCTCGAAACCCTAACCCTAAGCGCCGCCGCCTAGGTTCCCCTCTTCAGAGCCCTCCGGACTCTATATCCCAGCTTCTCTCTGAATTCCCTATAGTTGCTCTGCTCGCGCCGCCGTGAGTATCGATCGCTTGTGCTCGTAAATCCTCGTCTGAGGTGGCACCTGTAACCCCCTTCGCCTGATCAAGAAGTCAAGCGCACCCCTACTACTCTTTCCTCGTCCGCGAGGTGGCACGCCCACAACACTCTCCCCTTCTCTGTGTTCGCTAGAAACCTATGCTCCACACGCTGAGGATCGTGGCCAAAACACGTGTGAGTCGAAGCCTGAAAGTTCGGCTTGGAAACCAATCGGGATTCTCACCTCCGGCGGTGGCGACGAGGCTTGAAACCGGTCAGGATAGAAGCCCCTTGGCGTCCTGGTTCGACTTCGGGTAGTCTTGAAGCTCGACTCAAGTCGGAGAGTGGTGGTGGCGGATTCCAACTTTCCGGCGAGTTTTCCGGCGTTTTCCGGCCGATTGGGGTGAAACATCAGGTATAAAAGATGCTTCCTTCTCTGCAATCTACAAGTTTGATGTTTTGAGTTTGCCCAAATTCGGACGTTTTGGGGTGGCGTGTGGGGCCCACTCGCCGCCGTCTGTGGTGGCGCGTCCGGCAGGGGTTGGGAGGGTAGGAGTAACTGTTAGCTTGTGCTTGTCGATACGAGCACATTGACATGTCATGAGGTTATGTTATGATCAAGTTTTGCATCTTAGGTTTAAGACTAAGTTGAGAATCGTGAGAGGTTGTTAAGCCTTGGTGTTTGAGCTTTGAAAATCTTGTTAACCTTTTTCAATAGGTTGGTTTAGGGTTCCTATGACCTTGGGAGGTCTCGGAAGAAGGTTGTCCCTTTTTGGGCAAATCTTGGATTAAGGCTTGTTAAGGTTGCATTGTTCTTTTGTTTAAGTGGTTATTAAAGTTATTATTGTGTAATTTTAGGTGACTTGTGAAGTGTGAATTGGGATTGGTTCTTGTGTTTTGTTGAAGACGCAGAGGGATTTTTGAGGTGAGTAAAATCTCACCAAGGTTCACCTTGTGACCTTTTTTACTTATGATGGTTATGATGATGATGATTTTAATGTTGATGATTTTAGTGATGATAATGTTGCTGAAAATGTTGGTGATTATGTGATGATGATAATGATCATGGTAATTATATGATGATGATTAAATGATGATTATGGTGATTATATGATGATGATTTTAGTGATGAAAATGTTGGTGATTATGTGATGATGATAATGATCATGGTAATTATATGATGATGATTAGATGATGATTATGATGATTATATGATGATGATTAAATGATGATGATTATGATGATTAAATGATGACGATGATGTTTTGATTTAAAAATTATGTTTATCTTTTGTTTGTTTTACCAACGGCTCATGGTAAGTGAAAACAAGTTTTCTTTTAAAAATATAATCTTTCAAATGGACTTTTGTTCATGTTTGGTGCCTTAGTGGTGAATGTGTGCTTTTGTTGTGAATTGGTGCCTTAGTGGTGATAATGTGTCTTAGTTGTGAATGTGTGCCTGAGTGGTGATTGTGTGCATTCGTTGTTGAATGGTGCCTTAGTGGTGATTGTATTGCATTAGTTGTGGATGTGGTGCCTTAGTGGTGATTGTATGCATTAGTTGTGGATGTGTGTGCCTTAGTGGTGATTGTGTGTATTAGATTAGGAGCCTTCTTGGTGGACCGGGAACCAAGCCTTGGCCGGGTGATTGGTTACGGTCAGTATAGAGATCTAGTCTGTCTGTTGGTACTTCATGGGGGATGACTAAGTGTTGACGAACCCATGAGTACGCGTTTGTTTGGTTACTTATGGGGGATGACTAAGTGTTGGCGAACTCATAAGTAAGAGTAGAGAAATGATTGTGTATTGTTCTTATGTGTTGTCATTTAAATTCTTTGCTTTAAGTATCTCCTGAACTATGCTTGTCCGCAGGAGATTCTTTAATCTTAATTGTATGATTTTTTGTGGAATTCCTAAACTACGCTTTTTTGCAGGATTTCATTTATGATTTGAGTGATTGTGATTTGTTGTGTTTCTTTAATTATTTTTTTGAATTCTCTTGCTTTTCGGTGATTCCTGAACTAAGCTGCTAATGCAGGAATTATCAGTTTTATCTTTTGTTCATGTGTTTTACCTTGTTGGTAGAAGTATTTAGTTATTTTGAGATTTACTCATACGGGCTTTCTAGCTTACCGGGTTTGTTATTTACAACCCGGTGCACTATTTCCTGGTGTAGGGGTTAGACCTGCAGGTGTTGATCAGCAGGGTTGAGGCGGAGGCATGGTGGCAGGATTGTAGTTTCTATGCACTTTATGTTATTGTGTTATGACTGTTGTTTTAAGCTCATGTGAGCAACTTAATTATTACTAGACTTTTGAAGTTAACGTAATTAAGTAGGTTTAATGTTTAACTCGATTTACGAGTTTGTTGACTTGTACACTTCCAGTATTGTTGTTAGTTTGGAAGTTGTTGAGCAGGTTTTGGGATTTTAAGATTTTGAGTTATATCACGCCCAAATTTTTGAAAATTTATCCTTTGAAAATTGGGGTGTGACAGTATTGGTTTACTAAGGCTAACTGGTAATTAGGTTTAATTTGACTGAGGGTGCTACCAAGAGCACAATATCTATTGTCTATTGGAATGGGGGGATGACTTGCATAAGGAACTATGCTGGAGGGTGACTCAGGAGATGTTTTCTTGACTAGGGAAGGTGACTCAGATACTATTTTGCTACCCTGTAGAAATTCACGAGTTAGGAAATCTGGGATACGGTTGTCACTTCCTTTAATGAATGCAATTTGAAAATCAAAAATATTTAGGATTGTTTGCCAACGGGCAAAGATTTGTTTGCTAGCAATGTTTTGAACATCTTTTTCTAAAACATCTTTTGCACTTTTACAATCAACTCGGACTAAAAAATTTTGATTTAATAAATCATCTTGAAATTTACTAATACATAATACAATTAATAAAATTTCTTTTTTAATTGTACTAATATTTGATTGAGCTGGGTTCCAGATTCCAGAATGAAATTGAACAATTTGTTCTGGATGATTGGGAGAAACTTATTGTTTGAGGATATCTCCATAACCTATTTCAGATGCATCAGTTTTTACTATCTTATAAGAATCAGAAAGAGGGATACCTAAGCATGGTAGAGTTTTAACATGGCTCTTAATTTTTTTGACTAAGGATGTATAAATTGATGTCCAGGGGGAAGGGTTTTTTTGTAGCCTATCAAATAGAGGTTTGCAGTGTTTCCTAAGATTTTTGTAAAAATCAGCTACATAATTTAAAGATCCTAAGAATCTTTGTAATTGATTTTTATCTAAAATAACTTCTGGAAATTTATCAACAAATTGTATTGCTCTATCAATGGGTCTAATTTGGAGTTGGTGAATGTTGAATCCAAGAAAACGAATATTGGTTTGAAATAATTTGATTTTTGAAGCAGAAACAACTAAACCATTATTCTTTATTATGGAAAAGAATTGGTGTAAATGTTTCCAGTGCTGATCAATTGATTGTGAAAAGATCTAAACATCATAAATGTAGATGATGGAAAAATGACTATAAAGATTTAATATATCGTTCATTATGTTTTGGAATTCGCTAAGAGCATTCTTTAGGCCGAATGGCATAACATTCCATTCATAATGACCAAAAAGCGTGACAAATGCAGTTTTGTATTTGTCAGCTTCACTGATTTGGATCTGCCAAAATCCTGACTTCATATCAAATTTACTAAAGATGATAGATTTGTTTAACTTGTTAATAAGATCTCTTTTATTGGGAATAGGATACTTAATCCATTTCAAGACTGTGTTAAGAGGATTATAGTTAATAACTAACCGAAGAGTTCCTCTTTTAAGTTCAGCATTTTTCTGAACATAGAAAGCATGGCAAGATCAAGGGGATTTACTAAGACGAATCAAGGAAGGTTGGTTCCATCCACACTTTAAGGACCCCGTTCAAAACCGTGTCCTTCCAAATTCTCTTGGCTAGTGGACAATCCCACAAGGACTTTGCACCAACTTTCCAATTGTAATTATACACGTCTCTATATTACTAGATTTTTTTCATCACTAGGGTACGGGTAACAAACGTCACATTATTTCTCAAGCTTACAGAGAACCTGTAAATTTACATTGTATTAAGGAATCAAATTGAATGCTGAATGGAGTGTATATATATAATTTAGATTATATCACAGATCCATAAGTAGGTCATGAACAACAGGCGGAACCTATCAGATGGTAAACCATTGATGTGATAATGAACAACAGGCAACAACGGCTTGTTAATTTTAAATCTTTATAAGATAAACCGATAAGGCAAAAATTTTAGTAGGCTCCTCCAACAATGCTTTAATTCAGAGGCGGCAACTAGGGACCAACTCCCACTAGTCTTTTCAAATCTTTCACATACCCTCATTTCGATGGGATCAAACGGCAACCATGTCACCATTAATTGCTACCTTGTAACAATAATTAAGGGACGGATGAAAGAAGAAACCCCTCAGAATTCAAGGAAGGACAACATGAAACCCAGTCAAAAATGGTTCCTCAACCTCAAGAAAAGAGGGAGCACCAATATTTTCAATTGAGATTTCATGCATGTCTCAATCAGATTACTGGTTTCTTCTTCATCATACCGAAGGGACTTATCGAGAACACATCACTGAATGATGATCAAAGGCAACAATGAGAGATAACATACCCAGCCAATGATAAGGCCCAAACTATACAGTCATGTCATCCCCAATTCTCCAATATTTATATAATAAACCGACGATTGGACTTGTAAATTTGGAATTTCTACAAGATAAACCGACAAGGCAGCAAGATAAACCATTTGTGTTGACCGAGGAGGCAACAATTTCCGTAGTCTCCCCCCAACAATGCTTTAATCTCAGAGGCAACAGTCAGGGACCGATTCCCACAAGTCTTTTCAAATCTTTCATCTACCCTCATTTCGATGGGATCAAATGACAGCCTTGTCACAACTAATTGTTACCTTGTAACAATAATTAAGGGACTGATGAAAGAAGACACCCCTCAGAATTCGAATCAGGACAGCATGAACCCCAGTCAAAAATGGTTCCTCAACCTCAAGAAAAGAGGGAGCGCACCAATATTGAGATTTCATGCATGTCTCTCTCAGATTACTGGGTTCTTCATCATACCCTGTAGATTTACCGACACAAATCCAAGGGGCTAAACAATAGCAAGTAAATCATTAGAGCAAAGCAAATCGGTAGCAAGTAACATGTAAATCAGATTTTTATCATGTAAATCAGATGTTTATGTTAATGTATTCCCTCAGATTCATTATATCATGTAAATGCATTCTCTACGAAGTAGATACAAAGTAGAGACATCTCAGATTCATCATATCATGTAAATGTGACCATTTATCAAATCACAAAATCATATCAAGTAAATGTGTTCTCTATTAAGCACACCTTAGGAGAGAGGATCCATGAGCAATGCTCCTCCAAGTGCTTGAGAGTCTAGAAGGATGAGAGTAATCTGCATCACTGATGTTACAGCCAGTAAAGTATTTATCACATGTCTCCCCCAAAATATCTTTAATCCGGGGCAACAATTATGGACCAATTGCCACTAATCTTTTCAAATCTTTCATATACCCGCATTTCGATGGGATCAAATGGCAGCCTTGTCATTGTTACCTTGTAACAATAATTAATGGACTGATGAAAGAAGAAACCCCTCAGAATTCGGGGCAGGACAACATGAAACCCTAGTAAAAAATGGTTCCTCAACCTCAAGAAAAGAGGGAGCACCAACAATTTGAATTGAAATTTCATGCATGTCTCTCAAATTACTGGTTTCTTCTTCATCATACCGAAGGGACTGATCGAGAACACATCACTGAATGATGATCAAAGGCAACAATGAGAGATAACATACCCAGCCAATGATGAGGCCAAAACTATAGTCATGTCATCCCCAATTCTCCAATATTTTATATAATAAACCGACGATTGGACTTGTAAATTTGAAATTTTTACAAGATGAAAGAAGAAGCCTCTCAGAATTCGAGGCAGGACACCATGTAACCCAGTCAAAAATGGTTCCTCAACCTCAAGAAAAGAGGGAGCACCAATATTTTGAATTGAGATTTCACGCCTGTCTCTCTCAAATTACTGGTTTCTTCATCATACCTTGTTAATGTATCAGATTCATTATATCATGTAAATGCATTCTCTATGCAAAGTAGCGACACCTCAAATTCATCATATCATGTAAATGTGTTCTCCATTTATCAAATCACAAAATCATATCAAGTAAATGTGTTCTCTATTAAGCACACCTTAGGAGAGAGGATCCATGAGCAATGCTCCTCCAAGTGCATGAGTAATCTGCATCACTGATGTTACTGCCAGTAAAGTATTTATCATATGTCTAAAGAGGCAACAACCGTACCAGCACAAACCCACAAAGAAACATTTCTCAACCTATAAGATAAACCAACGAGGCAGCGATGGTTTTTTTGCAATCTTTATAGGATAAATAGACGAGGCAACAATGGCTTGTAAATTTGCAATCTTTACAAGATAAACCGACAGAGGCAACAGAGAATTTTTTGCAATCTTTACATGATAAACCGACGAGGCAGCAATAGCTAGTGAGCAATCTTTATAGGCAACAATGAATTTTTGCAATCTTTACATGATAAACCGACAAGGCAGCAATAGCTAGTGAGCAATCTTTATAAGATAAACCGACAAGGCAACAAGGGCTTGTAAATTTGCAATCTTTACAAGATAAACCAACAGAGGCAGCAAATAATTTTTTGCAATCTTTACATGATAAACCGACGAGGCAGCAATAGCTAGTGAGCAATGTTTACAAGATAAACCGACAGAGGCAGCAATGAATTTTTGGCAATCTTTACATGATAAACCAATATTTTAGGCAGCAATGGCTAGTGAGCAATGTTTACAAGATAAACCAACAAGGCAACAAGGGCTTGTAATTTGCAATCTTTACAAGATAAACCGACAGAGGCAGCAATGAAATTTTTGCAATCTTTTACATGATAAACCGACGAGGCAGCAATAGCTAGTGAGCAATGTTTACAAGATAAACCAACAAGGCAACAAGGGCTTGTAATTTGCAATCTTTACAAGATAAACCGACAGAGGAAGCAATGAATTTTTTGCAATCTTTACATGATAAACTGACAAGGCAGCAATAGCTAGTGAGAAATATTTACAAGATAAACTGACAGAGGCAGGAATGAATTTTTTGCAATCTTTACAAGATAAACCGACAAGGCAGCAATAATTAAGGGACGGATGAAAGAAGAAACCCCTCAGAATTCGGGGCCGGACAGCATGAAACCCTAGTCAAAAATGGTTCCTCAACCTCAAGAAAAGAGGGAGCACCAATATTTTGACATGAGATTTCACGCATGTCTCTCTCAGAGTATTACTGGTTTCTTCTTCATCATACCCAAGGGACTAAACGAGATCACATCACAGGGACCAATTGCCACTAATCTTTTCAAATCTTTCATGTACCCTCATTTCGATGGGATCAAATGGCAGCCTTGTCATTGTTACCTTGTAACAATAATTAAGGGACTGATGAAAGAAGAAACCCCTCAGAATTCGGGGCCGGACAGCATGAAACCCTAGTCAAAAATGGTTCCTCAACCTCAAGAAAAGAGGGAGCACCAATATTTTGACATGAGATTTCACGCATGTCTCACTCAGATTCTTACTGGTTTCTTCTTCATCATAGACCCAAGGGACTAATCGAGATCAAAGGCAAAACCCATATGAAACCCACACCATTGAAACCCGCCACCGCGAACCGATCTGAAATTAAATCAAACGAAAACCGGAATCAAACCCCGAGATATGAAATGGAATAGAATCAAAGAGCGTTTGAATGGAATTTGATTACCGAATCTGAGAAGAACAAAACGACAGAGAGAAAGGAAAGGGGAAGGCGTGAGGGTTTTACCTTGCGGGGGAACAGCGAACCACGGCGGAGCGGGCGGTAGAGATCTCACTCATCTCAGACCAATTTTGAATTTCAAAACTCTGTGAGAGAGAGAGAGAGAGAGAGCCGAGCTTGAAATTCAAAATGGAATGAGACAGAGACCACCGACGTTTCTAGAGAGAGACTCGTAGATATTTGTTTGTGGTTGTAATGGGTTTCTTCCTTTAGAAGACTCCTCCTGGTTCAAAATAAAATAAAAATAAAAAATAAAAAAAACCCCTCATTCAGCTAATTACAAGCCGACACCTGTCTTACACCGGCGACACCTGTCTCTCTGCTTAACCCTGTTTTTTTTTTATTTGGTCTGGTTTGATTACGACAAACCTGGTCTGCTTAACTCAACCTTAACCCTTTGTTTGATTACGATAATTTACAAGCTTCAAATGAATTACCATTAAGATAAAGCCACCAATTACACATTTTCAAAAAAATAAAATAAACCAACCCTTCAGAGTTCATACACTTAAATTCCATTAACTGTGAATTATTATATATGTAAAACTCGCTACTTAATTAGTGTTATTTTTCAAACAAAACTGGAAAATATTTTCAACATAAAAGTGAGAAATGTTGCTCGACTAAAACAAGTAGAGCAAGCTTACCTGTTAATCCATTTACACGATGAATACTCTCTCAGGTGCTGCTTCTCTTCCTGTCCCATGGCCCTTCTATACACCAAAGGCTGTCCAGTCTCTTCTAAACGCCGATATTGTGATTATGTCCTGAAGATAAACTGGAAATCTCATTTTTCTCAATACCCCTTGTAGCACCAGTAGAGGTTCAGGAACATGTTGATGACTGAAATTTGCCAAAGGCTACTTGTCACATCCCGACTCTTAAATTTTACCTTATTTACTGGCTTGGAATCAATAATAGTTTTACCGTCTTCGTAAATGAAATTATAGTTCAAAGGTCCCTAGAGGAGTGTTGGGGGACGAATATTTCCGAGAAATTATTCGTAGGAGAAATTTATGACGACGGTAAAAAATGGTAAAGTTTAGCTAGTAAAAGATAATTTTTATTGGGGTATTATTTTTGGAGTGTTAAATTTTAGAGTGGGTTAAATGGTGGTGGACCGGTTGGGCCAAGCCCAAATCTCTCTCTCTCTCTCTCTCTCTCTCTCTCTCTCTCTCTCTCTCTCTCTCTCTCTCTCTCTCTCTCTCTCTCTCTCTCTCTCTCTCTCTTCCGCTCCCCGAGCTCTCTCCCGCTGCCGGACTTCCCGTTGCCAGTCCGCCGCCGTCCGGCCACCGTTCGCCACCGCACCGGTCCCAAACGGTCGGCCTCCGACCCAGCTCCCATTCTAGACTGGTGGCAGCCTCCCTAGCGCCGCCATGAGGGAGAGAAGCCGCCCGGAAGTCCCTACTGCCCAAAACTTCCCGTCGCCGGAACTTCCTCCTCCGGCCGGCATAGCCGGAGCTGCTAGGCTCAAAAGGAAGCCCTCCTCTCGTACGTGCTTCCCCCCAAAGGATTCGCTCCCTCTTGAGCTAGGTAAGGAGAAATCGGTGTTTGAAATTCTAGGGCTTTTGTGATGTTTTCGTTCGATTGGCATGATTAGGCTTAGAATTGGACTTTGTGCTAGTTAGGAAAGTTGTACAGGAGGTTGAGAGGAAGATGCTGTCAAAATTTGGTGGGCATTGGAGGTCGCCGTAGTCGGCCGCCGGCCGAGCCGTAGCTGGCGTCATCGTTGAAAAAGTGTTTTTAGTAGGAAATTTTATGAGGAGTTTAATGGAATGAGTTTTAGCAGTTTTGGAGGAGTTTTGGATAAGTTTGGGAATTTTTGGCTGATTAATAAGTTAAAATCCGGCCACGTGATTATTTATGGTTACGAAGGTGGAAGGTGTTTTTGAGGATGTCGGTTAAAATTGTGGAGTTTTATGATTGACAGTGAAGTTAAGATTTAGGGCGATAGGCATGGTTTGGCGCGCGAAGCTCATTTTTAATTATGCCAATTTTCTTCAAGCGTCGGTGTTTTATTTAAGGATTTATTTATGTTTTTGGAACAGGACGTGAAAAGGCCTGAGCGGAAGAAACCTCCGACCGACATCAGGCTTAGGCCTAATTTGTGAGTGGACATTTATTTTAAATATTATGCCTGCAAAAGATTTATTGTTGAATATTTTACTTTTGTTGGAGAATAACCGAAATTGAGAATTTCGGTGAGTATATATGTTATATATGGATGAGTATGGGAATAGTGTGTATATAAATAAATGCTAGCTAGCTATACGTGCTTTTCCGTCATAATGAGGTAAAATGTCATTATGGTGTGACGTGAGCGTTAGATGCAATCGTAGTAGCCCCATACGAATATAATAATGATTCATAAAGGGAGTATGCAAATATATAAATACACCCGTCTTTTCCGCGTAATGAGGCAAAATTCCATTATGGCGTGATGTGAGCGTTAGACGCAAGCGTAGTAGCCTTGTATGAATTTTTATTTTCTTATATTTCTTCATAAGAAATCATACAAGGAGTATGACGAGTGTAAATACATACATATATATATTTTAGCCTGAGAGGCTGTATTTTATTAAGTTTTGGAGACTAGCCGGAGCTAGTTGATACACGCATTTTATGCTCTGGATTTTATGCTAGTTCGTCACCCCTTTGAAGCTTCAAGGCCAAGAAGACTCAAAAGTGTAAAACTATGCTCTGGATTTATTATTTGGTTCCTACTGCCTTTGTATTCCTAATCGCATGGATTATGATTACTGTTGTTGACAATATGTTTTTTGCATGAATTTTATAAAGTTTTGTTCTTAGATTGTTAATAAAATTTGCGTAACTTATTCCTCTGCCATTCTTGATGTTGAAAACTTGTGATCCGGTTTATGAATTACTAACTTCTGCAGGGTTGGTAGTGCCATCAATCCGTGTTAAACCGCTAAGGCAAACATCGATTGATTAAGTGGCAACAGCTTAGATTCATGGGAATGGGTCAGGTTTTGATCATGAGTTGCATGTGAACTGTTTAAGCTCTAAGATAGATGTGTTTACATGTTCGAATTCTTCTGTGAACTTAATGATTCATGTTATATGTTGTATGGTTGCGCTAAGTATTAACATGACATATTGCATGGAATTTTCTGTGTTAAACCGCTAAGGCAAACATAGGATACTTAAGAAGATTATTATAGGTTGCATGACCGCTACGGTGTGTAATTCTGAATTCGTTTCATCACTCTTGATTGGCATGGTTTTAAGTTGTGTAGATTGAAGCAATCTGTTACATGATTTTATATGTTTGACTGGAATGAAGTTGATCACTTGTACATAGTAGTTTAGTATTATGTAGGAATGTTAGAACAAACTCTCAAAATCCCCCCCCCCTGAAATCATGTAAATGTAATTGCTGTTTATATTCTGTGATTAACTCTTCTAGTTTTGTAAACGCAGGAGCACCCTAAAGTCCCCGGATTGATCGAACCTTATTTACCAATACTACAATTGTCAAAAGGGTTCATAATTGTCGCATCCCGGTTTCGGGCACGTCAATTTTGGCGCCGTTGCCGGGGACTTTTAAAGTCTCCTACGGTTTTCTTTTAGTTTAATTTTTCAGTTTACTTAATTAATTGTAGTAATGATTGTTTATTATATTTTCTTTTCAGGTTTATATCTCATTTGGTAAACTGTTCAGTCAAGGCCGCAAAGCAGATTTGGGCCTTAACCCTTCGTGAGTTCCTTTCTAAGGTCTCTCGAGGTTGAGGGCGGCCCATATTGTGCTCTTGTCGGACCATCGAAGATATATGTAGTTCTTAGCTGAGTAAGGGGCACTTTGAGTGGTGCCAAGGCCCGAGTAAACGACTGGGACCAAAATTGGGTTTCAAAGGGCTATAGACAGTGCGTAAGCACGATAGGGGTTTCGACCTCCGTAGCCCACCAAAAACGAAACCCTACCAGCCCGTTTCACTTTGGCCTTGCCATTCAAGCCTTCTGAAACCACGGAATTGCTTGTGTTTAGATGTCAATGCCTCTGTCCCTTTCAATACAGTTTACAACTTGAGATATGAATTTGAAGGGTGAATAAAATTTAGAATCAGCAGTGTTGTATTAGTGTTATTTTAACTATGGTGTGTGTCGCACTAAGGTATATTGGACCAAACATGACTATGGATTGGGTAGCTGTTTCAGTCCCATTGCACACCACTGTCCTCTGTTCCCGTACCTAAGTGTGGAGTTAAAATAAACTTAAGCGTAGGATAATGCAGACGTGTAGTGTCTTATGTGTTTATGGAAACTCATTCTTGTTTAACTTTTCTTACTTTAATTCTAACTTCTGTAAACTGTTTGTCTTTTTCTCAACCAGCTTGATCACAATGTCACTTGGGACACATGCAAGGAGCTGTTCCTGAAGATTCACAAGAGGAGGAGGAGCTGGAAAAGAGCAAGTCAAACATGAGGCAGAACAAGTGCAAACTGTATGTCTATCCATCAGCAAGATCAACAAAAGAATGGATGCTATGAACTCCAAGATCATATGACTCTTTGCGGAAGTCTTTGGTGGATACTTTGAACTTGCACAAACTGTTCGGAATAGGAGGATGTCTGGGATGGATTCAGATGCAGAGGACGACTCATAGAATGATTCTATTTATAGCTATGGCAGCCATGGCAACTCAAGGAAGTCTTACTCTCCCCCAGATTCTCGCTCTGCTGCAGAAGGCTGGATGAACAATGTTGATGAAGAAACCCTGTTTGCTGATGAGGATTGAGGATGGAAGTAATCCGTTTAGCTCATGGACGTTAACCGAGGCGCTCTAGGGAGGCAGCCCTACATCAAGTCGCACACTTGTGCAATTTTGAGACTTTCTGTTTTTATTTGTATTCAAGTTTTTGGATATTGTATTAGACTTATTAGTGGTTTGTTGCACCTTTTTGCAACTATTTTTGGACAACTTTTTCCTTATTTGTATTTCCGTATTTTTATTTTTACTTTTATTCATTTCATTTTGTGAAAGTGGATTAATCTCTTGTTTTTGAAATGCAGTTTACTGACTTTGCAGCAACTCAGGTCAGGAATTTGCACGGAAATCACAAGTGTTTCTCCATTCTCTGGACACCCTACATCTACTTTGAAGTATCGATTGCAAGGAGCTTTCATTTGAAGGTCAAGGTCTTGTACCTTGAGGCAGGGGCCTAAATTTCAATCCTACCCGAAGGCCGTGAGTATGGGATGTCTACAAGGGGGAGCTTTCTCAACTTTAATCTCTTACTGTTTGTTAATTAGTTTTTGTTTAGTTTGTTTTGTTGTGAAAATCCATGTTTCCATGCTTTATTCTATGTTGCATGCTATATTCTGTTCTACATTGAGGGCAATGTAGAGTTGAAGTGTGGGGGAAGGATTTACATGTTTTTTGCGTCATTTATTGAAAAATACATAAAAATTGAAAAATGTCAAAATCTTTTTAAAAAAAAAATCGTTTGCTTTTTGAGTCTTTTGTTTGTTTTTGAGTCTTAGGAGCCCTTAACTGTCTTTGATGATTATAATCTCTGAAATTATGGATAAGATCACAAGATGATTTCCAACTGATATTCTGAAGTTAATTGAAATGAATGGAAATCATGTGAAATGTAGTGGATATGATGAATCTCTGGTACAGAAATGAGTATGCTAAGACAAGTTTTTGATTCATATGACCCTAAATGTGAGCTTTTAAGCCTTTATATGTGCTATTCTTTCTGAGTGTTCATTGAAATTTTCTTCTTCATTTTCGTGGCTATAAATTGTTGAAAACCTCATTATTCTTTCAATTTGATTGATTGCTCACCATAGCTGTTAATGAACTAGAGATGACTAGAACTCACTCTTGTGAACTTTCGAAACTTTTAATCATAAAACACTCTGATTTTAGAGAGGATAAATGGAACTTTTTAGGACAATCACTATTGCCAAATAAACTTGTGTCCCTATTTGTGTGCGCTGCACACCCCTTAGTTTGAGCCCCTTTGAGCCTACATTAAGCCTTTTATTTCATCACCTAAGTAATTTTTACCTGAACTTAGTATAGCGTATCTCTACCCTTGTCCTTTGGACCTAGTAGAGCATTTTGTGTGAAGACTACTAGAGGTGACGATGAAGAGCAAGTGTGGGGGGAGGAGCTGCTGAAATGTCCTTGTTGTTTGAAAATTAAAGAAAATGCCGTTGAAAGAATAAAAAGAAAATAGAGAATAAAATTTCGGCAGAAAAAGAAAAGAAATATTGGACATACTCTTTGTTTGTGAATCAGGAGTCGTGATGTAAATGGAAGGCCTAAAAATCGAAATATTTGGCATTTGTTCTGTTTCATGTTGCGTAAGGAGGTGCAGTGACGTTTTTGGAGGACAAATGATATCTTGGTCCTTGTTTTGGCGACATAAGACATTGGATAATGCTCTGCTAGGTCCTTAGTATTTTGCAATTCCTTAATTCATACCCCTAGCCTAGCCCCATTAACACCTTTTAGAGTTCCTTTTGATCTAAAACATGAGTAAAACTTGATCTGTGGAGTTTGTTCCAAGAGTTGAGCCTATGGTATGGTTCATTTGTGTGAGTAATCATATTCTTTCTTGAGGTTTATAGATGTTCTATTGGGCTTCTGTTCATATAAATGCAAGCTTTCTGATTCTGTCTTGCATACTATTGAGTGATTTAGCCAGAAAATCTGAGTGAAGATTGAGTGCATACCTTGTGAGAATGAATCATACTTGTTTGAAACATGCTGAGCTTAAATATCACCATTGTTCTATCAGGTCCTACGTGTAAATATGCGATCTGTGCATGACAATTAGCTTCTGAAACTTCATGGAATAATTCTTGGTTAAATGCTAATTTTGATGCCATGAGAGTTGAGATTCTGAGACAATAGTTATGGGCATTAGAGTTTAAGTATTTGTTGTTTTATAAATTTTCGTTTGTGTTAGTTTTTGTTAGAGTCTGTTTGTTAGTTTGGTTTTGCTAAGGGACTAGCCGGAGCTAGTCAAGTTTTTTAGCTGTCGCATGCAGCATAGTTTCTATGGAAATTTAAATTGGGAAAGCATAAATATTTTCATTAAATTCATTTTCGTCCACTCACTCTAACGTTTTCAAATGTTTTCCCCTGGGCTCTTCGTTTTTTTAAATGCTCACTCTGCAGAGTACGGGTTGGTACTAGTAGGAGGAGACGAGGCATAGTCACCCACCTTTCAGCAACTTTTCACCAGTAGGTTACCTGCTTAACCTAATAGGGTAGTTTCCTGCTTCCGTTGTTTTTAGTAGCTCTGAATACTCTTGGGATTATTGTATAATATTTTAATGAAGTGTGCTAAGATTCATGTTATATTATTTGGATTATTTTTATGGGTAATTCATGGATTCTCCGGTTTAGGGTTGTCCATTTTCAAAGAAGGTTTGCCGAGTCCTTCGGTAAATTTTCCTTGGAGGTGGACCCCGCAGGACTTACTTCGGGTTTCAGGGTGAAATTCGGGGTGGGTCCTGACACTGCTTCTGATTGTAGCATCTCCAACCACTTTCTCTTCGCGCCAAATAAACAAGTACACAGGTTGAACATAAATTGATAGAAATTGTTCAACAATGTCTTTTTATAGCCTTACACATATGTTAATCTCATATACCTGTTATGCCTAGGGGACATGCTTCGGAAAATTACTCGGGTCTTGCGGGGGTCTAAGTTTAAATCAGCCCATTTAGCCCATGTAGTGAGTCCTTTCTGGTATGCAACCATTGGATTCATACTTGTAAACAGAGATTGCCCCTCATGTCTGAAATTAGTCATATCATTGCAAGTCGATCAAATTTAAGGTCCTGCATAATACTCCCAGTACTTACTCAACACACTTGACCAAATACATACAATACTTGATTTCCCAATAGCCAACTTTTCCAAACAAAACCAAAAGAATGAAATTAGCTAACTAATCAAAGAAATCAATGAACGGTATGCATTTGATAAACTAATTTTGAGTATTGTCTTACGACGATGTTTTGTCAAGAGTGAGTCCACCAGTGAGCTGAATCAAAAACAAGGACATCAACTCCTCTCCAGTAGCTTGATGTCTCGTATATC
The DNA here is from genome assembly GCA_009720345.1 of Fragaria iinumae. Taxonomy (NCBI): domain Eukaryota; kingdom Viridiplantae; phylum Streptophyta; class Magnoliopsida; order Rosales; family Rosaceae; genus Fragaria; species Fragaria iinumae. The sequence continues at coordinate 19,273,113 of CM019122.1, read as the reverse complement.
TGTTATTTTACTTTTAATTACTCGTAACATTCATCTGAGATAAGTGACCATTTTTCTCCACTGTTTATAGCTTAACTTGATAGATAGTTTAGAAATCCATAAAGCTGAAAATCCTAATTCAGTGGTTTACATATGATTATTCTTATCTTAATTCTTGTTAACAGCCCACATCCATCACAAGCAAAATGGGTGTTCATTATATCATACAAGCCACATGAACACAATTCTCAACCTCATGAATCAAAACGCACAAACCAAACCACAGAAGAACCCAAATGTGAGTGCAATTCAATCAAGTATGAAAACCCATTCGTATATCCAAACGACAACCCTTCCTGATGCAAAAATTGAAGTGTAAGTTGTCAAACATACCTTGTGTTGCTTCAGAAGTTAGCCGAAGCAAAATGCAAAACAGAAAAGCTGCAATTCGATCCCTTCAGAACTGGACGCCTGAATCCCTATAAGATGTTGAGTCTCTTTTGCGCTTGTATAACCCCAAAATCAAAACCAGAAGACATGGGGCTTGAATCCCTTTGAGATGTTGAGTCTGACATTGAAGAACGGAAGAATGCTAAAGGTCTTATGTACTTGGTTTTGTTCTGATTACGGGTCTGGGCCAGCGATGAATATATGGGCTCGGGCTTTAAACAAAACTGTATTTAAGGCTCTGTTCTTCTGAAGCATCAACAATAAACAAAACTGGATCCAAAATTGATTTTCTTGTTTTGTGATACGAGCACAAAGTGCTATGTTTATAATGTGTTTCCAGCCCTATTTAGCTATGTTATTCTTGTAATAATGCCATCTCTAACATGTTTTGTGAGTGTGAAGGCAAAAGAGCAGAAAAGAAGAAAAGGAAGCGAAAACTGGCAATTTAAGAGAAATCCTAATCGAAGAAGGATTCCTTGTGCAGCAAGAAGTCTCATTAAGTCACAAAAACTGAGGATAAGTCGTTTAGGAAACTTTCCTGTTTTGAAAAGGGAAAGTTGCCTATTTCATTTTAAGAAACTTTCTTATTTTGATTTAGGAAACTTACTATTTCTGAATCTTTCTAATTATGACTTCCCTAAAATATTTAGGAAACTTTCTTTTCTTATGAGACAGGGAAACCATTTGAAGTCAGGAAACCTAATCCAACTCGGAATAGGAATCTGTGAACGTGTATAAAAGGAAGGACAAATTCTGCAGCAATCAAGGGATTTATGTGTGCTAATATAAATCAGAAATCAAGGGATTCTTTCCTTAATTTCGTCATTTGAATTCTGTTATTTCCTACCATATGTATCTGACTTTATTTCCCTTGTAGGAACCCTAATTGTGCACAAATAAAGGAAGGAAATTTTCGTCAAAAGCCTGATTGATAGCAGAAGAGGGAAAGTTCTTAATCGCTGGGATTTCCTTTGGAGAACAAGGAGTGTACCTGGTCCGTATTCAAGCCTCATGCAATGGATTACTGCAAAAGACATTCCAGAGAATTCTGGGGAGGTCTAAATCAGGATTTAAAGCAATAATTCATCACCGTTGGATCAGAAATTAATCAAGGGCTAGGAGGACAGCTAGGGTTCGGCCAAGACAGTATAAAGAGGAGCAAAGGAGCAATGTTTTGGGCATCACTTCTCACGCACAAACTCCTGCCCTAACATCACAACAGCCTTCTCTCTATTATTCTCGTTCCAAGACAGCAGAACCTCCATCCATTGAAGCTTGCTATACCTTGGTGTTCTTCAGAACGTCACTTCAGAGAATAAAAAGTGTAACAATGCCTCAATCGATTTCTCTCTGTTTTGTAGTATTTTCTTTTGTTAGATTTTTAGAACTCTTGCTTTCTGGATTGAGACTGATGTTGAGAATATGGTTATATTAATTATCAGATTTATAAAGTTGTGTTTTTGAATCGACTATGAGATTTACTTGACTTATTTTCTTGTCATTCTTGATGTTGAAAACTTGTGATCCGGTTTATGAATTACTAACTTCTGCAGGGTTGGTAGTGTCATTGATCTGTGTTAAACCGCTAAGGCAAACATAGATTGATTAAGTGGCAAGAGCTTAGATTCATGGGAATGGGTCAGGTTTTGATCATGAGTTGCATGTGAACTGTTTAAGCGCTAAGATAAACTTGTTTACATGTTCGAATTCTTCTGTGAACTTAATGATTCATGTTATATGTTGTATGGTTGCGCTAAGTATTAACATGACATATTGCATGGAATTTTCTGTGTTAAACCGCTAAGGCAAACATTGGATACTTAAGCAGATTATTATAGGTTGCATGACCGCTACGGTGTGTAATTCTGAATTCGTTTCATCATTCTTGATTGGCATGGTTTTAGGTTGTGTAGATTGAGACAATTTAATTACATGTTTTATATGTTTGTGTGTGTTTGAAGTCGATCACTTGTATATATTTTATTTTCTGTTTTAGTAGGAATGTAGAACAAACCTTCAAATCCCCCCCCACCTTTTATCTATTGTATCATGTGTATATTTGAAATTGAATACTTGTAAATACTTTTAGTTACTAATTCTTTAGTGTAATCGTGACTGCAGGAGCGCCCTTTAGGTCCCCGGATTGATCGAACCCTATTTACCAATACTACATTCTGATAAAAAAAGGGTTTTAAATTACGCGCCCGGTTACGAGCACGTAATTTTGTTTCCAAATCAAAACTAATTCATGATTTGCATTGTATGAAAGCCCAAAGCTTATTAGACTGAAATCATAATGATGCAGATACTAAAACATCATCCAATAACAGATATTTTTCATACTAACCTAAACACATGAACATCAATATCTTAACATATATGCGTTCATAAACAGAAGAACATAATACATTGATTAGTAACATCTTGAGTTACGACAAAAACTAGATGTCAGAGTTGGCTGATGAAAACGACACAGTAGACCCCTTCCCCTTAATACATTTTCCCCTAACAATGCCGTCAATTTGGTTTCTTAGATTCAGTTGGTTCATAATTCTTTGCCATTCTACTTCTCATCTATTTCTGTAACCTTCATTGATTACATTAGCCATGGAGTCATTTGCTCTCAACTCTCTGGGGTTTTATTTCTAAAATGTCAAGAAATATAACTAGTGTCTTTGCTACAAGCGTTCATTGCTCAGTCAGTCACCCATGGAGAAGCAGTAACTCCAACATACTACATCAAGCTAAATTTTCGAAGAAATTTGGAAATTCTTGCTGCCATTTTCACTACTCCAAACCAATGTTTGAAATTATGTTATTTAACTGAATTGCTCAAGGTATCTTCAGAGGTTGAGATATCTGATGATGAAGAAGATGAAACATACTACCATAAAAATGATAGTTTCTAGTGTCTAATGATTCTGATCCTATTAGCAAACATACTACCATTCTATGATTCTGATCCTATTAGCAAACCTCTAGCATCAGACACTTGTAGCATCAGAGAAGCCATGTTTTTGAAGAAAATTTTTAGCTCTGGAGAAAGGAACTCTAGGTTCAGATACAATTAAAACATCAAACTCATATAGAGGAACAAAATGAGAAATAGCAATTCTAAACTTCTTTCCCCCAGAACCACACACATTCTAACATAACACTAAACATTTGAAGTTGTAGACAAGGTAGGGACTAATCCCATTCATTTTCAGAAATCATATCTTCCACAACATGGGAAGGCACCTTTTTAACTTGTACCAAAAAACTGTTTTCAGCCGAAGATCATATCAACAAAATTTCAAGCCGCATTAGAAATAGTATCCTCCAAATTAAACTCTCCCCACACAACTTTCCCTTCAAAAAGACAATGGCTTGCACTGCAAGCACACACAGACTTTACACAATATTCTCCTGACAAATACCAGTACAATTAACCCTTCCCAATAAAACTAGGGAAAATTCTAAAGTGAGTTAACGCATGTTATGCATCAACTTTTTAAAATATTTTTGACCGTTTGATATAATAAAAATACGAATATATCTAACGGCTCAAATAATTCAATATTGGTAACCTGTTTACCCGGTAGCAAGTGCAAATCTTTTTCTTTTTTAAATTACCAATATATCAAGTGCAAAACCCTAAATTGAAAGAATACGAAGAAAAGATGAAGTAAACTAGAGACAGCTCGAAGAATTAAGAGAAAACTCGTCTTTGGTCCTGTATCAATTTTTCGTTATTCATGAAGAAAACCCTAAAGTGAGGGAGGAGAAGATGAAAGGAAGGAGGAAGAGGAAAAAAGAGAGAGATATTTAGGAGTAAGATGGATAAGTTTCTAGGATTCAATTTTCAATTTGATGGGATTTTGATTTGTAAAAACTACGAATTGGTGTTCACTTGTACCTAGCATAACCAAAGGCTTCAATCTTGATAGGTTCATTGTCTGTATCAGATTGAATTCATTTATATTGATCATGGAGATGAGTGAGATTGATGATGCGTTGTGCCTAACGATTGATAAGCCGGTGCAAGGTTATATGCTAAATGGGTGAAATACTGTGTTCATAGCCATATATGCTACTATGCTAGTAATTGTGAGTTGGACACTGATCGATACTACTAAATACTTTCACAATATATGAACATACTAGCTGAAACTTATGGAGGTCTTAGAGATAATAGTTCTTCTTACTTCTTCTTCTTACCCGGGTATTTGAACCAATAGAAATTTCATGCATAAATTATCTGAAGTCATTAATCTTATAAAATAGTTTTTTTTATGTAATTATGGTCCTTTTTAAAGTAAATTACACCATTCATGATATCTTTACTACAAATACCACATTTAACGTATTTAGTGATAATTACAGTGGTTGTAGTCGGTAGTCAATAAACTACCTTCCCTACCCATAGACCAGTCATGAAACTTGTAGACCGACGTCCGGGCTACCTCGCCGTGGTGACAGATCATCGGTACCACATCGGGAAGGTGCTCCTCTTGCTCCACAAGAAGGCACCATGATAAGATAAATGCATAGTTAGTCCCATATCGGAAATGTGTAATAAGAGGAAACCTTCCTTATCTATAAAAGGAAGGCTCCCCCTGTGTATATGCCTCTCTCTCTCTCTGACTTCCCCATCTCCCGTTCCCGGGCGGGATGCATAGATGCTCTTGTAACACCAAAGGCCTATTGGCCATGATAGTGAATTCGTAAGTGGACGTAGCCATGTCCTCCGAGGCATGGTGAACCACTATATGCCCGTGTTGTCTACTGATTATGTTCTACAGTGCTTCTACATAGCCTACGGGTTCTTATAGAAACAGTGGTAAACTAAGTAATTACAACATTTACAACCCTCATTACAAGTTTTTGAAAATTCACATATAATATAATTAAAAGGTCCTTAAAATTGTAATTTTTTTACACATGTCACAATATTACTGGATGACTTGTTTACCTGTATAACAAGTTGTTCATTTTTATATATTATTTTAAAATAGTTGATGCATACTATGCATCAACTCACCCTAGCATTTTCCTAAAACTAATATCAGAATTAGTTGAGACTTTTTTCTTAGAATAAGTTGAGATTATTAGTAGTGGTGGGGTGTGATAGATGATAACAAAGACTGTGATAGATGATAACACCACCACTTTCACTTGCCTGTGTATTGGCCATCACCATGAAACTCCTATATAAACATTTCATCTAAGCCTAACACTTTCAAAAGTCCTACAATAACATATGAAATCATGAAGTTCATTATGATTTATGAAAGACTGTTCACAAGTGCATTCATAAAGCCTTAAAATCTGCCTAACCTTAGAACTAAAGCGGTAAATTACTAAAATTAACTCAAAACTTTCCCAAATGCAAAACCAACAGATTACATAAATTGAAGCTGAAACTGACCTCAGTGCCATCATATAGCACTCTAGCCAAAACAAGTATCTTGATCACTATATCACTGACGTGGCCCGAAACCGGGATGCGACAATTATGAACCCTTTTGACAATTGTAGTATTGGTAAATAAGGTTCGATCAATCCGGGGACTTTAGGGTGCTCCTGCGTTTACAAAACTAGAAGAGTTAATCACAGAATATAAACAGCAATTACATTTACATGATTTCCAGGGGGGGGGGATTTTGAGAGTTTGTTCTAACATTCCTACATAATACTAAACTGCTATGTACAAGTGATCAACTTCATTCCATTCAAACATATAAAATCATGTAATTAAATTGTCTCAATCTACACAACCTAAAACCATGCCAATCAAGAATGATGAAACGAATTCAGAATTACACACCGTAGCGGTCATGCAACCTATAATAATCTGTTTAAGTATCCAATGTTTGCCTTAGCGGTTTAACACAGAAAATTCCATGCAATATGTCATGTTAATACTTAGCGCAACCATACAACATATAACATGAATCATTAAGTTCACAGAAGAATTCGAACATGTAAACAAGTTTATCTTAGCGCTTAAACAGTTCACATGCAACTCATGATCAAAACCTGACCCATTCCCATGAATCTAAGCTTTTGCCACTTAATCAATCTATGTTTGCCTTAGCGGTTTAACACAGATCAATGGCACTACCAACCCTGCAGAAGTTAGTAAATCATAAACCGGATCACAAGTTTTCAACATCAAAAATGGCACAGGAATAAGTTACGCAAATTTCATTAACAATCTAAGAACAAAACTTTATAAAATTCATGCATAAAACATATTGTCAACAACAGAAATCATAATCCATGCGATTAGGAATACAAAGGCAGTAGGAACAAAATAATAAATCCAGAGCATAGTTTTACACTTTTGAGTCTTCTTGGCCTTGAAGCTTCAAAGGGGTGACGAACTAGTGCAGGAAGAACCTTGGCAGCGTGAGGCAACTCTTGTGGCTGCGTGCTTGCTCCTTTGCAGCTTGGCACTCACACAGATTAGAGAACAGAAGAGACAGAACGTTTTTCTGAATTTTTGGTGGAAGAAGTGATACCAAAACGTTGCTCCTTTGCTCCTCTTTATACTGTCTTGGCCGAACCCTAGCTATCCTCCTAGCCCTTGATTAATTTCTGATCCAACGGTGATGAATTATTGCTTTAAATCCTGATTTAGACCACCCCAGAATTCTCTGGAATGTCTTGTGCAGTAATCCATTGCATGAGGCTTGAATACGGACCAGGTACACTCCTTGTTCTCCAAAGGAAATCCCAGCGATTAAGAACTTTCCCTCTTCTGCTATCAATCAGGCTTTTGACGAAAATTTCCTTCCTTTATTTGTGAACAATTAGGGTTCCTGCAAGGGAAATAAAGTTAGATACATATGGTAGGGAATAACTTAATTCAAATGACGAAATTAAAGGAAAGAATCTCCCTTAATTTCTGATTTATATTAGCACACATAAATCCCTTGATTGCTGCAGAATTTGTCCTTCCTTTTATACACGTTCACAGATTCCTATTCCAAGTTGGATTCGGTTTCCTGACTTCAAATGGTTTCCCTGTCTCACTAGAAAAGAAAGTTTCCTAAATATTTTAGGAAAGTCATAATAGGAAAGATTCAGAAATAGTAAGTTTCCTAAATCAAAATAAGAAAGTTTCTTAAAATGAAATAGGCAACTTTCCCTTTTCAAAACAGGAAAGTTTCCTAAACGACTTATCCTCAGATTTTGCGACTTAATGAGACTCCTTGCTGCACCAGGAATCCTTCTTTGATTAGGATTTCTCTCAACTCTTGCGTTTTAGCCTTCTTTTGTGTAAAACTGCCTCTTTCGACCTATAAAACAGAAACAAGCTAGAAATGACATTATTAAGGAAATAACAAAGCTAAAGAAGGTCGGAAATACATTAAGAATATAGCATAAAATGCGTGTATCAATCACATGACTGTATATTAATCAAGCACGTACTGCCAATAATAGATTCACAACAACCACGTATAAGGTCCTGCTATACAACAAACAAACCATAAACACATACAGTTATAAAGTCACTTGACATGTGTAACTTGCCCGAGACCAAAACAACCAAACAAACAACAAATAAAGGAAGGAAATCAAAGAAAAAGGAAGCTTCTAGAGTTACAACATTATAACTCATTGATTCATACTAGTCTTGACTAACCTCAAATTTCACAACTGTAGGATACATAAATGTAGATGTAGTGCATGACCAGATAAATATAAACCAAGAGGGTAGATACATTGTCCAAATTGAGTCGCAAAATCTCAATGTCAGGTCAACAGATACACGCAAACAGATTTTATAGTAGCTAAAGTACCGGCAGCAAGTACTTAACAACAATTGAATTTGATACCGAGTTATGTGTGTACCTATATATATATATATATATATATATATATATATATATATATATATATATATATCTTTAGCCACAACACAGCCATCATCACTTCAATATGTGGTTTTGATTTATGCTACTTTTTAACAGTTATTTTTAACATGACATATTCAAGTAAATTCACAGTTATGCGTCACTTGTATACCATCACAGAGGGATAAAGTTTGAGACCAAATAATCATCAAAACAACAAGAAACTAAAAGGAAACAATTGTATAAGATGACATATTCAAGTAAATTCACACTTATGAGTCATTTGTATATCATCACAGGGGGATAAAGTTTGAGACCAAATCATCATCAAAACAACAAGAAACTAAAAGGAAACAATTGCATAAGATACCTGCAAGCAGATTTTAGAGGAGGCTAAGGTTGTCATAAAATCTAACGAGTATTAATTACACTGGATGATACACGCATTTTATGCTATATTCTTAATGTATTTCCGACCTTCTTTAGCTTTGTTATTTCCTTAATAATGTCATTTCTAGCTTGTTTCTGTTTTATAGGTCGAAAGAGGCAGTTTTACACAAAAGAAGGCTAAAACGCAAGAGTTGAGAGAAATCCTAATCAAAAAAGGATTCCTGGTGCAGCAAGGAGTCTCATTAAGTCGCAAAATCTGAGGATAAGTCGTTTAGGAAACTTTCCTGCTTTGAAAAGGGAAAGTTGCCTATTTCATTTTAAGAAACTTTCTTATTTTGATTTACGAAACTTACTATTTCAGAATCTTTCCTATTATGACTTTCCTAAAATATTTAGGAAACTTTCTTTTCTAGTGAGACAGGGAAACCATTTGAAGTCAGGAAACCTAATCCAACTTAGAATAGGAATCTGTGAACGTGTATAAAAGGAAGGACAAATTCTGCAGCAATCAAGGGATTTATGTGTGCTAATATAAATCAGAAATTAAGGGAGATTCTTTCCTTTAATTTCGTCATTTGAATTATGTTATTCCCTACCATATGTATCTAACTTTATTTCCCTTGCAGGAACCCTAATTGTTCACAAATAAAGGAAGGAAATTTTCGTCAAAAGCCTGATTGATAGCAGAAGAGGGAAAGTTCTTAATCGCTGGGATTTCCTTTGGAGAACAAGGAGTGTACCTGGTCCGTATTCAAGCCTCATGCAATGGATTACTGCACAAGACATTCCAGAGAATTCTGGGGAGGTCTAAATCAGGATTTAAAGCAATAATTCATCACCGTTGGATCAGAAATTAATCAAGGGCTAGGAGGATAGCTAGGGTTCGGCCAAGACAGTATAAAGAGGAGCAAAGGAGCAACGTTTTGGTATCACTTCTTCCACCAAAAATTCAGAAAAACGTTCCTCTCTTCTGTTCTCTAATCTGTGTGAGTGCCAAGCCGCAAAGGAGCAAACCCGCAGCCCTCACGCTGCCAAGGTTCTTCCCGCACTAGTTCGTCACCCCTTTGAAGCTTCAAGGCCAAGAAGACTCAAAAGTGTAAAACTATGCTCTGGATTTATTATGTTGTTCCTACTGCTTTTGTATTTCTAATCGCATGGATTATGATTACTGTTGTTGACAATATGTTTTATGCATGAATTTTATAAAGTTTTGTTCTTAGATTGTTAATGAAATTTGCGTAACTTATTCCTGTGCCATTCTTGATGTTGAAAACTTGTGATCCGGTTTATGAATTACTAACTTCTGCAGGGTTGGTAGTGCCATCAATCCGTGTTAAACCGCTAAGGCAAACATCGATTGATTAAGTGGCAAAAGCTTAGATTCATGGGAATGGGTCAGGCTTTGATCATGAGTTGCATGTGAACTGTTTAAGCGCTAAGATAGATGTGTTTACATGTTCGAATTCTTCTGTGAACTTAATGATTCATGTTATATGTTGTATGGTTGCGCTAAGTATTAACATGACATATTGCATGGAACTTTCTGTGTTAAACCGCTAAGGCAAACATTGGATACTTAAGCAGATTATTATAGGTTGCATGACCGCTACGGTGTGTAATTCTGAATTCGTTTCATCACTCTTGATTGGCATGATTTTAAGTTGTGTAGATTGAAGCAATCTGTTAGATGATTTATATGTTTGAGTGGAATGAAGTTGATCACTTGTACATAGTAGTTTAGTATTATGTAGGAATGTTAGAACAAACTGTCAAAATCCCCCCCTGAAATCATGTAAATGTAATTGCTGTTTATATTCTGTGATTAACTCTTCTAGTTTTGTAAACGCAGGAGCACCCTAAAGTCCCCGGATTGATCGAACCTTATTTACCAATACTACAATTGTCAAAAAGGGTTCATAATTGTCGCACCCCGGTTTCGGAGCACGTCACTGGAATATAGTGATCCACAACCAAGACATGCAAGTCCAGAAGTATAACTTAATGATAACCATGTAGCAGAGGTTTGGTTCTCCGCATCAGAACGACTTTTAGATTACTTTCCTCTAAATTTCAGTTCGCATAATGGTCTATGACAAAGGGTTTAAGATGTTAGACATTCAATAACACCTTACAACGTGTAGACAATTTCAATAGCCATAAACAAAAAATCAACCAAAGGTCGAAAATGAAACATAGGATCTATAGAAATGTCAATTACTGAATATAGTGACGCAACAACTAAAATGTCAACCTATCAGATTGTGTCATATCAGACTAGATTATGACAATAAGCACCTAAAATTATAATGACAGCAAATCTTAGGTTGGTGCCCAGAGAAACAAACACAATCAAACATATATCCCATAGTTGCATTATCACATAACGTGATCGTATACATTTGATTAGAATAATTCTAATTAGATCGTTCACAAGACTTATCAAATGGAAAGCATACAGAAAGTTTTGACAATATTACCCCTCACATCTCTGTCGAAAAGTTCAAATAAAATGTCAGAAAACCCATAATAAGTATGATTCACCGTTGGTGAAACTTGTCGCAAAACAAAATGGTTTTGAGTATTCCAAATAACCACATAATCATGAAAATGAGACAAGTTTCCTCAAAACAATTAGAGAAAATAAAAGTAATCTGATCTAGTATAGTGCCATTCCAGTGTAAAAAGTAGGAATTGAAGCAAGTGACCAAACTTGTCTAGCAAAATGACAATGCATGAATAAATGATTTATAGATTGACGTGGCCTCGAAACCGGGGTGCGACAATTATGAACCCTTTTTGACAATTGTAGTATTGGTAAATAAGGTTCGATCAATCCGGGGACTTTAGGGTGCTCCTGCGTTTACAAAACTAGAAGAGTTAATCACAGAATATAAACAGCAATTACATTTACATGATTTCAGGGGGGGAGTTTAAGAGTTTGTTCTAACATTCCTACAAAAACAGAGAATAAAATATATACAAGTGATCAATTCATTCAACATCGCAAACAGAGGCAAACTCGAATTCTACCTAATCTCATTCCAGCAATCTGATTATCATGCAAGTTTTTAACAAGAGAAACAATCTCGGAACATAAGCCTGAAGAGGACATGAATTCCTTTAATTCTACTTACTTTATCACCTAAGAACAGAGAAGTCTAGAACTTTGATTATTTCATGTAAATTGCTGCATTCAATACTGAAGAGTACTTGTCCACAATAAACACAAATCATTAAGAAATAAAGAATTGAGATTGAACAGCAAGGCACACCCGAGAAGTCGTGATATGCATTTACTGCAGTTTACGTTTTCAACTATTATTACATAGTTTTCACCACTTAGAGAAACATACTTACTTGAAGAAGCTTAGCACGAATCATGGCAATAGTTAGCATGCATTCTAACTATTTTATTTAAACATAAACGCAAACTTTCAATCATTAAAACTCACGAGATCGGATCGCCAGAAAATCATTAACAAAACATCAATACGTTTTATAAAATTCTGAATCTATTGAATACAAGAACAAACAAAACATGCTTACAAATCCAAAGGTTAACATCCGAAACATGCTTTCAAGTTGTAAAGAAAATCAAAACAAAGTAAAGGCAGTGTTTACACTTTTTCAGTTTTCAAGGAAGCTTGGCGACGTGAAAAGGGATGATTGGCTTCAGTGCTTCAAGTCTCCAACTCTGCTACCTTTGTGGAGAAGTCCTTCAAGGTCTGGCAAGAGAGGATGAACTCGGCAAAAGAGGAAAAAACGGCCTGCTGCTGCTCTCGTATCTCTCTGTTTTTAACGTGAATGAATGATGAAAATTGTGAAGCAGAGAGCCTCTATTTATAGTGAACACGCCAAACCCTAGGTCGTCTCCTAGCCCTTGATCAACTTCTGATCCAATGGTAGTGAATTATTGCTTCAAATCTTGATTTAGAACTCCCCAGAATTCTCTGGAATATCTTGCGCAATTATATCTCGAATGGAGCTTGAATGAAGACCAGGTTCGTTACTTGTTCTCCAAAGAAACTAACAGCAGTGAATAACTTTCCTTCTTCTGCCTTCAATCAGACCCTTGACGAAAATCCTTAATTTTCCTTCCTTTCCTGGTGTGCAATTAGGGTTCCTGAAAGAGAAATAAAGTCAGATAAATATGGTAGGGAATAACATAATTCAAACCATGAAATTAAAGGAAAGAATCTCCCTTAATTTCTGAATTATATTAACACAGATAACTCCTTGATTACTGCAGAATTCGTCCTTCCCTTTTATACCCGTTCAAACCATTCCTATTCCAAGTTGGATTAGGTTTCCTGACTTCAAACGGTTTCCCTGTCTCACTAGAAAAGAAAGTTTCCTAAATATTTTAGGGAAGCCATAATAGGAAAGATTCCAAGATAGTAAGTTTCCTAAATCAAAATAAGAAAGTTTCTTAAAATGAAATAGGCAACTTTCCCTTTTCAAAACAGGAAAGTTTCCTAAATGACTTATTCTCAGATTTTGCGACTTAATGAGACTCCTTGCTGCACCAGGAATCCTTCTTTGATTAGGATTTCTCTCAACTCTTGCGTTTTAGCCTTCGTTTGTGTAAAACTGCCTCTTTCGACCTATAAAACAGAAACAAGCTAGAAATGACATTATTAAGGAAATAACAAAGCTAAAGAATGTCGGAAATACATTAAGAATATAGCATAAAATGCGTGTATCAGTAGGGAATAACAGAATTCAAACCATGAAATTAAAGGAAAGAATCTTCCTTAATTTCTTATTTATATCAACACAGATAACTCTTGATTACTGCAGAATTCGTCCTTCCCTTTTATACCCGTTCAAACCATTCCTATTCCAAGTTGGATTAGGTTTCCTAACTTCAAACGGTTTCCCTGTCTCATTAGAAAAGAAAGTTTCCTAAATATTTTAGGAAAGTCATAATAGGAAAGATTCAGAAATGGTAAGTTTCCTAAATCAAAATACGAAAGTGTCTTAAAATGAAATAGGCAACTTTCCCTTTTCAAAACTATAAAAGTTTCCTAAATGACTTATCCTCAGATTTTGCCACTTAATGAGACTCCTTGTTGCACCAGGAATCCTTCTTTGATTAGGATTTCTCTCAACTCTTGCGTTTTAACCTTCTTTTGTGTAAAACTGCATTTTTCGAACTATAAAACAGAAACAAGTTAGAAATGACATTATTAAGGAAATAACAAAGCTAAAGAAGGTGACGTGCTCCGAAACCGGGGTGCGACAATTATGAACCCTTTTTGACAATTGTAGTATTGGTAAATAAGGTTCGATCAATCCGGGGACTTTAGGGTGCTCCTGCGTTTACAAAACTAGAAGAGTTAATCACAGAATATAAACAGCAATTACATTTACATGATTTCAGGGGGGGATTTTGAGAGTTTGTTCTAACATTCCTACATAATACAAAACTAGTATGTACAAGTGATCAACTTCATTCCACTCAAACATATAAAATCATGTAACAGATTGCTTCAATCTACACAACTTAAAATCATGCCAATCAAGAGTGATGAAACGAATTCAGAATTGCACACCGTAGCGGTCATGCAACCTATAATAATCTGCTTAAGTATCCAATGTTTGCCTTAGCGGTTTAACACAGAAAATTCCATGAAATATGTCATGTTAATACTTAGCGCAACCATACAACATATAACATGAATCATTAAGTTCACAGGAGAATTCGAACATGTAAACAAGTTTATCTTAGCGCTTAAACAGTTCACATGCAACTCATGATCAAAACCTGACCCATTCCCATGAATCTAAGCTTTTGCCACTTAATCAATCTATGTTTGCCTTAGCGGTTTAACACAGAAAAATGGCACTACCAACCCTGCAGAAGTTAGTAATTCATAAACCGGATCACAAGTTTTCAACATCAAGAATGGCACAGGAATAAGTTACGCAAATTTCATTAACAATCTAAGAACAAAACTTTATAAAATTCATGCATAAAACATATTGTCAACAACAGAAATCATAATCCATGCGATTAGGAATACAAAGGCAGTAGGAACAAAATAATAAATCCAGAGCATAGTTTTACACTTTTGAGTCTTCTTGGCCTTGAAGCTTCAAAGGGGTGACGAACTAGTGCAGGAAGAACCTTGGCAGCGTGAGGAAACTCTTGTGGCTTTGTGCTTGCTCCTTTGCAGCTTGGCACTCACACAGATTAGAGAACAGAAGAGACAGAACGTTTTTTTGAATTTTTGGTGGAAGAAGTGATGCCCAAAACGTTGCTCCTCTGCTCCTCTTTATACTATCTTGGCCGAACCCTAGCTATCCTCCTAGCCCTTGACGAATTTCTGATCTAACGGTGATGAATTATTGCTTCAAATCTTGATTTAGAACTCCCCAGAATTCTCTGGAATATCTTGCGCAATCATATCTCGAATGGAGCTTGAATGAAGACCAGGTTCGTTACTTATTCTCCAAAGAAAATAACAGCAGTGAATAACTTTCCTTCTTCTGCCTTCAATCAGACCTTGTCGAAAATCCATGATTTTCCTTCTTTTATTTGTGCGCTACTAGGGTTACTGGAAAAGAAATAAAGTCAGATAAATATGGTAAGGAATAACATAATTCAAATGACGAAATTAAAGGAAAGAATCTCCCTTAATTTCTGATTTATATTAGCACACATAAATCCCTTAATTGCTGCAGAATTTGTCCTTCCTTTTATACACGTTCACAGATTCCTATTCCAAGTTGGATTAGGTTTCCTGACTTCAAATGGTTTCCCTGTCTCACTAGAAAAGAAAGTTTCCTAAATATTTTAGGAAAGTCATAATAGGAAAGATTCAGAAATAGTAAGTTTCCTAAATCAAAATAAGTAATTTTCTTAAAATGAAATAGGCAACTTTCCCTTTTCAAAACAGGAAAGTTTCCTAAATGACTTATCCTCAGATTTTGCGACTTAATGAGACTTCTTGCTGCATCAGAAATCCTACTTTGATTAGGATTTCTCTCAACTCTTGCGTTTTAGCCTTCTTTTGTGTAAAACTTCCTCTTTCGACCTATAAAACAGAAACAAGCTAGAAATGACATTATTAAGGAAATAACAAAGCTAAAGAAGGTCGGAAATACATTAAGAATATAGCATAAAATGCGTGTATCAGAAGGTCGAAAATACATTAAGAATATAACATAAAATGCGTGTATCATAAGTGAACCATGATATGCTGATATTGTGAACTATCTTGTAACTAAGACTTTTCCGGACACTTTACCTCGTTCTCAAAAAGAAAAGCTTAAGAAATTGTCTAGGCATTACATTTGGGATGACCCTTATTTGTGGAAACATTGTCAAGATCAAATAATTAAGAAGTGTGTTCCTGAAAATGAACATCAATCTATTCTTGCCTTTTGCCATTCTGAAGTATATGGAGGTCATTTTGGATCTCGAAAAACTGCCCTTAAAGTGTTGGATGCAGGTTTCTTTTGGCCTACAATTTTTAGGGATGCCTATATGTATTGCAAGACTGACGTGGCCTCGAAACCGGGGTGCGACAATTATGAACCCTTTTTGACAATTGTAGTATTGGTAAATAAGGTTCGATCAATCCGGGGACTTTAGGGTGCTCCTGCGTTTACAAAACTAGAAGAGTTAATCACAGAATATAAACAACAATTACATTTACATGATTTGAGGGGGGAATTTTGAGAGTTTGTTCTAACATTCCTACAAAAACAGAGAATAAAATATATACAAGTGATCGATTCATTCAACATCGCAAACAGAGGCAAACTCGAATTCTACCTAATCTCATTCCAGCAATCTGATTATCATGCAAGTTTTTAACAAGAGAAACAATCTCGGAACATAAGCCTGAAGAGGACATGAATTCCTTTAATTCTACTTACTTTATCACCTAAGAACAGAGAAGTCTAGAACTTTGATTATTTCATGTAAATTGCTGCATTCAATACTGAAGAGTACTTGTCCACAATAAACACAAATCATTAAGAAATAAAGAATTGAGATTGAACAGCAAGGCACACCCGAGAAGTCGTGATATGCATTTACTGCAGTTTACGTTTTCAACTATTATTACATAGTTTTCACCACTTAGAGAAACATACTTACTTGAAGAAGCTTAGCACGAATCATGGCAATAGTTAGCATGCATTCTAACTATTTTATTTAAACATAAACGCAAACTTTCAATCATTAAAACTCACGAGATCGGATCGCCAGAAAATCATTAACGAAACATCAATACGTTTTATAAAATTCTGAATCTATTGAATACAAGAACAAACAAAACATGCTTACAAATCCAAAGGTTAACATCCGAAACATGCTTTCAAGTTGTAAAGAAAATCAAAACAAAGTAAAGGCAGTGTTTACACTTTTTCAGTTTCCAAGGAAGCTTGGCGACGTCAAAAGGGATGATTGGCTTCAGTGCTTCAAGTCTCCAACTCTGCTACCTTTGTGGAGAAGGCCTTCAAGGTCTGGCAAGAGATGATGAACTTGGCAAAAGAGGAAAAAACGGCATGCTGCTGCTCTCGTATCCCTCTGTTTTTAACGTGAATGAATGATGAAAATTGTGAAGCAGAGAGCCTCTATTTATAGTGAACACACCAAACCCTAGGTCGTCTCCTAGCCCTTGATCAACTTCTGATCCAATGGTAGTGAATTATTGCTTCAAATCTTGATTTAGAACTCCCCAGAATTCTCTGGAATATCTTGCGCAATTATATCTTGAATGGAGCTTGAATGAAGACCAGGTTCGTTACTTGTTCCCCAAAGAAGATAACAACAGTGAATAACTTTCCTTCTTCTGCCTTCAATCAGACCCTTGACGAAAATCTTTGATTTTCCTTCCTTTCCTAGTGTGCAATTAGGTTCCTGAAAGAGAAATAAAGTCAGATAAATATGGTAGGGAATAAAAGAATTCAAATGACGAAATTAAAGGAAAGAATCTCCTTTAATTTCTGATTTATATTAGCACACATAAATCCCTTGATTGCTGAAGAATTTGTCCTTCCTTTTATACACGTTCACAGATTCCTATTCCAAGTTGGATTAGGTTTCCTGACTTCAAATGGTTTCCCTGTCTCACTAGAAAAGAAAGTTTCCCAAATATTTTAGGAAAGTCATAATAGAAAAGATTCAAAAATAGTAAGTTTCCAAAATCAAAATAAGAAAGTTTCTTAAAATGAAATAGGCAACTTTCCCTTTTCAAAACAGGAAAGTTTCCTAAATGACTTATCCTCAGATTTTGTGACTTAATGAGACTCCTTTCTGCACCAGGAATCCTTCTTTGATTAGGATTTCTCTCAACTCTTGCGTTTTAGCCTTCTTTTGTGTAAAACTGTCTCTTTCGACCTATAAAACAGAAACAAGCTAGAAATGGCATTATTAAGGAAATAACAAAGCTAAAGAAGGTCGGAAATACATTAAGAATATAGCATAAAATGCGTGTATCAATGATTATATCTTTGGATGCATAGATGATGGTTTTGCATTTACTTAAGAAAATTTGTGAGTTTCATGAATAATGTGGATCGGTATGAACATTTGAGATTTGATCGATTATGGAAGCATGCATGTCTTGGTTAATTTGTGTTCATAACCACTGACGTGCTCCGAAACCGGGGTGCGACAATTATGAACCCTTTTTGACAATTGTAGTATTGGTAAATAAGGTTCGATCAATCCGGGGACTTTAGGGTGCTCCTGCGTTTACAAAACTAGAAGAGTTAATCACAGAATATAAACAGCAATTACATTTACATGATTTCAGGGGGGGATTTTGAGAGTTTGTTCTAACATTCCTACATAATACAAAACTAGTATGTACAAGTGATCAACTTCATTCCACTCAAACATATAAAATCATGTAACAGATTGCTTCAATCTACACAACTTAAAATCATGCCAATCAAGAGTGATGAAACGAATTCAGAATTGCACACCGTAGCGGTCATGCAACCTATAATAATCTGCTTAAGTATCCAATGTTTGCCTTAGCGGTTTAACACAGAAAATTCCATGAAATATGTCATGTTAATACTTAGCGCAACCATACAACATATAACATGAATCATTAAGTTCACAGAAGAATTCGAACATGTAAACAAGTTTATCTTAGCGCTTAAACAGTTCACATGCAACTCATGATCAAAACCTGACCCATTCCCATGAATCTAAGCTTTTGCCACTTAATCAATCTATGTTTGCCTTAGCGGTTTAACACAGAAAAATGGCACTACCAACCCTGCAGAAGTTAGTAATTCATAAACCGGATCACAAGTTTTCAACATTAAGAATGGCACAGGAATAAGTTACGCAAATTTCATTAACAATCTAAGAACAAAACTTTATAAAATTCATGCATAAAACATATTGTCAACAACAGAAATCATAATCCATGCGATTAGGAATACAAAGGCAGTAGGAACAAAATAATAAATCCAGAGCATAGTTTTACACTTTTGAGTCTTCTTGGCCTTGAAGCTTCAAAGGGGTGACGAACTAGTGCAGGAAGAACCTTGGCAGCGTGAGGAAACTCTTGTGGCTTTGTGCTTGCTCCTTTGCAGCTTGGCACTCACACAGATTAGAGAACAGAAGAGACAGAACGTTTTTCTGAATTTTTGGTGGAAGAAGTGATACCAAAACGTTGCTCCTTTGCTCCTCTTTATACTGTATTGGCCGAACCCTAGCTATCCTCCTAGCCCTTGATTAATTTCTGATCCAACGGTGATGAATTATTGCTTTAAATCCTGATTTAGACCTCCCCAGAATTCTCTGGAATGTCTTGTGCAGTAATCCATTGCATGAGGCTTGAATACGGACCAGGTACACTCCTTGTTCTCCAAAGGAAATCCCAGCGATTAAGAACTTTCCCTCTTCTGCTATCAATCAGGCTTTTGACGAAAATTTCCTTCCTTTATTTGTGAACAATTAGGGTTCCTGCAAGGGAAATAAAGTTAGATACATATGGTAGGGAATAACAGAATTCAAATGACGAAATTAAAGGAAAGAATCTCCCTTAATTTCTGATTTATATTAGCACACATAAATCCCTTGATTGCTGCAGAATTTGTCCTTCCTTTTATACACGTTCACAGATTCCTATTCCAAGTTGGATTAGGTTTCCTGACTTCAAATGGTTTCCCTGTCTCACTAGAAAAGAAAGTTTCCTAAATATTTTAGGAAAGTCATAATAGGAAAGATTCTGAAATAGTAAGTTTCCTAAATCAAAATAAGAAAGTTTCTTAAAATGAAATAGGCAACTTTCCCTTTTCAAAACAGGAAAGTTTCCTAAACGACTTATCCTCAGATTTTGCGACTTAATGAGACTCCTTGCTGCACCAGGAATCCTTCTTTGATTAGGATTTCTCTCAACTCTTGCGTTTTAGCCTTCTTTTGTGTAAAACTGCCTCTTTCGACCTATAAAACAGAAACAAGCTAGAAATGACATTATTAAGGAAATAACAAAGCTAAAGAAGGTCGGAAATACATTAAGAATATAGCATAAAATGCGTGTATCAAATTCCCCCACACTTAGCTTTTGCTAGTCCCTTAGCAAAACCAAACTAACAAACAGACTCTAACAAAAACTAACACAAACGAAAATTTATAAAACAACAAATACTTAAACTCTAATGCCCATAACTATTGTCTCAGAATCTCAACTCTCATGGCATCAAAATTAGCATTTAACCAAGAATTATTCCATGAAGTTTCAGAAGCTAATTGTCATGCACAGATCGCATATTTACACGTAGGACCTGATAGAACAATGGTGATATTTAAGCTCAGCATGTTTCAAACAAGTATGATTCATTCTCACAAGGTATGCACTCAATCTTCACTCAGATTTTCTGGCTAAATCACTCAATAGTATGCAAGACAGAATCAGAAAGCTTGCATTTATATGAACAGAATCCCAATAGAACAGATATAAACCTCAAGAAAGAATATGATTACTCACACAAATGAACCATACCATAGGCTCAACTCTTGGAACAAACTCCACAGATCAAGTTTTACTCATCTTTTAGATCAAAAGGAACTCTAAAAGGTTTTAATGGGGCTAGGCTAGGGATATGAATTTAAGAGTAAGGAATTGCAGAATTCCTAAGGACCTAGCAGAGCATTATCCAATGCCTTATGTCGCCAAAACAAGGGCCAAGACATCATTTGTCCTCCAAAAACGTCACCGCACCTCATGAAACAGAACAAAGGCCAAATATTTCGATTTTTAGGCCTTCCATTTACATCACGACTCCTGATTCACAAACAAAGAGTATGTCCAATATTTCTTTTCTTTTTCTGCCGAAATTTTATTCTCTATTTTCTTTTTATTCTTTTCACGGCATTTTCTTTAATTTTCAAACAACAAGGACATTTCAGCAGCTCCTCCCCCCACACTTGCTCTTCATCGTCACCTCTAGTAGTCTTCACACAAAATGCTCTACTAGGTCCAAAGGACAAGGGTAGAGATATGCTATACTAAGTTCAGGTAAAAATTACATAGGTGATGAAATAAAAGGCTTAATGTAGGCTCAAAGGGGCTCAGACTAAGGGGTGTGCAGCGCACACAAATAGGGACACAAGTTTATTTGGCAATGGTGATCATCCTAAAAAGTTCCATTTATCCTCTCTAAAATCAGAGTGTTTTATGATTAAAAGTTTCGAAAGTTCACAAGAGTGAGTTCTAGTCATCTCTAGTTCATTAACAGCTATGGTGAGCAATCAATCAAATTGAAAGAATAATGAGGTTTTCAACAATTTATAGCCAAGAAAATGAAGAAGAATATTTCAATGAACACTCAGAAAGAATAGCACATATAAAGGCTTAAAAGCTCACATTTAGGGTCATATGAATCAAAAACTTGTCTTAGCATACTCATTTATGTACCAGAGATTCATCATATCCACTACATTTCACATGATTTCCATTCATTTCAATTAACTTCAGAATATCAGTTGGAAATCATCTTGTGATCTTATCCATAATTTTAGAGATTATAATCATCAAAGACAGTTAAGGGCTCCTAAGACTCAAAAACAAACAAAAGACTCAAAAAGCAAACGATTTTTTTTTAAAAGATTTTGACATTTTTCAATTTTTATGTATTTTTCAATAAATGACGCAATAAACATGTAAATCCTTCCCCCACACTTAAACTCTACATTGCCCTCAATGTAGAACAGAATATAGCATGCAACATAGAATAAAGCATGGAAACATGGATTCACAACAAAACAAATTAAACAAAAACTAATTAACAAACAGTAAGAGATTAAAGTTGAGAAAGCTCCCCCTTGTAGACATCCCATACTCACGGCCTTCGGGTAGGATTGAAATTTAGGCCCCTGCCTCAAGGTACAAGACCTTGACCTTCAAATGAAAGCTCCTTGCAATCGATATTTCAAAGTAGATGTAGGGTGTCCAGAGAATGGAGAAACACTTGTGATTTCCGTGCAAATTCCTGACCGGAGTTGCTGCGAAGTCAGTAAACTGCATTTCAAAAACAAGAGATTAATCCAACTTTCACAAAATGAAATGAATAAAAATAAAAAACTTGAATAAAAATAAAAAACAGAAAGTCTCAAAATTGCACAAGTGTGCGACTTGATGTAGGGCTGCCTCCCTAGAGCGCCTCGGTTAACGTCCATGAGCTAAACGGATTACTTCCATCCTCAATCCTCATCAGCAAACAGGGTTTCTTCATCAACATTGTTCATCCAGCCTTCTGCAGCAGAGCGAGAATCTGGGGGAGAGTAAGACTTCCTTGAGTTGCCATGGCTGCCATAGCTATAAATAGAATCATTCTCTGAGTCGTCCTCTGCATCTGAATCCATCCCAGACATCCTCCTATTCCGAACAGTTTATGCTTTAGGTGCAGGTTCAAAGTATCCACCAAAGACTTCTGCAACGAGTCCTATGAGTTCATAGCATCCATTCTTTTGTTGATCTTGCTGATGGAATGACATACAATTTACAGAAGTTAGAATTAAAATAAGAAAAGTGAAACAAGAATGAGTTTCCATAAACACATAAGACACTACACGTCTGCATTATCCTATGCTTAAGTTTATTTCAACTGTAGACTTAGGTACGGGAACAGAGGACAGTGGTGTGCAATGGGACTGAAACAGCTACCCAATCCATAGTCATGTTTAGTCCAATATACCTTAGTGCGACACATAACAAAGTTAAAATAACACTAATACAACACTGCTGATTCTAAATTTTATTCACCCTTCAAATTCATATCTCAAGTTGTAAACTGTATTGAAAAGAACAGAGGCATTGACATCTAAACACAAGCAATTCCGTGGTTTCAGAAGGCTTGAATGGCAAGGCCGAAGTGAAACGGGCTGGTAGGGTTTCGTTTTTGGTGGGCAACGGAGGTCGAAACCCCTATCGTGCTTACGCACAGTCTATAGCCCATTGAAACCCAATTTTGGTCCCAGTCGTTTACTCGGGCCTTGGCACCACTCAAAGTGCCCCTTACTCAGCTAAGAACTACTTATATCTTCGATGGTCCGACAAGAGCACAATATGGGCCGCCCTCAACCTCGAGAGACCTTAGAAAGGAACTCACGAAGGGTTAAGGCCCAAATCTGCTTTGCGGCCTTGACTGAACAGTTTACCAAATGAGATATAAACCTGAAAAGAAAATATAATAAACAATCAGTACTACAATTAATTAAGTAAACTGAAAAATTAAACTAAAAGAAAAAACCGTAGGAGACTTTAAAAGTCCCCGGCAACGGCGCCAAAATTGACGTGCTCCGAAACCGGGGTGCGACAATTATGAACCCTTTTTGACAATTGTAGTATTGGTAAATAAGGTTCGATCAATCCGGGGACTTTAGGGTGCTCCTGCGTTTACAAAACTAGAAGAGTTAATCACAGAATATAAACAGCAATTACATTTACATGATTTCAGGGGGGGATTTTGAGAGTTTGTTCTAACATTCCTACATAATACAAAACTAGTATGTACAAGTGATCAACTTCATTCCACTCAAACATATAAAATCATGTAACAGATTGCTTCAATCTACACAACTTAAAATCATGCCAATCAAGAGTGATGAAACGAATTCAGAATTGCACACCGTAGCGGTCATGCAACCTATAATAATCTGCTTAAGTATCCAATGTTTGCCTTAGCGGTTTAACACAGAAAATTCCATGAAATATGTCATGTTAATACTTAGCGCAACCATACAACATATAACATGAATCATTAAGTTCACAGAAGAATTCGAACATGTAAACAAGTTTATCTTAGCGCTTAAACAGTTCACATGCAACTCATGATCAAAACCTGACCCATTCCCATGAATCTAAGCTTTTGCCACTTAATCAATCTATGTTTGCCTTAGCGGTTTAACACAGAAAAATGGCACTACCAACCCTGCAGAAGTTAGTAATTCATAAACCGGATCACAAGTTTTCAACATTAAGAATGGCACAGGAATAAGTTACGCAAATTTCATTAACAATCTAAGAACAAAACTTTATAAAATTCATGCATAAAACATATTGTCAACAACAGAAATCATAATCCATGCGATTAGGAATACAAAGGCAGTAGGAACAAAATAATAAATCCAGAGCATAGTTTTACACTTTTGAGTCTTCTTGGCCTTGAAGCTTCAAAGGGGTGACGAACTAGTGCAGGAAGAACCTTGGCAGCGTGAGGAAACTCTTGTGGCTTTGTGCTTGCTCCTTTGCAGCTTGGCACTCACACAGATTAGAGAACAGAAGAGACAGAACGTTTTTCTGAATTTTTGGTGGAAGAAGTGATACCAAA
Organism: Fragaria iinumae; assembly: GCA_009720345.1. Classification (NCBI taxonomy): domain Eukaryota; kingdom Viridiplantae; phylum Streptophyta; class Magnoliopsida; order Rosales; family Rosaceae; genus Fragaria; species Fragaria iinumae. Next base: position 19,248,640 of record CM019122.1, on the reverse strand, counting down.
ACGTTGCTCCTTTGCTCCTCTTTATACTGTATTGGCCGAACCCTAGCTATCCTCCTAGCCCTTGATTAATTTCTGATCCAACGGTGATGAATTATTGCTTTAAATCCTGATTTAGACCTCCCCAGAATTCTCTGGAATGTCTTGTGCAGTAATCCATTGCATGAGGCTTGAATACGGACCAGGTACACTCCTTGTTCTCCAAAGGAAATCCCAGCGATTAAGAACTTTCCCTCTTCTGCTATCAATCAGGCTTTTGACGAAAATTTCCTTCCTTTATTTGTGAACAATTAGGGTTCCTGCAAGGGAAATAAAGTTAGATACATATGGTAGGGAATAACAGAATTCAAATGACGAAATTAAAGGAAAGAATCTCCCTTAATTTCTGATTTATATTAGCACACATAAATCCCTTGATTGCTGCAGAATTTGTCCTTCCTTTTATACACGTTCACAGATTCCTATTCCAAGTTGGATTAGGTTTCCTGACTTCAAATGGTTTCCCTGTCTCACTAGAAAAGAAAGTTTCCTAAATATTTTAGGAAAGTCATAATAGGAAAGATTCTGAAATAGTAAGTTTCCTAAATCAAAATAAGAAAGTTTCTTAAAATGAAATAGGCAACTTTCCCTTTTCAAAACAGGAAAGTTTCCTAAACGACTTATCCTCAGATTTTGCGACTTAATGAGACTCCTTGCTGCACCAGGAATCCTTCTTTGATTAGGATTTCTCTCAACTCTTGCGTTTTAGCCTTCTTTTGTGTAAAACTGCCTCTTTCGACCTATAAAACAGAAACAAGCTAGAAATGACATTATTAAGGAAATAACAAAGCTAAAGAAGGTCGGAAATACATTAAGAATATAGCATAAAATGCGTGTATCAAATTCCCCCACACTTAGCTTTTGCTAGTCCCTTAGCAAAACCAAACTAACAAACAGACTCTAACAAAAACTAACACAAACGAAAATTTATAAAACAACAAATACTTAAACTCTAATGCCCATAACTATTGTCTCAGAATCTCAACTCTCATGGCATCAAAATTAGCATTTAACCAAGAATTATTCCATGAAGTTTCAGAAGCTAATTGTCATGCACAGATCGCATATTTACACGTAGGACCTGATAGAACAATGGTGATATTTAAGCTCAGCATGTTTCAAACAAGTATGATTCATTCTCACAAGGTATGCACTCAATCTTCACTCAGATTTTCTGGCTAAATCACTCAATAGTATGCAAGACAGAATCAGAAAGCTTGCATTTATATGAACAGAATCCCAATAGAACAGATATAAACCTCAAGAAAGAATATGATTACTCACACAAATGAACCATACCATAGGCTCAACTCTTGGAACAAACTCCACAGATCAAGTTTTACTCATCTTTTAGATCAAAAGGAACTCTAAAAGGTTTTAATGGGGCTAGGCTAGGGATATGAATTTAAGAGTAAGGAATTGCAGAATTCCTAAGGACCTAGCAGAGCATTATCCAATGCCTTATGTCGCCAAAACAAGGGCCAAGACATCATTTGTCCTCCAAAAACGTCACCGCACCTCATGAAACAGAACAAAGGCCAAATATTTCGATTTTTAGGCCTTCCATTTACATCACGACTCCTGATTCACAAACAAAGAGTATGTCCAATATTTCTTTTCTTTTTCTGCCGAAATTTTATTCTCTATTTTCTTTTTATTCTTTTCACGGCATTTTCTTTAATTTTCAAACAACAAGGACATTTCAGCAGCTCCTCCCCCCACACTTGCTCTTCATCGTCACCTCTAGTAGTCTTCACACAAAATGCTCTACTAGGTCCAAAGGACAAGGGTAGAGATATGCTATACTAAGTTCAGGTAAAAATTACATAGGTGATGAAATAAAAGGCTTAATGTAGGCTCAAAGGGGCTCAGACTAAGGGGTGTGCAGCGCACACAAATAGGGACACAAGTTTATTTGGCAATGGTGATCATCCTAAAAAGTTCCATTTATCCTCTCTAAAATCAGAGTGTTTTATGATTAAAAGTTTCGAAAGTTCACAAGAGTGAGTTCTAGTCATCTCTAGTTCATTAACAGCTATGGTGAGCAATCAATCAAATTGAAAGAATAATGAGGTTTTCAACAATTTATAGCCAAGAAAATGAAGAAGAATATTTCAATGAACACTCAGAAAGAATAGCACATATAAAGGCTTAAAAGCTCACATTTAGGGTCATATGAATCAAAAACTTGTCTTAGCATACTCATTTCTGTACCAGAGATTCATCATATCCACTACATTTCACATGATTTCCATTCATTTCAATTAACTTCAGAATATCAGTTGGAAATCATCTTGTGATCTTATCCATAATTTTAGAGATTATAATCATCAAAGACAGTTAAGGGCTCCTAAGACTCAAAAACAAACAAAAGACTCAAAAAGCAAACGATTTTTTTTTAAAAGATTTTGACATTTTTCAATTTTTATGTATTTTTCAATAAATGACGCAATAAACATGTAAATCCTTCCCCCACACTTAAACTCTACATTGCCCTCAATGTAGAACAGAATATAGCATGCAACATAGAATAAAGCATGGAAACATGGATTCACAACAAAACAAATTAAACAAAAACTAATTAACAAACAGTAAGAGATTAAAGTTGAGAAAGCTCCCCCTTGTAGACATCCCATACTCACGGCCTTCGGGTAGGATTGAAATTTAGGCCCCTGCCTCAAGGTACAAGACCTTGACCTTCAAATGAAAGCTCCTTGCAATCGATACTTCAAAGTAGATGTAGGGTGTCCAGAGAATGGAGAAACACTTGTGATTTCCGTGCAAATTCCTGACCGGAGTTGCTGCGAAGTCAGTAAACTGCATTTCAAAAACAAGAGATTAATCCAACTTTCACAAAATGAAATGAATAAAAATAAAAAACTTGAATAAAAATAAAAAACAGAAAGTCTCAAAATTGCACAAGTGTGCGACTTGATGTAGGGCTGCCTCCCTAGAGCGCCTCGGTTAACGTCCATGAGCTAAACGGATTACTTCCATCCTCAATCCTCATCAGCAAACAGGGTTTCTTCATCAACATTGTTCATCCAGCCTTCTGCAGCAGAGCGAGAATCTGGGGGAGAGTAAGACTTCCTTGAGTTGCCATGGCTGCCATAGCTATAAATAGAATCATTCTCTGAGTCGTCCTCTGCATCTGAATCCATCCCAGACATCCTCCTATTCCGAACAGTTTATGCTTTAGGTGCAGGTTCAAAGTATCCACCAAAGACTTCTGCAACGAGTCCTATGAGTTCATAGCATCCATTCTTTTGTTGATCTTGCTGATGGAATGACATACAATTTACAGAAGTTAGAATTAAAATAAGAAAAGTGAAACAAGAATGAGTTTCCATAAACACATAAGACACTACACGTCTGCATTATCCTATGCTTAAGTTTATTTCAACTGTAGACTTAGGTACGGGAACAGAGGACAGTGGTGTGCAATGGGACTGAAACAGCTACCCAATCCATAGTCATGTTTAGTCCAATATACCTTAGTGCGACACATAACAAAGTTAAAATAACACTAATACAACACTGCTGATTCTAAATTTTATTCACCCTTCAAATTCATATCTCAAGTTGTAAACTGTATTGAAAAGAACAGAGGCATTGACATCTAAACACAAGCAATTCCGTGGTTTCAGAAGGCTTGAATGGCAAGGCCGAAGTGAAACGGGCTGGTAGGGTTTCGTTTTTGGTGGGCAACGGAGGTCGAAACCCCTATCGTGCTTACGCACAGTCTATAGCCCATTGAAACCCAATTTTGGTCCCAGTCGTTTACTCGGGCCTTGGCACCACTCAAAGTGCCCCTTACTCAGCTAAGAACTACTTATATCTTCGATGGTCCGACAAGAGCACAATATGGGCCGCCCTCAACCTCGAGAGACCTTAGAAAGGAACTCACGAAGGGTTAAGGCCCAAATCTGCTTTGCGGCCTTGACTGAACAGTTTACCAAATGAGATATAAACCTGAAAAGAAAATATAATAAACAATCAGTACTACAATTAATTAAGTAAACTGAAAAATTAAACTAAAAGAAAAAACCGTAGGAGACTTTAAAAGTCCCCGGCAACGGCGCCAAAATTGACGTGCTCCGAAACCGGGGTGCGACAATTATGAACCCTTTTTGACAATTGTAGTATTGGTAAATAAGGTTCGATCAATCCGGGGACTTTAGGGTGCTCCTGCGTTTACAAAACTAGAAGAGTTAATCACAGAATATAAACAGCAATTACATTTACATGATTTCAGGGGGGGATTTTGAGAGTTTGTTCTAACATTCCTACATAATACAAAACTAGTATGTACAAGTGATCAACTTCATTCCACTCAAACATATAAAATCATGTAACAGATTGCTTCAATCTACACAACTTAAAATCATGCCAATCAAGAGTGATGAAACGAATTCAGAATTGCACACCGTAGCGGTCATGCAACCTATAATAATCTGCTTAAGTATCCAATGTTTGCCTTAGCGGTTTAACACAGAAAATTCCATGAAATATGTCATGTTAATACTTAGCGCAACCATACAACATATAACATGAATCATTAAGTTCACAGAAGAATTCGAACATGTAAACAAGTTTATCTTAGCGCTTAAACAGTTCACATGCAACTCATGATCAAAACCTGACCCATTCCCATGAATCTAAGCTTTTGCCACTTAATCAATCTATGTTTGCCTTAGCGGTTTAACACAGAAAAATGGCACTACCAACCCTGCAGAAGTTAGTAATTCATAAACCGGATCACAAGTTTTCAACATTAAGAATGGCACAGGAATAAGTTACGCAAATTTCATTAACAATCTAAGAACAAAACTTTATAAAATTCATGCATAAAACATATTGTCAACAACAGAAATCATAATCCATGCGATTAGGAATACAAAGGCAGTAGGAACAAAATAATAAATCCAGAGCATAGTTTTACACTTTTGAGTCTTCTTGGCCTTGAAGCTTCAAAGGGGTGACGAACTAGTGCAGGAAGAACCTTGGCAGCGTGAGGAAACTCTTGTGGCTTTGTGCTTGCTCCTTTGCAGCTTGGCACTCACACAGATTAGAGAACAGAAGAGACAGAACGTTTTTCTGAATTTTTGGTGGAAGAAGTGATACCAAAACGTTGCTCCTTTGCTCCTCTTTATACTGTATTGGCCGAACCCTAGCTATCCTCCTAGCCCTTGATTAATTTCTGATCCAACGGTGATGAATTATTGCTTTAAATCCTGATTTAGACCTCCCCAGAATTCTCTGGAATGTCTTGTGCAGTAATCCATTGCATGAGGCTTGAATACGGACCAGGTACACTCCTTGTTCTCCAAAGGAAATCCCAGCGATTAAGAACTTTCCCTCTTCTGCTATCAATCAGGCTTTTGACGAAAATTTCCTTCCTTTATTTGTGAACAATTAGGGTTCCTGCAAGGGAAATAAAGTTAGATACATATGGTAGGGAATAACAGAATTCAAATGACGAAATTAAAGGAAAGAATCTCCCTTAATTTCTGATTTATATTAGCACACATAAATCCCTTGATTGCTGCAGAATTTGTCCTTCCTTTTATACACGTTCACAGATTCCTATTCCAAGTTGGATTAGGTTTCCTGACTTCAAATGGTTTCCCTGTCTCACTAGAAAAGAAAGTTTCCTAAATATTTTAGGAAAGTCATAATAGGAAAGATTCTGAAATAGTAAGTTTCCTAAATCAAAATAAGAAAGTTTCTTAAAATGAAATAGGCAACTTTCCCTTTTCAAAACAGGAAAGTTTCCTAAACGACTTATCCTCAGATTTTGCGACTTAATGAGACTCCTTGCTGCACCAGGAATCCTTCTTTGATTAGGATTTCTCTCAACTCTTGCGTTTTAGCCTTCTTTTGTGTAAAACTGCCTCTTTCGACCTATAAAACAGAAACAAGCTAGAAATGACATTATTAAGGAAATAACAAAGCTAAAGAAGGTCGGAAATACATTAAGAATATAGCATAAAATGCGTGTATCAACAACCTATGTGAGCTTTTGAGCCTAAATGCTTTCTTCATGAGTGACTTAAGGAAGAAAATTTCGGCAATTTCAGTTTTGAAACCTCATCATTCTTTGCATATTCTATCACTATGTGCTACAGCTTTTTAATGGACTATAGAATTTACTAGAACTTACTCTTGATGATTTTCGAAACTTTTATATCAAAAAATGCCTTGATTGCGAAAAGGATTGAAAAAGATCTCTTTAGGATGACCACCAAAGCCAAAGAAAGCATGTGCCCTATTTGTGCCCGTCGTGGGACTCCTTAGTTTAACACCTTTGAGCCTACATTGAGCCTTTCTTTCATCACCCTCATAAACATCCTTTGCTTAGAACAGTTGTATCTTTTACCCTTGTCGTCGAGACTTGGCAAAGCTTACATTCGATATGGAGATATGATAGAGTGATGCATGAAATAAGTGTGGGATGGACTTATTCAAGTATAAAAAAATTTTATGTGTGCCGAACCAAAAGAAGAAAAAAAAAACAATAAAAAGAAATATATATAGGTTCGGCAGAAAAAAAAATGTGCATGGATTAAGTCCTTTAAAAAAATTTGTGAATTTGGAGTTTGTATGTATTGGAAGGTCTAGCATTGTTATACTTGACCTTTGTTCGTTTTCACAATATTGGAGGAGTGAAGAATGACGGTTTGGGGTCTAACATGAAGGAATCAGACCCTTGGAGTGAAGTTATAAGGTTTATGGAGCTTGCTAAGTCTTGGTGACGTTTTAAAACTCAGAAAAATTCGTAATGATCCCACCCTTAGCCGAGCCCCATTACAACCTTTGTTTGAGATCTTTTCATGATTCTTAAGATAGATGAACTTTGATTTGTGGAGATTTTCTCAAGAGTTAAGCATATGGTTTTGGTCCATTCGGCATATAGTTGTTAAATGAGGTTTTTCCAAAAGAAAATTCACAAAGTGCTTTTGTTTGATGAAATATACAAGCTATTTGTTGCCTTACTATCTTTTCTCTTGCATATACTTATGAGTGGATGCCATGATCGAGTGAAAGGAAGAGAGTATGCCTTGTGAGGAGAATCGAATTAACTAGATGTGTTATATGCTTATTTTTCTCTCTTCTTACTTATTCATATTTTGAAGCATGTTTGTGAAACTTGAAATTTATGTGTTTACATTCTAATGCCAAAACTTGAAAGCTATGTGTTTAAAGATTCTGAGACAAATCATTTAAGGGCAGTAGTAGTAGAGTCTTTTATTTAGTTTTGCTAAGGGACTAGCAAAAAAGATTAGTGTGGGGTAGTTGATAGGAGCATAAAATGAGACGTTCTTAATATCTTTTTACCTCCATTTATACTTTGCTTAACCCTTATTGTGGTAATATTGAGTCATTTTGTCAAGTTAAGAGTTTATGGTAGAGTCAGTTGTATATTGTGCTAAAACGAGCTGAAAACGCAGAATTTGTCAAGAGTTTTATTTATAGTAGGATTCCTTGTGCAACTAGGAAACCTAGTTGGATTAAGAGTCTTCATTATTCGACGATTCTGTAACATTTGTGATAATTACCTTGTCTTTATTTTATTTCTTCTTTCTTATTTTCAGAAATTAAAGAAGAGATAATGCAGCGCAAATTGAGGATTAAACAAGGAGATAATTCAGGAAGAGAGAAAAGAGAAAGAGGAGCAAACTAAGGAGAAGAAAAAGGAAACATTGGCATTGATCAGAAAGATTCATGGAAATTTATCATGCAAACTTTTTGCAAATGCCATGACAATTGCTGGGAAATCAAATCAGATTTTATGATGTCTTTTAGCTTGCATAATTCAAGGAAATAAGAGAATGAACCTGGTCATCATTCTGGGAAAAGAAGAGAAAGCTATGACGCCAAATTGAGGAGAAATACAAGGAAAATATCTTCTTTTACTCAAGGGAAGAAATCAGGTTTAAAGTGTGACTTAATAAGAACCATTGGATTAGAAATTGACGAATGGCTAGGATTAAAGTGCAAGACTGCTCTCCCTCTATAAATAGGAGGTTTCATCAACGAACTGAGCATCACATCTTCCATACAAACACAAGCCGGAACTCTACCAAATTCTCACCATAAACCCTATACAGAAACTAGATTAGCCGAACCACCACCATCTCCCTTTTGCTTTGTATAATTCCATCACCAATTCCACCACCTTTGCAGCCACCATTCAAGGTTTCTACAAAGTGTGATCCATTCTTCTCATGGCTGTTTATGTTTCTGTAATTTTACAATACTTTGTCTATGAAGATTGTATGTTTTTATGGTTGCCAATTTGGTTTTGTAACATGTTTAGATTTTCTGATATTTATAACTAATGTATGACGATTGTTATAAACTTGTTCATGTGATATTTTCTGTGTTAGATTTAGGGCAGCATGTTTCAATGTGTTCTTGATTGTATTCGATTAGTTTTCTGAATTGAGCAGGCAAAATCAATGGTTGCATACAACCTAAGGCCATGGTTGTTATGTGGGTTGCGATTTCATCTACCAAAGTGATATATGATTTAGTCATACGCGAAGTTGTCTAGGTCTTTGTTGCTTAAAAGTGGTTAAGTATAATTCTGAAAACTTGCATGTTAATAGGATGAGTGACGCCATACCTTGTGCATGTTTTTGATTCGGCTTACTATGCTTATGTGTTTTCTTGTTTAATTTCTACGCGAAGTGTCTTTGAATGAGTTAGCATACTATTTAGGATTACACGCGAAGTTGATTCTAAATACTTATGAAGTCTTAACGATTGGAGTAACCGCGAAGGGCTCTAAATCAGAATCGGAATTGAAGTAGAGTCTAGGATGTGTTGAAACTGCTGTACCAAATGTCTTGCATAATTTGTTACATGTTCTTGAGTGTTTTCGTTTCTTGTTTTGTGTGAAGTTGTCGATCACATGTATATATGTTAGTTTAGGTTTTATTTCAGCAGTAGTTTTAGTTAGATAAATCTTTCCAAAACCCCCCCAATTTCTATGTGTATTATGTGAATATGTGAATATGTATTAGCACTTATAAGTTCAATTCACCCTTTGACATCCCCGGACTGAACGATCCCTACTTATTCTATACTAACGATGACATTTGCAGGGTAATAATTGTGTGAGGTTGCATTGTTTACTTTGTAGTCGATGTAGTCTCCATCAGGTATCCTCCTCTAGGGGCCTGCAACAACAAAGGCAACAGGGATGTTCCGGTTTTTCCTCCTCTGAAGCTTTAGTCAGTATCTTGATGAGTATATTTGATGAGGGTAGTTAATCATACCTGACAAGCTGGTGGCTGGGCCATATTTATGGCCCAGGGTGGGACAATTGTCTTTGCTGTTACTTCGAATGCCCAGCTCCCTTATGTCTTTTGGAACCGCTCCCAGCCCAATGCCGCGAACGAGGTCGGGCTCGGCCCATACACAAGGGCGGGAACCCCAAGGTGGGCTCGGCTGTCTTGACCGTGGGGTGCTGGTGCTTGCTAGTTTACGGGCTTGGAAGGTTGTTTTATGCACAACCGACTACAATCCGAATGAGAAATTAAATAAGTGGTGTATTGAGAAAAAGATTGTATTAAGTTATTTGGGATGTGTATATAAAATTTCTCATATATTAATTACACCTATATATAACAAATGAAAAAAAAAAGTGCCCCTTCAGCCCTGGGCCCCCGGTGCCAGCGCACTGCCAACACTAGGCCAGGACCAGGCCAAAGGGAGAATTAGGAAGGGAGGGGGGGATCATTCGCCGCACTTGCAACCTAACATGCTTTCACAAGCCTATTAGGTGGATACCTCTACTTTTTTTTTTTGTTACAAACGGAGCTCAAATGAGCACAAACAAAAAGTTAACAACTAAATATTAAATCATGAAGCAGATCTGCTAGCTTTAACAGTATAACTCAAATCATCAAGAAAGGATTGTGCAACATGCACATGGGGGTCTTCAAAGCTTATGAAGCCCAAATCATGGGAGATACTGCTCTTTGCCAAAGCATCAATAGTCATATTAGATTCACAAAAAATATGGTTGAGCTTAGCATTTTCCATTCTAGACATGAGCTTGCAACAACCATTAAGGAGGAAGCCTAAAAGATGGAGAGCTAGATTAGAACTTTGCATCAAATTGACCAAAATTGCAGAATCTGATTCAACTTCCATGTTTGAAATCTGCAACTTAACAACAAACTTCAAACCATAAAATAAGTCCCAGGCTTCAGCATCCAGAACATCACCGACTCCCAGATTAATTTGAAAATTACCAATCCATGCACCATTGTGATCTCTAATTACCCCTCTTGCACCAATCTTTCCTGAATTAGAAGCACGACTACCATTAATGTTAAGTTTATAAAACCCTGCAGGGGGCATTTTCCATGATAGCATAGAGTAGGTATACATAGTGGCAACATTAGCTCTATTCTGAGTATTTTTCCGATCGACAACATAATCTCATATTAGACTCTGAAAACAGGAAGACATGACAAAACAAAAATCTGTTTGTTTCTCCGCTTCTAAATAGATAAAGAGGTTGCACCATTTTATACCATATGTAACGATAGAAGGATACCTCTACTTTTGATTCCCCGGTGTTTGCAAAAAAATAAAAAATAAAAAAAATCTTTTTCCTCGTTTCTGAATGGAGACGAAAAGGGGGTCGTTGTCCTCCCTACACCCTGCAACTGCTTTCAGACCGATAACACTCGGAATCTTCTTATTTCTCTTCGACCCAAATACAGGAGATGGATTCTTCCGGTGATGGGGTCAATTTCAGGAGCATCCAAGAGGACTCAATCGTGGACCCTTTCCTGGTCGAGGCTCTCCACAATCCCCGCCACCGTCTTACTAGTCAGTATCTTCTATCTCTTATCCTCATTAACTGCCAAACCCTAATGCAGTATGGAATTTAATTGTCTTTACACAATTGGGAGTTTCCGTGTTGGGTTAATTGGATTGGCCTTGGGTTGGGGAAGTTATTGTATGTCGTTTGTAGTTATCTGAGATCTGAATGTTCTAGGAACTTTTTATTTTTGGCTGCTGTGGATTTTAGTCAACATAATTCTGAATCTGTTTCATTCTGACGGTAATTCTCGTCATAATAGTCCTACCTTTTCCCAGGGGTCGTCGGTGGGAAGTGAGGTACAGTTTATTATATGATCTAATATTTATATCGAAACGGATTTGGTGAAATGAATCGTATGTTTTCTTTATAGGTAATAGGATCCAAATTAGTGTAGATAGTAAGAGAAGCACTTGCCCATTTGTACTCCATGTGGCAATAAATTTCACCCAGCATCTCTTGTACATCTGATACTGGATTCCGTTATGTACCATGTAATACTGAATTCAGTTCTGTACCATGTAATACTGGGTTAATGATTGGATACATGAAGAGAGCTCGGTTTGTACTATTCAATTTGAATTCCTGTTTTAGACCGTAACATAACTTTGAATAGTGTAGGAATATGAAAAGTACAGTCTCTTTTACTAGCAACTTTCTTTTCTAAATTTTCACTCCTCCAGATCTTGGATTACCCTAGTGGTTCTGCTCAGCTGCTTAATGAGTTTCTGGGTTTTCTGTAAGGATATGGTAATATTGCCGGTGATGCAGTGGATATCCAGTTCGTAATAGCTAGTGAAAGTTCTTATCTTAACGGCACAAACAGCAAACTTTTGAAGAACTTTTTTTTTTTTTTTTCACAAGGATACATGATTCTTTTCTTAATTTATGTTTTTTTCTGGTGGCAAGCTCTGATATACATTCATACATATATATATACAGAAACGTTCCAAAGCGAACGTCCGCACTCGGCTTAAAGTGCGGACGTCCCTCTGTTCGCCTCCATCCGGCGCCGACGACGGTGCGCCTCCACCCCAGCGGACTCCAGCAGCGTCCCCGACCACTTTCCCTCCCCGGCAAGTCCGCCGAATTCCAGTTTTCCGGCGAGATCGACTTTATTTGAAGTTTTGGGTGATCTCGCCGGAAAACTGGAAAAGAACGGACTCGCCGGGGAGGGAAGGTGGTCCGGGGACGCTGCTGGAGTCTGCTGGGATGGAGGTGCGCCGTCGTCGGCTCCCGACGGAGAAGAACGGAGGGACGTCTGCACCAGAACGGCCCTGTATATATATATATATATATATAGAGAGAGAGAGAGAGAGAGTGAGTGCTAAGAACATCCTTATTTGTTCTTATGGTGCGAATTTTCACATCTCCACTGTCTAGTCTTTAGGTACTAACATGTGGATCATCTCTGCAAATTTTCAGCCAAATTGGTTATCATTAAGGCACTCAAACCAATGGATGAACTGAATTCTGTCGAATTTGAACCGTTCATGTTTATAACAGAAAAACACAGTTTTGAGTGCCTAAAGACTAGACGGTGGAGATGTGAAAATTCGAACGAAAAGTTAGTCTAAAATGGAAATCCGCACCGTAAGAATAAATAAGGACATTCTTAGCAGAGAAGGACTGATAGTGTGTGTGTGTGTGTGTGTGTGTGTGTGTGTGTGTGTTGCATATGTATTGAAGTGGAGGGTTTCAATTAATTTTGTTTCTTTCCGTGGGGGTAGGTGCGGCACAGTTGGCTACTTTCCTTTTCTCATGAGACATGCTTTCTTGTGCAAGCATTCTATTCTTTGTGGTTTATCTGATATGCTAGTTTTTATTATTCAGTTTTGCGGATGGAACTTGATATTCAAAGGTTTCTGGATATACCTGATCAGCAGCAATTTGAGTTCCAATATTTCCCAACCTCGTACCTTCGACTTGCCGCATATCGTGTTTCCCATCTCTATGGTTTACAGACTTTGGTTCAGGATAGTGGCTTAGATGGTCAAGGAAATAAGATTGTCGTGAGGAAAACAGTAGAAAGCAAGTACCCGACGATTCAGCTATCTGAAATACCTGTGAAGCAGTCTGAAAATGATAAATCGGAGCAGATTAAAATTGTCCTCAGGCATAGGCCTAATAAAGCCAATGTGACTGAAATTAGTGGAGCTGGGATGAAAAGTACTGTTAGAAGTGTAGAAGAGAGGAAGGAGGAGTATGATAGGGCACGTGCTCGTATCTTTAGCAGTTCTAGCGGTCTTGACTTGAGCAACACATCGTTTCAAGTGCCGACTGATGGTAAAAATTTATCTTTGAGCAAGGAAGAGAATGAAAGTTTCAGGAACTCCATGATTGATCCAGAAAAGATTTTAAACATAAATGATCTTTGTACTTCATCTCGAGTTGCCATATTCAGAGATAGGGAAAAAGATCGTACTGACCCAGATTATGATCGCAGTTATGATAGGTATGGGTAATATAATTACATCAAAATGATCCTAACTACACGGGAGATACTATTGTGATACTGTCTTAGCTTTGTATAAACTTTGGTAATTTTGGTTCTCAGTCTTTATTTTTATTTTTTTTCCTCTTCTTTTAACTGTGATACCCTGTTCCATCTTTCTTCTTCTTCCTTCTTCTTCTTCTTTCGCTGGCCCTGGGTGGTGGTGGAGCAAGAGGGAGAGAGAGGGGGTGAGAGGAGGGTTCTTCTTCTTCTATTAACTAATAAAATATAATGACAGGTATGTGAGGAGTCTTCCTGCCAATCAAAGGTTGGCACCTTTAAGTATGCAAAAGTTCCAACCTCAGTTTTTGCAGTATGAAGTGGGTTTATCTCAGTTGCCAAGGACTTTGGCTCCAATTAGTTACGGGGCTCATTCAACCCCAGCGATGACCCCTTTTTGTGCTATGGGATTGAGTCCGACATCTAGAGAAGCTACATACATTCAGTGCCCATGTGCTGCGATGATGTATGCACATCCGTATGATCAGTTTAGACAAACTGTCGTCCAGGTAAACAACATTCCTTGGAAATCATGATAGAGTTTAAATTGAATTCCCAGCATTTCTTTCTTGAATTTCCTTTATTCTCTGGATGTTCATATGTTAAATTTCTTTGATAGCGCATTTAGAAGGGCGGCAAGGGCTTCTTGTCTTCTGAAATGTATTGTTAGATCTAGACAGAGAATATGTGTTCTGGAGTTCAGAATGATTTATCTAAGAATCAGTGGGTGTAGAAGGAAGAAAGTTTTCTTCTTTTCCAGTCATTACTGTGCGTGTGCATTAATAGCTCTTCTGTTGCGATAGTTCGTGTATGGTTTTACAAGGCTATGTTGACATCTTAATTTTTTAAACTGCAAAAAGCATTATATGGATATGCTTTTCTGATTGAGGTTTACTGTAGTAAACTTTTTTCCTTAGCAATTTTTCAATTGTTTTAGTTGTTTCTTATTATGTGGAAGATAGTGGGATAACTTTGTGGACATCTTATTCCTGCTTCTTAGACTTGATGATCTCCCTCTCAGTGTCCTACCTGCTTTTAACCATGATCAATATAGATGGGCATAATTGGCCAATTTGTACCCTAAACCTTATTATTACTTTGCTAGACTAGGATTTATTTCAGCCAATTTGGTATTGTAGGATTTCAAAATCGGTCAATTTGCTACCTTCCGTCAATTTTTTTTTTAAAGAATCATCTGTTAAATTTGCTACTCTAGGCTTTCAAGCGAATGAAATTTGCTTCCCTAAATTTTAAAAATTACCCATTGCTACCATAGCTTTTCAAAATTTCAAATGTTTGGACGAAAGAATGGATGAATATAACAAGTTAATTTGACTTAACGGTAGTGGATTGCCTAATTTTGAAAACAAAGGGTAGGAAATTGGGTAGAAATAAAACTTAGGGTAGTAAATTGGCTAGTAATCCATTTGGATTAGGTTCCCTGGAGTCTTCAAGTTGTAGCTTTTTGATATCTTTTTTTTATATTTAACTTTAGTTTATTCAGCCAAGATATTTATTTTTATTTTATTTGAGCCAAGCATGACTTTTTCACAAAATGAAGGATTATATGTTGTCATCTAAGATGTTCCTTATAATTTATAGTCTCTTAACATACACTAAAGAAAAAACATAGGAAGAGAAACAGGTCAATACAATTTTTCAGAACAAAATCTTACTGATGTATTTTATATTTTGTTCATGAGCAAACTGCGGTTTACTGCCCTGATTCCATCTGACTGTCTACTGTCCACTGTCTCTCCCTTTTGGCAATAAACTAGGATGTACTTCCAAAGTGTTCGATGGATCCACATTTAGTGTATCTGTTCAAATTTTCTGTTATCCACTGTTGCCTACTTGGGTCCTAAATTTGGGCAAGATGCATTATGGAGAGAGAAATAGGAAAAATATTTATTTCCTGGTGAGGTTGGCAAGTTCTGGTAAACAAAATGTGGGACCCAAATTTGTGAACCGAATATGCATCGTGAGTGCTACACCAGTTTTTGACAGGAAATTAAACATTTGGCTTGTGCTTTTTTATAATAATTTTTAATTTCGAAAATACAAGGTTTGCATATTTATTAAATTAATGGGGCAGGACTAGATATTCTGAATGGAGTTCTACAGGGAAATAACTGTAATTTTTCTATTATTATTGGTTCTTTACAAATGCATACTCTCTAGCTCTGAGGCTCTAATCTAGTCTACCCTTTTGTTCTTAATTGGTTTGGGTTCTGTACAATTTATGATAAGAAAAGAAGGTTATTAAGGCTACTTGCATTTGGACAAATGTTGAATGTAATATAACTCTGTGATCTGCGTTGTATGTCCCTCTGCTGTCTTCTGTTTGTGTCCTTAAGGCATGTACAATCGGCTTAAATTCTCTTTTGGTCTCTGCAGGCTCCATTCAGTCAGCAGGCTCTAAGGTTTGACTATCCTCAATACCATTAAATAATTGTAGCAGGGGTTTTCCTAACTTCCTGGTGCTGCAGAAATTCTTGGAACACATGTTTCATTACTATTTTGTGGTGGTGCAGATGCTATTACTCTTTTCAGACAACTGCCTTTTTGTAGTGAGGCAATACTTACTGATTGATTCTCTTGGACATTATATTTTCCCCTTCATCTTGATTTGTCTTTGCATTTTTTTGGGATATGCCCAATAATTGTAGTTTACTTTGTCTCAAGATTTATTATATGGAAAGAGGTAAAAAAATGTAAAATGGAGGAAGTGCTAGAAAATCATCCAAAAATGTTGATTGATAGTCTTCAACACAACAGAAGAAATGTCCTAAGAGTTGAGAATTTTTAACCAACCATTTTCTTCTGCATCTTTAGTATGAGATCATTTGTGTCAACTGGATCTTATCAAAAGAGTAAATTTGTTAGTCCCTTATTTGTCAATACGGGCACTATGTTGGACAATTAGAAACAGACAACATTGTTTCTTAGTGTGCCTAGGAACATCATCGAAAATATAAAGATCTATGATATTGATTTGCTGTTTAGAAAAAGCATTGAGAACATGTAGAATATCTCTGGCAGCTGTAAATAGATGAAATGATCTGCATATTATGAAGAACATGTAGATATCCATGAGGGCTTGGCAAAAATTAAAGAACCATCTGCAAATGCATTGATGAATATACGTTACCATATCATTAGTTCATCCTTATCAGGACCGCTTTGATATATACCATCGCACTAGGCACTCAAACTGTACAACTCTTTTACTTTTTTGTTCTAATCAATAACCAGAACTTATGTTGACTTGATAGAAAACTGCGTTTATATGCTGACTTCTACATAGGAGAAGAGCTTTCTTAATGATCCAAGAAATCCTATCATCAAATGTGCCAATCAACTCTGATATCTCTTTAGATGAGTCTAGAAAAATAATTAGCACCTGACAAACTAAAGTTTTGAGAACTGTATCTTCATCTACACTCTCAAAATTTGTGAATCGTTGCTTCTTCCACGAAGACTATGAAATCACAGAACACAGTCCATTCCTTAATTGGGACAAATGAATCTCTAGAAATCCAAATATTAGAATTAAGATGTCCCTTCTTTTTTTTTTTTTCCTCAGGGAAGAGCTTCAAAATACTGCAGTTGCTCAAGTGACATCACAATCAGTATCTATGTCAGCTTGAGATGAGGGGAGATATCATTAAACCAGTACAAGTCCGATATAAACAGATACCAGAAGTCAACTAGAGTAGAGAGCATCCCCAATAGTCATAAGGTGAAGCATACAACAAATGCATAATTATCTTGAGTCGGGAAATGGAAGTTGGATCTCATTTCCCACAACAAATACATACGACAAGCACCACAACTGTATGTAATGAACCCTTGACAAGTACAACAAGAACTATTTCACATAACCTAGAATTGAAATGAAAAAAAGTTAAGAGCAAGTGAAACATGAGAATTACCCAAAATCAATTATCCCCAGTAGGAAAAAGAGTAAGAACTTTCCTGCCAGTAGCACCAGTTGCATTCGCTGATTCCATGTCCTCAATATACCCTGGCACTGCTGGACTGTGAATTGGTGCCCCCATCCTATGCACTGGCTGAGACTGCCTAGCCAGGAACGGATGCTCAAATTGACCGTTTGGATTTGGTGGGGAACCAAAATGCCCCACCTGGGGCTGCCTGTGATGGTGATACTGAGGAGTCTGCTGCATCTGGGGATGGGTGGCAGCTGCTGCCATGTGCTGCTGTTGCTGCTGATGGTGATGCTGAATAGTCACAGGAACAAACGGCAGGAAATGGTCGGAATTAGGCCTTCCTGGGTGTAAGAAATGAGCTGGAACTGGTGAGCTGGCAAATAAATGATCAGTGGCAGGATCAGCGGAACCTCCTCCACCGGCGCCAGCACCAGTCCCAGCAGATAATCCCTGCATTCGTTTGAGATAAAGGCGGTACTTCTGCAAATGGCTGGCAACATTCTCCCTAGTCAACCCATCCACACTCATAAGCTGCATTATCGTCTTGGGAACAGCATTCTTGATCCCCAAATGGGCGACGGCATCGACAAAGCGCTTGTGGAGCTGTGGAGTCCACACTAGGCGGGGCCGCTTAAGGGTGCGGGCGGGCTCATCCCCGGGCCCTCCTCCTCCTCCGGAGCCCAGGTCAGCGGAGTCAGCGAAATCAGCAGACGAGTTGGGATGGGCAGGAGTAGCAGGAGGCAAAGAACTGGACGGTGGGGGTGGGGGTGGAGGTGTGGGCGTGTGCTGTGGGCTATCGTTAGCATTGGTATTGGTATTGGTATTTGGATTGGGATTTGATCTGATGTCAAAGGCCAGAGCAAGATCAGGACTTATTAGGGTTTGGGATAAGGGCATAAGCTCCTCAGGAGATGGGAGTTGATCTTCCCATCTGGAGAACCAATTGGAGTCGTCTTCCCTCATTATTGATATGGAAAATAAGTTGCAGTGGAGACTTACCCAATTGATTTTGCTTCGATCCGGATCAGCCTCAGGGCTTGATTAATGATCAATCCCGGGTCTAGCTAACATACTGTCTAGGAAGAATCGGTGTTGCTGTTTCAGACAGTCAGTGACAGAGACAGGAAGGACTCGGAAGACGATTGTGGCGCCGGATAGGCGAGGAGGATGAGAAATTGAGAAGAGAGGTTCGAGGTAGATCTTGTTTTTTTTTTTTTTTTTTTTTTTCCCTTCTTTTCAGCTATCCTTACGTTGACTTATGGGTCCTCTTGTGTTGCCAGGCCTGCAGTTATATTCATTTCCGCGTTAATTTCCTTCTGTTTTTTCTTCATTATCTAGTGCACGTACCAGTTAGTCAGTTACTGTTGTGGGTTCTCTTAATTGATTTGGGGGTTTTAATCAAGTTTTTTCTTGAATCTAAGGGCTAAAAGGCAACGCTTCGTTATTACGAAACCGCAAAATATAAGGTGGGGATATAAAGTCTAAATCTCATTGTGTAAGAATACGTGCAAATAATATCAGGAGACTGTCCCACACAACCTATGTCTTCAAACAAGAACCATTTAGCAAAGAGGGCATGGCGACTCTATTTGCTTTGTATAAAACATGACGACATAATAGAAAACTAAAACTCATATGGACCCATAAAAGACTATGTATATCCGCTTTCCATTATGCGAAAATTTCATTTTGCCGTAAGGAGGCTGCGACCATTTGACAAAGTAAGAAACTCGCTGCCTCAGTAAAGTAGTCATAGCACGTTACGTGCGCTTACCAGGACATAGCCCACGTCGCCCTATAGTAGATGAGCTTATTCACGGCATGAAGCCACAAAGATTTAACCAACTCCAATTTATTATACTAAAAACACAGCAAAGAATAAAAACAACAGTCCAAGCTAGGCCCAAAATAAGAGCCCAAGCCTAGACAACAAACCTAGGGGAATATGGATCACGCGCAACCAGCCGTCATCGCAACAAACCTACTGCCGCTGTGAAAGACGTGTTTTTCTGGCAAAAAAAACTCAACAAGAGGGGTCAGCCCATACTGATTTTGATATCAAACATCGCTAAGCGTGACCCGTGGATCATCCTAGTACTGAAATTGTCCCAACTTAACCACCTTTAAGATGTTGGGTTTAAATTACAAAAGGTCTCGGTACAATTAGGAATGATCCACCCACTTATAAGTTATATTTTATTTGTCATTTTACCAATGTGAGATCTCTCCTCTCCAACACTCCCCCTCACGTGTAACCTAACTTTTAGGTATGCACGTGAAACTGATTAACAAATTGAACCCGGTCCCCATGACAATCGAAAGAACCTCAAACTCCCCATGACAACTGAAAGAACCCCAAACTTGAAAGAACCAAACCAGGGTCATGACCCCTAAAAGAACCAACATGGGCTCGTGGAGACGCAACTAGAGAGGGACTCGCTCTTATACCATATCAAACAGCGACAAATGTGGCTCGTGGATCATCCTAGTACTGATATTGTCCCAACTTAACCACCTTTAAGGTGTTGAGTTTTAATCACAAAAGGTCTCGGTACAATAAGAATGATTCATCCATTTATAAATTATATTTTATTAGTCACTTTTCCAATATAACCATGTAGGATTTATTCTCTCCAACATTTGAGTCATCTATCCCTGCAGTGAACCATTGATGAAAAGGAAAAATTTCACAATTAAGGCGCTAACGGAATAAGAGAAAGCTGAGGCGAAATACAACAATCCCATGATTGCATACAAGAGGGTTGTTAGTCAACTTGAGAAAAGAAACGGCGGACAAGCCAAAAAAGTCAACAGCACAAAATCCCATACTCCAACAAGTGCAAGCAGACCGCTGTTACTGAGAATAATCTCCAATTGATTCAACATCTTAAGAAGAAGCTTCTAGTCGTCGATATTACCTTGGTCAGTACCGTGGATTGGAAGATATAAACTGATGCCTTACAAAAGCTGAAGCCTCCCCTCATATTTCATGCCCAGCCGCATTTCGTGTGTAATACCCTTAATCTGAATAAAATATAAGAAATTTTCTCTTTAGTTGGGACTAGATATGCTCAGCCCGCGCTTTTTATACGGGTGCTTGGACTAAATTTAGAAAATGTTCATTCATTTAAATGATGCATTGTCTTTGCATATACATAACATACTGAAACACGTACCAATATCTCTACTAAAAATTGTTGCTTTCAGTCAGCTAGATTTTGTCCTGCATTCATTTCGTGAAAGTGTAAGACACATACTATTATCTACTAAACATGGTTGCTTTCAGTCGGCTAGATTTTGTCCTGCATTCATTTCGTGAAGGCGTAAAGCATAATGATTTCATCATTTGTCTTGGCTGGAAATTGCTGCATATACTTCAACTCTGTCGAAGGCAATCTTTCTCTCCTGAGTCTGCAGTTTCTTCTTCTGTTTAAGAATTCCAGTCATCTCCTTGTGGTCTCTACAAACTACTTCTCAGCACCAAGATCCTTCTCGACTTCAGTGTCGGCCTAGGTTTACAAAATCTAAGGCTGTAATTCTGCACACGTAGACAGTTGACTCTGCAAATCTCTCTGAAACTTAAAGCTGCTCCAAATATCATTTTGCAACCCGAAATCACCTTGACAAACCAATCAGTATAGTTGAATACACATTTCAATTTCTATTAAAATTTTCCACCATCAGTGTTACACCATCTTCAAAGTTATCGAAGTGAGTGATTCCTTCAATTATCAAATTCTCATTCCAGAGGTAGTATAGTCGGGTATAGAATATTAAATAAGCCTTATAGTACAGGCCTCTTCCGTCTCCAGAAGATTTCTCCTACACAGCAAACCAAAAGAAAACATTGAAAATCCCGTAGTGTAAAGATCAAAAGAAAATTATGACCAGAGTTGAGGAGACAGGAGAGAAGGATATGAAAATTAAAAATCTACTTCTCTACTTCATGGAATTGACTCGAAAAAAAAGAGTTCTTTACAGGGCTAAACTCAAAGAGAGTACAAAATATAAACATGAGGAAAATGATTGAATAATTGCACTATATAATGAATCTGCTTCAGTAATTTCAAATGTCAGCTCTATCTCTATCAGGCTAATAAATGACAGAGAAAGGTAAAATGCGATATTTGAGGAATTCAAGTACAATAACCAAAGAACTCTTCAATACATCAGGATGCCATAAAAAGAAGGCCTGAAAGGCTGTAATGTTGCAATAAATAGAAGGCCTCCAAACATGCAATTCTAAGAAAAATGCAACATAGCAACCAAAGTACTTTCATGGACAGTTACCCACAACAACATGCAACATATCTACTTATTCCTAGATTACACATACTTACTGGGCACAGGTCATTGTCACTTTTATCAAGTGTTTCTTTGCGGTTTTGAATGTGACCGGAAAAGAAAATGTAAATTTCAGGACAACTTTATCATAGATATTTCACTATTGTTGTTGTAATTAGAAAGCAATGGTTAAGATAAGATTCAAAAGATACAAGGTATCCTACGCTTGCCTACTATGCTTCAGTTCCATCCCACGCTGACCCTGTAGACAGCATTTTTGTTTATTCAGCAAGAGTTTATATCACAAAAAGGCAAGGTGGAAATAATTTGGAAGAGTTAAGCAGACAAATAATTTGACACGACTATTACAAATAGCTCAAGGTATTAACACTAATACTAATAACCAGCTAAAGACAGATACCTACACTGTCATGGAAATGGACAGATGAGTCACCAAACTGCCATTTTTAAAATAATAACCAAATCTCTAGTTAGTTAATCAGTTACAGAGTATGCCAATTGGAATGTACATGAGACATTTAGTGTATAAAGCCATAGTAGGCTAAACCCATCAACTAATGCATTATAGCATTAATTAGTTTCTTATAATGTGGTGAAGAAGAAGGTATGATCTATAATACATTTTTTGCTAAAAAATGGTAAATCTCTATAAATCAAGACACAACTGTAACAAACAAAATTGAGATTGAACATGTTCTTATGGTATGATCTATAAAATTCACTTATTAAAATCAAAAACAAAGAAAAGGAATGTCAAAAAGCATTTAACTTACTCAGGAAATCTGAGAAAAAAAAAGAGGAAAAGATATTGCCGAAGATAGATCACATATTTGTAAACTACAAATAATTATGATAAAAAAAAGAACTACAAATAATTAACTTCATAGTTATGTAAGTTTAAGATTTTGGAATACTATACAAAATACTATACAGAGACAATTGCAACAGACAACTGGTAAGGAGACAATTCATAGGCACCTAAACTCACCTTAAGGTCCTGACAGATATCCAATATCGTAGTCATGCTATATGGATCACTCTTGTAGCTATCAAGAAGACTCAAACCACCCAATAATCTAAAATGCATTGCAAAGCTGCACAGTGCCAAACACAAAGAACTAATTTTTGTCAATAAGCAAAACTAAACTTGAAGAAAGAACCAAGCTACAATTCAACAGACTAAAGATTTTACCTCAAACAAAATCTAAGATAATAGAAATGCCAATCAAGCTTGGTCCAAATAGACAGAATCCCATATATCAAGCTTCTCATTCTTCTTCAACAAACCGAGCTTTCACTTTTCTCAGTAGAGACCTGTAATATTTGAGTAATGCAAGACAAAAGTTGATCATATCTTTTCTGAAGGTGTAATCCATAAAGACGCAATGAAACTTACAATTTTCTCTCTTGGCAAGGACAGTTCCAAGACTTGGGTGGATAACCCTCTACGGTTACCTATTCAAGAGAACAGTCTCGCTGCATAGAATATATCCATATACATCTCAAATTTTGGCTCAACAATGCTAAAATTCTAAAAGTTGGTGTGTGTAACTGTGACACTGCATTATATTGTGGTTGGGAAATGATGAGAAGAAAAAGTTTGTGCGGAAGCAAAACTTACAGGAAATCTGGACTCATCTACATTCTCCAACGAATTAGCCATCTCAACTTGCTTCACCACTGCAGATTGCAGCACCTGTAACAGCACAAAAAGGTAATTTCATATATCCAACAAAAGGTGTGAAAACAAATGATCAAAAGCAGTCCAGTATAGCTTAGTCTCTTTGTTTGCTCAAGAGCAAATTCAACTTGTCCAAAGATTGCATAAGCATTCCATCATTTTCTAAAGCACCCCCAGAAAACTGAAAACAAATGTAACAAATTACATGCAATGAAATAAAGAAATGAATGTATACCTCCTCAAATTAATCATATATCCATTTGAAAACGATGAATTGAGCAACACAAAATCAATTAGTTTAGCAACCCAGAGCAAAACTATAGCTCATCAGAAAATAATGAACAGCAGAGGTAGTACCTTCCATCTTCAACTTGCTCTGTGTTGAGTCCTTATAGCACGCGAGTGTTTAAAGCACCATTCTAGGATATGTGAAGAAGTGAAAAAGCATTGCAAATTAAACCACAATACACAAAAACCAACCAGACGAAGCTTTGATTGATTAAACGAAAATGAAAAGAAAAAAATCAATCGAATTGAAAATCGATTACTTCTTTCTCAGCTTCAAATCCAAATCCCCAGCTTCAATTATGATATTACACCACACACAACTGATTCAAAACCTTAGTTAAGGTTTGAAATTGCTTATTGAACCCAGCCAATTTCTGCATTAAAACAGGAGGAAAACAGAACCAGTATTCTTACCAAACTGGAAATTCCCAAACTCATTTACACCACCCAAAGCAAATTAAAACCAGTGAAACAGATAAGAAGCTTACCTCGAGTTTAATCTCTCAAAGATCTTAGATTGCTTTTTAGTATAATTGGATAAATTTGAACAAATCAGAAAGAGCAGAGAGAGAGAGAAGGAAGAGATTTTCGTTTTCGGAGGCAGAAGAGAAAGAGAGGAAGAAAAGGGCACTGTCGATCTTGAGGGAAAAAGAAGAATCTGTGGAACCACGGAAAGTGAAAGAAAAGAACACGCCGATCAGCTAGCTAGAAGATTTCGAGAAAGAGTCTGGATTCTTCTAGGAGAGAATGAGAAGGGAGCGAGCGCAGATTTATCTTCTGGTCTGGGTTTCTAGAGACTGAGAGGTTTCTACTTTCTAGAGACTCTGAGAAGTTGAACGTGGCAACAGGGGCAGAAACGGAATTACCCATACCCAAACCAGGGGCAAAAGACGGAAAGGCCGTATGCCTAAACTGTTCCCGTGAGTACGACAACAAATAGTTATATAGTAAATGGTGTATATATAGATACACACTAGTTGCTAACCCGCGCGTTGCTGCGGGCTAGAGTTCATGAGGGTGAAAAAGAAGGGATTTATTTTCAAACGATAAACAGCAAAACAACTTGATCATAGGTTCATACAAAAGATAGAATATCCATTTAATTCATAAGCTGCAACTGCTATATAAACTATATGGTTGCAAAATATAAATCAACCCTTGTTCCGTCCTCCTTCAACGATCTTCGGCTCACCTGTGCGAAAATATAGCGATCAAAATTCGTCGAAATCAGCGAAAGACTTTAGACATCTGTACATGCTGTTAAAGCAATTGAAGAAGAGAAGGGTCAATATGTTGTCACAAAAATCAAATATTGAATCCACACAGTATGATTCTGTTTGAGCATAGAGAGAGCATGAAACAATATAGACAACAATTAATTGCTAGCACCAGAAATCACTTACCTATTTATATGAACTCCAAGCGAGGCCTCACTTCCCGAATGAAAGATGAATTTGTCAAGAAACACCTGAAAGAAAACAACATAAAAAAAAAACTCAGAACATCTGAGGAGAGGCCTTACTCCCAGAAATCCTATATTAAAGAAAATTCTCCCATACTAAACCATATCATTAACGTACAGAACCATATTAGTATTGTATACTAAAACCATATCATTCTCCTATACCAAACCATTTGCATTGCTGTCTCACTTTTTTCTTCTTTTAGGTGTTATACAGCTTCATACAAAACCATCAAATTATGGTCCTTGAAGATCAAAACATTCTCCCATACTTGGCTCAAACAACATGTTCTCAATAATGATATGGTTTTGCTTTTGAAATAGTCATATCTCAATAGGTCTACAGATAGTTTATTTCCAAAAAAATGTGTACTGATCAGTAATCCAAAATAAAAGGAAATGCATAACACTTTTATTATGTTGTAACAAAAGTTATCAATTATAGCACTTTTATTTCAACAAAGACTCATGCAGTAAAATAATTAAATATCAAGAAAAGCACTTCATCTGCATCATGATGTAGATCCCACTGTCATATTTGTTGTATGTGGTATGAGAGGCGAAAGGAGGGAAAATTGTAATAAACATCGGAGGACTTTGACATTGCACTTGCAAACACCGTCTGCAGCAGAAGCATCTAAATCCAACAAAATATAAGAAAAGTTAGCAAATAAACGCAACCGAAATCCGACATTTACTAACAAAGGCCTTACGGTGGCTCTTGCTATCTCAATTCGTCTATTCAATGATGTCAATTCCGGCACAAAATCCCACAACTCGGCAAGTTTCTCCTTTAGTTTCATAACCCACAAAAACTGATGGTTTGTGATTTCATCATGCAACAGGATGAAAATCTGCAAAAGCACAGGAAATTATACACATGACAAGCAACGTAATATCAATGTGATGAATTAACCCTTAATTACCTGAACACAATGCTTTAATCGCCTATGGAACCTCTGCAGCCGACAATGAGCAATTGTTGATGCCACTGAAGCAGGGACAACAGATGGATCCTCATTTAACCTGGCTTGTTCCTATTCATGAAGACAGCAACATAGCATTCATTATTAACATTGTTTGTATCTAGGTACAATAGCAGAGTTATTATTCCCAATGTGATTTCTTTATACCCCAAAGAAAGTAGGCAACAACCATGAGTCGGAGTTGGTCTGACACAAGTACGCCGCCCAAATGTTGAATCATTTTCAGTCATCTCACATACTTAAGATTACGGCCATATAATGTATGTGCAATACTAGCTTAGAAGAAATTGGCATGGATAATTCATTTGCATACCTTCGAAGAAATTGAGACGGTCGGGCAAAGACATTGGATATCCTCAAGGGACACCACAAAATCCCCACTGCGGGCAACTTCTTCCCTGTATTAATCAAATGCACTGGTCAAAAACAATAATGCTCTTCTGCGGTCACAATATCAACCAAAACTCAAATAAATTATTGAAAACAGAAGCACAGAAGCTTCATATAGCATTGAATGACCAACTGAAAATCCTAAATACAGGTCACAAAACTTATAATGTCTTTACTGACCTGGACTCATGTCTTCCTTTCCTTGGTTTCCCAAATAAGAACTTTAAGACCTTAGAATCCTTCCGTGATATCTTTCCGATCAAAGGAAAATTCTTGTTTCTGTTTCTATGTCTGGCCTCTTCCATTGTGTCACTTTTTTCATTTCCTTAGTCCGTCTCCCTCTTATCTGCCAAATGGTCAACCTGTAAAACGGTTCAGCATCAATAGGTTATATATCACTAATGCCATTTTGGTAACTAGGAATGTTTTAACATGTTACCTTGTTTGCAGGGATTTCCCCACATATTCGGTGCTTTCCACCGCTGTCCAATGTTATTGGGGTGTTGAGACTAAAGTTCTGTTTTTGTGACTCCTTGCAAATGTCTGCCACCAAATCATGCTCATCATTCTCCTTCATGGGAGGGATAATATTTTCAGCAACCTTATAGATGGTGTTTGCCCCCATTATCGTCACATCATGTATTACCTTACTAACAATACCTTCAATACCACCAACTTTCAGTTTACAGACCAACACTTGTACTTGAATTACTTGTTGTTTCAATGTCTCATTATTCGTAACTAAACATCCACCTGTTGATTTAAGCTTCCACATGTCAGATTTTACAGCCGGTACTCCTGATTTCAACAATGATATACCTTCAAACACACTAATGTGGAATCCAGGACTACCATGGGTCGATTCATTGGTCTCGCCTTTCCTGGCAGCAAACCTTTCTCTGAGTTTTCCTCTCTTATTTCTTCCGCTAAAGTCGTCACTTGAGGCCTCATCATTTGACCCCATCACCTACATGCGTATATATTATCTCATTCCATCAGAGGTATAAACAAGACAACTAACAAACAGCATGAATTAAATGCAGCTAAACAAATAACAAATCTATAAGCAGACGCATATGAGATGATTAAAAAATATTTGATTATAAAGACCCAGCTAATCAGCATATCTACACGCAGCTAAACATGGAAGGTAATCAAAATTCGAAAACTAAGCATCAGTCTAAATACATAGACGTAGTACCATAAAAAAGTCTTCTAACCCAGTAAAACCCAGACTCTCGAATTGAAAAAAAAAATCTTCCAGTTCAACTCCTACAAACCAATTCAACCCCATTCAAATAATAGTAATCATCACGGAGAGAAGAATAACTTAATCTTACAACTGAAGAGAGAGAGAGGCGCAAAATTTGAAAAATTGAATGTCAATTTAACTCTAAAAATCTAGATTAAGCAGAGTGAAACTGAAAGAAAATTTGCGTGGGAGTAGTACTCCCCACGAAAACAAGTTTAATATTTACCCTTGGGAGGAGTCTCTGAGTGGGTTTTGCAGGAACAAGGCAGTGCTCCCGCTCAACCTGACCTTTGCAATCGGGGCAAATGACTGCAATGCTCGATCGGGAAATATTCGTACCCTGATTTGTAGTCGGTGCATATTTAACGGTGATTCGGATACCGCGTGGGTTTTTGAGGTTTGAATCGGAGACTTCGAATCTCTTCGTCGGAGCCGCCGTCGTTGGACTAGGCCGGAGAGCAAGAAAGGTTCGGATTTTCTTGTTAGGTTTGGGTCGACTGTGCCTCCCACAGTGATATAAGATAAGTTCGTTTTTACTGCTGTTTCTTTTTTTTTCGTCTTCATCTGACTAACTAACAGAAACTGGATCTTAACAGACGTTAGACCCACGTGAAAGGTTCAAGTGCACCAATCCGCTCCGCACCAAACTGAGCACTAGACGCCGCTGCAACTGCCGCCAGCCTCGCCTCGCCTCGCCGTGCACCGTCATCATCGTCGCGATGCTCCTCCTCCGTTTATAAAGTAAAGATCCGCTGGTTTTGGTGTGAATAGGAGAGAGAGAGAGGTGATGATCGGCGCCGGAAAAAGGTGAAGCAGAGATCGACAAAGGTATGGGATGGAGAAAAATATAAAATCACTTCGATTGTTGAGGACGGTTGTGGGTGATGTGCAGCGGGTTTAAGACATCTCCGACAGCTTTTTTATTTTCCTGATAAATTAAGAATTTTTGTATTATTTATTTATAATATCCCATCATCCCTCCTACACGCCACTACACAAAATGGAAGTCTTTGATAACGAGAAATTTTTTAATGTCACGGACAACCACGTAACAGTATCAGGTGATTTTATATTTTAATTAAATATTAATATTTAGATTTTATTAAAGAAAATTACATCAATTATTTTATTAAAGACAATTTTAAGACCTGTTGTTATTTTTTAAACTCTAAATTCTAAACCCAAAATTCTAACCCTTAAAATCTAAACCTAAACCTAAACCTAAACCCTAATCTTAACTAAACGAAGAAGTCATTTTATAAAGAAATAGAAAATTTTAATTTATGTCGTGAGCCGTGACTTGGTTGGTTAAGGTGTTTAACTGACAACTTTGAGGTCGTGGGTTCAAACTTCACTAACATATGTAAGGTGTGTGAGTCATTAATAAAAAGTTTTAAAAATAAAATAAAATAAAAAAAGAAAATTTTAATTTATAATTTATATTTTATTTGTAATAAATTTACCCGACAAATATTTGATCAGATAGTGGCTTATAAACGTAGCTTATAAAAATTTCTCCAAATAACCTTGAAGCCCTTTGAATTCCGTACATCTCAATATCTCATCATCCCTCTTCAATTTCGGATAGGAGGAGAGCTCCGCTTAAGGAAGGGTTTTGCAAAGTCCTTGCTCTTCTCTCTCTTATCCAATTTCTGTTTTGTTTTGACTCTTGGTATCTCTGGGTCTGGATATTTCGTGGTGGGACAGCGAAATTGGCGGGAACTAACGACCGAGTTGTTTGGGTCTGAATCGAATTTTGGTGTTCGTTAATGGCCAATCCTTCTGGGAACCATCAAGAACCGAGCCATGCCTCGTCGTCTTTCAACCCGACTAACGGAAACTCCACTCCGGTGTCAGCCCCCCCTGAGAGTTCGGGTGCCATGAAGCACAACCCGGGTATTTCTATGGATTGGACCGCAGATGAGCAGGTCATTCTTGATGACGGGCTCGCCAAGTGAGTATTCAATTTAGCGTTTTCTTGAATTTTATCTTCAATCGGAGATCTGTTAAATATCAAACTTTTTTTTATCAGCTCTCCCGTTTTTATTGTTACTATTATTATTTTTATTTTGGTTCAATATTTAGAGATGAAATATTATACTTCATATCCAGATTTCCAAACTTTGAAAGAATTATGGTTATTTGGTGACCGGAATCATGGTTTTTAGTGGATGTGAAATAGTGGAGTAGCTTTCAATGAATTCAGGTTAAATATTGCCGACTATAATGCATCTTGGCAGTTGAGTTCATCCCTCTGGTAGGGCAAAGAGGAAAGCTGGTTTTCTCATTGCTAGAGTGTTGGCGATTTTAGGGTTTTGGATTCATTGACCATATAACATTGTAGTCCTTTGGAGATCATAGCCACATTGTTCTGTGATGCAGCAAACCTACTGCCTAGATACCAGGATCGACAAACTCTAAAGCTTAGAGCTTAAACTACACACAAAACACTTTTATATGGGAATCACTCCCTGGTCTCACCCAAAACTAGGTTTCTCACCCAGAATGAGGCTTCACGCCAATCTCATCACTGGAAAACTTAGAAACACTCTGATAATTTTATTCATATAACATACATGGGCATTAGGTCCTGACACTTATTTATACATGAGCAGACACTAACATTAACTAGCATTAAAGACTCATTAGGACTCTTAAATTTCTAAAACTGAAACATAAAAGACCTAATAAAAGGACTTTTTTTTTTTTTACATCTACGTTCTTGTGTTTTTGTTTTGTATTGTTTTATCACTTTTTTTTTGCCTATATTCGTTTTAACTATTTTTTTGGTGTGTTTTTGATACCTACTTTCAGTTATGCAACAGAAGCTAACATAATCCGGTATGCAAAGATAGCTATGCAGCTACAGAATAAAACCGTTCGAGATGTGGCACTGCGTTGCAGATGGATGACTGTAAGCCATGCTCTTTCTGTTTTTTTGTTTCTGCTTTTTAGTTTTTGGGAATATTTATAATAGTCAATTATGCCTTTATTTGATGTGGACAATTACTATTACAGCCCTCAACATCGATAGTCTGTATAATGCTAGACTAGATTCCATCAAGTGATGTCTTTTGCCCAGTGATTGTTGTAAGAACAATGGAGGGCTATAATCAGTCATTAATTTAAGTGTGGTTTGAAAATATTTTTTTACTCATCTTATTAAAGGATCCAGTGGTATTATCTATGTTGGGTATTATTTGTAAAGGGAGCGTGGGAGTTTTTATTTTAAGAACAGGATGAGTACAACCAACTGCATTTGTTCAGTATGACTTTTGTTATAAGATCAGCAGAAGAACCATCTCTTGTGCTGGCAAGCATGTTGAGCTCCATAGTCTTGTACATTTAGTTTTCCAAGTGTTTAACAAAATTTACATTTGCAATTATTTATATTGCAGTTTCAAAACTATCATTTGCATGGTTCGTATTTATTCTCTTCTCTTTTACAACATAATTTATAATCAAGTGACTACAATGTGAATAACATAATTGTCCGTAGTAAACTAAAGAACTTGGTTACCAACTATGTGATATATTTAAGGTGTTCCAGGAATGCTACTGGATAATTTAATTCCTTATTTTGATTTTATTTCAAAAAATGCTTTACTTTGGTTCATCATTTTAATGACTTAAAATGGAAGTTTGCTACCTAGTTCTGAATCTACCCAATTTTTTTATCAAGACAAAAAGCAAAGAGCAAGGAGGCGGGCAAGGAGTCCGCTTTAAAAGAAAAGAGAGCAGCTACAGTTAAAGGCATAGCAGCTCATCTTTAAGAACTAAAACTAAACAACAAGATTACTACAGCTGCTTCCCAGTTAAGAATAATGGAGGAGAGACTATAATCCTTAAATTCCTTAGATGCCCAGAACTTAATGCTCATATAAGATCTTGGCAGTTTGATGCTCATACTATTTCACAACAGAATGGTTCCTAGTATACCAATTTTGAAGAACATATGGATTTTGGAGATTGAAGGTGTAGAAAAGCTACAAAAAAAATTAATGCATTAGCATAGAACTGAAAGTAGTATCTCTTTTGAAACAGTTTATTATCTTTGAAGCTGGTCGTTGATCATTTAACTGGTTCTTTTTTTTTTCTTTTTTTTTTTTGCCAGAAGAAGGAGAACAGCAAGAGAAGGAAGGAAGAACTTAACTTAGCAAGGAAAAGCAAAGATAAGAAGGTCTGATTGTTTCTCTCTTTTCTGTTTTTATTACATGGATTTTTGAAGTTAGGAGGCTAACCACACTGTACCCATCAATGCCACTTTGTTTGAACGTAGGTTTATACATGATATACTCTTCTTCTAATTCTAGAAAGTACTTCTATTATCCTAGGGTTCTGCTGTTGCATGTATCTCTCTGGAGGGGATGATGATCGTTGAAGTATCCATCTCTTTTAATTAAATTTGTGAATTTTGATGGTTTAGCTTTGCAGCGAACGGAATTGAATAGTGCCAAACTTTTTGGCAGTAAAAGTAAATTTATAATCTGTATATACTAACTGGAAGGATGAAAACATATTAAACTGTTGTAGTAATAGGAAACATTAGTTTTAATGACGTGTATACTTGAACTTAATTTTATAAAGAGAAATTCGTCTGAACTTTTGCTCCTTATAAACTTTGGTATATCAAGTTTTAAAAATATCAAATTGGTATCTCATGTTTCCATCCTGACCTAAGATTGGTATATATAGCCATCAAGATGACTAATTTACCCTTAGACCAAAAAAAGATGACCAATTTAACCTTAAATTCTCTCTTTTTTTCTTAGTTTTTTTCTTCTTTGTTTTCATATTGCAATTTTCTTTTTTTTTTTGGCTTTTTATATTTTGAGGAACGTAAAGAAAAATATTCATCGTCACTTTCTTCTTGCTAATAGTCTGTTCTTCATCTCAATCATCCTTGAATGTCAACGGCAACAACAAGATCCTTGAGTGTGAGCAGAAAGAACAATGATTGAACTTCTATAAGTTTCCCCTCAAATTTATAAAGGTCAACCCAAATCATCAAATTCAAAAACCTTTTCTAATATTTCTGGAATATGCAAACAATAAAAAAAAAAACTAAGAAAAAAAGAGAACTTAAGGGTAAATTGGTCATCTTAATGGCTATATATACCAATCTTAGGTCGGGATGGAAACATGAGATGCCGTTATGATATTTTCAAAAACTTTATAGGGAGCAAAAGTTCGTATACCATTGGGACAAATTTCTCTTTTATAAAACACAGAAGTCGGATATATTGTGCACCAGTTTGTATCAGTATTTAAAACAGCACACTGCTGGGACGTTGGAAAAGCGCCTTTAGTATGCATCTGTTAGCATTTCTTCCAAATAGATGCTTTGGACTATAACTTCTATTTACAATATTATATTCTATCAAAATATGTTTTTTTTTTATACATTATATTTTATAAGCTTCATAGTACACATGTAGAACTCAATCTGAGAGTAGAACTTCTTGTAGCCCCAAGTCTTCAGAGGCTGAGTAAACTTTGTCTTGTATTTGAATTGGATGTATCTTATTGTCTTGTATCTGATTTGTATGTATCTTATTGTCTATTTGTCTTGTAATTGATTTGAAAGATCTTATGGGACAATGTTATTGACTGCTATAGGTTTTATTAAGTTTTCTGTTGAAATAATGATCATTGCTCTTTGTTACCTACAACTTGACGCTTTTGAGGCACAAGGCTGAGGCAAAACTCCTTGCCTCATGCTGTCATGCTTTGAAACATTGATTTATATATCACTAAGCAAAGTTCTATTATAAAAAAAGAAAAACAACCTGGGATGGGCAATTCACATCCAGTATCTAACTGAAGCAATGTAACTGCAAATAAAGTTAGGATTAAACTCAGTTTACTACCTTGTACTTTTGGTCATTTTTTCAGTTTTGTCTCTTATCAATTTTTTAATCAGACGTATCCATGTCCTCTCAAAATCCATCACAGTTTCCTAAATTTGAAATTCTCTCCAAACATGACGTCAAAATCTGATGTGGAGCAGACAAGGAGGGCAGAAATGTCATTCGAGTAAACTGAATTTAATCCTTAAAATTACACCTTTATAACTCATTTTGGATTTTGTGAAATAGCATGATGTAATTCCCTCTAGTTCTCAGTTTGCTGATATGTTGTGTGTCGAACTGCATTACATCCAAACACTACAGACTCAACAGTTGCTAAGTTTCTCTTTGCGGCTGAAGGCATGATTCCATTCTGTCCACTCTCCCCTATTGGGAAACAAGAAATCCTACTATTCATATTTAGTTAAACCATGCCTGTATATTGTTGTAGCCTCTAATTTGTAGTGGTATTACACAGGAAAGAGTAGTCGATACTTCAGCAAAGCCATCACACTTTACAACCCGACCCAATGTAGCTCCCTATGTTCCTCCAATCATATCTATGGACAACGATGATGGCATCTCATACAAAGGTGAGGTTATGTAGTTCTGGAAGTGCTATATACGTGTTTTTCACCAAAGTGCAGCATGTGTATGTGCTTAAATCATACAAGATAGGATTCTACATTGTTCGCTCAATCTATAGACACACTCCTGCAGTTGCATGCATGTTTTTATTAACTTTTCATATGAGAACGGTTACTTGTTTTTTTATGGTATGTTGATTTGTTTCATGCAAGTGTTATATCTGCCTTGATCGGTACCATGGTTTTAATGTGCATTTTACTTATCTTTCACAACCTGTATTTATGAGCATATTGTCAATTAATTTTTTCTGCGGATATTTGACTGCCATCAATAATGTCAATATAGTCCTAGTAGTCAAATTTTGATTGAGAAATGTACTTTTTTTTTGGTAGGAAAAACTTCTTCATTTAAAGGAAAAATAAGGCTAGACGATCTAAACCACCAGTCTTATAAGTCCCTTTTTATTCCTGCAAACTTTTAGTCAACTTGGATATTTGACTAATTTAGCCGTTGGATTACAGTTTAATCATTTCGGTTTAATCGATTGCCTATATTTTCTGTATCATTTCACCATTTTGGATGGTCAAATGGTTTCCGACATTACCGACCTGTCAATGTGGAATCTAGAGATGAATGGTTTGGATTGTTAAAATTCATTGCGTGCTTCTTGAAATGACAATCTTTTAGCCCCCTGCACCATGTTTTATAGGGAGAGGGGCCTATATAAGGTCTTAATGGCATGAATCCTAATGAGGTGAGGGACTCCCTATATAAGCTTGTGGGAGGTCCTTCTCTTACAAGTTTCAATGTGGATTCAAGCTGTCTAATTTTTACGTTATTCCCATGCATAAACCGTCTATTTTGTAGACTACACCAAGGAAACACAAGAATTTAGGTTGTCCAAAGCTCATTTGGATTGGCAAGGATGCAATGACTGGACAATGGTTCTGTACTTGGTCTGAATCTCAATTCAAATATTCATCCTGTTGTGATCGCTTTGAATGGGAAATAAAAAAATAGAACAAAAATAAAACATAGCAACTAAGAAAATCAATCGGAGGTAGTTCCCCACTCGCTTAGATGGGATTGCTTCACTCTCCTATAGCTGTGTTATTCTTGCCAGCAAGTGCGAGCTGCCTCTCTGAGTCGCTACGTTCTACTCATCCTCGCCTTTTGCTGCTCATACAAGGATCCCTGCACCTCTTTATATAGGCACAATAGTAGGTACTCTTCCTTATTGGCACCAAAGTGAACTATCCATAAATCAAAATATTTTTCTTATCGGCTGTAGCTGTGCTCCTATACTTTGTAGGTGTAGCAAACTTGTATACGAATTTAGAACCAGTCTAGCAGACCATTTAAATTTATGACCTATTGCGTTGGAGGGAATCAAAACCATGGTTCTTAAACTTGTTATACTACATGCAGGAAAAACCTGGGTTTAAATTGGACCTTGTTATATTGTACAGATAACGTGTGACATATAGTCTGGGGAAGTCCTTCCATGCCCCATACCCATCAGAAACATTTATTTTGATTGAGAATTTGCGGTAATATATGGACATCTTGTTTCATAAACATAGTGACGTGGACTTTACTCGTATATGTCTCAACTGGTTACGCGTATCTATGACATAAAGTTTCTATCACAATGGTTCTGTAGAAGTTATTTAAATGAAATTTGTGACGGGAACCTACATCGTCCCTAGCTTTGCAATTATAACATTTGGTGGGGTTCAATTATAAAGCATAATTTTCTCGTAATGGTTTGTTTAGAATTGCTTGTTCTGTTTGCAGCTATTGGTGGGGTTACAGGTGAGCTTCTGGAGCAGAATGCACAAGCCTTGAATCAAATTTCTGCCAATCTTCAAGCTTTCCAGGTAGAGCTAATGATTATGTTTTCATTTTTTATTTTTTATGTTCTTTCTGTCTTAGCTATTAATATAACATGTTAGGAAATTCAAACTCAAATTTTGGTCATCATTTCTTACGGATATCTAGATAACCAACCAAACACCAAGTAATTGTTCGCATGTTTCTCATTAGGTAACGTGAAGTTGTTCAATGTCGTCCTTCACTCTTTGTTCAGACATAACTGATATATCTGGGTCACATTCTAAAACTTTTACCGTAGATGGCTCAGTGTTCTGGTTGATGAGTTGGAGGATAAGTTCACATATTTTGCTTGCAAAAAGCTATGATACATAACTTAACATTTAAATGTGTTTAAGAACTAATAAGAATGGTCTTTTAATCAAAGCTGGAATTTAGTGACAAATGGGTAAATAATTTTGCCTGGCGTTCATAAACTACGTATTTAATGAAAACCATAAAACTAGTAATAGTTCTAATGAAAAACTAAAAAGCCAAAAGTTGCATTGTAGTTTATCCAGAGAATGTTCCACATTCTTGGTGCCTTTAATTTGATTAAGTTATTTTCCTTGTCTTTTAGATACAGGAGAACATCAACCTCTTCTGTCAGGCTCGAGATAACATCCTCAAAATTATGAATGAGTATGCTAACCTTTGCCTCCTCTTCTTTTGTTCATATTAAGTGCAAATAGTATCACTTGACACCTGCTTTTCTCCTTATAGATACACTTTTCTTTGTTTTTTTACTTTTATTTTTTAATTTCCTATTGCATGTGTGAACTGTGAAATAACAGTGTTTGATGATTTGACATGCTAATGTTTGCTGGAAAATTTTCCCTTAATTCTGTCATTTATATGAATACATCTGTGTTAAATTAATAGGTCATTACCAAAAGAGAGGTGCATCTTTTTTCTTTGGTAGTAGATGATGTACGAAAGAAGCGAATGAGCAAATCTACTTGCCTGAACTGTCTAGACATTGCATCATATAATTATAATCTTGTCAGACATTCAGTTGCTGCTACATTTGCTGACGACACAGGCTCTTATCAGATTGACCTTTGCCATTTTGTATTTACCAATACCACCTCATCTATATTGAGCTTCTGATGTGCATGTTTCTTTTTGTTAGTTTGTTTTGAACTAATTGTATTCACATACACAGAAATGTAAAGTTGAAATCGAGATTCCATTCTATTAGCATTTTTTAAAGGCTATTAGCATTGTTATGCAATTTGCAATTTGTTCCAGTTTATAATCTGAAGTTTTCAATGTTTGGAAGTTCGTATTGTCCTTTTGTAATAGTTGCACACCCATTAGGAGATGCAATTGGATCGGTAGCTAGATATGTACTTGTCCCACTGTCTGTGATCCCGTTATGAGTTGTACATGAAAAGGAGGCCTGTAGTAATAGAGGATACTAAACTATTGTTTGAGAATTTTGTTTAAACTTCTGTTATCATATTTGCAAACTAAGTTTTTCCATTTTTTTTTTTGCCAATTTCTGTACAGTTTGAATGACATGCCAGACGTAATGAAGCAGATGCCACCACTTCCAGTGAAAGTGAATGAAGAGCTTGTAAACCATGTCCTTCCCCCACCTGCACATCAAATGCAATGATAGTTTGGCATGTGGGCTTCTGTATACTTTCCAAAACATATTGTGCGTCCTAATGTGGCTCGAATTTCTCAATTCAGTTCTTCATCTCTGGAGGAAATATGGAGTTGATGGACCACCTTAGCCAACTCTTATAGTGCAGGCGATCTAATTGTTTATGAAGGTCTCACTTTCATTTTTGTTTTTAAGTTTTTAGTTTCTCTTTTATTTGTTTCCCCTTGACACTTGTATTTCATCTTGGGTTTAGCACTGACTTTTAACTTTATAAAATAGGTGTTGCTTAGTATTGTAGAGAGTAGGAAATAGTATTCCATGTTGGTCATGTATTGGTTAATTAAAGAGCAATAATATGTAGATCTTTTGTATACGCTGTCATTTGGTGATGCTCACTTGTTTCAACGCATTAGTAAACGGGTCTTCGTTAGAGCGACTCTTAACAAACTCTGCAAATCCATTTTTTTAACATGGGATGTCAAGCTATATTAATAAATTTTGCTACTAGTACACGGACTAAAGGCCAATGATAATTTATGTACATCAATGTCATGGGTGTAATAATGGGGTGAAGGATACCGAGAATTGTTCGGAAAGGCGATTATTTGGGTTTGGTGCAAAATGAACACGTGGTTAAAAGAAATATCCATGAAAATTGAAGAAATGAGTTAAGGGAATCTCCAATGACATTGATCCCTCCACTTATTTCATCAATTTTCTGAGAAAACTGTTTGC
Source organism: Fragaria iinumae (assembly GCA_009720345.1). NCBI lineage: Eukaryota > Viridiplantae > Streptophyta > Magnoliopsida > Rosales > Rosaceae > Fragaria > Fragaria iinumae. The sequence continues at coordinate 19,210,297 of CM019122.1, read as the reverse complement.
GTTTTATTGACAGTTTAACACGATATCTTACAAGATTGCGAACGATTCCACGTTCTCAGAATCTGTCAAAACCCAAGTCTTTGTTCTTCTTGGGAACACTATACACCAACGACATTGATCTCTCAACTTATTTCAACAATTTTCTTAGAAAACTGTTTGCGTTTTAGTGCCAGTTTAACAATTTTCTGAGAAAACTGTTTGCGATTTATTAGCAGTTTAACATTTTCCGAGAAAACTGTTTGTGTTTCAGTGTCAGTTTCACATTTTCCGAGAAAACCGTTGGTGTTTTATTGCGAGTTTAACATTTTTCTGATAAAACTGTTTGTGTTTTAGTGCCAGTTTAACATTTTCTGAAAAAACTGTTTGCGTTTTATTGACAGTTTTGTGTTTTAGTGCCAGTTTAATACGATTTTACAAGATTGCGAATGAATCGACATTCTCAGAATCTGCTGAAAACTAAGTCATTGTTCTTCTTAGGACCTCTATACACCAACGACAAAGAACTCTCAACTTATTTCATCAATTTTCTAAGAAAATTGTTTATGTTTTAGTGCCAGTTTAACATTTTTGTGAGAAAATTGTTTGTGTTTTGTTGAGGGAATAGTATTTCACTATGTCCACAACTGCTCGCATCACACTCATTCGTGGGCCCGAGCCCTTCGCACGGCCTGAACCGGAGGTCCATCTCGAAGACGGAAGCGGAAGACACTCATTATATGTACTTATTCCTATTTTCGTGTAATAGGGCATGAAACCTTCTAGAAGATTCCCCAACTTGCATATGCTATGCCACATGGCACTTGTATGTGAGGAGAGAGGTAGCACCCCATTTCTATAAATAAGGGTCACCTCCTCTCCTCACCTCCACATTATTCATTATCTCATTCTTCTTCCAACGGACGTAGCTTCTCACTCTAGAGAGGTGTAAACGTGATTATGAGTAATAATTTATCACTGTTGGATCAAAAGTCAATCAAAGGCTAGGAGAAGATTTAGGGTTCGGTCAGACCACTATATAAAGGAGCAAGGAGCAATGTTTTCATCATCTCTTCTTCGCACAAAAATTAGTAAAACACGTTAGCGTTCCTTCTCCTTTTCGACGCCTCTCTCCAGTAAAGAAGCAAATCAAGCCGGCACCTTTGTAGGACTTCTCCAGTAAGCTGCCGAGAAGCATCAAGCGTGCTTGACCCTTCGAACATCTCAAGCTTCCTTGAAGATTCATAAAGTGTAACTTATGTCTTGTTCCTTCTATCTTGTTATTGTTCTTTGTTTTCTTTCATTGGATTTCAAAGTTGGAATTGGCTGGTTGTTAAGAACATGAATAGGTTAATTTTCAAAATAAATTCAAGCATATTTCGACTTGTCTATGATGATACACGCATTTTATGCTATATTCTTAATGTATTTCCGACCTTTTTTAGCTTTGTTATTTCCTTAATAATGTCATTTCTAGCTTGTTTCTGTTTTATAGGTCGAAAGATGCAGTTTTACACAAAAGAAGGCTAAAACGCAAGAGTTGAGAGAAATCCTAATCAAAGTAGGATTTCTGGTGCAGCAAGAAGTCTCATTAAGTCGCAAAATCTGAGGATAAGTGATTTAGGAAACTTTCCTGTTTTGAAAAGGGAAAGTTGCCTATTTCATTTTAAGAAACTTTCTTATTTTGATTTAGGAAACTTACTATTTCAGAATCTTTCCTATTATGACTTTCCTAAAATATTTAGGAAACTTTCTTTTCTAGTGAGACAGGGAAACCATTTGAAGTCAGGAAACCTAATCCAACTTGGAATAGGAATCTGTGAACGTGTATAAAAGGAAGGACAAATTCTGCAGTAATCAAGGGATTCTTTCCTTAATTTCGTCATTTGAATTCTGTTATTCCCTACCATATGTATCTGACTTTATTTCCCTTGCAGGAACCCTAATTGTGCACAAATAAAGGAAGGAAATTTTCGTCAAAAGCCTGATTGATAGCAGAAGAGGGAAAGTTCTTAATCGCTGGGATTTCCTTTGGAGAACAAGGAGTGTACCTGGTTCGTATTCAAGCCTCATGCAATGGATTACTGCACAAGACATTCTAGAGAATTCTGGGGAGGTCTAAATCAGGATTTAAAGCAATAATTCATCACCGTTGGATCAGAAATTAATCAAGGGCTAGGAGGATAGCTAGGGTTCGGCCAAGACAGTATAAAGAGGAGTAAAGGAGCAACGTTTTGGTATCACTTCTTCCACCAAAAATTCAGAAAAACGTTCTGTCTCTTCTGTTCTCTAATCTGTGTGAGTGCCAAGCTGCAAAGGAGCAAGCACAAAGCCACAAGAGTTTCCTCACGCTGCCAAGGTTCTTCCTGCACTAGTTCGTCACCCCTTTGAAGCTTCAAGGCCATGAAGACTCAAAAGTGTAAAACTATGCTCTGGTTTTATTATTTGGTTCCTACTGCCTTTGTATTCCTAATCGCATGGATTATGATTTCTGTTGTTGACAATATGTTTTATGCATGAATTTTATAAAGTTTTGTTCTTAGATTGTTAATGAAATTTGCGTAACTTATTTCTGTGCCATTCTTCATGTTGAAAACTTGTGATCCGGTTTATGAATTACTAACTTCTGCAGGGTTGGTAGTGTCATTTTTCTGTGTTAAACCGCTAAGGCAAACATAGATTGATTAAGTGGCAAAAGCTTAGATTCATGGGAATGGGTCAGGTTTTGATCATGAGTTGCATGTGAACTGTTTAAGCGCTAAGATAAACTTGTTTACATGTTCGAATTCTTCTGTGAACTTAATGATTCATGTTATATGTTGTATGGTTGCGCTAAGTATTAACATGACATATTTCATGGAATTTTCTGTGTTAATCCGCAAAGGCAAACATTGGATACTTAAACAGATTATTATAGGTTGCATGACCGCTACGGTGTGTAATTCTGAATTTGTTTCATAACTCTTGATAGGCATGATTTTAAGTTGTGTAGATTGAAGCAATCTGTTACATGATTTTGTATTTTTGAGTGGAATGAAGTTGATCACTTGTACATAGTTGTTTAGTATTTTTAGTAGTTTAGTACAAACTCTCAAAATCCCCTCCTGAAATCATGTAAATGTAACTGGTGTTTATATTCTGTGATTAACTCTTCTAATTTTGTAAACGCAGGAGCACCCTAACGTCCCCGGATTGATCGAACCTTATTTACCAATACTACAATTGTCAAAAAGGGTTCATAATTGTCGCACCCCGGTTTCAAGGGCACGTCACTATAAATTGTTGAAAACCTCATTATTCTTTCAATTTGATTGATTGCTCACCATAGCTGTTAATGAACTAGAGATGACTAGAACTCACTCTTGTGAACTTTCGAAACTTTTAATCATAAAACACTCTGATTTTAGAGAGGATAAATGGAACTTTTTAGGATGATCATCATTGCCAAATAAACTTGTATCCCTGTTTGTGTGCGCTACACACCCCTTAGTTTGAGCCCCTTTGAGCCTACATTAAGCCTTTTATTTCATCACCTATGTAATTTTTACCTGAACTTAGTATAGCATATCTTTACCCTTGTCCTTTGGACCTAGTAGAGCATTTTGTGTGAAGACTACTAGAGGTGACGATGAAGAGCAAGTGTGGGGGGAGGAGCTGCTGAAATGTCCTTGTTGTTTGAAAATTAAAGAAAATGTCGTGAAAAGAATAAAAAGGAAATAAAGAATTAAATTTCGGCAGAAAAAGAAAAGAAATATCGGGCATACTCTTTGTTTGTGAATCAGGAGTTGTGATGTAAATGGAAGGCCTAAAAATCGAAATATTTGGCCTTTGTTCTGTTTCATGTTGTGTAAGGAGGTGCAGTGACGTTTTTAGAGGACAAATGATATCTTGGTCCTTGTTTTGGCGACATAAGGCATTGGATAATGTTCTGCTAGGTCCTTAGTAATTTTGCAATTCATTACTCTTAAATTCATACCCCTAGCCCCATTAACACCTTTTAACGTTCCTATTGATCTAAAAGATGAGTAAAACTTGATCAGTGGAGTTTGTTCCAAGAGTTGAGCCTATGGTATGGTTCTTTTGTGTGAGTAATCATATTCTTTCTTGAGGTTTATATCTGTTCTATTGGGCTTCTATTCATATAAATGCAAGCTTTCTGATTCTGTCTTGCATACGTATTGAGTGATTTAGCCAGAAAATCTGAGTGAAGATTGAGTGCATACCTTGTGAGAATGAATCATACTTGTTTGAAACATGCTGAGCTTAAATATCACCATTGTTCTATCAGGTCCTACGTGTAAATATGCAATCTGTGCATGGCAATTAGCTTCTGAAACTTCATAAAATGATTCTTGGTTAAATGCTAATTTTGATACCATGAGAGTTGAGATTCTGAGACAATAGTTATGGGCATTAGAGTTTAAGTATTTGTTGTTTTATGAATTTTCGTTTGTATTTGTTTTTGTTAGAGTCTGTTTGTTAGTTTGGTTTTGCTAAGGGACTAGCAAAAGCTAAGTGTGGGGGAATTTGATACACACATTTTATCATATATTCTTAATATATTTTCGACCTTCTTTAACTTTGATATTTCCTTAATAATGCTATTTCTAACTTGTTTCTGTTTTATAGGTCGAAAGAGGCAGTTTTACACAAAAGAAGGCTAAAACGCAAGAGTTGAGAGAAATCCTAATCAAAGAAGGATTCCTGGTGCAGCAAGGAGTCTCATTAAGTCGCAAAATCTGAGGATAAGTTATTTAGGAAACTTTTATAGTTTTGAAAAGGGAAAGTTGCCTATTTCATTTTAAGAAACTTTCTTATTTTGATTTAAGAAACTTACTATTTCTGAATCTTTCCTATTATGACTTTCCTAAAATATTTAGGAAACTTTCTTTTCTAATGAGACAGGGAAACCGTTTGAAGTCAGGAAACCTAATCCAACTTGGAATAGGAATGGTTTGAACGGGTTTAAAAGGGAAGGACGAATTCTGCAGTAATCAAGAGTTATCTGTGCTAATATAAATCAGAAATTAAGGGAGATTCTTTCCTTTAATTTCATGGTTTGAATTCTGTTATTCCCTACCATATTTATCTGATTTTATTTCTTTTCCAGAAACCCTAATTGCACACAAATAAAGGAAGGAAAATCATGGATTTTCGTCAGAAGTTTGATTGAAGGCAGAAGAGGGAAAGTTCTTAATCGCTGGGATTTCCTTTGGAGAACAAGGAACGTACCTGGTCTCTATTCAAGCTTCATGCAATGAATTACTGCACAAGACATTCCAGAGCATTCTGGGAAGATTTTGTGCAATATTCTTTACCGTTGGATCAGAAGTTCATCAAGGGCTGAGAAAAGAGCTAGGGTTCGGCCAGACATAAAAGAGCAGAGAGCAACATAATTGGTATCACTTCTTCCACCAAAAATTCACAAAAACGTTATGTCTCTTCTGTCCTCTAATATGTGTGAGTGCCAAGCCGCAAAGGAGCAAGCACGTAGCCACAAGAGTTTCCTCACGCTGCCAAAGTTCTTCCTGCACTAGTTCGTCACCCCTTTGAAGCTTCAAGGCCAAGAAGACTCAAAAGTGTAAAACTATGCTCTGGATTTATTATTTTGTTCCTACTGCCTTTGTATTCCTAATCGCATAGATTATGAATACTGTTGTTGACAATATGTTTTATGCATGAATTTTATAAAGTTTTGTTCTTAGATTGTTAATGAAATTTGCGTAACTTATTCCTGTGCCATTCTTGATGTTGAAAAATTGTGATCCTGTTTATGAATTATTAACTTCTGCATGGTTGGTAGTGCCATTGATCTGTGTTAACCCCCTAAGGCAAACATAGATTGATTAAGTGGCAAAAGCTTAGATTCATGGGAATGGGTCAGGTTTTGATCATGAGTTGCATGTGAACAGTTTAAGCGCTAAGATAGATGTGTTTACATGTTCGAATTCTTCTGTGAACTTAATGATTCATATTATATGTTGTATGGCTGCGCTGAGTATTAACATGACATATTGCATGGAATTTTATGTGTTAAACCGCTAAGGCAAACATAGGATACTTAAGAAGATTATTATAGGTTGCATGACCGTTACGGTGTGTAATTCTTAATTCGTTTCATCACTCTTGATTGGCATGATTTTAAGTTGTGTAGATTGAAGCAATCTGTTACATGATTTTATATGTTTGAGTGGAATGAAGTTGATCACTTGTACATAGTAGTTTAGTATTATGTAGGAATGTTAGAACAAACTCTCAAAATCCCCCCCTGAAATCATGTAAATGTAATTGCTGTTTATATTCTGTGATTAACTCTTCTAGTTTTGTAGAAGAGTAAGTAGAATTAAAGGAATGCATGTCCTCTTCAGGCTTGTGTTCTGAGATTGTTTCTCTTGTTAAGAACTTGCATGATTATTGGATTGCTGGAATGAGACTGATCTTGATGTGTGGTAGAATTCGAGTTTATCTCAGTTTGGGATGTTGAATGAATCGATCACTTGTACATATCTTATTTTCTGTTTTTAGGAACGTAGAACAAACCTTCAAAATCCCCCCCTGTTTACCTTGTACCATATGTATATTTGTAATGAATGCTTGTAAATACTTATAGTTGCTGACTATTTAGTGTAATCGTGACTGTAAGAGTGCCCTTTAAGTCCCCGAATTGATCGAAGCCTATTTACCAATACTACATTCTGATAAGAAAAGGGTTCTTAATTGTCGCACGCCCGGTAACGGGCACGTCATATACTAAGCATATGAGTGTGTAGTAGATGTGGTTTTTTGTTGACATTGGTACAAAATTTTGAGCATGTTGATGATGAGTTTTGATTCATAATTACCATGGTGAGAATTTGAGCTATATTGTGCTATTCTTTCTGAGTGCTTATTGAATAAATCATCATCTATTTTCTTGACAATTTTTAGCGATCTCATTATCTTTCTCTTTGATTAACTGCTGGCCGCAGATTAAGTTTAACGGACTCTAGTGC